>CM069136.1:70625762-71353262 GCA_035221665.1 Okamejei kenojei | reverse complement strand
CAGTACTGTAACAGGCACCAGCACCAGCCTTTCTGTGAAAAAATGCAGGCTCACGGATTAAACACATGCCTTGTTCTGAAGTAGTGCGTTCTGTTCCGATCCCCGTATCACAGACTTGCCATTAATATAATTTAATGTACATTACTTTTGTCTCGGGATAGGAATGGTAAGCAGGCAGTGATGTTAGGATACTACTCGGGATGGGAACGATCTTGCTAATCAGTGTTTAGCTGGATCTGACGTAGTATCATTCCATCAACTATTTTAGATGTTTATTATATTTTGAAATTCTGCTGCTAAGTTATTTATACTGATACTTCGTTTTATGTATTCCGTGTAACACAGGTACACGCAGAGATGCCGTGCATAGATAAAGCCCGATTAAACTTCATAACGCTTTCATATACAAGGTCGTTCTTTAATCAAATTTTAAAAAAAAAACACCGAAGTCGTGCTTTAAAAGTTTTAAAGCACATTTTGAGTTCAAAGTTTCTGCCTCATTGCTACATTTAAATTCCTTGGGTCACTTCAGAATATTATATAAAAATAAACAGGTTTTTCAGGCGCTGAACCTTCTTGAAGCTTTTTGTAGAGACCGGTGAATGACAAACAAGAGCGAATTAAAGTGTGTGACAGCATCGGATAAGCAGACACAAAGGAAACACTGTCACACATTGGCAGTTAATACTGGTACTTTTGGAACAAGCGTTCCTGCATGATTTGATTAAGTAATAATAAAACTTTTTTTTTGCCATTTTAGAGCCATTAGACAAAAAAGTTGCACGAAAAACACATTTTAACTTGCATGTAAACAAACGAATCTGTAGGGTACTTGGATAGAGGTATTTCCAAACATAAAGCACATTGATGTTTACTGCTTAAAGTCACTTATGTAGGTCCGATAGAGTCAGAAAACACTGTAGTAGTTATACAAACTGTGTTATTTTTTAGGTAACATACTTTACAGGTAGTTTATTAGATATTTACATTGATAATTCAAAGGTCAAATTGCAATTTTAACCGGAATATTTCAATGTAGGAAAACAGGTGGAATAAAGATCAAGAATCATAGAGTCCTACAGCGCAGAAACAGGCCCTTCGGCTCAACTTGTCCACATCGCCCAACATGTCCCATTTACACTAGTACCACCTGCCTGCATTTGGCCCATATCCCTCAAAACCAATCCTTTTCATGCACCTGAGTGAATGTTTATTAATCTTTGTGATGGTATCTGCTTCAACTACCTCCTCATAGAGTCATAGAGTCATACAGTGCAGAAACAGGCCCTGCGTCCCACCCTGCCCAAGCCGCCCAACTTGCCCCATCTACACTAGTTCCACTTAGTTTTTATTTTAGTTTAGAGATACAACACGGAAACAGGCCCTTTGGCCCACTGAGTCTGCATCGACAAATGACCCCTGCACATTAACACTGTCCCACACACAAGGGACAATTTACACATACCAAGCCAATTAACCTACAAACCTGTACGTCTTTGGAGTGTGGGAGGAAAGCAAAGATCTCAATTCATGGTTGACTTCAATCTACATATAGATTTGGCCAACCAAATTTGTAACGGTGCTGAGGAGGAGGATTTCCTGGAATGTACAGTATACGGGATGGGTTTTTATACCAATATGTAGGGGAACCGACTATAGGGCAGGCCATCCTAGACTGGGTATTGTGTAAGGAGGAGGATTAGTTAGCGATCTTGTTGTGTAAGGCCCCTTGGGCAGCAGTGACCATAAAATGGAGGAATTCTGCATTAGGATGGAGAGCGACACAGTTAATTCAGAGACCAGGTTCGTGAATTTGAATAAAGGAGATTTTGAAGGTATGAGACGGGAATTGGCTAGGATAGACTGGCAAATTATACCTAAAGGGTTGACAATGGAGATGCAATGGCAAAGATATAAAGATCGCATGGATGAACTCCAGAAATTGATCATCCCTGTCTGGCCAAAAAATACAACTGGGAAGGCAGCTCAACTTTGGCTGATGAGGGAAGTCAAGGATAGTGTTAAATCCAAGGAAGATTACCTTAAATCCTACACCAACATTAAATATGTGGATTTCAACTATGTTTGAAACACTACATCTGGAAGATATGAGACTCCGCCTGGAAGGAAAATCAGAACGCTTCTTTCAGACGTGGTCTGCATTTATAGAATTACTACAAAGATAGGGTGCAGGAGTACCTCGGGCCTTGGTGGGGGAGATGAAAAACTATGGAGTTGGTGGATTCCTTTTGCGTGATATATATAACAGAGTAACTGGATTTTTTTTTCCTTTTCCTTTTTTTTAGGGTCTATCTCTTAACCCACTTTCGCTAATTCTTTGACCAAGGGTTTCTTCTCCCTTTTGGCACGCTCTTTCACTATCACAACTCTTTTCACCTATTTCACTCTCTATCTTTCTATTCTTTTTCTTTAAAAGCCATAAAATTATAGGGTACAATGATTGTAACAAGATATATGTGAAGTACATTGATGTATTTACCTCTAATAAATAAAATATTAAAACAAAAAAATCCAAGGAAGAGGCCAGAAGAAGCGGCAAACCAGAGGGCTGGGAGAAATTTAGAACTCAACAGAGGAGGACAAAGGGGTTAATTAAGTGGGGGGGGGAGAGCATGAAAGAAAGCTTGCAGGGAATTATAAAAACTGACTGTAAAAGTTTCCTTAGGTATGTAAAAAGGAAAAGATTAGTGAAGATGAATGTAGGTCCCTTACAGTCAGAGACAGGTGAATTTATAATGGGAAACAAGGAAATGGCAGGACAGTTAAATGAGTACTTTGGTTCTGTCTTCACTAAGGAAGACACAAACAATCTCCCAGAAATACTAGGGGACTGAGGATCTAGTGGGAGGGATGAACTGAAAGGAATCCACATTAGACAGAAAATGGTGTTAGATAAACTGTTGGGACTGAAGGTAGATAATCCCCAGGGCCTGATGATCTGCATCCCAGAGAACTCAAGGGGTGGCCTTAGAAATCGTGAATGCATTGGTGATCATTTTCCAATGTTCTCTCAACTCTGCATCAGTTACTGTGGACTGGAGGGTAGCCAATGTAACCCCACTTTTTAAGAAAGGAGGGAGAGAGAAAACGGGGTATTGGGGGTAGGGCATTGAAATGGATAGAGAACTGATTGGCAGACAGGAAGCATAGAGTAGGAATTAATGGGTCCTTTTCAGAATGGCAGGCAGTGACTAGTAGGGTGCCACAAGACTTGATGCTGGGACCCCAGTTGTTTACAATATATATTAACGATTTAGATGAGGGAATTAAATGTAACATCTCTATGTTTGCGGATGTCACAAAGCTGGGTGGCAGTGTGAGCTGCACGGAGGATGCTATGAGGCTGCAGGGTGACTTGGATAGGTCAGGTGAGTGGTCAGAAGCATGGAAGATGCAGTATAATGTAGATAAATGTGAGGTTATCCTCTTTGGTGGCAAGAACAAGAAGGCAGATAATTATCTGAATGGTGTCAGATTAGGAGAAGGGGAGATGCAATGAGACCTAGGTGTGCTTGTACATCAGCCACTGAAAGTAAGCATGCAGGTACAGCAGGCAGTGAAGAAAGCAAATGGCATGTTGGCCTTCAATGCGAGGGGATTTGAGTTTAGGAGCAAGGTCCTACTGCAGTTGTACAGGGCCCTGGTGAGACTGCACCTTGAGTATTGTGTGCAATTTTGGTCTCCTAATTTGAGGAAGATCATTATTGCTACTGAGGGAGTGCAGCGAACGTTCACCAGGTTAATTGCCGGGATGGCGAGACTGACATATGATGAAAGGATGAGTTGACTGGGCTTGTATTTGCTGGAATTTAGAAGGATGAGAGGATATCTTATAGAAACATATAAAATTCTTAGAGGATTGGACAGGGTAGATGTAGGAAAAATATTCCTGATTTTGGGGGTCCAGAACCAGGGGTCACAGTTTACGAATAAGGGGTGGGCTATTTAGATGAGGAATAACCTTTTCACCCAGAGAGTTGTGAATCTGTGGAATTATCTGCCACAGAAGGCAGTGGAGGCCAATTCACTGGATGTTTTTAAGAGAGAGTTAGATTTAGCTCAGGGCTAAGGGAATCAAGGGATATGGGGAAAAAGCCAGAACGTGGTACTGATTTTGGATGATCAGCCATGATCATATTGAATGGCAGTGCTGGCTCAAAGGGCAGAATGGCCTACTCCTGCACCTATTTTCTATGTTTTGATGTTCTATGTTTCTATCTCAGAGAAAACCCAGCGGTCACAGGGAGAGTGTCAAACTCCATACAGATAGCACCCGTAGTCGGGATCAAACCCAGCTCTCCGGCACTGTAAGGCAACAACTTTACCATTGTGCCACATGCTGCCTACCTTGCCTATGTTTGCCCCATACCCCTCTAAACCAATCCTATCCATGCATCTGTTTAAATGTTTCTTAAATTGTGATAACACCTGCCTCAATTACCTCCTCTGGCATCAACACGTTCCATACACTCACCACCTTTTGTGTAAAAATGTTACCCCTCAGGTTCCTATTAAATCATTCCCCCCTCATCTTAAACCTATGTCCTTCGTTTTTCAATTCCCCCACTCTGGGCAAAAGACTATACATTTGCCTGATCTAGTCCTATCATGATTTTGTACACCTCTATATGATCAACCTCCTGCACTCCGACGAATAAAGTCTTAACCTGCCCAACCTCCCCCTGTAGCACAGGCCCTCGAGCCCTGACAACATCCTTGTAAATCTTCTCTGCACCATGTCCAGCAATTTGAGGCTTAGCTGAGAAAACGCGCGTGGTCACAGGGATAATGTACCAACTGCATACAGACAGCACTCATAGATAGGATCGAATCCCGGGACTGTGGCGCTGTAAGGCCGCAACTCTACCACTTCACCACGATGCCGCCCCTGGTCACTCAATAGATATTTATGAACCCATAACATTATTTCAAAGGAAGAGCAGGAAAAGTATCCCTGGTGTTGAGACCCTTCAAGGGTCTCATTTATTATTCCTATATGAACAAGATAGGCCAAGCTTTTCACTGTACCTCGGTACAGGAGACAATAAACAAAACTAAACTAAATGTCCTGATCAATATTTGTCCCATTACTCAACATAGACTGACTATACAACTGCCCTCTATCACTTTGCTATACAGTATATAGAACATGATCTGCACATGATAACTGGCACTTTGCCTACAAAGCATGACACCAGGTCTCGCTGCATCTCCCCTTTTCCTAATCGGCCACCATTTAAATAATATGTTTTTTGGATAACCTCACATTTATCCACATTATACTGCATCTGCCAAACATTTGCCCCCACTCACCCAGCCTATCCAAGTTTGCAGCCTAGCATCCTCCTATAACACTGCCCCCAGCTTAGTGTCATCCGCAAACATATTTTCTAACCTCAATTTGCGGTACCCCACAGCACTGCCCCATTGTGAAAAGGGACCCGCTTTCTTTGCAGCCAGTTTCTATCCACATCAATACTGTCTCTGGGATGTCCTTCTAGATATCCACTGGTTCTCCCTTATTACTAGCGAAAAATTCCACAAGAAGACATGCTGACTCCTGATCACAAATGTGCTGACTGACTCTAGCAGTTTCCCCACTCTTAGGTCTGACTCTCCCTCCCTTCTTAAAAAGACGCTTCCTGAATCGGCTGAGCTACTTTGTACTCTGGGTTGCTATCTGGCCTGGGGATTTTGGCACTCTAGATTTCACTCAATTGACCCACAGTCCCTGCTATTTGATTATTTATGTGCTTAGTGAAGAGAACCAAAGGTTATTCAATTGGTCCGCCATATCCTTGTTCCCATGATCAACTCAGACTGGGACCTACATTTGTTTTAATAACATAGATAAAAACTTTTGCAATCATTTTTATGTTCCCTGCCACATAATCATTTTTCCTTTCCTAATTAACATTTCTCCCAGTCTCTGGTATGCTGCTTTTTCTGGCTACTTTGTACGTCATACAGCTACACACACTCACACACACGTACATACTTAACATACACTTGCACACTCACACACACACACACAAAGAACTGATATTCTATTGAGGCAACCATTTTTTCCCAACAAACCACATGATCTTCACAATACATAAGTGTGTTTTTTTTGCAGGTGATCTCATACAACCGATAGCTGTAGAGATGCTGTCTCACTGCCCCAGAGAGCCGGGCTTGGTCCTGATCTTGGATGCTCTTTTTATGGAGTTTGCATGTTCTCCCTGGGACCGTGTGAGTTTCTTCGGGCTGCTCTGATTTCCTCCCATATCGCATGTTATGCGGGTTTGGGGGCTAATAGGCCTCTGTAAATTGCCCCTAGTGCATAGGGAGTGGATGAGAAAGTGGGATAAGATAGAAATAGTGTATACTGGTGATCGATGATTAGTGTGGAGTCAGTGGGCTGAAGGGTCTGTTTCCATGCATTCCAATTCAATCAATTCAATCAATGCATGCAGACAGCACTCAAAGTCAGGATCGAGCCCGTGTCTCAGGCGCTATGATGCACCGGCTCTACCAGCTGAGCCACTGTGCCATCTCCAATCATATCAATCTTAAATAAATCTTATTCCAACAATGTGAAGTTGTCTGTTTCCATGCTGTATCTTTCAATCCATTGTTGTTCCGTTTCCAGTACATACGACAATTAAATACTCTGGATTTGACTCTTGACTTGACTCATTGAAGACCCTCGGGCTATCTATAATCGGAATTTATCGGACTTCATCTTGCACTGCATGTTATTCGCTTCATCCTGTATCTGTACACTGTGGATGGCTCGATTGCAATCATGTATAGTCTTTCTGTTGACCGGTAAGCAAGCAACAAAAGCTTTTCACTGTACACTGTAAACGTGACAATAAACTAAACTACACTAAACTAAACTACACTAAACTAAACTGTCTGGAGAAGGGATCCGACTAGAAATGTCATCCATCCTTTTTCTCCAGGAGTGCTGCCTGACCCGCTGAGTTACACCAGTACTTTGTGTCTAAACTAAACTAAATCTTGACTCACTTTTTCCATGAGAATCAGGCCGATCACTTCTGCTTTAAGTCATCAGTATGATATTAGCTCAGTTTCTCCCTCTCCATTATCACAGCCTGACATATTAGGCATGCACTATGGCTCTCACTTTGCAACTTCAGGTTCTCACTCTCTAACTGCCCTTATTTCAGTGCTTTTATTAATTCACACTCTCTGTACTACTGGCCCATTAATACACTTCCCAGGTGAGCACAACAAATTATTCTCACAACAACCCTAGTCTCATCCTACCAGAGGTAGTCCCTTTACCCTGTGCATTCACCCCCAGCCTTCACCTTCTCTAGCACAGTGGCACAGTTGTAGAGTTTCTGCCATATTGCGCCAGAGACCCAGGTTTGAACCAGGTATGTACGTTAATTAGCTTACATACATTCTAATCCACCAACACATCTTGAGTGGGTCAGGCAACTTACATTGAGGGAAATGGGCAGATGTTTTGGATCGGGACCCTTCAACAGGCTGATTGTTGGGGGTGGAGGAGAAAGCTGGAAAAAGAGAGTTTGGGGAGGGACAAAGCGATAGGTGGATACAGGTGAGAGGATAAAGTGTGTATAAAGGAACTGCAGATGCTGGCCTTCTGGCCTTTTCTTACCTCCAGTTGCCTCCTCTCTACTTTCAGTCTGAAGAAGGGCCCGACCCGAAATGTCACCCATCCTTTTTCTCCAGAGATGTTGCCTGACCAGCTGAGTCACTCCAGCACATTGTGTCTATCCACAGGTGAGAGGAGTTTGATTGGTAATGGGTGGAGTGGGTGACGAAAGCTAGTTGAGAAAAGGAGACAGAATGGTGTCAGATTAGGAAGGAAGAGGATGAGTGAAATGAAAATATGGAGGGACGGATATGAGTGGAAGGAGATTGTGGCGGGAAAATAAAGAGATTAAAGGGAAATGTGTAAGGAGTGTGAGAAAAGAGCAGGGTGTTTGGAATGGTTAGAGACTGTTGTTTACTCAAGATCACAGCATCTGCAGTTCCTTGAGTCTCCTCAACACATCTTGTGTAATGTGAACTTTATAGAATTATCTTGAATTATCTTGGTGAGTTTGGGAAGTGATACAATTGAAATGGTTTGTGTAGATTGATGTTGCATGTTTACCAATCACACACCAGCCAGCATCTCTAACTCCACCCCACTGTAATACCTATACTGATACTATTTCTCAGCACCGACAGTTGGAGCAGCCAGGATGTGTTGATAACTAACCATCTTTCATGCTGTTAAGTCTCAGTACTGATTAGAGATGTGTTTGAATCGTGTACTGAGTCTGGAAGTCATTTACATGGCGTCAGAAGCGGGATCCACTCCTTCTGCATAACGTTTTTTTGTTTTACCCTTTTGTGAGTCTTTATTTTGCTTTATGATGGCCTCTTCCTGTCGAAAGCCTGACCCTCTCGTCTTTGATGCGGATATCAGCGAACACTGGGCCACGTTTGAAATTGATTACCGACACTACATGAACATTGCACACCGAAATGAACCTGATGCTGTCAAGGCCTCTCTCCTACTCAACCGTGCGGGCCCAGATGCCCTTCGGCGATCCAGAACATTCCGTTATGCTCCGGCAGTCCTCGATGGCAACAACCAGGTAATAACCCCAGCTGAATCTCCTGATGACCCCAATGTTCTGATGCGTAAATTTAGCCAGATCTGTGACCTGCCCTCAAATCACATTTTGGACAGGGCTAGGTTTTTCTCTCGCAGTCAACTCTCTGGTGAACGAGTAGACTTGTTTATCTCAGACTTAATGTATTTAGCCCAGCGCAGCCGATTCCAAAACATGCCGGTCGATCAGCTGACTGATCAGTTAACAAGGGACATTTTAGTGAATGGCATTAGTGACCTAAAGCTCAGATCAGAGCTTCTGAGACGGCCAGATTTGACTCTGGATGAAGCAGCACACGCATGCAGGACAGCGGAATTCATTGACCCTATAGACAGTTCGCATGAAACCAAAACCATCAATCTGACGGGCTTCACTAGGCAGTGAACCAACACAGATAACAGGCGATTTATGACCCAAGCCAGTCAGGCGGCTCTTGGGGATCCTCAGAAGAAATGCCCAAATTGCAACTACTCACACAGCAGACAATCAGCTTGCCCCACTTTTGTTAAATCGTGCAATAACTGTAAAAAGTGAAATCACTTAGCCCCTGTATGTTGGGCAGCAAGTCGGGCCCGTGGGAAGAATTCGCCTAGCTTCAGGTCTAATCTCAACTTCTTGCTACGAGACAGCAACAATCTCACTCCCCAATTCCAGCTTGAACCTGCCCACGAACAGACTCCAATTAACTCATAAGAGGACCCAACTGTTTACTCATTTCAGATTGCTGCTGTTAAGAATTATGATCCGACTGTGACAGTAACTGTAAACAACGTTCATTTTGGCACAAAATTAGACACCGGGGCCAAAGTAAATACTATGTCAATCAACCTCTTCAATAAGATAAGAACTAACGAGCCACTGATCAAGGACAAATCCACTCTACATGCGTTTGGAGGGGAGGTTCTGCGGCCTTTGGGCAAAACCAACTTGAAACGTGTGCTGGAAAAAACCACGAGGAATTTGACCTTCTATGTCCTGAACTTTAATTCAGTTACTCTGCTTGGCAACCGGGCCTGTCAGGAACTGGGGCTGATCTCGTTTGACAGAACGGTCCACAAACTGCAAATTTCCCTGGACCCGCTGAGTGAATTTCCTGATCTTTTTGACAACAACCTGGGCAAGTTGCCCGTGACTTACAAGATTATTATTGACCCCGAAGTGACACCCGTCATCCGACCTCCACACCGATTGTCATTTGCCATGACTGACAGGGTTCACTCTGCGCTGAAGGACATGGCCTCCACAGGCATAATTGAAGCAGTCAGCGACCCCACCGACTGGGTCCCAACCATGATTGCCACAGTCAAGAAGGGAAAAAATGAGCATCAACTCAAAAGAACTGAATACTGCCATTAAGCGCCCACACCATTCTATGAAGACTGTCGAGGATGTTGCAGCAAAGGTCGGAACGGCCACCTTATTTTCTGTCCTCGATGCAAACAACTCTTTCTGGCAGATACCGCTGGACAAGGAGTCATCAAACCTCACCACATTTGCCACCCCATTCGGCAGATACAAGTTTCTGAGAATGCCATTCGGAATCAACACTGCCAGTGAAGTCTTCCAAAGAACTATGGAGCTATTATTCGATGACCTGCCTCGTGCCATCATTGTCGACGATATCCTAGTGTATGGCAAAGATGCAACGGAGCACGACCACCATCTCAGGCTCATCTTGGAGCGCGCACGCAAGATCAACCTCAAGCTTAATCCTGACAAGTGCAAGTTCCGGGTTCCAGAGGTTTCCTACGTCGGCCACATCTTCACTCCTAAGGGTCTCAAACCCGATCCAAAGAAGGCTACTGCCATCACAGAAATGCCTGCCCCCACAGACGTGAAAGGCCTGCAGCGTTTTCTGGGCATGGTAAACTATCTCGGCAAGTTCATACCGAACCTCAGCGAACTAAGCTCCACACTGCGGGAGCTGACAAAAAAGGACACAGCATGGTCATGGTTCCAGCAACATCAGATTGCTTTCGATATCTTAAAGTCCAAACTGACCAGTGCACCAATTCTAATGTTTTTCGACCTGAAATTCGGGCTCGGCGCAGCCTGCTTGCAACCATCTGCCGAGGGCACTCTACTCCCTGTCTCGTATGCCTCTCGCACCATGACCGACACGGAGCAGCACTACGCGCAAATCGAAAAGGAACTGTTGGCCGTCGTTTTTGCTTGCTCCAAATTCCACAACTTCATCTTTGGCAACATCTTCACGGTCGAGACGGACCACCAACCACTGGTGACAATCCTGAACAAGCCCATCCACGCCGCGCCAGCTCGTTTGCAGCGTATGATGATGCAGCTGCAGCGGTACGATTTCTCTATTACCTACACTAAGGGTAAGGACACGCACGTCGCTGACACTCTCTCCCGTGCACCTCGGGCATCTTGCGAACAACATCCCTATGAACAGGAAAATTTCACGGTTCTCGGTGTTGACTTCGTCTCCAGCAAGCAACTGCGCACCTTGGGCGCACACCACCACAGACGACACGCTTCAAATCCTCTCCTCCATCATCAAAACAGGCTGGCCAGACAGGCAATCCCACACGCCCACAGAGGTGCAGCCTTTCTTCCTGGTTCGTGATGAGCTGGTACTTCAGGATGGGGTTGTTGTCAAGGGTCACAAGATGGTGATACCCTCATTGCTACAAGACGTAAACTTCAAAGAGACACACAGCGGTCACCCAGGAGCCGACGCCGCACTGGCACGCGCCCGTAGCCTGTTCTACTGGCCGGGAATGGCCAGCTTCATCCGGGACCGTGTAGCCTCCTGCCCCGCTTGCAACAGCCTTGCGCCTCATCAGCAGCGGCAGCCCCTTCTGCAACAACCTCCACCAGCTCTGCCCTGGACGTCGCTGGCGGCAGACATTTTCGAATGGTGTGGGAAGCACTACCTCGTTCTAGTCGACTCCTTTTCTAATTGGTTTGAACTAGACCAACTGACCACCCTCGCATCGGAGATGGTCATCCAGAAGCTTAAAAGACACTTCTCTACCTTTGGCGCTCCCGTCAGCCTGAGAACCAACAACGGTCGGCAGTTCACCAGCCACATGTTCAAGCTTTTCGCAGACCGATGGAACTTCCAGCACGTCACGAGCAGTCCCGAGTATCCACAGAGTAATGGTCTCACTGAACGCGCTGTCAGAAACGCCAAACACTTGCTGGAGCGAGCACAGATTTCAAAGTCAGACGTTTATCTCGATCTCCTGAATCTCAGAAATGTTGCCAGGGACGGAACCCTGGGATCGCCGGCACAGCGACTGATGTCGAGATTGACGAGGCCTTTGGTACCCATCACACAACAGCAACTGGTTCCTCAGGTGCTGAAGCCTGCCACTATCCAGAAACGTCTACAAGAGAAGCACGATATCCAGAAACGGTCATACGACAGTTCCAGCAGACCACTCAGGCCTTTACTTCTGGGTCTACGAACTTCAACTGGACATTCCTGTCTGGACACTGTGGTCAACCCGACTGACGAACCACGGTCTTACCTGGTAGACTGTGAGGGAGCAGTGTACCGGAGAAGTCGACAACACCTGTCAAAGACTAGAGGACATAGCTTTAAGGTGAAAGAGGCAAATTTAACAGAAATGTGTGGGGCATGTTTTTTACACAGAGAGTGAACTAGGGGTGATGGTAGAGACAGATACGATAATGGTGTTTAAGAGACTTTTTGTTAGGCACATGGATATGCAGGGAGTGGAGGGACATGGATAAGGTGCAGGCAAAGGAGATTTGGCATCATGTTCTACATGGGCATTAGGGGCAGATGGGCCTGTTCCTGTGCTGTACCGTTCTATGTTTTATGCTCCAAGAGTACTTTCACTTTGAAGGCAGAAGGCTATGGACCCCTACTCCATGCCAGCTCTGCAATGAGGAAGGAATGCATATTCATAATTGATAACATCCTTTGAAGGAGATCTATATTCCATGATCTCCATTAGGAATGTCTTTCGAAAATGTCTCTGTGGACTCTCAGCAGCAAAGGATCTAGGAGATAGACACAAAATGCTGGAGTAACTCAGTGGGTTACTTCTTCATTCTGAAGATAGGTTTCGACCCGAAACATCACCTATTCCTTTTCTCCAGGGATGCTGCCTGACCCGCTGTGTTACTCCAGCATTTTGCGTCTATCTTTGGTGTAAATTAGTATCTGCAGTTCCTTCCTACACATGGATTTAGCAGTGCAGATACATACAGTGCCCTCCATAATGTTTGGGACAGAGACCCATCATTTACCATTCGGCGAGTCCGTTGGTCTGCGGAAACTCAGGGCTGCTGGTGATATGTCAAAAGTCCCATCATTGTGCAAAGTTTTTGAAAAGCTGGCTGGTGAACTGACTGCCGTTGTCGGATAGAAGGCGTACAGAGGAACCGTGCACGGAGAAATGGCTGCAACTTCTGGATAACTGCTTCAGATGTGATGGTTTGGAGTAGATCAATGTCAAACCAGCCCGAATAAGAGTCGGCAAGAACAAGATAGCGTTTCCCATGCCATTCGAATATGTCGGTGGCTACTGTGGACCACGGTAGAGGAGGAACCGGGTGCGGCAGTAAGGGCTGCTTCTGCTAGTGTGGAGGAGTCAGGCTTTTGTAGATGGCGTAGACTTCAGTTTTGTCACGTATATACTTGGTCATACTAGGCCAGTAAAACATGCTCTGTGCCCGTTGTAAGGTTGCCTCCACGCTGGGGTGGCCCCTGTGGACGAAGTACTTGTCCCGGAGGACAGCTGGGACAACTGCCTTGTGGCCCTTGACTATAATCCCGTCCTGTAACACCCGTTCGTCGCGAACCAGGAAGTATGGGCGGATCGTGAGCGTAGTGCTGTGTTGTTTATCCGGCCAGCCACGGCGGATGATTGCGGACAGCAATTGTAAAGTCTCGTCAGCAGCCATGTGCTCTGCCAGGCTGCATAGGCAGTCAGTGGGAACATACAATACCCTCATTACTGAGAACTGGTCCTGTTCAGAGGGCTGTTGTTCTCTGGTTTTGCGTGGGGCCCTTGATAGCGTGTCAGCTATGTGCATGTCCTTGCCTTTTTTGTAGACAATGTTGAGATCAAAACTCTGCAGCTGTATCATCATCCGTTGCAGGCGAGCCGAAGCAGCGTGAATGGGTTTGTTCAAGATGGTGACTAGTGGCTGGTGCTCTCAACAGTCACAGACTTCCCAAAAAAGAAAGTCTTTGAATTCCGTGCAGGCGAAAACCACTGCAAGCAATTCTTTTTCAATCTGGGCGTAACATTGTTCAGTATCGGTTAGTGTACGAGAGGCATATGAAACAGGCTTGCGGTCGCCATCGGTAGTGGTCTGCAGGCAAGCAGCGCCAAGTCCGTACTGGGACGCATCACATGTGAGTGTTACTGGTAAATCCAAAGCGAAATAAGCAAGCGTAGGTGAGCTGGCCAGCTGCAACTTGAGGATATCAAAAGCTCTTTGGTGCTGCAGATACCAGGACCATGCAGTGTCATTGCATGTCAGTTCCCGCAGGGGGGCAGATATGTTGCTGAGGTTGGGAATAAATTTCCCCAGATAGTTGACCATTCCAAGGACCCTTTGTAGACTCGTAACATCAGTAGGAACCGGCATCTCATTGATAGCAGCAGTTTTTGATGGATATGGTCTGAGACCACCACATGTCTGATGTAGGTAACTTCCAGGACTCGAAACTTGTACTTCAGCGTTTTTGGGGTCTTCATAGGGTAGTGTGGGTGTTTGATACCCACACCACATGGTCCAGTCAGGGGTCACTCATCTCGAACGTGAGACCAAGCCAGAATCCCCCTTGATGTACTTCAGATGATGCGTGGCCGAGGCCTTTTCAACATGTTCAGCATTACGTTTTTTTTTAAACTCAGATAACGAGATGACACTATTTTTCGCACCGTAATGTAAATCTTTGCGATCACAGGCTTGTTATTCACAAACATGGTTACCTCACGGTCAAGTTGCTCATTAGAGGAAGGGAGGAGGGAGTGGATGGCTGAATTGTTATCTTCACTTACAGAGAGCTGAGCAGGGGATGGTTCCTCAAGCTCCTGGCTTTTGTTATCAGCAAGCTCATGTTGTAACAGGTGCAAACTCGTTCTTGGGATGGATTGAGTCGCACGGGAACGGCAACATTTTGCAAAATGGTTGAATTTCTTGCAGAAATTGCACATTTTACCCTAAGCAATACATAACTCCTGACATGAGAAAAGTTACAATTAGAACATCGAGCAGCAGACATTTTCTGCTGCCAGGCAGGGGAAGGCTGCAGACGCTTGTTATGACAGGAGGTGCCTGTAAGGTTAACACTATACTGGGATGGCTGCCCAGAGATCATAGACTTAGTGTGAGAAGCCGTTATCTCAGCAATCCGACAGGCGTGTTCGGCTTGATTTAGAGTCAGTTCAGTGTTATGAAGTAATTCGTCTCTCACCTTGTCACTGAGCATACCTCCAACAAGTTTGTCACGGATTAACTCATCGCATAAATCTCGAAAATGACACCATGCAGCCATGTGTTTTAAGCTGCTGATAAAGCACTCTACTGGCTCGCCAACTTGTTGCTTACGAGCAAAAAACTTGTTACCAAAGATCTTAGAGTGGAGCAAGATAGTCCACTCCTGCGAAATCCAATGGACTGATGTGTAGTGAGTGTAACTTCCGCCATTTCAGTAAACCCGAGCCAACTTCAGTTATGCCTCTTGCAGTGTAATGAGCGTTTCGGCGGAACAGTTTGTGTGTTTTTAAATGTTTTAAATGTTTTTTTTAATTTTCTTTTTAAATGCAGTAAACCCTCATCAATTTCCCCCATCACTGTCAGCACTGCCTTGCTTGCTATTTGCTGAAGTAAGTGTGTGTGTGGAAACTTGCATGATTGTTAATCTGACTGGAAGCCAAATCTGACTGGACACAGGCTAATACACACGGAAACGGAACATACCTTGCACAGGGAGGAACTGCAGATGCTGGTTTAAACCAAAGACAGACACAAAAAGGTGGAGGAAATCAGTGGATCAGGCAGCATCTCTGGAGGAAATCTCTGGAGACTAGGTGATATTTCAGGTCGACGTTTTGGATGACATCAAACGGGTCATGGCAACTATCCAAAAAGTACGGAAATGGTGAGGGGGAAATTTAAAAAAAACACCCGAAGGAAATAGATGCTTCACAATAAAAAAGGGGCCAGTGTGTCCGTGTCGAAGGGGGGGGAGGATTGGGGGTTGGCTTGAGTTCCTCTTTCCCCTGACTCAGTCTGAAGACAGGTCTCGACCACGAAATGTCACCTATTCCTTTTGTCCAGAAATGCCGCCCGACCCCCTGCATTTTATGTATATCCTTTAATCTCTCAGTCTGCTATAGCAGAATCTCCCTGAATTAGCTTGTGGCCATGACGGACGCCGGTTATGGAAATGGCGCTGAAGATTACCCATCACCTACTACGGCTTTTTCGCGGAGTGAACCATCTTGCTCCGCTCTAAGATCTTTGCTTGTTACGTTCGATAATAGAGTTCGAGGGGAGGTCACACAACAGTCTAAACTTTGCAAGTAGGACAGCAGGGTCATCAATTGTTTCCGCAGGCACTTGGATCTGACCGTTTGCGTCTAAAACAGCAGGTTCAAAAGTAAAACGGTCCGCACGTTTCATTGCCTCAGGACCAGCCAGGTTTAGTAACATGGAAGCACGTACATCTGGAGGATGGTTGCGATGAGTGATGCGAATGTAGTGAATGCAGTCGCGTTCAGCAATGTCAGAGTCAAAGATCAGAGGACTAGGACGGTGAGACAAATATACCATGATAGAGATAACAGGCACATAAAACAAATATAAAAAACAAAACCCAATAAACGTGAACAGTGTAGGTAAGACTCACTTCTTGACACCATGTAATAGGTGTCAAGAAGTGATAGGTGGCGCCGGAGGAGGGAGATGGCAGCCCTGCCGGAAGTCTGTATGTTTGTTCTTTCTTTTTGTTATTTTATAGTGCGTTAAAAGTTTGTTTTAATGTTCTTTGGTTTGTTTTATGTGGGGGAGGGGGAGGGGATTGGGGGAAACTTTTTTTTCAAGCTCGTACCTTCCTGGAGATATGATCAATTTTCGGATCACATTCTCCGGACTCTGCGGCCTACCATCGATGGAGCTGGAAGCCTCCTTGGACTGTTGTGAGCCCCACCGCGGGGCGCGGACTTACCATCGGAGCTGATCCCTTGCCTGGGACCATTCCCACCGCGGACTGCGGACTTACCATCAAGAGCTCGCAGTCCAGAGAGGCTAGTCGGGAGCTCCAACGCCGCAGAAGGTTCAACTAGCCCCAACGTGAGGTTTGATCACCCGGCGTGGGAGCTGGCATCCCCCCCAATGCGGGAGCTGAACGCCTCAACGCGGATGACCGAAGGCCGCCGGCTACGGGACTCAAGATCATCCCATCAACGGGGGCTCGAGGCCCATGACCGGGGATGAACAAAGGGAAGGACTTGAACTTTATTTTCGCCTTCCATCACAGTGAGGAATGTGTAGGAGTCACTGCGATGGATGTTTATGTAAAAATGTGTTTTCTGAGTCTGTTGCTTTTTTAAATTGTATGACTGACCTGGCCAGTGAATTTCACTACACCAATTGGTGTATGTGACAATAAATGAACTTATGAACTTAAAACTGGTAGAGACATCAGCCAAACCTTAGGCTTACCAAAATCAACTGTTTGGAACATCATTAAGATGAAAGAAAGCACTCGTGAGCCTACTAATCGCAAAGGGACTGGCAGGCAAGGAAGACCTCCATAGCTGATGACAGAAGAATTCACTCTATAATAAAGAAAAATCCACAAACACCTGTCCGACAAATCAGAAACAATCTTCAGGAGTCGGGTGTGGATTTGTCAATGACCACTGTCTGCAGAAGACTTCATGAACAAAAAAAAGAGGCTACACTGCAAGATGCAAACCACTGGTTAGCCACAAAAATAAGATGGCCAGGTTATAATTTGCCAAGAAGTACTTAAAAGAGCAACCTCAGTTCTGGAACAAGCTCTTGTGGATGGATGAGATGAAGATTAACTTATATCAGAGTGATAGCAAGAGCAAAGTATGGAGTAGAGAAGGAACTGCCCAAGATCCAAAGCATACCACCTCATCTGTGAAACATGGTGATGGGGATGTTATGGCCTGGGCATGTATGGCTGCTGAAGGTGCTGGCTCACTTATCTTCATTGATGATCACTGAGTGCGATGAGTCAGCTTACAGGGGGGA
Source organism: Okamejei kenojei (assembly GCA_035221665.1). Taxonomy (NCBI): domain Eukaryota; kingdom Metazoa; phylum Chordata; class Chondrichthyes; order Rajiformes; family Rajidae; genus Okamejei; species Okamejei kenojei. Next base: position 71,335,353 of record CM069136.1, on the reverse strand, counting down.
GGTACAGAAGTTAATAGCCTGGTGCTCAGAGAACAACTTAGCACTCAATGCAAAAAAAAACAAATGAGTTCATCATTGATTTCAGGAAGAAGCAGGGTGACCATCCCCCACTGCACATAAATGGAGAAAGAGTGGACAGAGTCTCCAGTTTCAGATTCCTGGGCACCTACATCTCAGCAGATCTCAGGTGGGCAACTAACGCGCACTGTCTGGTAAAGAAGGCACAGCAACGGCTTTACTTCTGAAGGTCACTCGGGAAAGACAACTTGCCACAACAGCTGCTAGTGTCATTCTACCATTGCACCATAGAGAGTGTCCTGACACATGGCATCCTGGTATATGTATGGCAACAGTTATGTGGCTGACAAGAAGGCTTGCCAGAGAGTCACCAATACAGCCCAGAAGATCACCAACACACACCTGCCTGCCCTAGAAGAGATCTATAGCTCTCGTTGCCTGCGGAAGGCATCGCGCATCCTAAAGGACTCATCTCATCCCGCACATCACTTGTTTGCTCTTCTGCCCTCAAGAAAGCGTTTACAGGTCCATCAAATCACACACCACAAGATTAATGAACAAGTTCTACCCCAAGGCCATCACCACTCTGAACTCTGCACTGAACACACAGCTCCCATAGCCAATATTTTGTCTTGCCACAACACTATGGTGAAATATTACACATTATGACAATGTTTTCTTGCCGTTTTTGTTATTCGTTATTTGTTATTATTTATCTGATACGTTGGAGCTCCGATCGGGCAGTGCGCCTGAAATTTTGTTGTATGTATTTACAATGACAATAAAGTGTAGTATTATTATTATTTTTATGATACAACTTTTGATGGTGGTAGCATAATGAATTTTGAAATGTATAGAAACACCCTATCTGCTCAGGTTCAAACAAATGCCTCAAAACTCATTGGCTGGCGGTTCATTCTACAGCAAGACAATGATCCCAAACACACTGCTAAAGCGACAAAGGAGTTTTTGAAAGCTAAAAAATGGTTAATTCTTGAGTGGCCAAGTCAATCACCCGATCTGAACCCAATTGAGCATGCCTTTTATATGCTGAAGTGAAAACTGAAGGGGACTAGCCCCCAAAACAAGCATGAGCTAAGGATGGCTGTAATACAGGCCTGGCCGACGATCACCCAGCAACTGGTGGTTCATGGTGATGTCCATGAATTGCAGACTTCAAGCAGATTTCATTTACATGACATTGTTGTGTCCCAAGCATTATGGTGCCCTGAAATGGGGCACTGCTATAATTTCTACATGGTGAAACCAAAATGTATAAAAATGGCCTTTATTAAAATCTGACAATGTGCACTTTAAACACATGCGATTTTTTTTTCCCATTACAAATCTAAAATTTTAGAGTACAGAGGCAAATAAATAAATGATGGGTCTTTAGCCCTAACACTATGGAGGGCACTGTATTTCCTTGAAAGTGGTGCCACAGGTAGATGGGTGGTCAAAAAGGCTTTTGGCACATTGACCTTCATCAGTCATAGTTTGGGAGATCATGTTACAATTGCTGGAGCCATTGGTGAGGCCACACTAGCTCTATCCTGTGTTAATTTCATCCCAAAAGTAGAATTTTCAGTCGTTTTGCATTCTTTGAGCCTGAAATTTTGGTATCTGGTCTTGAAAGACGTTTGAACCCAGATTCTTCTGACTCTGAATGCAAGAAACGGTGAACATTGTAGCAAATCCTCACGGCTTCTTGAAAACCATCTCTCAATCTCACAATCTCTTCCATCAAGTAGTAAAAGGGAAACAGGATGATACAAGGAACAGCAAAGGCTGGATACATGAGCAAAACACAAAGTGCTGGCGGAACTCTTATAGTCGTAGAGACATAGAGTCACAGCGTGGAAACAGGCCCTTCAGCCTAACTTGCCCATGCCAACCAACATGCCCCATCTACACTAATCCCACCTGCCATATGGCTCTAAATCTATCCTATCCATACGCCTGTCTAAATGTTTTTTTTCAAATCTGGGTCAGGCAGCATTTATGGAGGGAATGGACAAACAACAGAGGACATAAGTTTAAGATGAAGGAGAGAATATTTAGTAGGAATCTGAGGGGTGACTTTTTCATACAAAGGTGGTGGGTGTATGAAATGAGCAGGGTAGTTGAGGCAGGGACAGCAACACTTAAGAAACAATTAGACAGGTACAGGTACATGGATAGGACAGGTTTAGAGTGATATGGGCCAAAGGAAAGCAGGTGGGACTAGAGTAGATGGCACGTTGGTCAATATGGGCAAGTTCGGCCAAAAAACCTGTTTCTATGCGGTCTGAATGATTCTTTGACATTGTATGGGGTTGGGACCCTTCTTCAGACTTAATGGACCGACGACGTTTCGGCACTGGACCCTTCTTTAGACAGAATGGACATTCAGGTTGGGCCTCTTCTTTAGCCTGAAAAAGAATCCTGACCCAAAACATCGGCATTCCACTCCCTCCACGGATGCTGCCTGACCTGCTGAGTTCCTCCAGCACTTTGTGTTTTGCTCAATGAATGCAGGAAGATGCGATTGACACCACCTGCAATATTCCCCAAATTGAACAGCATCTGACTGGAATGGGAATATATCTCCATTTAGACTTTGTGGGGGAAATCAATGTCTGCAGCTCTCTCCATAACAGGGCACCGGGAAAATCCTTCAGCACAAGGCATTCAGCAATTCTTGATTCACCCCTCCCTTTACATGGAGTGAGCAATAAATGCTAGCATTGTCAGTGAAGCTCACATTGTGTGCGTGATTTGCAAAGTGAACAAGAATGCACTGATAAACAGGTCAAACCTCATGCTATGGTGCATAACAGGAAGAACAAACTGAGTGTGTGGAATATAGGGTGGCACAGTGGCGCAGCTGGTAGAGCCACTGCCTCACAATGCCACAGAACCTGGGTTCGATCCTGACCTCAGCTGCTATCTATGTGGAGTTTGCACGTTCTCCCTGTGACCACGTTGGCTTCCTCCGGGTGCTCTGGTTATCTTCCAAATCCGATAGATGCTTGTGTTTGTGGGTTAATTGACCCTCTGTAAATTGACCCTTGTGTGTAAGATAGAGCAAGTGTACAGGGTAATCGATGGTCGACTCGGTGGACGGACGGGTCTGTTTCCATGTTGTATCAGTCAAGTAACATAACATCAGCAAATAATTCCTTTTCTCCAGAGATGCTACTTGACCCGCTGAGTTACACCAGATTTTTGTGTCTATCTTCAGTGTCGTTTCCCTCTCCCCTGACTCTCAGTCTGAAGAAGGGTCTCGACCCGAAACATCACCTATTCATTTTCTCCAGAGATGCTGCCTGACCCACTGAGTTACTCTAGCATTTTGTGTCTATCATCAGCAAGGATTAGCAAGGGCAGTTTTGTCCGGTGTAATGATAGTAATGACATCACCTTTTACAACTTCAGCATCTCATAAACCACTTCACAGCCACTTGGTGGGAATTATTTTGGAATGCAGTCACTGAGGTAACTTAGGGAAATGAGGCTTCTAAATCAAGCACACCATGCTCCCAACAAGGAAATGAATGACTGGGAAGCTGCTTTCATCATGTTGGTGAAGGAATAAACATTGGCAAGATTAAAAGATAAGATCCATTGCCTTCTTCGAGTGGTGTCATGGGAATTTTAAGTCCACTTGAGAGGGCAAAAGAGGCTTCAGTTCAATGTGTTTAGTGCTTCCAACAATACAGCATCTGTCAGTGAGCACTTCAAATATCATCCCTGTGAAACCTCACCCAGTAGCTGAATACATTTCATGTTAGTTTGGTTTTAGTTTTAGAGATACAGCATGGAAATAGGCCCTTTGGCCCACCGAGTTCACGTCTACCAGCAATCACCCTTGTACACTAGTTCTATCCTACACACTAGGGACAATTTACAGAAGCCAATTAACCTACAGTGGATTGTGGGAGGAAAGCAGAGCACTTGGAGAAAACCCACGCGGTCACAGGGAAAATGTACAAATTTTGTTCAAAAGCACCCGTAGTCAGGATCGAACCTGGGTCTCTGGTGCTGTAAGGCTGCACCACTGTGTGCTCTCGTGTATGTCCCCTTTTAAATGAGGAGTCCACCATTGCATTCTGCAGAGTTACTGTGCAAGGGCTCCGCTTATAACAAATAATCATTCTGTCCTGGGTTCCTGTACCAGATATAGATGTTTAGTGCAGATGGACAGTTCTGGTGGGAGCTTAATTTATGCACCTTTATTTCAACACTTTCCACAGTGGCTATGATACATTACCTGAATGTGTCGGGCAACACGAGTTTTCCTCCTTTAATGGCACGTGCCTTAAAGTCATGTTATTTTTTAATGCTAGAATTTGCCTATCTACGGACAAGTCTGAAGAAAGTTCCCGATCCAAAACATTACCTATCCATGTTCCCCAGAGATGCTACCTGACCTGCTGAGTTACTTTCTTCTTCACAGCTTAACATTAATTTGTGATTATAACCTCTCCACCATTTATATAAACTGGTCCAGGTATACAGCTAAATTAATAGTCGGTTAATGGTGACTGCATGGGTTTCCTCTCGCTGCTCCAGTTTATTTCCACATCCCACAGATGTGCGGATTTGTGGGTTAATTGGCCTCTGTAAATCAAATAAAGCAGGCTGTCATAATCAGCATGATAAAAATGCAATGGGTGTAGTGCTGGAAGTTCATCCTCAGATACCCCCAAAATAAAAAATAATAAAGGATCGTGATCTCCAGGAACACACACAGTACTAATTCCCATGGTGATCTTCAGCAATTTAAAATAAATGCCATTGACTGCTGTCAGCCTTGCTGTTCTTAGGCCCTCTACAGTCCAAAGAGGCAACTGCAGCCCCACCAGAGAAAGATCAATGGTGACAGAAAATAGAAGAACAAAGTTCATCTAATGTTCCATACAATTCAACAGGTATTGATTTTAATTGTGAAAATATAATATTATTAAGTACATTGTATCAATAAAAGTGATACAGTTAATGGACCAAAGATAGAGACAAAGTGCTGGAGTAACGCAGCAGGTCAGGCAGCATCTCTGGAGAAAACCCACGCGTGACGAGAGACGGGTGACGTTTCGGGTCAGGATCTTTCTTCAAATTGATGAAGGATCCTGACCCAAAATGACACCTATCCATGTTCTCCAGAGATGCTGCCTGACCCGCTGAGTTACTCCAGCACTTTGTGTCTATCTTTGGTATAAACAGCATCTGAAGATCTTTGTTTCCAAGGTACACAAAAAGCTGGAGAAACTCAGCGGGTGCAGCAGCATCTAAGGAGCGAAGGAGATAGGCGACGTTTCGGGTCGAGACCCTTCTTCAGACTGGTCAGGGATCAGGGAAACAAGAGATATAGACGGTGATGTGGAGAGATAAGGAACAATGAATGAAAGATATGCAAAAAAGTATCGATGATAAAGGGAACAAGCCATTGTAAGCTGTTTGTGGTGTGAAAATGAGAAGCTGGTGCGACTGGGGTGGGGGAGGGAGATAGAGATAGAGGGAATGCCAGGGCCCGAGGGCTGAGGGAGAGGTGGGAAGGGGAGGAGACAGCAAGGGTTAACAGAATTGAGAAAATTCAATATTCAAGCCCAAAAGATGCAGACTCCCCAAGCGGAATATGAGGTGCTGTTCCTCCAGCTTGCGGTGTTGCTCACTCTGGCCGTGGAGGAGGCCCAGGACCGAGAGGTCGGATGTGGAATGGGAGGGGGAGTTGAAGTGCTGAGCCACCGGGAGGTCGGGTTGGTTATTGCGGACCGAGCGGAGGTGTTCGGCGAAGCGATCGCCAAGCCTCCGCTTGGTCTCACCGATATAGATCATCTGGCATCTGGAGCAGCGGATGCAGTAGATGAGGTTGGAGGAGGTGCAGGTGAACCTCTGTCGGACCTGGAAGGACTGCTTGGGTCCCTGAAAGGAGTGGAGGGGGGAGGTGAAGGGACAAGTGTTGCATTTCTTGTGGTTGCAAGGGAAAGTGCCCGGGGAAGGGGTAGAGTGGGAGGGGAGGGAAGAATTGACAAGGGAGTTGCGGAGGGAGCGGTCTTTGCGGAAGGCAGACAGGGGGGGAGATGGGAAGATGTGGCGGGTGGAGGGGTCACGTTGGAGGTGGCAAAACTGGCGGAGGACTATATGTTGTATTTGCCGGCTGGTGGGGTGAAAGGTGAGGACCAGGGGGACTCTGCCCTGTTTGCGAGTGGGGGAATGGGGAGCGAGGGCAGTGTTGCGGGGTATGGAGGAGACCCTGGTGCGAGCCTCATCAATAGTGGGGGAGGGGAATCCCCGTTCTCTGAAGAATGAGGCCATTTGTGATGACCTGGTGTGGAACACCTCATCCTGGGAGCAGATGCGGCATAGACGGAGGAATTGGGAATAGGGGATGGAGTCCTTACAGGAAGCAGGGTGGGAGGAAGAGTAGTCCAGGTAGCTGTGGGAGTCAGTAGGTTTGTAGTGGATGTCGGTCAGGAGCGTATCACCTGCAATAGAGATGGTGAGGTCAAGGAATGGTAGGGAAGTGTCGGAAATGGTCCAAGTGTATTTGAGTGCCGGATGGAAGTTGGTGGTGAAATGAATGAAGTCAGTCAGTTGTGTGTGGGTGCAGGAGGTGACACCAAAGCAGTCGTCGATGTAACGGAGGTAGAGGTCGGGGATGGGGCCCTGGTACGCCGAGAACAAGGATTGTTCGACGTACCCAACAAAGAGGCAAGCGTAGCTGGGGCCCATGCGTGTGCCCATAGCTACGCCTTGTGTTTGGAGGAAATGGGAGGAATCAAAAGAGAAGTTATTGAGGGTGAGGACCAACCCTGCTAGGCGGAGGAGGGTGTCAGTGGACGGGTATGGGTTGCTCCTCTGGTCGAGGAAGAACCGGAGGGCTTTGAGACCGTCCTGGTGGGGGATGGAGGTGTAGCCCTATGGGCACCCGCTGAGTTTCTCCAGCTTTTTGTGTACCCTCGATTCTCCAGCATCTGCAGTTCCTTCTTTAAAACAAGTTTGTAGGTTAATTGGTTTCTGTAAATTGTCTCTAGTGGGTAGGATAGTACTAGTGTGCGAGGAACAAGGCCTGTTTTCAAGTTGTATCTCTAAAGTCCTTTAAAGTCTTAACTCTTCTGAAATTCTGTTCTGTTTTTCGCAAAATACAAATGACTGATATTGGTTAAAAGCCAAAAATGGATTATAATAAACCGACTTGCTGTTTTATATTTCTCCCAGCTTAATTTTTTTTTAAATATGATAGGAAACATTTCATTCCAATTCACTTCAATGGAAACTTCACTCCATAACGTCATTAACAGGAAAGATGTCAAATATATTTACACTCATTGTACACAATAAGGTGTCTATATGCATGGTTAATAAACATAAGTGTCATAAGGCTATAAAATGAAATAATAACTTTAATCTTTTTAGAAGCATTGATAAGTTGTACCAGTGAGTATCATCAAGAAAAAAAAGCACTGCCTACACCTGTTATCACTCATCTTAGAAATTAGTTTAGTTTGGTTTAGAGATATAGTGTGGAAACAGGCCCTTCGGCCCATCGAGTAATCACTGACCAGCAATCACTCGTACACTAGTTCTATCCTACACACTAGGAACAAATTACAGAAAGCAATTAACCTACAAACGTGCACGTCTTTGGAGGAAACTGGAGCACCCAAAGAAAACCCATGCAGTCACAGAGAGAACGTACAAACCCCATACAGACAACACTCATAGTCAGGTTCGAACCTGGGTCTCTGGCACTGTAAGGCAGCAACTCTACTGCTGTGCCACTGTGCCACCCATTCTGTTGTACCTTGAAGAGTAACAACAAAAATAAACTGAGTAACAGTAAATTTGATGTATCGCAAATATTTTACAATAGCAATTCTCACCACTACTGATCTATAATGGATTCAACCCAAATAAGGTGATTTACAGGGCTCCACAGATGCTGAAAACTAAACATCTTACACTTAATTGGCACTGAATAAATGGTTGGAAATATGTGCTTCAACAGTGACAGGATCAACTTTTCAAAACCGCAAGGAATTGCAGAGAGTTGTAAATGTAGCCCAGTCCATCACACCGACCATTGACTCCATCTACGCTTAATGATGCCTTGGAAAAGCAGCCAACATAATCAAAGACGTGTCCCACCCCTGTCGTTCCTTCTACTCGTCACTCCCAACTGGCAGAAGTAATAGAAGCTTGAAGGCGCACACGATCAGACTCAGGAACAGCTTCTGTCCCTCTGTAATCAGGCTTCCGAATGGTCCTTCCATAAGCTAAGATTCTGTCTGATTCACCTCTACCCCATTGAGGACATTGGACGGTCTCTGGAATTGATGCGGTGCAATGCTGAGAAATACATTGTATCTTCCCCTTTGCTCTACCTATTGTGCTGGGTGGCAAAGTGGCGCAGCAGTAGAGCTGCTTCCACATGACGCCTGAGACCCGGATTTGATCCTGATTATGGGTGCTGTCTGTAGGGAGTCTGTATGTTCTCCCTGTTACCGCGTGGGTTTTCGCCAGGTGCTCCGGTTTCCTCCCACACTCCAAAAACGTACAGGTTTGTAGGTTAATTGGCTTCAGTACAAATTTAAAATTGTCTCTAGTGTGTAGGATGTGCCAGTGTACGGGGATCACTGGTTGGCGCAGCCTCTGTGGGCCATAGGGCCTGTTTCCGCGCTGTATCTCTAAATAAACTAAACTAAACTATTTATACTCAAATTTGATTTGATTGTATGTCTGATCTGTTTGTGTAGTATGCAAAGCAAAGCTTTTCACTGTACCTGTGACAATAATAAGCCTAAACCTAAGCCGAGCTTGGGAACTCACGAGAATTGTTGAAATTAAAGGACAAAAATAATTAAATATGTTAGCCATTCACGGTGCTTTGAAATAAAAGCAATATGGTTTTCTGTTTAATAGCCTCATTTTTTGAGAACACATAAAAGAATCTTTATTGACTTCAAAAGCAAGCTGTTATATTTAATCACATTTCCCACAACACAAAGCTTCTTTTGTCGGTTTGGGGTACTATTTGTGTAACTACCTTTTCAAAGCTTAATTATTCATGGAATTAATAATAGGGGGAGTCGGGTCATTTCTTGTAATAGAATGTTATTGAAAACTGCATTTTTTCCTTTATGACAAGCACAAATATGAATATAAACATCTTTATTTCCTTCTATAATATAATAGGAAAAGGGCAAAGATCACAAATTAAGATTCCCTCCATTAAGCAAAGTCAATGGGAATTCTGAGAGAATTCCAGTCTAGACTGTGTTTGTGAACAAAATGTGAGGAAAAAGACGCATTTCCTGACCAGGTCTCAGAACAAAGGGACCTGCTGATAGAAGATCAGATGATGCAGGAAAACGCAAGCAATAAAGACCAGGTTCCAAACATCTGAGTTTCGGTAGGCATTGATGGATGAGGTTGAGTAATGAAGGCTCAGCAATGGTAAATGAGGCCAACATGCTGGGCCTGTTTGGTCCGGTTCTATATGAACAGTGGTTTTATAGCCCACTGTAAAACATTGGAGCTTTCTTGACGGCAGCTTTCACGTTGAGTAGAAAGGAAGTGACTGTTGTCCGTGCTTTGGCAAACGCTGAAAAGACACAACCTGCTCATTGTTGTATTTCCCACTCAGCATAACGTTACTGTCTGAAGAAGGGTCTCGACGCGAAACATCACCCATTCCTTCTCTCCAGAGATGCTGCCTGTCCCGCTGAGTTATTCCAGCATTTTATGTCTTTCTTCGGTTTAAATCAGCATCTGCAGTTCCTTCATAACGTTACTAGCTCTTCCCTGCCCACAGAGTCGTCATCAAATCAAGAGTCAAGGGACAGTGTTTTATTGTCATATGTCCCAAACAGAACAATTAAATTCTTACTTGCAGCAGCAAACCTGAATATGTAAACATAGTACTCTGTAAACAATATAAAAACAAACCAACAACAACAGTGCAAAAAGACAAAACCAATGCCCCCAAGTCTATGTGGTTCAGAGCTCATTTGGAAGTTGTACTATTTAATAGCCTGATGGTTGTAATGAAGAAGCTGCTCCTGAACCTGGACATTACATTTTTCAGGCTCCTATATCTTCTTCCCGATGCAGGAGTGAAATGAGCAAAATGTGTGAAATCACTGTAAGCAACAACAACTCATATGTCAGGCTGTTATTCATCGATTACAGCTCAGCATTTAATACTATAATTCCCTCCAAGCTGGTTACCAAACTCGCAGAACTGGGTCTCTGCGCATCCCTCTGCAATTGGATCCTCGACTTCCTCATTCACAGACCACAGTCTGTTCGTATTGGCGAAAATGTGTCAGACTCGATAACAATCAGCACGGGAGCACCTCAAGGCTGCGTGCTCAGCCCCCTGCTGTACTCACTCTATGCTCATGACTGCGTAGCCGGTTATAGTGCGAACTCCGTCATCAAGTTCGCTGACAACACCACAGTTGTGGGACGTATCACTGATGGGGATGAGTTGGAGTACAGAAGAGAGATCGAGCGACTGTCCATATGGTGCCAGCACAATAACCTGGCCCCAACACCAGCAAAACCAAGGAACTGATTGTGGACTTTGGAAGGAGTAGGATGGGGACCCACAGTCATGTTTATATCAACGGGTCGATGGTTGAAAGGGTCAAGAGCTTCAAATTCCTGGGCGTGCACATCTCTGAAGATCTTTCCTGGTCCGAGAACACAGACGCAATTATTAAGAAAGCTCATCAGCGCCTCTCCTTCCTGAGAAGATTACGGAGAGTCGGTCTGTCAAGGATGACTCTCTCTAACTTCTACAGGTGCACAGTAGAGAGCTTGCTGCCCAGTTGCATCGTGGCTTGGTTCGGCAACTTGAGCACCCTGGAGAGGAAAAGACTACAATAAGTAGTAAGCACTGCCCAGTCCATCATCGGCTCTGACCTCCCTTCCATCGAGGGGATCTATCGCAGTCGCTGCCTCAAAAAGGCTGGCAGCATCATCAAGGACCCACACCACCCTGGCCATACACTCATCTCCCTACAACCTTCAGGCAGAAGGTACAGGAGCCTGAGGACTGCAACGACCATGTTCAGGAATAGCTACTTCCTCTCAACCATCAGGCTATTAAACTTGGCTCGGACAAAACTCTGAACATTAATACCCTTTATCTGTTATTTGCACTTTATCAATTTATTTATTCATGTGTGTATTTACGTATATAATGGTATATGGACACACTGATCTGTTTTGTAGTCAATGCCTACTATGTTCTGTTGTGCTGAAGCAAAGAAAGAATTTCATTGTCCTGTCAGGGACAAATGACAATAAACTCTTTTGACTTTTGACTTTGACATTTTTGACAATTAGCTTTTTTTAGAGATATAGCATGAAAACTGGCCCTTCGGCCAACTGTCCACGCCGACCATGATCACCCATATACTAGTTCTATCCTACACACTAGACTCAATTTACAGAAGGCTATTAGCCTACAAACCTGCACATCTATGGAGTGTAGGAGGAAACCAGAGCACCCGGAGAAAACCCAAGCAGTCACAGGAAGAACGTACAAACTCTGTACAGCCATTCAGGAATGTACCTGGGTCTCTGGCGCTGTGAGGCAGCAACTCTACCTCTGCGCCACTGTGCTGCCCTTGGCCTGAGGTCTTCCCTTGCTGCCAGAGGAGGCATTTGAGCAGGTACTATAGTAACATTTAAAAGGCATTTGGGCAAGTACATAGATAGGAAAGGTTTAGAGGGATATGGGTCAAATATGGGCAGGTGGGACTAGCATAGATGGGGTATCTTGCTCGGTATGGGCAAGTTGGGCCGAAGGGCCTGTTTCGTGCTGTATGACACTATGATTCTAAATCTCTGTGATTCAGGAAAAGCAGGTAATATTATTTGGTTTAATTTAGTTTAGTTTAGAGATACATATTCCGAAACTGGCCCTACACACTAGGGGCAATTTTACAGAAGCCAATTAACTTGTGAACCTGCACGTCTTATGAATGTGGGAGGAAACCGGAACATCCAGAGGAAAACCCATGCAGTCACAGGGAGAACATGCAAACTCCATACAGACAGCATCTGAGGTCAGGATCAAACCCGGGTCTCTAGCGCTGTGAGACAGCAGCTCGACTGCAGCACCACTGTGTGCGGCCTCAAATGTTAGAATCATAGTCACAGTGTCATATAACATGGAAAAATGCCCTTCAGCCCAACTCATCTATTCCAACCAAAATGCTCCATCTATGCTAGTCCCATCTGCCAATGTGTGGCCCATATCCCTCTAAACCTTTCCTAACCATGTGCTTGCCCAAATGACTTTAAAATATTACTCTGGTACCACCCTTATGCCTCCTCTGCCACTTCGTTCGATATACCTACCAAATCATTGTAAGCATATTAAATTCTGCATTAAGAAATCCATATCACCAAGGGAGTTTTAACTCCACAGCAGCATAGGTAGGCACAGTGGTGCAGCAGTAGAGCTGCTGCCACACAACGCCAAAGACACAGGTTCAATCCTGACTACAGGTGCTGTCTGTATGGAAAGTGTACATTCTCCCCATGACCGCGTGAATTTCCGATTTCCTTTCCCACACTCCAAGGACATACTGGTTTGAAGTTTAATTGGCTTTGGTAAAATTGTAAATTGTCCCTAGTGTATAGAATGGTGCTAGTGTATGGGGGGTGATCACTGGTTGGCACGGACTCGGTGGGCTGAAGGGCCTGTTTCCAAGCTGATTATCTAAAGTTTAAAGCTAAAGCGAGAGGAAAATGTTTTAAGGTGAGAGGGGAAAAATTAAATAGGAACTGAGGGGCAACTTTTTCACACATGGGGTGGTGGGTGTATGGAACAAGCTGACTCGGGAGGTGATTGTGGCAACATTTAATAGTCGTTTGGACAGGTCCATGGATAGGAAAGCTTTAGAGGCCATAAGACATTGGAGCGGAATTAGGATATTCAGCCCATTGCATCTGCTTTGTCATTGAATCATGGCTAATCTATTTTTCTCTCTGAACCCCATTCTCCTGCCTTCTCCCTGGACTTTGACACTCACATGCCTTTGAGGCATAAAGGCCAAACACAGGCAAATGCGACTAGCGTAGATGGGACATCTTGGTTGGCATGGACACGATGGGCTGAAGGGATTGTGTACGTGCTGTATGGTTCTATGACGCTACAACTATGAAAATCAACAACAAAACAAATGTTATGAAGCCTTTTTAATTGATCACAATCATTATTTATGAAACTATGAGGCGTACTGCAAGTATGCAATAGTTTCATTTGTACAAACAAGGACACAAAGTGTTGGAGTAACGCAGCCGGGTCAGGCTGAATACCTGGAGAATGTGGGTAGATAACGTTAGGTCAGGTTTGTCTGAAGAATCAGAATCAGAATCAGAATCAGAATCGCACTTTATTCGCCAAGTATGTTTGGCAACATACGAGGAATTTCTTTTGCCAGGTCAGTCATACAATTAAAAGCAACAGATCACTCAAAAACACATTTTAACATGAACATCCACCACAGTGACTCCTACACATTCCCCACTGTGATGGAAGGCAAAAAAAAGTTCAAGTCCTTCCCTTAGTTCTTCCTCGGTCGCGGGCCTCGAGCCCCCGTTGACAGGACGATCTTGACTCCCGTAGCCAACGGCGTTTTGGTCCTCCGAATCAGGGGGATGTCAGCTCCCCCGCACTGGACGATCGAACCTTGCATGGGGGCTGGTCGCAACTTCCGCGACGTTGGAGCTTCCCGACAAGGCTCTCCCGACTGCGAGCTTGATGGCGAGGTCCACGGTGGCCGCGGTGGGAGCGATCCCAGGCAGGGGATCAGCTCCGATGTTAAGTCCGCACTCCGCGATAGGGCTCAAAGAAGGATCCCAACCAACAATGTCATCTATCCATGCTCTCCAGAGATGCTGCTTGACCTGCTGAGTTACTCCAACACTTTGTGTCCTTTGTTGAATTTGTTGCACATCCAGTTTTGAATGGCATGTATCGCCACAATACAGGTACTGACAACTAGAAGTGAGGAGAATCTGTTATGTTCTCTACTAACATAGGCAACTCTTTCTCCTCCCCAGCTAGCCTCTGCTGTGGGGTTCCACAAGGTTCCATCCTTGGCTCCATTCTCTACTCCCTGTACATGCTCCCCTTAGGCCAAGTCATTCAATGGCACGACATTTCCTTCCATTGCTACGCAGATGATACACAACTCTATCTCCCCCTGAAGCCCAAATACCGATCAAATCTGCTTAAATTATCCGCTGCCTCGAGGATATAAAGTGTTGGATGGCCCAGAACTTCAACTAAATGAGAGTAAGTCTGAGGTCATCCTTCTCGGCCCCTTGGACTTAATCAAAACGCTAGCAGGCAGCCTTGGAAGCCTTACCCCATTACTCAAACCTCACGTCAAAAACCTTGTCGTGATATTTGACTCGGCATTGAAATTTGACAAAAAAGTCAATGCCGTGGTAAAAGCTAGCTTCATTCAGGACGATAGCTAAAATAAAACAATTCCTCCAGTTTGATGAGCTCGAAAAGATCATCCACACATTTATCTCCTCCCGCCTAGATTACTGAAACTCCCTCTACACTGGCATCAGCCAATCTTCCCTGTCCCGCCTGCAACTGGTTCAAAACGCTGCAGCGAGACTCCTGATGGGCACCCAAAAAATGGACAACATCACCCCGATCCTGACCTCTCTCCACTGGCTCCCTGTGCAGTTCCGAATAATTTTCAAGATCCTCCTTTATGTCTACAAAGCCCTTAACGGGCTTGCCCCCACCTACATCAAAAGTCTGCTTACCCACCACACCACCTCCAGGTCCCTCAGATCGGCCGACGGGGTTACTGAACATCCCGCGGCCTAGGCATAAGCTCATGGGTGACCGCGCCTTTGCGGTTGCAGCTCCTAGACTGTGGAACAGCATCCCTCTTCCCATCAGAACTGCCCCCTCCATCGACTCCTTTGTCGAGACTAAAAACTCATCTTTACTCTCAAGACTTTCTTGACGTCCTCTGAGTGAGGGCGATATGTATGTATTTATGTATTTAATTAATCTATGAACCACTGTTGTATAACGTTAGTACCTCCACCAATGTAAAGCACTTTGGCCAATGAGAGTTGTTTTGTAAATGTGTTATATAAATAAAAGTGACTTGACTTGATGACTTGACTTGTTATATCAGTTATATATATTAATTTTTAAATAATTTCATTTGAAATTAATTTTATATAATTTCAAAATATTTAATTTTAAATAAATAAAAATATTAAGTCAACACATCAAAAAAGTTAGATGGTTTATTTTCGTTTAGAGATACAGCTCAGAAACAGGCTGGGCCGACCTGCGATCACCACACACTAACACTATCCTACACACACGAGGGACAATTTACAATTTTACCAAAGCCAATTAACCCACAAACCTGTATGTGTTAGTCCCATAGTGTTGGGCAAAATTAGCACATTCACACAAGAGTATTTTTTAAAGCTGTTTTCGAAAAAAAATTCAAAAGAAAAGAATCAGTTTAGTTTACAATTACAGCCTGGAGACAGGCTCTTCGGCCCTTGAGTCCATGCCAACCAGCGATCACCGGTACACTAATTCTATCCAACACACCAGGGATAATTTATAGAAGCCAATTAACCTACAAACCAGCATGTCTTTGAACAGTGGGAGGAAACTGGAGCATCCGAAAAAAACCTATGCAGTCACAGAGAGCAGATACAAACTGCGTATTGACGGTAGACATAGTCAGGATCGAACCTGGTTCTCTGGTGCTGCGAGACAGCAACTCTATCACTGTGCCACTGTATCGTCCAAGGAATAATCAGGCTAAGGAACAATTAAAAAATCAAGCAACAATTATGTGTTGAGTTGAAGAATGGTATATCTGAGCCTTGGAAACAAAAGTAACATTAAGGATTTATTAACCTATCAAAGAGTTAGTATTGACATAAACATGCAAAGTAGCTGTTACAAGTGATAAGCTTTTCTCTCCAAAACAGTGCACTGAAAGAGCCCTTAATTTACCCGTTCCTATATTTAGATGAATAATTACTCGTAATTTTGTTAAATACTCCATCAATTAATTAACAGCGCTGAGAAAATGTAAAGCATATAATTGCTCAACTGATCATTCTGCACAAGTCTATGTTGGTTGGGTCGCAGAAGGTAATCAATTTAATCTAATGCTTAGTATTATTTTTCCCCTTACAAATGTAATTGAGTGACCAAAGAACTCATCAACAGATTCCCAGTGACCTGTTATTTTTATTTTGTGAAGTGAAAAACAAAAAAAATGGTGAAATTGTGGCTTACTGTTCCTAACCCCACATTGCATGTCATCTTGTTTGAAACTTCCCTACCCTCAATGGGAAAAACGTATCCACGTCAACTCTGTCTATCCCTTTCATAATTTTAAAGACCTCAATCAAGTCCCCCCTTAACCTTCTGCGCTCCAAAGAATAAGTATCTTCACAAACTAGTCTTTCATTTGTTTTGGCTGTTCTGGTTGTCTGATTTCTAATTCAAAATCTATATAAAAACTTTAATTAAAATGGATTAGTGAAAATGAATTTATAGAGTATGGTCTTTCGTCATTGATTGGCACAGTGGTGCAGTTGCTGCTTTACAGCGCCAGTGAACCGGGTTCAATACTGATTTTGGATGCTATCTGTGTGGGGTTTGCACGGTTTCCCTATGGCTGCATGGGTTTCCTCCAGATGCTCTGGTTTCCTACCACATCCCAAAAATGTTCAGGTTTGTAGGTTAATTGTAAGTTAGTCCCACCTGCCCATGTTTGGCCCATATCCCTCTAAACATATCATATCCATGTACCTGTCCAAATGTTTCTAAATCTTTGTGATAGTACATGCTTCAACTACCTCCTTATAGAGTCATACAGTGCAGAAACAGACCGTTGGGACCAACTTGCCCGCACTGCCCAACATGCCTCAACTACCTCCTCCACGTCAAATCCTTTCACTTTGGCAGTAGGTCCATCGGGATTGAGATGGTTGGTGGGTTCTGCAATGGCTGATATAGTCAATATGTGAACTGTAGGATGCTCCACAGATGAGGAAAGATGTGGACCATGGGGAGGGTAAGTGGATGATTAGTGAGGTGATGTTCTTCCTCTATTGTTTACATGGGGCTTCTGGTATTGGTATTGTTTTTTGTGTTTTTTTTAAACAAAGTTTGTACATAAGTGAAAGAGAATGGAAATAGGGACTCCAAAGGAGATGGAAGTTGGATGTTGAGGTAAAGAGGAATACAGGCTAAATAGTTACTTGCCATATCTAACCATTTTTGAGGCGCTGTCAACAACAGCATGGTGTTTGAGTGTGCCGAGAGAGTTGGCTATTAGAGAAGGTGTGCGAGACCTGGGAAGTTTATAACGTGTGAAGAGTGAAAAGTTGTTTCTGTTGGGAAGGAGGAGCATGTGATCAAAGTTCACATCACTTCAGTTTAAACCAGTGACCGTGTGGGTTTTCCCTGGGTGCTCCAGTTTCCTCCCACACCCCAAAGACAGGCAGGTTTGCATGTTAATTGGGTTCTGTAAACTCCCTAGCGTGTGAGATAGAACTAGGTGATCACTGGTCAGCGCGGACCCGGTGGGCCGAAGGACCCGTTTGCACGCTGAATCTCTAAAAAGACTCAGTGGGTCAGGCCTGTACAATCCATCATTCTACAACATAAGCAGTAACGCAGTAGCAGTTTTCAAAGGCTATAAAATGGTCACGCATTCTGAAGTCATCTGAATCCCACTTTGTAATGCATTTATTTAGTCACTTCCTATTTTTTTCTAGTGTCTATCATTATATATATATTTTCATGCATGTGAAAGTACAGATGGAGAAAAAATGCAAATATCAGTTGCAAAATAATAGAGAATTAATGGGGTAAAATAATTTAGATGTGGGCACTTCTGCTAAATAATGTGTGTCACAGAATCCTCACTTTAACAGTGAATGTAGTTTTACTTTCACGCAGACACACAGCCAGCAAGGTATCCAAGTAAGTTCTGATTGTGAATTTAGCTAGTTTTGGATAAAGACGCCCATTCAACATCAATAAACATCATGAATGCGGCCATGGTGGAGTTACAACTTAATGAGATTGAGGGGAAGTATACAGGGTCAGGCCTTAGCTTGGAGCTTCTGTTATGGTAATCAGTTCGGCACCCTGCAGCTGAAAAACTGCTGGAATTTTTATTTGCATTTGATTTACTTGGAAGGAAATTGACCCAGATGCTCCACAAAAGCAATAGAAGGCTGTCGAGCGGTCTAGTGGCACACACTTTGGAGCGGCCTGCCCTTGTTCGCCCATCCCTCTCCGAAACAAAAAAAATAAAAGATTAAAAGAGCGTAAGGGAATTGATTTCATGATTTTTAGATAATTTCCCCCAGATCTCAGATTGAGCTAGAAAAACTAATTTAATAATCCAGGACTTCAATAGTAATTAAGACGAAGAAAGGGTGATATAATGAAAGAGGTGGTGGGGTTTTTTGACTTGTTGAGCTATTGCTGGTGGGAACTTGCTTTAATTGGAAACGAGTGTAAGAACTAAATGATGTAAATGAAGACAGGCATGAAAATATATTAGGTATGGAATGGTTTCTTAGTCGTTTTGCAATGATTGATTGCAGAAGTACGCATTTCATAACATATTAATGACATTACCCCTTCCATTCACTGTGCTTTGATTTATTTATTCCCAGAGCTTGAGAACCAACAGACTCGGTACCAAAGTATGTGTGAAATGCTCACATTTTGCATTATTGCTGCTTGATTACTTTGATTTAATATAGAATATCCTATATTAATTTTCATAAATGAAATCTACATATAATAATTTAGTTAGATTTTAGTTGAAAGGTTACAGGATCAGAATTAGGCCATTCGGCCCATCAAGTCTTCTCCGCCATGGCTAATCCATCTTTCCTTCCCATTCCCATTCTCCTGCCTTATCCTGTAACAATCAAGAATCTGTCAATCTCCGCCTTAAAAATATAAATTGACGGCCTACACGGCCTTCTGTGGCAATGAATTGCCCAGAAGCAGCACCCACTGACTAAATAAATTCATCCTCATCTCCTTTCTAAATGTACGTCCTTTTAGAAATATATTTACAGAATTTTTTTAAGACGGCACACAGTGGAGCAGCTGGTAGAGCTGCTGAATCATGGTGCTGTAGACCAGGGTTCAATCCTGACCTCAGGTGCTGTCTGTGTGTGGTGTTTGCACGTTCTCCCTCTGACCACGTGGGTTTCCTCCAGGTGCACCGGTTTCCTTGCACGTCTCAAAGACATGCAGGTTTGTAGGTTAGCTGATTGTAGTGTAAACTGCCTCCAGTGTGCAGGGAGTGGATGAGAAAGTGGGAGAACATAAAACTAGTGTGAACGAGTGATCGATTGTCAGCATGGACTCAGTGGGCCGAAGGGCTTGTTTAAAAAACTAAATGTGAGGCTAAAAACTAATCAGACTGATAATCAATGGATAGTGCTATCTTTCATATATGCAGTAAAATTAACATTCATGTTGTTAAGCTGGAAAGGGTGCAGAGAACATTTACGAGATGTTGCCAGGACTCAAGAACCTGAGCTTTCGGAAGAGGTTGAGCAGGCTAGTAGGACTTTATTTGTTGGAGCGCAAGAGGATAAGGGGTGATCTTTTAGAGGTGTATACGATTTTAAGTGGAATAGATCAGGTAAATGCACAGTCTTTTACACAGGGTAAGGGAATCAAGAACCAAAGGACATAGGTTTAAGGTGAGAGAGGAAAGATTTAATAAGAACCTAAGGGGCAACTTTTTTACACAAAGGGTGGTAAGGTGTATGGAACGAGCTGCCGGAGAGTCCGGTACTATCACAACGTTTAAAAAACATTTAGACAGGTACATGGATAGGATAGGTTTAGAAGGATATGGGCCAAAAGCAGGCAGGTGGTTGTAGAGTAGATGGGCATCTTGGTTGGCATATGCAAATTGGGTTCATGGGCCTGTTTCTATGTTGTGTGGTTCTATAACTCTCTATTACTCTATTTTCTCCTTTTCCTAATATTAAACTAAAAGTTATAATCACTTGTGGTGGGCTTTTTACTCTCAGGTAAGCACCCCAAAGTTTGTCTTTCTAGTCAGTGAAACAATCAACCACGTTTTCTCAAATTATCAACAAAATAATAAGTCTCTTATTGCTAAATTGTGACAGTGGGAAGTGATAAAGTTGGTCAAAACCTTGGCAGTTGTATATGAACAATTGATAGTTTCAACATGTTTCACATACATTTTAGCCATTGAGCCATACAACACAGAACCATGTCAACTATTATCCCCATCTAAGCTGGTCCCATTTAGCTGCATTTGACCCATAAGTAGGAGCAGAATTAAGCCATTCAGCCCATCAAGTCTATTCTAGCACTCAATCATGGCTTAATTATTTTTCCCTATCAACCCTTATTAAGGGTGTTAGGGGCTATGGGGAGAAGGCAGGAGAATGGGGTTGAGGGGGAAAGATAGATTACCCTTGATTAAATGGTGTAGTATTTAGTGTTTAGTAATTGGTGTAGTATTGGGGTATATGGACTGAATTGCCGAATTCTGCTCCTAGAACTTATGAACTTATGAACCCCATGTCCCTCTAAACCTTTCCTATCCATGTACCTTTTAAATGATGTTTAGTCTCTTTTAAATTATGTTATCGTACCTGCCTCAACTACCTCCTCTGACAGCTCGGTCTATATACCCAGCACCCTCTGAGTGATAAAGTTGCCCTTTGGGTTTATATTACTGCTTGCCCCTTAAACCTACAGTATATCTTCTGGTTCCTGATTCCCCTACCTTGGGTAAAAATGATGAAAATCATCAAAGCTTTGGCAATTGAATTAACGCAATGGTCTGACAGCCTGAAGTCCCTAGTGCAACCAAGACAGTTTGTAGTTTTCAATTTAGTTTATTTGGTTTAGTTTAGTTTAATTTAGAAATACAGAGTGGAACCAGGACCGTTGGTGCACAAAGTAACCAACAATCACCCGTACACTACTTCTGCCCTACATACTAGGGATCATTTACAGAAGCCAATTAACCTACAAACATATTCATCTTTACAGGCTCACCGAGTCCACGCCGACCATCGATCACTAGTTCTGTTATCCCACTTTTTCATCCATTCTCCACACAATGTGGGAGGAACACCCGGAGAAAACCCACAATCTCGAACCTTGCCAAAGATGTTAGATCTGCAGCCTAACATCATGGAGTTGGCGGCCTTGCTCGGGACTGACTTTGAGCCCCAACGCAGGGATGTGGACTTACCATCGGAGCTGACCCCTTGCCTGGGATCAACGCTCCAATTGTGGCCTATGGATTTCACCATCGAGGAGCTCGCAGTGTTGGGTAGAGACTGATGTTGGGAAGCTCCAAACGACGCAGAAGGTTTCGACCAGCCCAGACCCGGGGTTAGATCGCCCGGCGCGGGGGAGCTGAGATTCCCCCCCGATGCAGGAGCTTGATTGCCCCGACCCGAGAGCCCAAACGGCACCGGCTACGGGAGCCAAGATCGCCCCGTCAGCGGAAAGCTCGAGGCCACCGACCACGGAAGAACTAAGAAAGGAAGAGATTTAACATGTTTTTGCCTTCCCTCACAGTGAGGAATATGGAGGAGTCACTGTGGTGGATGTTTATGTTAAAATGTAAATTATTCGTGTGTTCTGTTGCTTTTTATTGGTATGACTGTATGGCAAATCACATTCTTCGTATGTTGCAAAACATACTTGACTAATAAAGTATGATTATGATTATGATTATGATTATGTCACGGAGGATGTCAGGAAGCATAATCATGGAACAATCAGATTGAATTATATTCCATATATTGCTCTATAGGAAGAAATAACAGTACACTACTTTGTTTTTTTTAAATATTTTTATTAGAGGCATGTACATATCATAGTCCAAACCACTATAAACTTTGTTAAACAATTACATATTAAGTATCCAGGATTCCAGGAACTCTGCTACCAATGTAGCTGGGATCCTCATTAATCGGTTACATATTAACATATAAACATAAATTATTTATTTATGTATATAGATAGAAAAAATAAAGAGAGAAAAAAAGAAAATTAGAACAATAGAATAAACTATATATAATACAACTTAGGAGATAGGTCCGTAGGTCAGAGAACATGTTTAAGAAGGGAAATAAAGTATAACTCTCTGGATTCTCTTTACTTCCCTCCTGGTGACACCGGTGATCCTCACGTGATTGGTAGGGAAGGAGGGATATGGATGATGTGCGGGCAGGTAAGAATTTGTCTTGGCATCATTTCCAGCACAGACATTGTGGGCCAAAGGGCCTGTTCCTGTGCTGTACTGTTCTATAGAATGTAGAAACATAGAACTTCAGATGCTGGTTTATAGCAAAGATAGACACAAAGTGCTGGAGTAACTCCAGGTCAGGCGGCATCTCAGGAGAAAAGGGCAGGTGACATTTCAGGTTGGGATCCTTCTTCTGACTGAAAGTAGGGGCCTGAGGTCATTCGTGGTTGGCCCTGATTGGACCTGGTCTTTTCTTGCCTGCTCTTCACCACCCCCACCCCCACCCCCACCCCGTACTTTCAATCTGAAGAAGGGTTCCGACCCAAAACGCCACCCATCCTTTCTCTCAAAAGATGCTGCCCTACCCATTGAGTTGCTTCAGAACTTTGTCTAGCTTCTGTACTGTTCTATTTTCTAACACTCCAGAAAGATATTGAACATCAAGAGGAACATTTGTAAACACGCTGTTGAAAAATAAAAACCAAGCCAGGAAAATGTGTATGCATTCAGCTCTGGGTCTTCTGTTAATTATACAAAATAAATCAGAAAATGCTGCAGACTGCATTAATAGCTGTCACAAACACATAATGACCACGAACAAAATTTGCATAATTAATTGGTATTTCACATATTCTGTATTTTTCAATTGGATTTAAAAGCTTTAATGAATTTTTAAAAATTATGTTCCCTCAGAATTGTAAATACTGAGAGAATTAGAGGGGTGCAGACCAGGTTGCAGAATAGTAATCTGGTTAATACATTTATAGAACAGTACAGCACAGGAACAGGCTCTTCGGCCCACAATATCTGTGCCAATCATGATGCTAAATTAATCTCCTTTACCTGCATATGATCCATATCCCTCCATTCCCTGCATATCTAAGATCCCAGCTAAAAACCTCATAAACACCACTATCCACTCCACCACTACTCCTGGAAACATGTTCCAGGCACTCATCACCCTCCGTGTAAAAATATTAGCAGATATTGCTCTGATCATCTCCTTTAAACTATGGCCCTCTCACCTTAAAGCTATGCCCTCGCGACTCTAACATCTCCATCCTGGAATAAAGGATATAACTGTCTACCCTATCTATATCAGCATGGAAATAGGTTATTTGGCACAACTTGCCCATAACGATCAAGATGCCCCATTTACTCGAGTCCCACCTGTAGATCAAACAGTATTGCTGATTTGATCCATGTCTGGTTTGCTGTTGATGACTTGATCCAATATCCATGTCAGGTTTCCCACACCACCTCCACCTCGTGCATGCGGCAGTCATGTTGTGTTTTTAGTTTTAACTTACGATTCGGAGCCCACAGTACTCATCTCGATGGTCTTTGTATGTATACAAATTAAAGTACTTGTTATGATATATAATGACTCTGTATCATAAGTACATTGCACATGGTGTCAGAGGTGGGATTTCGGTTTGACTTTGGCTGTTATTTACAAGGCTTTTCATAGTCTCAGACATGGCTGAAGGTTTCAGAAAACCTGACCCACTTGTTTTCGATGGCAGAATCAGACAGCGGTGGCGTACCTTTGAGCGACAGTACGATTTGTTCATTGCTGCAACTTCTCATGACAAGCCTGCAGTGGTCAGTGCAAGTATGCTCCTTCTACTCGCAGGGGATTTGTCGACAGGCTTCACAGGGGTCTTCGTCATCGGCACCAGCCCCATTGGAGGTCCTTTTGCAGGTACAGAAAGGTTCTGATCGCAGAACTGCTCACCGTCTGCTGTCACATGTCCCTCATTCAGATAGTCCTTTCCACCACCTGCCCATCCATATCTCTGTAAACCTTTCCTATCCATCTACCTGTCCAAATGCCAAACGTCTCTCATATACGTCTATCAGGTCTCCCCTCAACCTCCAGTCCAAGTCTGTCCACCCTCTCCTTGTAGATAGTACCCCTCATCTAGGCATCATTTAAGCAGATTAAAATGGGTTTACTAGTTTTTAACAAAAAAGTTAATCAAGAACAAATAGACCAGATATTAGCAGAAATATATGAAGAAAGGGTTTGACCTGAAACGTCACCTATCCATGTCCTCCAGAGATGCTGCCTGGCCCGCTGAGTTACTCCAGCACGTTGTGTCCTTTTGCAGACCAGATATTTAGCTTGGTTTGGACAATAGACAATAGACAATAGACAATAGACAATAGACAATAGCTGCAGGAGTAGGCCATTCGGCCCTTTAGTTTAGTTTAGTTTAGAGATACAGAGCCGAAACAGGTCCATCAGCCCACCGAGTACCCACTGACCAGTGATCCCTGTGCACTAGCACTATCCTGCATGCTAGGGACAATTTACAATTTTACCTAAACCAAAGAATCTACAAATCTGTATGTCTTTGGAGTGTGGGAGGAAACCGGAGCACCCAGAGAAAACCCATGCATTCACAGGGAGAACGTACAAACTCTTTATGGACAGCATTAATAGTCTGAATCAAGCCCGGGTCTTTGGCGCTCTAAGGCAGTAAGTAAAATGAGGATTTGATGAAATCTGTGTACAGAGACCTATTTTCAAGGAGGCAGTCCTTCTGCCCCATGATAATTCCATTGCTAAAACCTAACATGGACTGTTCACTGTGCTGCCCTCGGGCAAAAGGTATCGTAGTATAAGGAGCAGAACGGCCTGGTTTTACAACAGCTTCTTCCCCGAGCCATCAGACTCTTGAATTCCATGTAATGTGCCGCCACTATTATCTATTTTATCTTTTTTTAAATTTTATCCTTTTGCTATTTTATGTTGCATGGTGAGCCAGATACAACAAAATTTCGTTCAGACTTGCATTTATTGGTGTATTTTCGAATGACAATAAAGTCTTTGATTGATTGATTGATTGATTGAATAGACCAGGCACAGAAGGAAACGGTCCTAATGCGGGTAAATGGGATTAGCCTAGAAGGCCAAAAGGATTTGGCATGGATGTGACAGGTTGAAGGGCCCATTCCTGAGCTGCACATCTCAATGGCTCTATCTCTAATTAATCTGCCCAGATATCTTCAGGTCTGCCTCTGATCGCTGTGGCTGCCTCTGTGTGAATCTTCATGGATTCTGACAGAGATTTTTTATTTCAAAAATTCATAACAGGGGTGATCGTGTGATCGATGGTCAGTGTGGACTTAGTGGGCCGAAGGGCCTGTTTCCATGCTGTATCTCTAAAATCCAGTGGCATAAGGGATGCACAGTGACGGAGTGGTAGAGTTGCTGCCTCACAGCACCAGAAACCCAGGTTCAATCCTGACTACGGGTGCTGTCAGTATGAAGTTTGTAAAGGGCCTGTTTTTATGCTGTATTTCTTAACTAAACTAAACTAAACTATATCTGCAGACTTGTGGATGCAGCTAGAGCAGAATTTGGCTGTACAGTTGTGAGTGTAGAGGGATTGTAATAATGGGCTGAAAATGCATCCTTGCAGGGCCCTGGTGTAGAGAATTATCATGGAGGATGATTGTGGACTGTGGGTCAGGTTGTTGAGGATCCAGTTGCAGAGTGCATTGCTGGCTCCTGAGTCGAGTAGCTTACAGATGAGTTTGGTTGGGATAATGGTGTTGAAAGCAGAGATATAGTCAATAAATACGAATCTGATGTGTGGCCTTGTTATCTAGATGTTCCAGTGATGAGAGTTTAGAAGGATGAGGGGACACTTCATTGAAATTTACCCAATAGTGAAAGGCCTGGATGTTTCCACTAGCCTCAGAATAAAAGGACGTACCTGAAGAAAGGAGGAATCTCTTTAGTCACGGGATGGTGAATCAGTGGAATTCATTGCCACAGAAGGCTGTGGAGGCCAAAAATTGATATTTCAAAGGTGGAGGGTTACACAAAAAGCTGGAGAAACTCAGCGGGTGCAGCAGCATCTAAGGAGCGAAGGAGATAGGCGACGTTTCGGGTCGAGACCCTTCTTCAGACTGGTCAGGGATCAGGGAAACAAGAGATATAGATGGTGATGTGGAGAGATAAAGAACAATGAATGAAAGATATGCAAAAAAGTATCGATGATAAAGGGAACAAGCCATTGTAAGCTGTTTGTGGTGTGAAAATGAGAAGCTAGTGCGACTAAGGTGGGGGAGGGAGATAGAGATAGAGGGAATGCCAGGGCCCGAGGGCTGAGGGAGAGGTGGGAGGGGGAGGAGACAGCAGGGGTTAACAGAATTGAGAAAATTCAATGTTCATGCATTTCTTGCGGTTGCAAGGGAAAGTGCCCGGGGAAGGAGTAGAGCGGGAGGGGAAGGAAGAATTGACAAGGGAGTTGCGGAGGGAGCGGTCTTTGCGGAAGGCAGACAGGGGGGGAGATGGGAAGATGTGGCGGGTGGAGGGGTCACGTTGGAGGTGGCGAAACTGGCGGAGGACTATCTGTTGTATTTGCCGGCTGGTGGGGTGAAAGGTGAGGACCAGGGGGACTCTGCCCTGTTTGCGAGTGGGGGAATGGGGAGAGAGGGCAGTGTTGCGGGGTATGGAGGAGACCCTGGTGCAAGCCTCATCAGAAGAATGAGGCCATTTGTGATGACCTGGTGTGAAACACCTCATCCTGGGAGCAGATGCGGCGTAGACGGAGGAATTGGGAATAGGGGATGGAGTCCTTACAGGAAGCAGGGTGGGAGGAAGAGTAGTCCATGTAGTCAGTGGGTTTGTAGTGGATGTCGGTCAGGAGTGTATCACCTGCAATAGAGATGGTTTCAAAGGTGGAGATGGACAGATTCTTCATTAGTAAGGGTGTCAGAGGTTATGGGGAGAAAGCAGGAGAATGGGGTTGTTGCGCCAATATGCAAACTGCAGTGGATAAAGGCTGGCTGGGAGGCTGGAGTTACTGTGCGCCATAACCACTCTCAAAGCATCCCAAGATGACAGATGTCAGTGCCTGAACGACAATCATTAAGGATATTGATTTCTCTATTTTCAAGTAACCCTTACATTCCCTATTTCTCTCACCCCCCTCCCCCACCCTAGTCATCTTGCTAGTTCCAATGTTTACATCAACTTATCCCTTCATTATCACTTCTTCCACAGCCAACAATGGACGAACAATGGGCTCCACATTTCCTTGGTCATTGGTGCCGGCTCTGATTTGTCCTGAACTTTTACATACCGCTAGTTTCCCTGTTCCTTGACTTTTAGTCTGAAGATGGGTTTCGACACGAAACCCGACGCTATTCATTTTCTCCAGGTAAGCTGCCTGACCCATTGAGTTACGCAAACATTTTGTGTCTATCTTCAGTATAAACCAGCATCTGCAGGTCCTTCCTACATCTAGTCATTAAGGCACGCTACCTTACTTTTCTTTGGCAGATTTTAGAGGTCTTCGGAAAGCAGGTGGGAACCTCAGAATTGAGTAGGGAGAAATTAAAAATATCCGTGAATACTTTTGTAATTGTCATGTTGTGACAGTTTGTGATGATTGTCATTTTGTGACAGTCATATTGTATTCTCATCCTACTTGTAATGCAATAATAGTTTCATTGTATTGCATATCAGGGAATCATAACAATTTGTTTTGTTTAAAATGTTAATAGATTTAATATCCTCAGTCCCCTGAGCAGCCTTTGTAAATGGTACAATGACAAAATGCAGATTTTAATAACAAAGTAAAATAAAACCTGTTCAATTAGTACATCATTTACCCATAATGCAGTTTTAAAAATTCTTTCTTTATATATAATAGTGATTTGAACAAAAATAATTAGTTAACTGAAAGGAAGAAATGCTAATTTGATATATCCTGACCTTCCATCTACCTCAATGGAGACGTTCAAACTATCTTTAATCAGACTTTACTGGACTGTATCTTGCACAAACATTATTCCCTTTATCCTGTATCTTTATACTATGAGTGGCTTGATTATAATCATGTATAAAGTAATTTCGCTGACTGGATAGCGCACAACAAATAAAGGGCAGCATGGTGGCACAGCGGTAGAGTAGCTGCCTTACAGCGCAGGGAACCAGGTTCGATCTTGACAACGGGTGCTGTCTGTATGGAGTTTGTATGTTCTCCCCTTGAGTGCATGGGCTTTCTCCAGGAGCTCTGGTTTCTTTCTCCAAAGACATACAGGTTTGTAGGCAAATTTGCATGGTAAAATTGTAAATTGTCCCTAGTATGTGTAGGATAGTGTTAGTGTGCAGGGATCACTCGTCGGCGAGGCTCAGTGGGCCGGAGGGCCTGTTTTCAAACTGTATCTCTAAACTAAACTAAACTAAACTAAACTGTACCTCACTACGTGTGACAATAATAAGCTAAACTAAACTAAACTAAACTGAACTAAACTTAAAAACTGTAATAAAAAGACGTATTTATTGTTTTCTTTATTTATCTTGATTAAGGCAACGCTGGAAATGAACTCTTTAGCATTTGCCGTATCGAATAAAGTGCTGGATAAATTAATGCAAAGCATTACCCTGACCTGACCTTTCACCTCACAATAGCAACCCCTACGGCACAAGCAAGACTTTCCATGTTCCAAACTGATTTTTATGCCCCCTCGGAGTGAGATGCTGAAATGGTGGCTAATATCGGTGAATTTGAAGGAAGTTCAAGCTGTGGACCTGCATCAGACTAGACATCCCCAAACACTGCTGTCCTGAACAGCCATCAAAAGCAGGGGGGTTTCACCCTGTCTACCCAGGAAAGGTTCAAACACAGGTCTCTGAGGTGAAAGGACAATGTTCTGAGTGATTCAGGTTTAAACTGGACCGATCGAAATTAAATTGATGTGAATTGGCATTGTTGGGCTTGAGGCTATAAGCAAGAAAGAAAGGAGAATTATATCCTTCATCTCTATTAAATAGAATGTTCACCCCTTGATCTTCTAAAGTTCCTTTTGGTCAGAAGAAGGATTACATATGCTATTATCTGTCTTTCATGAAGAATTCTTTGTGAATCTGTCCTGCCCACAATCACTTTAAACAGTGTTAGTAACCGAAGAGTACTCTAACAAAACTTAGTAATACAGCTTCTGATAGGTTTCTGAAATATCAGTGTTAAATCAAACAATTTCAACATGTCTGTATATACATATTTGCAAAATGTTTCACTTTGAAAGATTTTATTGCCCAGAAGTGAATTGAATCCATGTAAGCAACCATTGTTTACATCCAAGTCATGGCAAAGCATCGTCAGACTTACCCCTGGTAACTAAACTATCTGCAATAGAAATGCATTCGTACAAGTAACTCAGGATTCCAGGCATACTGGGAACAGTTTTATCTTAACAATTAATGAATAAGTAGACAGTGGAATTAAAACCAATTTTACTTCTTTCTGATTATCATTTTCGTTAGCTTCATTAGTAAAGGAAATCAGGAGAGGGTTAAACCAGATGTTGATTCAGTATCACATACATTTTGCCAGGCAATGAAGATTACGACACGAGCCACTAAGTTTTAATAGTTTAATTTAGTTTAGACATACAGCTTGGAAACAGGCCCTTCGGCCCACAGGATCCAGGCCGACCACTGATCACCCGTACACACGAGTTCTAAGTTATCCCATTTTCATATCGACTTCCTACACACCAGAGGCAATTTCACAGAGGGCCAATTAACCTACAAACCCATCTTTGGGATGTGTGGGGGAAACCGGAGCACCCGGAGAAAACCCAAACTGTCACAGGGAGAACGTACAAACTCCATACAGACAGCACACAAGGTCAGGATCTAACCTGGTGTACCATTGTGCCACCCTATTATGCCTGTGACAATTTTCTGACAAGTTCCCAGTAATTCACAGTGTCTTACCTATATTACTAAAAGTCTGATCTTGTCCATTTCCTGTTGTTCTGTATATTGATTTTAGAAAAAATGCTGCCACTTATGGCTGTGATTTTGGCCATCTTACTCAGTCCCCCTCCACTGCGCAGGACAAGAGGATTTTTCCCATCGATGAAAAATATAAGAGTTATTAGTGTTTAAAAAATGTTGAGATTCTCTCTCATGAAGGCCAAGACTATAAAACCCGGAAGTGTTGAGTGCCTCAGTCAATCTCTGCAAGATGGGGGAGCGAGAGGGTCACGTCTCTCAGTCTGAGCTATGAATAACACTGGATACATGTCTACTAAACTGTGAGTGGTTTTACTGACCTGTCAGTGCCCTTAATGTGGTTTGAAAATATGGTTTGGAAATGCGAAAGCTGTGTTGCCTTTGGTTTGGAAATGCTAAAGCTGTGTTGCCTTTGGTTTGGAAATGCTAAAGCTGTGTTGCCTTTGGTTTGGAAATGCTAAAGCTGTGTTGCCTAATTAAAGTTGCCTTGCCTAATTAAAGCCTTGCCTTCTATATCATTAAAAGTCTAATCTTGACCACTTTCTGTTTGTGCTTTATATTGATTTTTGAAACAACGCTACCACATACGGCTGTGACATTTGGCCATCTTACTCAGAGACTACTCCGCTCATCAGGTGCTGAGGATTTTTCCCATCTATGAAATATAAAAGAGTTATTAGTGTTTCAAAAATGTTGAGATTCTCTCTCCTGTCAATCATGCCATGAAGGCCACTCCCCTTCTGGTGGAAGGGGGGACTATAAAACCCAGAAGTGTGGGCGTGGCATAGTCTCTGCAAGACGGAGGCCACGACTCGCTGTCTTTAGTGGCCTTGCACCCTGCTTGAAATTGTAAGAAACTGCACTTGAATTTGATGGCCTTGCACCCTGCTTGAAATGGAATTTCAAGGAATAGCCGTGAGTCAACTGCCAGTCCACCAGCCGTGAGTGAGTGAGCTGCCAGCACAACAAGCTTGAGTGACTGAGCCGCCAGCCGAATAATCGATTTGGCCCACAATGTCTATACTAGCCCCCTGGAAACCAGTCCCTTCAGCCCACTACACCCATACTAGTGCTCCAGAATGCCCCCCCCCCCACCCCCCCCACTCCACTGGCCACCAATATTGGAATTGGTGGAGAGGTGGAATATTGCGTTGGGGCATCAGCCCTCCCGTGTGATGCTGGGACCCAACGGGTCCCACTTAGTCTAGTAATGTATATTCTGACCATAAATTCTTGGTTTGATTTTAAGAATAAGGGGTAGGCCATTTAGGACTGAGATGAGGAAAAACTTCTTCACCCTGAGAGTTGTGAATCTGTGGAATTCTCTGCCACAGAAGGCAGTGGAGGTCAACTCATTGGATGTTTACAAGAGAGTTCGATTAGGCTCTTAGCGCTAACGGAAGGTGGTGCTGGCTCGAAGGGCTGAATGGCCTACTCCTGCACCTATTTTCTATTTCTATGAAATGTATCTGTTCCTTATTTAAAATGCATCTGTTCCTTATTTAGAATTCTGGAAAACCAAAATGAACACCTGCTATAACTTTGAAGAAGACTAGTTGAAGCAGCATAAATTCAAAGTTTGGGTAAATAATTAATATAAAACCTCAGGGTGAAAATATACCTTACACAATTAAATGTATGTTGTGAAGTGAATTCATAGGATTGTGATAAGAAGGGTCCTGAACCAAAGCATCGTCTGTCTATTCCCTTCACAGATGCTACCTGGGCAGGTGAATTCCTCCAGCACTTTGTATTAGAAACATAGAAACATAGAAAATAGGTGCAGGAGTAGGCCATTCGGCCCTTCGAGCCTGCACCGCCATTCAATATGATCATGGCTGATCATCCAACTCAGTATCCTGTACCTGCCTTCTCTCCATACCCCCTGATCCCTTTAGCCACAAGGGCCACATCTAACTCCCTCTTAAATATAACCAATGAACTGGCCTCAACTACCTTCTGTGGTAGATAATTCCAGAAGGTAGTTGAGCCAGTTAAAATGTGTGATTTTGGGAGGTGAGAGGACAGTGCGCTCGTGGGTCAATGTGTCGGTGGAGTGGGCCGCTGGACGAGCGAACAGATCAGACGCGGCCTGCAGCGGCACGGAGCAGTGGAGCAGCGGTGGAGGACCCCGACGCCACTGCCTGGCCAGGCTGATCCCTGCAACAGCGATCTAGTGCCGATGCCACCACAAATGGCCTTTAAATCCAATATAAGAGTGAAAAATGGTAAAAACTTTTAAACTTGAAGAGTACAAAATGGTGCCAGAAACTTGGCGACTCTCGTGTACTATCTCAGTATAATCTACTATCCCTGCACACATTTATTTAGGTGTGATTGTGCTTATTTATAGTAATTTACTGAATTTTATGGAAGGAAAGATTTTCACTGTACCTAGTCTCTGGAACACTGGAGGTTGAGGGGAGAGTTGTTCGAAGTATATAAAATTATGAGAGTCATAGACAGGGCAGACAATTAGAACCTTTTTCCCAGGGTGAAAATGTCCAACACTATAGGGCACAGCTATAAGATGAGAGGGGGAAAGTTTAGTGGAGATGTGCAGGGCAAGTTTTTTTATGCAGAGAGTAGTGGGTTCCTGGAACGCATTGCCAGGGAGGTGGTGGAAGCAAACTATCAAGTCTCCTCTCAACCTCTGATGTTCCAAAGAAAGCTCCGTCTATCCAGCCTCTCCCTGCAGCTGAAACCCTCTAATCCAGGCAGCATTCTGGTAACCCTCCTCTGCACCCTCTCCAAAGCCTCCACGTTCATCCTGTAATGGTCCTGTAGACCTGCACCATTACTTCCTGAATCTCATATCCAATGTCCCTAGCAATGAAGGCAAGCATACCATATGTCTTCTTTACCATCCCATCTACTTGTGCTGCCACCTTCAGTGAACTATACAATCTTTTTTTTATATTCGTCATGAGATAGATATAGAATATTTGCATAATTTTTCAACCCATTTTTTATTCTACATTTTAATTTCTTCTATAGAAGCAGTATAATGTGGATAATGTGAGGTTATCCACTTTGCTCGCAAGAACAAGAAGGCAGATTATTATTGAGATGGTGTCAGATTAGGAAAAGGGGAGGTGCAACGAGACCTGGGTGTCCTTGTTCACCAGTCACTGAAAGTAAGCATGCCGGTACAGCAGGCAGTGAAGAAAGCAAATGGCATGTTGCCTTCATTGTAAAAGGATTTGAGTAGCAAGGAGGTCCTACTGCAGTTGTACAGGGCCCAAGTGAGACCACACCTGGAATATTGTGCAGTTTTGCAGTTTTGGTCTCCTAATTTGAGGAAGGACATTCTTGCTATTGAAGGCGTGCAGCATACGTTCACCAGGTTAATTCCCTGGAGGACGAGACTGACATATGATGAAAGAATGGATCGATTGGGCTTATATTCACTGGAATTTAGAAGGATGAGAAGGGACCTTATAGAAACTTATAACATTCTTAAAGGATTGGACTGGCTAGATGTAGGAAAAATGTTCCCAATGTGGGGGGAGTCCAGATCCAGCGGTCAGTTTAACAATAATGGGTAGGTCATTTAGGACTGAGATGAGGAAAAACGTTTTACCCAGAGAATTGTGAATCTGTGGAATTTTCTGCCACAGAAGGCAGTGGAGGCCAATTCACTAGATGTATTCAAGAGAGAGTTAGATATAGCTCTTAGGGTTAACAGAATCAAGGGTATACCAGTAACTATTGTCGAGAGATTGTAACTGGGCACATTCCACTGAGAAAGCAGTCATACGTGCACATTGTGGGTGGCAGCGGAAGAATCTAGAGGGACAGAATAGTTCTAGTTCTGGTTCTGGTTGATTACTGCGCAAACACCTCATCAGTGATTATTTCGCACAGGCTGGAGTGAGTAGAGTAGCAATTCAATTTTGAAGTGGGCCTTTTAGACCAAGTTAAGGAGATCTAGTTGCTCAATCCCCTTTTTAAATGACTTAACATCGGGAGCAGCACGTGTATTGGGTGGTAACCTATTCCATTCCCTTATCGTCCTTGGGTAAAGGGAATATTGGTAGCAACGTTTATTGAAATTTAGCGAGTTGATGATGTAGGGATCGTTATTTTGTCTTTTTTCAAGGTAGTTGGTGCTCTGGGATGACGGATGATTTGATGGCGTGATTTTGTGAATCTCCTTGTAAATTGCAATAAAACTCAGCCTGATTCTGCGGAGCTCTAAGGTATCCCATCTGAGAGAAGTCAGCATATTATTCACGCTTGATTTGTGCTTGTAGTCATTACATACAAAGTGGGCTGCTCAGCGTTGTACTTTCTCCAGGTTGATCTTGTTGTTGTTGTCGAAAAGATCCCATATGGCTCCACAATACTCCAATTTGGGCCTGACCAAGGACTTGTAGGCATTCTCATTGACGGATGTACTACATGCGTGAACATTTCTCTTGAGAAGGCCGAGAGTTCCATTTGCCTTGTTAGACACTTGATTAATATGCGTCACCCAACTTAAATCTTTGCTTAATTCGACTCCTAGATATGGGTGATGTTCGACAGCAAGCAATGTATGGCTACCCATGTTGTATTCCGATAAAAGTGGTTTAATCTTGTGTGAGACATGCATGATATGACGTTTCGTTGTATTGAATGACATCTGCCAGATTTTTCCCCACTCACAGAGAGCATCCAGATTCTTCTGTCTTCTGGTGTTTTAATCTCTCTCTAAATTATGGCATCATCTGCGAAGAGTCAAACTCTGGACGAAACTGCATTTGGAATGGGTGTGGGTGCCGTGAATGTGGGAACAATACACCTGAGGTTGGGTAGAAAGAGTGTAAAGATGGGTGTATGATGGTCGGTGTGGTCTTGGTGAGTCAAATGGATCTCTATGCTCTATCACTCTACGATTTCATACATTGAAAGGATCTTAGCTAGCAAAAAATGTATTTAGTATAATTTAGTTTAGAGATACAGCGTGGAACAAGGCCCTTCTGCCCACCAAGTTCGTGCTGACTAGCATTCTATGCACATTAACACTATCCTGCACACACTAGGGACAATTTACAATTTTACCAAGCCAATTAAACTACAAACCTGCACGTCTTTGGCGTGTAGGAGGAAACCGGAGCTCCCGGAGAAAACTCACGCAAGTCACGGGGAGAACGTACAAACTCCATACAGACAGCAGGATAGAGCCTGGATCTCTGGCGTTGCAAGTCAACAACTCTACTGCTGTGCTACTGTGCTACAAAAAAACTATTTTGCTCCAGAAATAATACCTACCGATAATACATCTACAGAGAGAAGACTGGATTGTGGATCAATGATATTCAACCCGGTGGTACGAATATTGATTTCTCGAATTTCAAGTAACCCTTGCATTCCCTCTCTCTCCGTCCCTCCCCCACCCCAGTCATCCTGCTAGTTTTACTGTTTGTATCCACTCGTCATCACTCCCTCTCAGCCAGCAATGGACCATTGAGGGCTCGTCTGTCGTCGTTGCTGATCCGATCTGTCTACCTTTCCATACCTCTAGTTTCCCTCTCCCCTGCCTCTCAGTCTGAAGCAGGGTCTCGACACGAAACGTTACCTATTTGTTTTCTCCAGAGATGCTGCCTGACCCACTGAGTTGCTCCAACATTTTGTGTGTATATTCAAACCAATGTAAAGGCCCCATTAATATTATATTTAGTTTAGTTTACTTTACTTTAGCTTAGTTTAGTTTAGTTTATTGTCACGCGAACCAACGTACAATGAAAAACTTTTTATTGCGTGCTATCCAGTCAGCGGAAAGTCTATAATGATAATATTAAGCTCCACATTTGCCATTAATACAGACTTGCTCTTCGGGATATTTATGGTTATCATTTTAAAGCTAAATTGTGATGTAAAGCATCTTATCCTGCCAGGAACAAAGGAGAGAGTTAAGGGATTAGCCAACTAAAACCAAGGCTGCACGAATTATTTTCAAAAGTATAATTTGTCTATGGGTGGGTCTATCACACTTCTCCGTCATTTTTTTTTAATGAATAGAATGACCTTGTATTCGCTTAACTAATCCAAATATTGTCTCACATTTTCAAGGGACCAAGCTTCATTCTCAAAAGATCAGTTGCTTTCTCAGCCAATGTACCCCCGACAGCAGATTTATCTATAGAACATTGATTTCCTTGATCTAAGAAGGATTAGTCCAGGGAGTAGGACCACCCAATGTCTTTGGTTTCAGTTAGATCCGTGGGCTGAATATTGGTCTAACACGCAACAACACTGTTAACTATCATGATTGAAAATCATTCTTTAAAAACCATGCAGGTAATCTACAGTACCTCAGACGTACAGATGTATCTAAAGTAATCATAAGCCTTTCAGGTCAGGGAAACCAGCTCATAATCACCAATTTATAATGACTCTTGTGAGTGTAATAATGAGACAATTAAGTTGTACATTCAATTTAAATAATAAATTGATTAAAACTGTGTATCCTTCTCTTTGCTCTATCTATTGTACTTGAGTTTGACTTGATTGTATTTGTGTGTAGCATTATCTGATCTGTTTGGATAGCAAGCCAAACAAAGATTTTCACTGTACTCGGTACACATGACAATAATAAACCCAAATCTAAACCTAAACCTAAAACCTGGACAAGTTTCCACTTTTTTTCACCACACTTCAAACAAGATAAAAGAAACAAACACGTTTTCTGGGTATAAAGACTAAGGTTTCTGGAGTACTGTGTGACCAACATACTAGCTCACAGTGGCTTCATAATGCCCTTTCTTCACATGTTACATAGTTTAATAAGGTGTAAAGTACTTTGTTCTGAGAAGGTTTCTTGCATGGGAACCGATGCACTTAAATGAATTGACTTCTAGTCTTCAAAATACAGGTCAAATCAATGAATTTAATGAAGCTACATTAACACAAAGGATGCGACCAGCATTGTGACCTCGATAACTAAATGTGTCAGTGCAGGTCACAAAGCTTTAGTTGAACTGCAAGTGGTTAGTACACAAATGAGACAAAATGTTTGGAATCTCGCAGTCTTGTCATGCCCATTTACATGCTGTTAAAGGTGTATTTAGCAACTGCACCGCTAAACTTGGATGAAGTATAACTTTAGCATTTCTTTTTGTTTGCCTGCACTCATCCAAAAGCTCTTGAAAGTTTTCGAAGATCTTTTTAAGAAAATCCCTATTAGCTTCCTGAATACTTTGATCTTGGCTACCCTCTACTCCCACCCTTTTGTATGCACCGAATACTGGTTAAAGATCAATCGCATTTCCAAATGTAATTGCTATTTGTGTTCTAATTTTCAACAGTATTAATTCTTCTTTATTATAGTTTCAGCACCTCTTTTTGCATTTACTATTAGTGGCTGCATTGGTAGCAATACTATTAGTACTGATTATTAGTAACATTAATATCTTACACATATTCTTTTCTTACACAAATACATCCAGTTAAAAATAAATCTACAATTTACGTACAGTTCTGCAGAAACCCAAGAGGAAATTTTGAGATACTAAATGTCAGCAAATATATTAATTCTCTCCTCCGTGACAACTGTCATGCAGAGTATTCTGTGGGATATATTTTTCATGCTAAGCACAGACAGGTAAATAATGCTACAATACATTTTGGGAGGATACCTGCAAGCAAAAAGGGGTTATTTTGTTTAGAATACAACTCCTTCAATTCAAAGAAGTCTGAATTATATTGATTGATTGAATCAATTGAAAGATACAGCATGGAAACAGGCCTTTCGGCCCAATGAGCTCACACTGACCATCGATCACCGGTTCACACTAGTTCTGTGGCATCCCATTTTGGCATCCATTCCGTGCACACTAGAACTATTTTTAATATATGAAATTGACGAATCTTCTGGAATTTTTTGAGGGTGTGAAAAGTAAAATGGATGAAGGAGAGCCAGTGGATGCAGTGTATCTGGACTTTCAGAAAGCCTTTGATAAGGTCCCACACAAGAGATTAGAAGCAAAATTAGAGCACATGGTATTGGGGGTAAGGTATTGACATGGATAGAGAATTGGTTGGCAGTCAGGAAACAAAGAGTAGGAATAAACGGGTCCCTGTCAGAATGGCAGGCAGTGGCGAGTGGAGTGCCGCGAGGCTCGGTACTGGGGCCACAATTATTTACAATATAATTTAATGATTTAGATGATCGGATTAAAAGTAACACTAGCAAATTTGCAGATGACACAAAGCTGAGTGGCAGTATGAACTGCGAAGAGAATGCTAGGAGGTTGCAGGGTGACTTGGACAGGTTGAGTGAGTGGGCAGATGCATGGCAGATGCAGTATAAAGTACTGTAGATAATCATAATCATACTTTATTAGTCAAGTACGTTTTGCAACATACGAGGAATTTGATTTGCCATACAGTCATACCAATAAAAAGCAACAGAACACATAAAATAGATTTTAACATAAACATCCACCATAGTGACTCCTCCACGTTCTTCACTGTGATGGAAGGCGAATAAAATTTAAATCTCTCCCTTCTTTATCCTCCAGCAGTCGGGGGCCTCTAACCGTCCGTTGACGGGACGATCTTGCTCCCATAGCGGGCCTCCTCGTCAGGGTGATCAAGCTCCTGCTTCGGGGGGAATCTCAACTCCCCCGTGCCAGGCGATCTACCCCGGGTGCGGCTATTGAAGCTTCCCGACGTCCGTCTCAACCCGAGACTGCGAGCTCCTTGATGTTAAAGTCCGCAGGCCGCAGTTGGAATGTCGATCCCAGGCAAGGAATCAGTTTTGATGGTAAGTCCACGCCCCACGGTGGGGCTCAAAGTCAGTCCCAAGCAAGGCCTCCAGCTCCACGATGTTAGGCCAGCAGAGAGACCGGAGATACGATCTGGAAAACAACCGGTGGCAACATAAATGGCAGATAAATGGTTTGGCGACAAGAACAAGGAGGCAGATTATTATCTCAATGGTGCCAGATTAAGGAAAAGGTAAGTGCAACAAGCCCTGGTTGTGCTTGTACACCAGTCACTGAAAGTGAGCATGTAGGTACAACAGGCAGTGAAGAAAGCTAATGGCATGTTGGCCTTCATAACGAGAGGATTTGACCGTAGGAATAAAGTTGTACAGGGCCCTGTTGAGACCACATCTGCAGTATTGTGCGCAGTTTTGGTCTCCTAATTTGAGGAACGACTTCCTTGCTATTGAGGCAGCGCACCATGGGTTCACAAGGTTAATCCCCGGGATGGCAGGACTGTCATATGAGGAAAGATTGGAAAGACTGGGCTTGTATTCACTGGAATTTAGAAGGATGAGGGGGAGAATCTTATAGAAACATATTAAATTATAAAAGGATTGGGCACACTAGATGCAGGAAAAATGTTCCCAATGCTGGGGGAGTTCAAAACCAGGGGCCAGGAACTGAGACAAAAATAGCTTTTTCACCCAGAGAGTTGTGAATTTATGGAATTCTCTGCCACAGAAGGCAGCAGAGACCAATTCACTGGATGATTTTAAAAGAGAGTTAGATAGAGCTCTAGGGACTAGCGAAATCAAGGGTTATGGGGAGAAGGCAGGCACAGATTACTGATTGTGGATGATCAGCCATGATCACAATGAATGGTGGTACTGGCTCAAAGGGCCAAATGGCCTCCTCCTGCACCTAGTTTCTATGAATTAACCTACAAACCGGCACACCTTTGGGATGTGGGAGGAATACTGAATAACCCGGAAGAAACCCAAGCGGTTTCAGGTAGAACGTGCAAACTCCTCAGCAGCACAGTGGTGCAGCTGATAGAGCTGCTGCCTCACGATGCCAGAGATGCGGGCTTGAAGTAAATCTTGGGTGTTGTCTGTGTGGAGTTTGCACGTTCTCCTTGTGACCATGTGGGTTTCCTCCGGGTGCTCTGGTTTCCTCCCACATCCCAAAGACATGCAGGTTTGAAGGTTAATTGGTCCCCTGTATATTGCTCCTATAGTGTGTAGGGAGTGGATGCGAAAGTGGAATATAGAACTCGTGTGAATGCGCGATCGATGGTCAGTATGGTCGGTGTACCGTCTGCAGTATCTTTCAGTCAATCAATTCAACCAATGCATGCAGACAGCACCCAAAGTCAAGATCGAGCCCTTGTCTCAGGCGCTATGACGCACCAGCTCTACCAGCTGAGCCACTGTGCCATCTCCAATCATATCAATCTTATATAAATCTTATTCCAACTATGTGAAGTTGTCTTAATGAAAATGTAATCACCATCATTTCCACCCCCTAAAGCTGTTTTATTGTTGTCAAACTGTAAGGAAAATTCAATATAAAAATCACATTTGGTGGCCGAGTGCATTCCACAAAGTCATATTCAACAATCTGCTTGCAAAAAAACTGCTATTGCTATAGAGTCTTAGTTTAGTTCAGAGATACAGCACGTAAACAGGCCCTCCAACCCACCAAGTCCATGCCAACCAGAGATCTCCATACACTAACATTATCCTACATACTAGGGACAAGTTACAATTCTTACGAAAGCCAATTAACCTACAAATCTTTATGTTTTTGGAATTACTCCTTTTGAAGTTGATTCTCTTCGCTGGGCTACTTTCTGTAATCATTAAATATCGTTCTATTTGCATCACCAGCCAACTCTTGCCCATGGGGCACTTTCTGAAGCACACAGGCTTCTGGGTGAGCACTGCTGCTATGCTGGCTTGTTTCTGATGAAAACTTGAGTGATCATACAGCGTTGTTTAAATTACAAACTGCCTTAATTGCACTTGGGACTTTGTACAGAATTGTTTATGGAAGCGCCTATTACGGAAGAAGTGGAGTGTTTGAATTCTATAATGAGTCGGAAGAAGGTTCCGACTTGAAATGTCATCTATCCATGTTCTCCAGAGATGCTGCCTAACCTGCTAAGTTCCTCCAGCAATTTGTATCTTTTAATGTATTTCAAGGCTGTTTTACAGATTGATTGACTGAATGATACAGCATGGAAACGGGCTCTTCAGCCCACCGAGTACACACCGACCATTGATCACCCATTCAAACAAGTTCTATGTTATCCTTCTTTCTTATCCACTCCCTACAAACTCGGGACAATTTAATGAAGCCGATTAACCAACAAACCTACATGACTTTGGGATGTGGGAGGAAACTGGAGCTTCTGGAGGAAACCCCCATGGTCACAGGGAGAACATGCAAACTCCACAGACAGCACACCTGAGGTCAGGATCTAACACAGGTCTCTGACACCATAAGGCAGCAGCTCCACCAGTTGAGCGACTGTTCTGCTCAGCTTGCCCTAAATATGTAATTACTTGTGTCATGTCTCAATTGCATTTCTGACAAGAATCAACAATTTTTTTGAGGAATTTCCTTAGTCGGAGAATGGTGAATCTGTGGAATGTATTGCCACAGATGGCTATGGAGGCCAAGTCAATGGGTATTGTTGGCAGAAATTGATACAATCTTGATTAGTAAGGGTTTCAAGGGTTATGGGCAGAAGGCAAGAGAGCGGGGTTAAGTGGGAAAGATAGATCAGCCATGATTGAATGGTGGAGTGGATTTGATGGCCTAATTCTTCTCCTATAACTAATGAACATTAACTTATCTCACACTGTTTACTCACAGAAAAACCCACATGTCAAAATTCAGTTTCACATGGAATATAATTTATAATGTCGGACAGGTGTTTCCTGCAGAACGTTGCACCTCTCTCTGCAAAATCAACCTCAGTAGGCAGATACAAACTAAAATGCCAGTTAAAATAGGTTCACTCCTAAAACTAACACCAGAAAAGTCAGAAGAGATCCTAAGAAAAAGATGATTCTACCTACATTACAGGAGAAAATCATGGAAAAAAGAGGTGGGACTAAAGACCTTTTCCATCCATGCTTTAACCAAGGAGGCGGCATGGACTCAGTGGGCCAAATGGCCTGTTTCCATGCTGTATCTCTAAAATCTAAAGCAAAGTCTAATGTCTTCCCATGTTTGCTTAATACAACATGCATTTAGGGGCATGTACTGTAGTTCCATTATAGGGTACTGAATGGTCCTTCGCTTAGTTAGCAAACTGTTGGATTCATCTCTAACCAATTGAAGACATTGGACTTTGTCTCTGGAACTGTTCTGCGGCAAGGCTAAGAACTACTGTATATTTTGCACCCTGTATTTTCTCCTTTGATATTGGAGCTGCTGCCAAACAAGCTGTGATGCAACCCAGCAGTATGTTTTCTATGGTGCATCTGTAAAAGCTTGCAAGAGTCACTGGAGACATGCTGAATTTCCGCTGTCACCTCTGGAAATAGAGGTGTTGGTGTGTCCTCTTGACTGTCACATCAACTGTAATGTCCAGGTGGAGGAGCAGC
The DNA here is from genome assembly GCA_035221665.1 of Okamejei kenojei. Taxonomy (NCBI): domain Eukaryota; kingdom Metazoa; phylum Chordata; class Chondrichthyes; order Rajiformes; family Rajidae; genus Okamejei; species Okamejei kenojei. The sequence continues at coordinate 71,292,944 of CM069136.1, read as the reverse complement.
TTCTTCCCTAGAACCATCAAGCTATTAAATACTACAACCTCCAAATCGGCTCGGAACTACTGTATATAGACTTTGGGACATTATTTTTGACTTTGCACTACTGTTGTCTATTTATTTGTCTGTTTTATTTAAAATATTTACTGAACTTGTTTTAAATTATGGGTTTTACAGAGTAATATTTTGTTTACATATCAGTTGAGCTGCTGCAAGTAAGAATTAAATTGTTCCACTTTGGGGCATATGACAATAAAACGCTCTTGACTCTAGACGTGTTTGATCCCCAACCAATTGTAGGTAATACTAGACTAAGTGGGACCCGTTGGGTCCCAGCATCACACGGGAGAGCTGGTCCGCCAACGCAATATTCCACCTCTCGACGAATTCAAACATTGGCGGCCAGTGGGGGGGGTCTAGTATGGGTGTTGTGGTTGAAGGGACCGGTTTCCAGAGGGCTAGTATGGACATTGTGGGCTGGGGGCTCAGTCACTCAAGTCTGTTGTGCTGGCAGCTCACTCACTCACAGCTAGTGGGCTGGCAGTCGACTCACGGCTATCCCTTGAAATTCCATTTCAAGCAGGGTGCAAGGCCACCAAATTCAAGTGCAGTTTCTTACCACTTGGAGCAGGGTGCAAGGCCACTAAAGATAGCGAGTCATGACCTCTCCCTCCTCCTTGCAGAGACTGAGCCTCGTCCACACTTCTGGGTTTTATAGTCCCTCCCCCTCCCACCAGAAGGGGCGTGGCCTTCATGGGGTGATTGACAGGAGAGAGAATTTCAACATTTTTTTAAACACTAATAACTCTTTTATTTTTCATCGATGGGAAAAATCCTCGGCACCTGATGAGCGGAGGGGGAACTCTGAGTAAGATGGCCAAAAATCACAGCCGTACGTGTTAGCGTTTTTTCTAAAATCAATATAAAGCATAAACAGGAAGTGGTTAAGATTAGACTTTTAAGTATATAGAAGGCAAGGCATCTTTAATTAGGCAAGGCAACTTTAATTAGGCAAGGCAACTTTAATTAGGCAAGGCAACTTTAATTAGGCAAGGCAACTTTAATTAGGCAACACAGCTTTAGCATTTCCAAACTATATTGTTAAACCACATTAAGGGTTAAGTTAGGTCAGTAAAACTGCTCACAGTTTAGGAGACATGTATTCAGTGTTATTCACAGCTCAGACTGAGAAACGTGACCCTCTCGCTCCCCCATCTTGCAGAGACTGACTGAGGCACTCAACACTTCCGGGTTTAATAGTCCCTCCAGATGGGGCGTGGCCTTCAGGAGCGAGAATCTCAACATTTTTTAAACGCTAATAACTCTTGCATTTTTCATAGATGGGAAAAATCCTCTTGTCCTGCACAGCAGACAGAGTAAGATGGCCAAAAATCACAGCCATAAGTGGCAGCGTTTTTTCTAAAATCAATATACAGAACAACAGGAAATGGTCAAGATCAGATTTTTAGTAATATAGATTAAACTCTCAGAACATAAAGATCTCAATAATTTCCACTTGGGCGCATAGATGCTACATAGAACAGGTTTAAAGGGACATGGGCCAAACATAGGCAGGCATGACTAGTGCTTGGGACAAGAGTTATCTGGTGTGGGCAAGTTGGGCCGAAGGGCCTGTTTCCACGCTGTAAGACTCCATGACTATGCTGATTGGGGTGTGTACACCACCATTCTTCCTGATTTTGAGAACTAACTCCTTTGTCTTGCTAACGTTGAGAGAGAGGTTGTTGTCCTGCCACCATGTTACGAGTGTGGTTGGCCACAAGGGCCAGGCCATTCTGTTCACATGCCCAGCACCAGATGCCTGAAACAGACTCCCTAATTTGAGTTCAGTTATGGAGGAAAGATTACCAGGTTGACAGAGGGAAAGATTCACGAATGTGGTCAGAACGTCCTTGATAAATGTCAAGAACAAAGAGCCGGAAGAAAGAAACAAAGATGCTGGAGCAACTCAGCGGGTTAGGCAACATCTCTGGAGAAAAGGAACAGGTGACGTTTCGGGTCAGAATCCTTCTTCAGACTGAAAGTAGAGGGGAGGGGAACTGGATGTAGGAAAGGCCAGAACAAATAAGGGCCGGCAATAATGAATGATGGAGCTTATAATGGTCCATTGTTGGCTGGGGATAACAAAGGGATATAGGGATGCGAACACTGGAACAGGTAGGATGACTAGGGTGTGGGGGGGGGGGGGATGGGTGAAGACGGATTGCAGCTGTTACTTGAAATTAGAGAAATTAAGATGCTGCTTCACCCATTTAGTTTCTCCAGCACTTTGCGTTTTCCCCAGATTCCAGCATCTGCAGTTTCTTGTGTGTTTTTGAAAAATGCAACATTGCTTAGAAAGTTCGGCATGTTCCCATAAGCTCTCACCAACTTCTACAGATGTGCCGTAGAAAGCATTTTATCGGGATGCATCACAGCATGATTTGGGAACAGCTTCATCCTGGACCGCAAGCCATTGCAGAGAATTATGGATTCAGCCCAGACCATCACAGAAACCAACCTCATGCTAACCTCAGCAAGGCCACCAGCATAATCAAGGACTAGTCTCATCCTGGTCACTCCCTTTTCTCCCGTCCCCCATCAGTTTATAGGTACAGAAGTGTGAAAATGCATACCTCCAGATTCAGGGACAGTTTCTTCCCAGCTGTTATCAGGGAACTAAACCATCCTATCACCAACTAGAGAGCAGTCCTGATCTACCACTTACCTCTTGGAGACACTCGGAGTATCTTTAATCGTACTTTACTAGACTTTTGTCTTATAATATATAATATTCCTTTTATCCTGTATCTGTACACTGTGGACGGCCCAATTGTAATCATGTATAGTCTTTCCGGTGAAGATAGACACAGAGTGCTGGAGCAACTCAGCGGGTCAGGAGAAAAAGGATGGATGACATTTTGGTCGGGACCTTTCTTCATACATTGTCTTTCCGCTGATTGGATAGCAAACAACAAAAAGCTTTTCACTGTACCTTCACGGTACACCTGACAATAAATCAAACAAAACTCAACTGTGACTCTAAGTGTGCCATCCACATACTGCCTCTGAAACAGAGGTTCTCAATGTGAACAGTAGTAAGAAAGGGTCAGTGTAGCCATTGGGTGCAAAGTGAGGCTGCACCCCAATTTGACATGAACTTTACATGTAGACATTTTTACCACCATAACGGCAAGAATGGTAGGAAGTACAACTCTCTGGCCCACCAGAATTATGCACAATCGGCAGACCATGATGTCCATGAACAATGTTAACCTGATGTGTTGGAAGGAACTGCAGTTGCTGATTTAAACCAATGATCTTGCTGCCCATATGGACCTCAGCAGGGGTACGTTCCACTTGCTTGGAACAATGCTTTTGTTGTGACTGTACGGAGTACCAGCACCTCTAAAAATTAAATAGATTTTCAGATTTTTAATATTACATAAAGATGATGAATGTTTAAAAAATAAAATGTATTAATTAAATTAGGCCGTTAGGCCCTTAAACAATTTTTTTTAAAAAGACACAAAGTGCTGGAGTAACTCAGCAGGTCAGGCAGCATCTATGAAGAACATGGATAGCTGACGTTTCGGGTCAGGGCACATATGAAGAAAAGACCTGACCCGAAACATCACCTTCTACAGATGCGCCTTAGAAAGCATTTTTTCAGGATGCATCACAAAATGGTTTGGGTACAGCTCCATCCAAGACCACAAGAAATTGCAGAGAATTGTGGACACAGCCCGGACCATCACACAAACCAACCCTTCCTTTCGCTCTGTCTATACTTTATGCTGCCTCGGCAAGACCACCAGCATAATCAAGGACCAGTCTCAGCCCGCACTCCCACTTCTCTCCTCAAGCAAAAGATACAGAAGTATGAAAACACATACTTCCAGATTCAGGGACAGATTCTTCCCAGCTTATCGGGAACGGAGCCATCCTATCAACAACTATAGAGCATTCCTAAGCTCCCACCTACCTTGCTGGAGTGCCTCGGACTATCTCTAATCAGACTTTACAGGACTTTTATCTTGCACTAAATGTTATTTCATCGTCTGTACATCGTGGATGGCTTGGTTGTAATCATGTACAGTCTTTTTGCTAACTGCATACCATGCACAAAAAAGGTTTTCACTTTATCTTGGTATATGTGACAATAAACTAAACTAAACTAAAACTCGACTATCCATGTTCTTCAGAGATGCTGCCTGACCAACTGTGTTACTCCAGCACTTTGTGTCCTTTTTTAAAACCGACATCTGCAGTTCCATGTGTCTCCTGAAATAGCTTAAGCAGCAAGGAATGATATACAAACCGGCATCTTTTTAGTCTACAAAAATGCACTGCTTGGAAAGATCAGGGTGACTCCTTACTACCTACACTATTTATCTGCATTCAAATTATTTGCAGGTAATTTTCAGTTTTGTTTAATAGAAAGTTAAAACCATAGATTCATAGAAGCACAGAACAGCTCAGAAACAATCCCCGCAGCCCAACATGCACATGCCAACTGAGATGCCTCATCAACATTAGTCCCACCAGCCCGCGTTTTACTCTTATCTCTCTAAACCTTTCCTATCCATGTCCCTATCCAAATGTCCTTTAAATATTGTTATAGCATCTATCTCAACTGCCTCATCTGGCAGCCCATTCCATGATCCCACCACCCTCTGTGTGATGAGCTGTTTCCTCCCATATCACAAAGACGTTAACGTACTGTAGGTTAATTGGCCTCTGTAAAATTGCCCCCCGTGTGTATGGAGTGGGTGAGAAGGTGGGATAACATAGAAAGTGCGAACAGATGATCAATGGTTGGTATGGACTTGGTGGGCAGATATAAGCCTGTTTCTAAGCTGTCTTTAAAGTAAAACAAACATAAATTTTGTGGGTGACATACACTTGGTCAAACTGTTTTTTAGAATCCCAATGCCTGCAGCACTTTGCTGGTTCACTATATATCCAGTGATTTTAAAAGTGTAAAGTGAGATTAAGTACATTTATATTTGGGGCTTGTGTGTTTGAAATTCTTCTCTTTGGAATATTAGAAATTTATTAGATCATTTCATCAATGATCAATGGTTGAAGTGTGATCATTGCATTAAATTACAGCAGGAAATCTGTTCTCCGGCATATTTTGCAAGATTTTTCAATCATGAAAATCATTCCCTTAATCACGGGATATTGTCTTTACAATCAATAAAGTGAAGAGGATATACATGAGTTTTTCAAAAGGTTTTCCAATTTTGGAAAAATGTACATATATACAACAGAAAAAAATCCTAATAAACTTTGGTATTACCCTGAATTCACATTTAAGTTACAATTTGATGGAAATTTTTATTTAGTAAGCATTTTTTCCGTGACCATATATTCCTCAAGATTTTTATTGTATTTTTGGTCTTTTGTCTGAAAATTTGCTACATTCATCGATCAGTTACTATTGGTCATACATCTTTGACTTTTCTGCTTATATCTGCATTAAAGCTGTCATTTACGGCTGTTTCTTTCCCTCTGTATTTGACAGCACTAGCTTTCATTAGCTTTTATCTTTTTTCTTCACATTATGATGTAATCTGTGCAAAGTGGCCTGGTCCCTCAGTTCTGATTTGTAAAATTTGCAACATTTTTTCGAGACGGGTCAGTGCCCATTTTTGGTTCCTTTCTTTACTGAGTACCGTGCTAAAACTTTTTTTGCAGATGCCGACTATTCAGGAGCAGTCTGTGGCTACACGCAGAGATGTGGAAAGAAGAAAAGACCTTTCCATTTTCTGATTACCATAGTAACTAGAACATTGCCCATTGCTTGTCACTTAAATGGGCAATAGCAAGTTAATATAGTTTCCTGTGCAGTCAAGCCCTCTACTGGAGATTGTGGCTTGCGTGACATAGGGTTACTGAAAGGCCAATATGGTTGTTTCAATTAAAATCGAGCTTTTTGCTTAAAATAATACCCATTTGTATCCATTTTGTTCACTATAAAACAGCTGCTGTATTCAAGATGACAACGTGGTTGTTTAAAGTGCATCATGTGATAAATTGAAAATGAATTAATGAATGTTTTCAATCTGATGTTAGATCAGGAAACCCTGAAGCAATAAAAAAAGACACATCGTGCTGGAGTAACTTAGAGCGTCAGGCAGCATTTCTGGAGAACCCTTAAACAATATTATGTGCAAAGACAAAGACACATTCATATAAACATTATGCACAACGCTTAGTTTAGAGATACAGCAGGCCCTTCGGCCCACTGAGTCCACGCCGACCATCGATCACCAATTCACATCAGTTCTATGTTATCCCCCATCTTCCCATCCAACACACTCGGGGCGATTCACATCAGCCAATTAACCTACAAAACACCACCTCTTTGGGATGTGGGAGGAAACCGGAGCACCCAGAGAAACCTCATGCGGTCACAGGGAGAACGTTCAAACCCCGCACACAGACAGCACCCAAGATCAGGTTCGAACTCAGGTTTCTGGTGTTGTGAGAGAGCGGCTCTATCAGCTGTGCCACTCTGCTTAAAATTAAACATGACACAAAATAGAGGCATTATTTCCAATAGTAAACAGTTAACTATTTTTGAACTAATTGGTAAAATGTAATTATGACAGATTGCTATAGTTCACCACCTTGTCATTTGAGAATAACAACATTATACTTCTACTTCAAGCGATCAAATAAACAAACACATTTTACTATTACCTATTTTTCTACATTTTAAGCAAGCAAGTAAACCGGGATACAGATGTGTGGAACAGAGGTTGCTTTTCACACAGACCATTCAGCTACCAGGAGGTGAACATGAACATCAGACTTGAAACTAGATCTTACATTACATTCTCCACACAAAATGCTGGAGAATCTCAGCGGGGTAGGCAGCATCTGGAGAAAATGGATAGGTGGCATTTCCGGTGGGGACCCTTCTTTAGACAATTCAGATTCTCCTTATCATCCAAGTCATTTTTTTGAGATTCATAACTTGCTCAAAATCAAGATCAAATAATGATTTCAGATGAGAGGGGCAAGATTTAATATGAACTGAAGGGGAGATTTTTCACTCAAAGGTTGGTGGTATATGCAACAAACTGCCAGAGGAGGTAGTTGAGGCAGGTATTATAACAACATTTAAAATACACTTGGACATGTAAATGGATAGGAAACGTTTGGAGGACCATGTACCAAATAGAATTGGTGTAGATGCGACATCTTGATCGGCATGTTGGGCCACAGCGCCTAATTCTGTGCTGTATAACTGTGATTTATGAAAAACAAATCAACATACTTTTAATTTTCTGTAGACAATAGCAATAGACAATAGACAATAGGTGCAGGAGTAGGCCATTCGACCCTTCGAGCCAGCACCGCCATTCAATATGATCATGGCTGATCATCCACAATCAGTACCCCGTTCCTGCCTTCTCACCATATCCCCTAACTCCGCTATCTTTAAGAGCTCTATCTAACCCTCTTGAAAGCATCTAGAGAAATGGCCTCCACTGCCTTCTGAGGCAGAGAATTCCACAGATTCACAACTCTCTGGGTGAAAAAGTTTTTCCTCATCTCCGTTCTAAATGACCTAGCCCTGATTCTTAAACTGTGGTCCCTGGTTCTGCATTCCCCCAACATCGGAAACACGTTTCCTGCCTCTAGCGTGTCCAACCACTTTGCAGTCTTATATGTTTCAATAAGATCCCCTCTCATCTTTCTAAATTCCATAGTATACAAGCCCAGCCGCTTCATTCTATCAACATATGACAGTCCCGCCATCCCAGGAATTAACCTTGTGAACTCCCCTCAATAGCAAGAATGTCCTTCCTCAAATTTGGAGACCAAAACTGCACAGGTTGTTTCCCACTAGGGCCCTGTACAACTGCAGACGGACCTCTTTGCTCCTATACTCAACTCCTCTTGTTATGAAGGCCAACATGTCATTAGCTTTCTTCACTGCCTGCTGTACCTGCATGCTGACTTTCAGTGACTGATGAACAAAACCTGCATTAAAATGAACAGCAGTTTTCAGTGTTAAACTGCTCCGTAGAATTCTTTGGGGACACGAGGAAATGCAGATACTAGAATCTTGAAGCAAAACACAACATGCTGAAGAAACTCAGGTCAGGCAGCATCTCTGGAGGGAATGGATAGGCGACGTTTCAGGGCAGGTTCCTTCTTCAGCCTGATTATTGTGGGGGGGAGGGAGGGGGGAGGAGGAAAAGAGAGACGAGGGCGGGAGAAAGCCTGGCAAGTGATAGAGTGGATACAGTTGAGGGGGAAGTTTGATTGGCAGGTAGGTGGATTAAGAGACAGGGGCTAGAGATGTAAAGGAGACAGATAAGGAAACAGGAGGAGTGAAATGTAAAGCCAGAGAGGGATATAAATGGAAGAGAACAGGGAATAGGCAAAGGGGGGAATAAAGGAGAGATGATCCTGAGTCCCTCATTTCCCTTTTATAATAATAATAATAATAATAATAATAATAAATTTTATTGTCATTACACATAAGTGCAACGAGATTTGGTTTGCAACTTCCATCCGATTATCCCCCTCATTCCCCCCCCCCCCCCCCCCTCCAACCCGTTTCACCTATATCCCTCTCTCATCACCTGTCCTTCCCTCCACAGATTCTGCCTCATCCACTGTTCTTCCTACATTTGGTGCTTTAACCTTAAATTTTAGGTTTGGATCTTTCTGATTAGGTTTCTCCCTTCAATGTCTCTCCTGTTGTCCACTTTGGTAGGACCACACTCTCCTCATTCCATTCCTTCTCCGACAGTCATAGCCAGCAATGCCTTCTTCTATCCACAACTCTTCTTTTATCTTAGACACTTTTATCTTGGATTAAGATCCAGCACAAAAGCGATTGAACACACTTATGGGGTCACACGGTGGCACAGCGTTAGAGCTGCTGCCTTAACGCGACCAAGACCAGGTTCCTTCCTGACTACTGGTGCTGTCTGTACAATTTGTACGTTCTCCATGTGACCTCATGAGTTTCCGCCGGGTCCTCCGGTTTCCTCCCACACACTCCTCCCAATTTGTATGTTAATTGGCTTTGGTAAAAAATATTAAATGTCCCTAGTGTGTAGGATGGTGCTAGTGTACAGGGTGATCGCTGGTCATTGCGAACTCTTTGGGCTGAAGGGTCTGTTCCCATGCTGTATTTCTAAAGTCCAAAGTCTAAACAAGGAACTGCAGATGCAGTTAACAAAAAAAGGACACAAAGTGCTAGAGTAGCCCAGTAGGTCAGGCAGCACCTCTGGAGTACATGGATAGACGTTGTAGAATTGCGGTTTTACATCTTCTGATGTGCTGCCGCAAATAAGAATTTCATTGTTCTACCTGGCATATATGACAATATTCTTGACTCTTATTTTAGCTCATCAACGTATTTGTGCAGTAACATATCCAACCATAAAACATACTCAATTTAGGAAACATATTGACACGAAAGACTGCAGAGGAAACATGTAGCTGCTGTCAATATGATCAAATTATCCAAATAAATGAATTACATTGCACATTATTCCCTTCATCATGTATCTATACACTGTGGATGGCTCGATTGCAATCATGTATTGCCTTTCTGCTGACTGGTTAGCACACAACCAAAGCTTTTCACTGTACCTCGGTACATGTGACAATAAACTAAACTCAATGCAACATTAAAATAATTGTTTAAAAAAAATGTAAATATGCAACATTTGTTCAATTTTTCCACCAATTGTCTTCTATTCAAGAGAGTTTATTGCCATTGTGTCCCTGTTAGGACAATTAAATTCTTGCTTTGCTTCAGCACAACAGAACATAGTAGGCATTGACTACAAAACAGATCGGTGTGTCCATATACCATTATATAAATATATACACACACATGAATAAATAAACTGATAAAGTGCAAATAACAGAAAATGAATGGGCTATTAATGTTCAGAATTTTGTCCTAGCCATGTTTAATAGTCTGATGCCTGTGGGGAAGTAGCTATTCCTGGACCTGGTCGTTGCAGTCTTCAGGCTCCTATACCTTCTAACTGAAGGTAGCAGGGAGATGAGTGTGTGGCCAGGACGGTGTGGGTCCTTGATGATACTGTTAGCCTTTTTGAGGCAGCGACTGCGATAGATTCCCTCGATGGTAGGAAGGTCAGAGCTGATCATGGACTGGGTAGTGTTTACTACTTTTTGTAGTCTTTTCCTCTCCAGGGCGCTTAAGTTGCCAAACCAAGCCATGATGCAACCGGTTAGCATGCTCTCTACTGTGCACCTGTAGAAGTTAGAGAGTCCTCCTTGACAAACCGACTCTCCGTAATCTTCTCAGGAAGTAGAGGCGCTGATGTGCTTTCTTAAAAATTGCATCAGTGTTCTCGGATCTTCAGAGATGTGCACGCCCAGAAATTTGAAGCTCTTGACCCTTTCAACCATCGACCTGTTGATATAAACTGGACAGTATATCCTATTCCTTCCAAAGTCCACAATCAGTTCCTTGGTTTTGCTGGTGTTGAGGGCCAGGTTATTGTGCTGGCACCATATGGACAGTCGCTCGATCTCTCTTCTATACTCTGACTCATCCCCATCAGTGATACGTCCCACAACAGTGGTGTCGTCAGCGAACTTAATGATGGAGTTCGCACTATGACCGGCTACGCAGTCATGAGTATAGAGTGAGTACAGCAGAGGGCTGAGCACGCAGCCTTGTGCTCCCGTGCTGATTGTTATCGAGTCTGACACATTTCCACCAATACGAACAGACTGTGGTCTATGAATGAGGAAGTCGAGGATCCAATTGCAGAGGGATGCGCAGAAACGCAGTTCTGCAAGTTTGGTAACCAGCTTGGAGGGGATGATTGTGTTAAATGCCGAGCTGTAATCAATGAATAACAGCCTGACATACGAGTTTTTGTTGTCCAAGTGGTCCAGAGCAGAGTGCAGGGCCAGCAAGATCGCATCCACCGTTGATCTGTTGTGGCAGTTAGCGAACTGCAGTGGGTCCAGGTTTTTGTCGAGGTAGGAGTTGATTTGCGCCATGATCAACCTCTCAAAGCACTTCATCACCACAGGCGTTAGTGCCACTGGTCGATAGTCATTGAGGTACGTCACCTTACTCTTCTTGGGCACTGGTATAATTGCTGCCATTTTAAAGCAGGTGGGAACCTCAGACCTCAGAAGTGAGAGGTTGAAAATGTCCATACAGGTTTTTAGAACACGACCAGGTATACCATCAGGTCCAGGCGCTTTTCGAGGGTTCACCCCTCTGAAGGATTTCCTGACGTCGGCCTCTGTGACTGAGACTGAAATACCATCACAGCGAATGGGGGCTCGGGAAGGCACATGGGTGATCTCCCTATCAAAGCGTGCGTAAAACGCATTGAGCTCGTCAGGGAATGATGTTTCGCTGACATTCAAGCTGCCTCCTGGTTTCGCCTTGTAGGAGGTGATTGCATTCAGGCCCTGCCACAGCTGCCGAACATCTGTCTCATCCTCCAGTTTGGAGCAGAAGTCTCTTTTGGCCTTTTTGATGGCCTTACCAAGGTCGTATCTTGACTTCTTGTAGACCACTGTATCATCAGACATGAATGCCCGGTGTCTGGTCTTCAGAAGAGTGTGGATCTCAAAGTTCATCCAAGGTTTCTGATTGGGAAACACTCGGAAGGTTTTTGTAGGGATGCAGTCCTCCACATATTTCTTTATGAAGTCTGTAACGACTGTGGCGTATTCGTTCAGGTCCGTTGCCGAGTCCTTGAACATTGAACATTCCCATATCCATTCCCATTTCTCATGTTGATGCTCCCTTGCTGGATGACTATTTTTGCTCAAGCGAAACTATTGGCATGGTGGATATGAGCAATATACTCTTCAACATTAAGCTAGAGACTGCATTAACCTTGTGATCAATTAGGATTTTTGGTCCAGTGAGCAGGAACCTCAGTTGACTTTCTTTGCCCTGACCTGCAGACAGTGAGGTCAACTGTTGAAGACACAAGGGACGCAGATACTGGTTTACAAAAAAAGACACAAGGTGCTGGATAACTCGGTGGGTCAGGCTGCATCTCTGGAGAACGTGAAGCAGGTGCCTTTTTTGGTCAGGACCTTACCCAAAATATCACCTATCCAGATTCTCCAGAGATACTGCTTGACCCACTGAGTTACTCCAGCAGACAAAATGTGTAGGAAAGAACTGCAGATGCTGGTTTATACCGAAGATAGACACAAAATGCTGGAGCAATTCAGCGGGTCAGGCAGCATCTCTGGAGAAAAGGAATAGGTGACTTTTCTGGTGGGAACGCTTCTTCAGACTGAAACATAGAGAAAGCCAAAACAAAACAGGGACAGCAACAGATGACCTCAGGATGGCTGGAGTCCATAATGGCCCATTGTTGACTGGGGAGATGTGCTAACAACAGGGATACAAGGAGGCAAACAGTGGAAGCAGTAGAACAACTTGTGTGGGGGAAGGGAGAAGAGAGAAAATGGAAAGGAATACAGGAATTACATGAAATTAGAGAAATTAACGATGGGTAAGATGCCCAAGAGAAACATGAGGTGCTGTCCCTCCAATTTGTGTGTGGAGGTGGCACAGGACAGAAAGGTCAGCATGGGAATGGGAAGGTGAATTAAAATGTTTGGTAACTGGGAGATCACATAGTCCAAGGTGGACTTACTCCAGCACTCTGTGTCAATCGTTGACACTAGGCTGGTGACTAGGTTTTGATCAGTTAATTCATCATAGACTATCGAGCAAACCTATCTTCTGAACCTCTATTGGTTCCCATAACCATTGTCTTCGTCACCTTAGCAATTGATGTTTCCAGCTTTGAAGTATGGAATTCATCCCATCATAGGACACAAAGTGCTGGAGTAACTCAGTGGTGCAGGGGGAATCTCTGGAGAACATGGATTGGTGATCTTTCAGGTTGTGTCTGAACAAGGGTCTTCGACCTGAAACGCCACCTACCCATGTCCTCCAGAAATGCTGCCTGACCCGCTGAGTTAATCCACATTTTGCATTTTCTTTTGTAAAACGTGGCCTTCACATCTTACATAAACATTGCCTACTCTCACCGTAAAGCTTTGGCCTCTAGTCTTTGATAATTCCAGCCATGGAAAATGGTTCTGAGTTTCGACCTATTGAATGCTTCTCATGATTTTATATACTTCTGTCAAGTTTCCCATCAGCATTCGACACTCCAGAGAAGGGCTTATTTCCTTGCTGAATCTTTCAATCAATCAATCAATGACTCCAACATGGACATACACCTGTGAAAAAGAAAACTGCTGCAAGTTAAAACTCAAGGCTTAAAAAAAACTGAAACAAAAATAGGAAAGATATAATTGCAAAGAATAAAATCAAAACTGGAGGTCTAGATGCGTAACAAATTCAACAAAAGACACAAAGTGCTGGAGTAACTTAGCGGGTCAGACAGCATCTCCGGAGAACATGGATAGTGACGTTTCGGGGCGGGGTCTTTCTTCAGAATTGTATAGGGGAGAGATGGGGGGTAAAATACTTAGTTGGAACATGGAACATGTAAAATGGAAAGCAGGTCAAAGGATATAAAATGGAAATATTAGAGTTTCGTAATTAGAAAAACCTTAATTGAAAAATAATGATTTTTTATCATATATTTAACATGTTTTTCTCCATTTCTTATAAAATAAAAAGTGCATGGACAGATAGTATGATGTAATAATTTAGTAACCATTCACTTTTGCTCAGAACCCTCTGAAATGTTTTGCAGGACAAGAGACTGCAGTTGCTGGAATCTGTAACAATGAAAAGGAGATCAACTTGAGGAATTCGGGAGGTCGGGCAGCATGTGTGGAAGGAAATGGTCAGTTAACATTTCAAAATGTTGACTGTCCATTTCCTTCCACAGATGCTGCATGACCAGTTGAGTTCCTCCAGCTGTTCTCTTTATTTATCCCTATTAAGTTAACTAACCATTTAAGACTTCCATTTATTGAACTTGTATTTTTGCTCCGTTTATTTAGTTTAGTTTAATTTAGAGATAAAGCGTGAAAACTGACCCACCGAGTCTGTGCTGACCAGTGATCCCAGTACACTATCCTACACACTAGGGACAATTTACTATCTTTACCAAAGCCAGTTAACCGACAAACCTGTACGTCATTGACGTGTGGGAGGAAATTGGAGCACCCAGGAAAAACCCATGCGGTCACGGGGCGAACGTACAAACTCAGTACAGACAATACCCGTAATCAGGATCAAACTCGGGTCACTGGCGATGTAAGGCAGCAACTCTACCTCTGCTCCACCGAGCCACCCTACTTCCTTAGTTCTGGATCACTGCACCACACAGATATCATTCTTCCTCATCCTTATCACTTGTTTTGCATAACCAACATTAAATATGTTGGTTATGCAATATGTTAAAATACTATATGTTAAAATATTGACAGCGGAAAATCAAAATTCATTGTGTTTTGTTTACTTTAGTTTAGAGATACAGCATGGACAAAGACCCTTTGGCCAACGGGTCCGCGCTGACCATCGATTATCTGTTCACAATAATTCTATGTTATCCCACTTTCTCATCTACCTACACACTAGGGGCAATTTTACAGATCTATTTTACAACCTGCAAACCTGCGAGTCTTTGTGATATGGGAGGAAACCGGAGCACCCGAGGAAAACCATGCAGTCACATAGAGAATGTGCAAACTCCACACAGCCTGCACCTGAAGCCAGGATCAAACCAGGCTCTCTTGCGCTGTGAGGCAGCAGCCGTACCAGCTGTGATGTATTAAGTACCAGCTGTGATGTATTAAGTTTTTATGTTTTACACTTTCTTTGGCTCATATAAGTAATTCCGAGCCTCAAAAAGAATGACAAATTCCACAAATCAATCACATATCAATCACAATCATATATAAAAAATAACAGATTAAAGCCAGGATTGTTTTAGATCTTTTCTCAACTCAATAGTCCCAGTAACACAGATAATAATATAATTTTAAAAATGTGTCAGCTCAGAACAATCTGCCCAGAATAATCTTCATGCAAACATTGAATTCAAAGTGATGTGTAAATTAAAGATAGGGTGAAGGGAATTTTTAAAAGGAAAGACAATGAGTCCTTTGTGGAAACCAAAATCAGGGGAAACTTGTGTTTGTCTTACATTACTACTCTTTGAAACACAGTATACAGTATAGTTTATTTTAACAGATCCAATGATTAATTTTGAAGCTTGCTTGACCTTTTTTTTAAAAATAGAAATCAGCGTCACCATAGTGAAATAGGGGTCCCAGCTGATATAAGCCTTTTACTTTCAAGTGATTATTTTACAAAATGTGATAGTCCCATATATTATTGATTATTTCGTCACCTGCACCAGTTCAGGTTAATTTATTGTCTGTTATACTATCTGATTATTTTTTCAAATATATGGGCTAGGAACTTATTCTGCGATTCCAGTCACTCATGTAACACTGGGCTGTTCAGTTTGTTTCCTCTGTATTGTTGCCATAGATACGAGGTTGTGGAACTCCAGATTTAAATCATTTTAATACTGTACTGGATTGAGCTTATTGTTTAAAGTTGCATTCACCTAGTGTTTTGAAGATTTACATTTTTAATGGCTCATTTATGTAATCCCATAAATAAAACACCAGAAAAAAGCACCCTACACAAATGAACGTGAATTGGGGTTTCAAAAGCTGTCGGAACAGGTCACAGAGGGCCTCAGCTGCTGGGCCTTGTTTGGTATGGACTACGAAACCACTATGGCAAGAGACTTAAGACCACCCAGTCAGCCAAAATGGTGATTTACCGAGCAATAGTAGGATGGTGCTATAGTTCACTGTCTCTTTTTTAAAAAGGAATATAGAGTTCTGCAGCAAAAACCATTGCCACCTAAAACCCTTTTACTTACTGCTTTGACAGCTGCACATTTCAATCCTAAAGGCAGACGAACAGCTCTTGTTTTTGCAGACTTTAAGTTTTATTTTTAAGATTCTAAAAAAGCTCAATGGTGGTTATTCCTTATTAAATTGTATAATTATAGTTTATTAGTCACCTGCTAAAGAAGATTCTATGATGGAAGTATAGATCTCTTCCAGTAAACAATTTTCTTCTTCAATAGATAACATCTTCTTTGTACTCTTCTTTTATTATCCTGGAAGTGTGAAAATGTATTTAATAATTCTTAATAAGTGTTTTTAATCATAATTATTAATGATAAGTTTAACCTGCTTTTGTTTGATGCAATATAAGATTAGTTTATTATTCTTGACACCACATCTAATGTGAACTTGCAGAGTTTTAATTTGGAATAAAATGTATTTCAAAATCTAAATGTGTCAACAAGCAACAATTCAAAACTAAAAAGTATTGAATCAGAGTTAAAATTTCCAACATTTTACAAGACTAACAAGATTTTAACTGCAATCACTTTAACAACATTTATTTGCAGAACCAAAGTAAAAACATATTCCTCAAATCTTGCCTGACAGTCAATTTGCGAGTTAAACATGTAAATGTCAATGCATAAACAAGAAATTTAAAGAGGATATGATATTCTGCATAACCAAGAGATATTTCCTTATGTTACTGATTTTTTTTAGTTTAGTTTAGAGATACAGCATGGAAACAGGCCCTTTGGCCCGAGTCCGCATCAACCAGCGATCACCCTAATTCTATCCTACACACTACGGACAATTGGCAGGTCAAATAGTCGACAAACACACGTCTTTGGAATGTGGGAGGAAACTGGAGCACCCGGAGAAAAGCCCATACGGTCACAGTACAAACTCTGTAGACAGCACCCATAGTCAGGATCAAACCTGGATCTCTAGCGCTGTGAGGCAACAACTCTTCCGCTGCTCCACTGTGCTGCCCCAAAAGCTAATTCATAAGATATAAGAACAGAATTCAGCCATTTGGCCCATCGAGTCTGCTCTGCCATTCTCTTTAAATTTTTAAAGAGAATTTAAAGGCTGCAGAAATTATTTTCTGGGTACACAGTGTTGCCAGCACGGATTTGGTTGGCCAATGGGCCTGTTTCCGTCTGTATCGCTAAAATTAAACTAAAAAAAACTACAGTGCTCTCCATAATGTTTGGAACAAAGACCCATAATTTCTTTGTTTGCCTCTGTACTCCACAATTTGAGATTGGTCACCGAAAAAAAAATCGCGTGTGGTTAAAGTGCACATTGTCAGATTTTATTAAAGGGTATTTTTATACATTTTGGCTTCGCCATGTAGAAATTACAGCCTTGTGTTTATACATAGTCCCCCCATTTCAGAGCACAATAATGTTTGGGTCACATGGCTTCACAGGTGTTTGTAATTACTCAGGGGTGTTTAAATGCCTCCTTAATGCAGGTATAAGAGAGCTCTCTTTGCCTAGTCTTTCCTCCAGTCTTTCCATCACCTTTGGAAACTTTTATTGCTGTTTATCAACATGAGAACCAAAGTTGTGCCAATTAAAGTCAAAGAAGTCATTATGAGACTGAGAAACTAGAATAAAACTGTTAGACGCATCAGCCAAACCTTAGGCTTACCAAAATCAACTGTTTGGAACATCATTAAGAAGAAAGAGTGCACTGGTGAGCTTACTAATCGCAAAGGGACGTGCAGGCCAAGGAAGACCTCCACAGCTGATGACAGAAGAATTTTCTCTTCCCCAAACCCGACAGACCAGAAACACGCTTCAGGAGTCAGGTGTAGATTTGTGAACGACCACTGTCTGTAGCAATGTTACAAAATTTTGAGATTTTACAAATCAAGTCTGCAATTTATCCCATCAGATAAAGCATAAAAATAAGTTTAATTTGACACCTACTTTCATATCTTCAGTATTAAAAAGATTATGGCCATTTTCATACTCTGAAATTAGCATCTTGTTCCCTATTGCTTTTCCATTGACTTAACTCAAAAGCTGTGATCAAGGACAGTCAAAAGCCCATAACTTTCTTTAAAATTAAGAGAACTGAATGATTTTTTTTCAGTTATTATAGATTGAAGCATTCTGAAACAATTATGAAACAATCTTACTTGGATGACCTGAAATTAAAGCATATAATTAGTTAGTTACCTAATTGTAGCTAATTACAAAATTCAATTACTAGATCTAAACATCTATCCATTTCTTAAGAAAAGGTTACCATTTTTAAATAGCATAAATGTCCAAATAACATTCACACAAGAATTCACAATATAACATGATTTTTAAATCTCATTGTCATGAATTTATAGGCCAAATGGAAGGAATTTAGTGTTTAATTCCCGTAAATTAATGGCCATTTTAATCATCTTGCGAGTGAGTGGAACGTGATCAATTAGAACATTGCGGTTTGCAGTGAATTTAAACCCCATATCAGCAGGAAAAACACTGCCGGTTCGTATATTTACATAATCACATTTTCGCTGATGAAAGTTTGATTAAAGTAATCCAGAGAAGCAAGTTTATATGTAAAATAGATGACTTACCTTATGTTTTGTCCCATGCGGGAGATCCGTCCCGTTGTCGGCATTAGAAGTCGCTTTTTTATTTTACTCCAGTGCTTAAATTGTCCCGCAGTTTTTTTTAAAATTCCAAGCACGGCAGTCGGAACAATTCTTCAGCATCACCTAGCAGACCGAGAAAATATATCTCGGACAGGAAGGAGAAAATGGCATTTTAATCCCAACCCCCCCCCCCCCCCCCCCCCCCCCCCCCCCTTCAAAGGCGCCAAAGTCGCGCACACGGCCAGTAACAGAACTGCAGCGCCACTGAAGGTAAGTTTTGTAGCATACCTATTTTGTGCAGAAGACTTCATGAACAGAAATACAGAGGCTCCACTGCAAGATGCAAACCACTAGTTAGCCGCAAAAATAGGATGGCCAGATTAGTTTGCCATGAAGTACTTAAAAGAGCAACCATAGTTCTGGAAAAAGGTCTTGTGGACAGATGAGACGCAGATTAACTTATATCAGAGAGATGGCAAGAGCAAAATATGGAGGAGAGAAGGAAATGCCCAAGATCCAAAGCATACCACTTCATCTGTGAAACACCATGGTGTATGTGTTATGGCCTGGGCTTGTATGGCTGCTGAAGATACTGGTTCACTTATCTTCATTGATGATACAACTGCTGTCGCATAATGAATTCTGAAGTGTATAGGCACATCCTATCTGCTCAAGTTCAAACAAATGCCTCAAAACTCATTGGCCAACGGTTCATTCTACAGCAGGACAATAATCCCAAACATATTGCTAAAGCATCAAAGGAGTTTTTCAAAGCTAAAAAATTGTGAATTCTTGAGTGGCCGTCAATCATCTGATCTGAACCCAATTGAGCATGCCTTTTATATGGTGAAGAGAAAACTGAAGGGGACTGGCCCCCAAAACAAGCATAAGCTAAAGATGGCTGCAATAAAGCCGGCTGGCAGAGCATCACCAGAGAATACACCCAGCAACTGGTGATGTCTATGATTCGCAGACTTCAAGCAGTTATTGCATGCAAAGGACATGCAACAAAATACTAAACGCAACTACTTTCATTTGCATGATATTGCTGTGTCCCAAACATTATGGTGCCCTGAAATGGGGGGACTATGTATAAACACTGCTGTAATTAATACATGGTGATATCAAAATGTGTAAAAATGGCCTTATTAAAATCCGACAATGTGCACTTTAACCACATGTGATTTTTCTATTACTAATCTCAAATTGTGAAGTACGAGGCAAACAAATAAATGATGGGTCTTTGTCCCAAACACTATGGAGGGCAATGTAAACTAAATGTCTCCTTTTATTCATCAGCATTGGAAGGGACACAGAAGGGGGAGGAGTCTAGGTAGCCCAGAGGCGAAAAACAACCCATGGCCCACACCCACGACCTCACACCTCTGCCACCAAAGCCAAGGATTGGTACGATGTGTTTGATCTCTTCGCCCATTTTGTTTTTCCATCAGTGGTAGAAACTATTGTCAACATGGACCCAAGAGCTGAATTTTGGAGGTAACGCAAAAGTGACTCTTCGTGACATTAAGGTGGTATTTCACAGTGTGCGCCATCAAGATGCCTGATAAAACTGAGGACAATATGACCTAACAAATAATGGGATGGATGTGGAGAGGATGTTTCCAGTAGTGGGAGAGTCTAGGACCAGAGGGTACAGCCTCAGAATAAAAAGATACACCTTAAGAATGGCGATGAGGAGGAATTTCCTTGGTAAGAGGGTGGTGAATTTGTGGAATTCATTGCCACAGATGGCTATGGAGGTCAAGTCATTGGGTATTTTTAAAATGGAGGTTGATAGGTTCTTGATTAGAAAGGTCTTCCAAGATTACAGGAAGAAAGTAGGACATGAAGTTGAGAAAGATAGACCAGTCAAGATCAAATGTGCAGACTCGATGGGCAAAATGGCATAATTCTGATCCTTTGTCTTATGATCTTTTGAATGAGTTTATCAAAGGGAATACATTCCAGTGGCTGATTCTACTTTCTCAGAAAAATAATGTGCCCAAAAGTTGTCTGGGTCTTGTTGCATGCAGGTGTGGGCTCTTTCTATTGCTGAGCAGTTGTGCATTGTCCTTTCCTGAATGCAGCAAGATCTGGAGAACCATCAGGTGTGGGCTGATAAATGGCAATACACCTGGTATCCTGTGGCAAGTCATCGAGTCATAGTGCACCAACGCAGACTCTACACCCTAGGGGCAATTTTACTGAGGCCAATTGACCTACAACCCGCATGTCTTTGGGATGCAGGAAGAAACTGGAGCACCTGGGGGAAACCCATGATGTCACAGGAAGAACCATGCAAACTCCACACAGGCGACATTTGATGTCAGGATCGATCCTGGGTGTTCTTTGGTTTGCAGAAGGGTTTCAAAGCGAAATGTCACCTCTCCCTATGCTCCACAGATATCGGACCTACTGCGTTACTCAAGCATTTTGGGTCATCTTGAAGATTGTTCCAGAAACCATTTGCATTTCCTATCGGTAGGATGGATGGACACCCACCAGATAAAAGCACAACAGAAACATAGGATGGAGACTCAATGTTTGTACCTTTGCTTGCATTGTCAACTATTCTAAGGCTGTCACTAATCTACACACTAGGTGTCCCAATTACCTGGGTCAAAATCTTCTGCAGATATTTCACATTATGAGGAGAAAATAGATCAGCCATGATTGAATATTTCATATTATGAAATATTCAATCATGGCTGATCTATTTTTCCCTCAACCCCATTCTTCTACCTTCTCCCCTTAACCTTTTACACCCTTACTCACTAATCAAGGACCCATCAATTTCAGCTGTAAAAATACCCAATGTGTTTGCCTCCACTGCCATCTGTGGCAATGAATTCCAGACTCAACACCCTCTGGAAAAATAAAATTCTCCTCACTCTATTGTAAAGATTGGACTTTCATTCTGAACAGGCAGTCCTCTGGTCCTGGACTTTTTCACTTCTGGAAACATCCTCTCCACATCCACTATCTAGGCACTCTATCTAGTTCCTCCGGATTAAAAATGGCTTGTTTGATCCACCTCATGTTCTCTGAGTTCACTAGATCGTACCTTGGTGAGGCCATGAAGGACAAGTATACAGATTAAAATTGGTGCCATAAAAGCACATATTACATGCTGGAATCTTGAGACTGGGGTGACTGGGTTAAGTGAAAATGGACAATGCTTCTTTTATTTTATATACCCTACGGAAGCATTGAACAATGCTGCAACTTTGAAGGGCCTCAAAGAACTTCACATGCCATCCAAAGGCTCCTGTTAGTTTGTAAGGGTAGAGTGGACAGGGTTAATGGTGATTGAATGGTGGCAAGATGAAGCAAGGAAATCACATATTGTCAATTGGACTCTGTCACTAATCTACACAAGTGATAGGGATGGTCAAAAAGATAACGGGAGGACAGAGCTGTTGGGAATGGGCGTCTGGAAGAGGATCAAGGTACTGAGGGAATGCATGGATGGGAAGGAATGGGCACTGCCTTGTCTCCTGTGCATTTGCTTTTTATATTCATGGTTAACCATTATCTTCTACAAGGCCAAAAGTTGGAATATTATGGTTTAAATTATTAAAGTGCAAGTAGGCAGTGGAAAAGTGGAAGACATAGCATTAGCTTGATGTTAAACACCAATCTTCTACCGTGCAGAAAGCCCAATTTATTATGGGCAGAACAGGGGTTACATTTCTATAAAAGTCCTTTCCTTTGTAAATATCACAGAGGAAGTGTACTAGGGGGCAGGTTGGTATTGGGCCAATCGGTAGAGAGGGCTAGCGTGGGTGAAAGGGGAGAGAATTGAGATGAGGAGAGACTGCTAGGAAAGCTGATGAAGAAACCCTTCCAGGGATAAAGCGGAGAGGTGGATCCGCGGGTGTGGGGGCAGTATTGGTGGAGTTTGGGGAAATAATTAGGAGCTAAAGACATGACAAATCAATGGGAGGAATGAACTGAGATGATAGCGGTGTGGAGTGGGGAGATTTAGGGGGTTGGGATGTGATATTGAATGTCTGAGGACTCAATATATTTTGGCCAATTATTTTTCTTTCTGAGTATATTCGTTCCGAGTATATTCCGAGTACGTGGATCAGGCAAAAAAAAGGCATTCATTGCTGGAACCATAAAAAAAATTCTATTGAAACTTCCTTGGATGGTCAGAAAGATGAATCCATAATGAACGGCAATACAACAGAATTCCTGCTGCCAATGTGTTGCAAATTGCCATGAAAAAGGCAAATTAGAGTACGGGGAGGTAGAGGTTGGATCAATCAGTGTATTAGAGCAAGCACCTGACCTAGAAAACTCAATGTGTCTTAAATATTGCTGACACTTCCAATGAGGGGAATCCTTAATCTTTCTTGTCAACCAAGCTGTGTTGATTGAGAAGACAACCAAGCTGTGTCGATAGAGAAGACAACCAAGCTGTGTCGATAGAGAAGAAACAGACATGCATTGGACTCCATCAAGCTAGAGTTAAAAAACTATAGATCTAAGGACTTGGTTAAAACTTCTTTCTAGCTCAGACTAGCATCATACAATTTCTCATTCATCTATAAAATAGCCTTGGTGTCTAAATCAAGTTACTGAGTTCCAAGCTTCGAATATACTGACTTGCCAATGAGATAAACTAGACTCCAACCTGCAGTTAAAAAAAAAAATCAATCTTTCCTGATTTGGGGAAATTATTTTTTGTGCAAACCTATGGGATAGCATAACACATGCATTTCTGAAACATTTCCTTTATAACACTCAAATTATTATAAAATTAACATAGGCTTTGGCTCACTATCAGTAATGCCATGTGAGATCAGTACAGTCCACAACTGATTGTCCGCCACCCTTGGTTCCAGAGACTTGCTGGATTATCCATTTAATTGGACCAACAGAGGTCAAGGCCTCGAGTGGCCGAGATACCAGCCCACAAAGTTGGCATTGGAAGTCGGTTATGAGAACGGAGCTGCTGGCTCCAGCCAGGCCGGAGATCAAGAGCCTTGGACACAAGGGGCAAAATCGACCCGCCACAGAAATCCCAATGAGGTCGTGGTCGGCCACCTCTCCCAGATTTGGCACCACATTTTCGGGGACTTCCAGGGTGTGGGAGGGAAATTTAAGTGCGCGCTCATAATTTTGTCATTATAGGAGGTGCCAGATCACCAGTTGCCGGAAAATCAGTGCTGGACCTGTATATATTTTTATTTCCACGAGGTTGTCCATATGGCCTTCAGTAATAAAAGTCTGCTTCCTTAATGTTGCACACATGCTTCATAATACTAATTTTTGGTAACCACTGAAGGAACTCCTGATATGACCATCCATTAATATTGTATTGATTAAAGATTTCTAATATATATATGAATTCTAGACTAAGTGGGACCTGTTGGTCGCAATATTCCACCTCTCCATCAATTCCAATATTGGTGGCCAGTGGGGGGGGGGGGGGGGGGGGGGGGGGGGGGGGCTGTCTGGAGCGCTGGTATGGGTGCTGTTGGCTGCAGGGGCTACTGGTCTCCAGAGCACTAGTATGGACATTATGTGCCAAATGGACTCTTGGGGTGGCAGCTCAGTCTCTCAAGCCTGATGTGCTGGCAGCTCACTCACGGCTGGTGGGCTGGCAGTTGACTCACGGCTATTCCTTGAAATTCCATTTCAAATAGAGTGCAAGGCCACCAAATTCAAATCCATTTCCCTACCATTTCAAGCAGGGTGCAAGGCCACCAAATTCAAGTGCAGTTTCTTACCTCTTCGAGCAGGGTGCAAGGCCACAAAATTCAAGTGCAGTTTCATACTACTTCAAGCAGGGTGCAAGGCCACCAAATTCAGGTTCAGTTTCCTACCACTTCAAGCAGGGTGCAAGGTCACCAAATTCAAGTGCAGTTTCTAGGGATGAGGGTAAAGCAGTGGATATTGTCTATATGGATTTCAGTAAGGCCTTTGACAAGGTTTCCCACGGAAGGTTGGTTAAGAAGGTTCAATCTTTGGGTGTTAATGGCGGAGTAGCAAGATGGATTCAACAGTGGCTGAATGGGAGATGTCAGAGAGTAATGGTGGATGGCTGTTTGTCAGGTTGGAAGCCGGTGACCAGTGGGGTGCCTCAGGGATCTGTGTTGGGTCCACTGTTGTTTGTCCTGTACATCAATGATCTGGATGATGGGGTGGAAAATTGGATAAGTAAGTATGCAGATGACACTAAGATAGGTGGTGTTGTGGATAATGAAGTAGATTTTCAAAGTCTACAGAGAGATTTGGGCCATTTGGAAAAGTGGGCTGAAAGATGGCAGATGGAGTTTTAATGCTGTTAAGCGTGAAGTGCTACATCTTGGCAGGACAAATCAAAATAGGACGTACATGGTAAATGGTAGGGAATTGAGGACTGCTGTGGAACAGAGGGATCTAGGAATAACTGTGCATAGTTCCCTGAAGGTGGAATCGCATGTAGATAGGGTGGTAAAGAAAGCCTTTGGTGTGCTGGCCTTTATAAATCAGAGCATTGAATATAGGAATAGGGAAGTAATGTTAAAATTGTACAAGGCATTGGTAAGACCAATTCTGGAGTATGGTGTACAATTTTGGTCGCCTAATTATAGGAAGGATGTCAACAAAATAGAGAGAGTATAGAGGAGATTTACTAGAATGTTGCCAGGGTTCCAGCAACTATGTTACAGAGAAAGGTTGAACAAGTTAGGTCTTTATTCTTTGGAGCGCAGAAGGTTAAGGGGGGGACTTGATTGAGGTCTTTAAAATGATGAAAGGGATAGACAGAGTTGACATGGATAAGCTTTTCCCTCTGACAGTAGGGAAGATTCAAGCAAGAGGGCATGACATGAGAATTAAGGGACAAAAGTTTAGGGGTAACGTGAGGGGGAACTTCTTTACTCAGAGGGTGGTGGCTGTGTGGAATGAGCTTCCGGCAGAAGTGGTGGAGGCAGGATCGATTTTAACATTTAAAAGTAAAGTGGATAGGTATATGGACGTGAAGGGAATGGAGGGGTATGGTCTGAGTGCAGGTAGATGGGACTAGGGGAAAACAAATGGTCGGCACGGACTGGAAGGGCCGAGAGGGCCTGTTTCCGTGCTATAATTGTCATATGGTTATATGGTTATATGGTTTCCAACCACTTCAAGCAGGGTGCAAGGCCACCATATTCAAGTGCAGTTTCATACCACTTCAAGCAGGGTGCAAGGCCACCAAATTCAAATGCAGTTTCATACCATTTCATGCAGGGTGCAATGACACCACATTCAAATGCAGTTTCATACCATTTCAAGCAGGGTGCAAGGCCACCACATTCAAATGCAGTTTCATACTATTTCAAGCAGGGTGAAACCACCATAAAACCACACAAAACACCACACTCACAGTTCAGTAGACATTCAGTGTGTTTATTTGATTCACAGCACTGACAGTCGTGACCTCGCCCTCCCCCATCATGCAGAGACTGAGCCACACACACAAACTTCCGGGTTCTTTAATCCCTCCCCCTCCCACCGGAAAAAGGCGTGGCCTTCATGGCGTGATTGACAGGAGAGAGATTCTCAACATTTTTTTCATTGCAATTTCAAGCAGGGTGCAAGGCCACCAAATTCAAGTGCAGTTTCTTACCACTTCAAGCAGGGTGCAAGGCCACTAAAGACAGCGAGTCGTGACCTCTCCCTCCTCCTTGCAGAGACTGAGCCTCGCCCACACTTCTGGGTTTATAGTTCGTCCCCCCTCCCACCAGAAGGGGCGTGGCCTTCATGGCGTGATTGACAGGAGAGAGAATTTCAACATTTTTTAAACACTAAATACACTTTTGTTTTTCATTGATGGGAAAAATCCTCTGCACCTGATGAGCAGAGGCGAACTGAGTAAGATGGCCAAAAATCACAGCCGTAAGTGGTAGCGTTTTATCTAAAATAAAACAGGAAGTTGTCAAGTTTAGACAAACAACCATCCGCAGTGCCTTTTCACTTCAACCCAAAACCCCCAAACAACCCTTTGCAGTACCTTTTCACTTCAACCCAAACCCCCCGAACAACCATTTGCATGCAGTGCCTTTTCACTTCAACCCAAACCCCCCAAACAACCATTTGCATGCAGTGCCTTTTTACTTCAAACCAACCATATTTTCATTTTCAAACCACATTAAGGGCACTCACAGTTGAGTTCAGTATTATTCAGAGCCCAGAGACGTGACCCTCTGGCTTCCTCAATCTTGCAGAGACTGAGTGAGGCACACCACTTCCGGGTTTTATAGTCCCTCCCCCCTCCCACCAGCAGGGGCAGCAGAGAGAATGGCAATTAAAAAAAGAACATTAATATCTCTCTGATCTTTCATCGATGGGAAAGATCCTCTGGTCCAGTCCGGCGGCGGGGGGCTGTGAGCGAGGTGGCCAAAAATGACGGCTGTAAGGGGCGCCGTTCTCTCGGAAATCAAATCGTAGTGCTTCAAAAGCGGTCAAGATCTTACTTTTAGTAATATAGATATAATTGGCTTGATGATAGGAAGCAAAGGATAATGGTGGAAGCTTGTTTTTTTGGACTGGAGGCCCATGACGGGCAGTGTGCGTCAGGTATCAGTACTAGGCCATGGATGCTTGTAATCTACGTCATCAGTTTGGATGAGAATGTGCAAAGCTTCGTTAGTAAGTTTGCAGATGACACCAAATACAAAATTCAAAGATGTAAAGAAATTTATGAAGAATTGGAGCAGGATCTTGATCAGTTGGGTAAGTGAGCCGAGGAATAGTAAATGGAATTTAATTCAGATGAGTGCAGGGTGTGACGTTTTGGGATGCCAAAACAGAGTGGGACTTTCACAGTGTACATTGAGGTCGTTATTGCAGCGCAATAAAGTGGAAAAGTGCCCATGGCTGCCGTCACAGGGGACGACCTCCTCTCTGTCTCCCCCGCCCGAACGTCTGTCATGCTGGTGAGTGGGCTTACCCTCGCGGAAGCCACGATCATCCGGACCTCTGCTGATTATACCGTCTTCAGATCACTCAGGCCCGGTGCCTGGTGGGGAGGCCGGCTCTATGACCTGGGTAGGTGCTGCCTCTACCCCCTCCCTCCTTACCCCTCTGCCGGTCAGAGAGAGAGAGAGAGAGAGAGAGGGGGGGGCAGAGAGGGAGGGAGGGGCAGAGAGGAAGGGGGCCAGAGAGGCTGGGGGGGGGGAGAGGGAGAGCCCCTCCCCCTTCTCCCCCCCCCCCCTCTCCTCTGCTGGTTGATGTGCGTGCTTGTGCGTGTTGTGTGTGTGGCCAAAGGCCCCCCCCACCCACGTGTTGAGGGGTCGGGACCCAACGGGACTCCTAGGTCTAGTAGAACAATAAAGGAAACAGGGAAAGTGGTTGAGACGGGCACCATAATATTTGACAGAAATTTGGAATATGGTTTTGTGGGATGTGGGTCAAAAGGCAACTAGGACCACTGTAGATGGCAGTTTACTGAGCATGGATGAATTGAGCCAGAGAGTTCTGTTTCTGTATTATATGACTGTTTATATATAGCTCGTGCACAATTGAGGGTGGGGGAAACAAAGGGGGATTTTTCTTCTGAAGTGCAGTAAAGCTTTACCTCTGACATTTAAAAAAGACTATATTTGAGATGCACAGTCAAAGACATCACATGTTCAAGAACAAATTTTCATTTTGAAAAAGGTACTTCGTTCCACATGAATCAATTATGATTTATCTGTAAATATTTAATGTTTTGGTATAGTCAGTTTCTACACATCAAACCTTACCAGCCTAGCAAAATTATCCTCAGTTTTGCAATAAAATATAACTCATAACCAACAATTGAAAGCTACTCAATGGCTTGAGCTTCTTACTTTAATATTGACCAGCTCACCATTTTCTTTTCTGTTAGAATTAGTAAGGAAATTGCATAGAAATCACTAAATCCCATCTGGTGTGTGGATGAAAAAATGTTTCTCTCCATGGTAAAGCCACTTAAAAGAGCACACAAGTACCATAAAATAACTATAAAAATAATTATCTGTATATTTAATAATCACTATCATATTTGTAGAATGCTATGAATTCTTTATACTTCTGTATTTTATTGCATTATCTCCTTCTATCTCCAAGTATTACTAATGTAAAAGCAACTGAACGCTCCAATACTGTATTAACAATTATGTGTGGGACATTGCTTACCATTGCCACAATTATGTATAACATGGAAGATTTGTACAAAGTGTTATTTAGATATTACAGTGTGTATGCTAAAAGCTCTCCGTAAAGACATTTGCAAGTTGTTCCTGTTTTTAGGACTAAGTCTGAGGTTTGTTTTTAAACAAATGCTTACTTTCTAATAATTTGAGCACACTTTTATGTTCTAATCATTTTAGTCACTCATTTGATTTATATAATTTTCAATAATCTTTTGTACTCTTGTATTTTTTAGTGTTTCTTTTTGAGTCACTTTCCCTCGGAGATGGAGACCTGTTAGATTTCACTCTAGATTTTGATCCATGTTTATAGGGTTGAAAACTGTTTTTGTGAGTCTTTTCTTTTTTTCTTCGTTCATTCTCATTTAGATTGGAATCCTTAACCTCTTCCCTTTGTCTCTGCTCATATGTTGGCTTTCGAGATGGTATTGTATTCTTAATAGTATTGATGAGAAACCGTTTGTTAGCTCCTGGAAGAGGACACTTCATCCTGTTAAAGCAAAATAAAGTATTTTACTATTCAGAATACAAGAGAAAAAAGAAAATCAGTTAAGAATTAATCAGAGAATTTAATGGAGCTTCACTTCAAATCATTACAGTGAGGCATTGTATAAATTGATATAAAGTTTTCCACTTCAAATCATTAAAGTGAGGCATTGTATAAATACAGTCAGACTATCAGTGCTCACAACAAATCTATTGTGAGAAGAGAATATGAGTTTACACTGGTATAGCATCATTCATATAATGGAAGATTTTAAACAGATTCATAAGCAAAGAAAGTAATGGGGGCAAATGGCAGCTTTATAGGATATTGGATCAGCTGCAATTGGAGTAGTGCATGTAGTGCTGGTTTCCCCATTGCAGACGGCTTTGGAAAGTGTGCAGAGGTGGTTCACCAAAATAATGCCTGGATTAGGGGTATTAGCTACACGAATGATTATATAGACTTGGATTGTTTTCATGGGATGTTAAAGGATGCTAGAGACCTGATAGAAGTATATGAAATAATGAGAGGCATAGATGGGGTAGACAGTCAGAATCTTTTTTGCAGGATGGAAAAATAATTATAAAGAGAATAACTTTAAGGTTATGCAAATTTTAAAGATGTGCGAGGCAAGTTGTTTTTAAAAATAAACAGAGGTGGTAAGTGTATGGTATGTGCTGTCGGGGTTGGTGGTTGAGGCCGATACAATAGTGGCATTTAAGACATTTTTGCATAGGCACACGAATGTACAGAGAATGGAGGGATACGGATTTTATGCAGGCAGGTAAAAGTTAGCCTTAGCGTCATGGGCCGAAGGTCTTGTTCTTGTGCTCTACTGTTCTATGCAAACTACTTGGCAAACTCTATGCAGCCCAACTGAACTTCTTACAGTTCTTTTGGGAACAGTGGAGCTTCACAGTTCCTCTTTCCAGCCTAGACCATGCTGCACTGGTCTCACTGAACTGCATGGTAAGTTACATGACCATACTTACACAAGTTGATGATTATGGGGAAACTGGTCAAAGATGGTTACGTTGATGCAGGTTTTGAGAAGACTAATGTAAAAAGGTACTGAAGATTTAAGGAACTAATAGACTTTTTTTAAAAATGGTGTTATATAACCCACGTGTTTCCAGACTTTTTGTTGAAAGAGCATAGGTCATGGAACTGGAAAAAAATACCCCAAAAAAAGCAGGTAAACATTGAAGGGATATTAAGTCTGTCCTAGAATTCTGAATTCAAATGTTGAACGGATTAAAGAGCATGTGAATCCAGAGGGGCCTGCAGTGATGGCATCATGATCTTTTGTGCAATTTAGGATGTAGAAAATACAACCATTTATTGTTCTGAATATTTCATTGTTTAGAAAGGCTCTCTTTTAATATTTAAATCCATATTAAAATATATAAATGTTTCTACTTAATTGTATTCAATAGAAATGACCAAGGATGGATGATCATCTTAAAATGTCAGTATACATAATATTAGTAATTGTCCTTTTGATTAAGTAGTGGCACACCCAGTTATTAATGCAGCATCCATCTGAAGACTACCACATGATTGTGATACAGAATAATCAGGTATAATCCCTGTGAAATGCAAATTTTGACATTTACATATGAAAATTACAAATCATAAATTATGGTTCAATAAACTTCAATAGCTTTCACGTTTGGTGGTGATAATACAATCCAAAAGTTAACATGCTGAGAAAAGGAGTCCCAAAAAGTATAATTACATTTCTGAAAATATGTATTCTAACTGCAGTGAATAGCTCTCCACATTAAAGTAATATGCATTATTAACAATCAATTTGTGCGGGAAGAAGTTGTTAGGAATTTTGATAGATTTTTAATTATATGCTTGATTCCTTTGTGTAAAAATTTACATTTTAACTGTAATAATGGATCTTGTAATTGTACCTTTCCAAAAATGGAGTGAGGGCAAATCTGGAGGATCATGCTAATTTATTTTTTCAGGCTCATCACAGTGGTTTCATAGGTTCTTCATATACATTACTAAATATCATTCTTTGTAATTTTGCTATTTTATAAGTTAGTATAAAAACCCTAGAATAGTTAATAGAATAATCAAAGCAGAAAGGTTGACACAACTTCTTGCCAAATGCAAAAATATCCCCTGGCTACAAAACTAAGCAGGTAGTTTCCTGATGTTGCTTTTTAAATTAACATGTTCAAGATTGGAACTTCTCAGATGAAAATAAATTATGTAACCAGATATAACTGTTGGACATGAACCAGTCCTCACTTCAAGAAAATGGGGATGAAATAAATATTTTGGAATTCACACTTCATTAATGTTTATGGGGAAAATATGAATGGTGTCCAAATATCATCCTAGTGGCTGTTCAAATCAAAGGTGCTCACTTGTGGATGAACCTACCAATTTAATCTTTAGAAATTTTGAAACGACATGCTCAGAGAATAAGAGCGTAGAATGATTACCAGCATGTTATGATACCAAACAGATACCCCATGGGCTTCTGGTAGGCACAGGGACACTTCACATTTTCAGTAGCAGACAAAATATCTTCCTTTAGCAGATGTGTTGATGGCAGCTTTCCATCCCCAAAGAAAACATAACTGTAAATTGTCAGCGACATCACTAAAAAATATAAATTATTACCCAACTGCACTGCTGAGTAGTTATTTGGAAGTATCTCAATGATATTATACCACTTCTAATGCTGTGAAGGGCAGTATATCATTATGATGAAAAAACTCTCTTTGTATGTTTCTTCTCAACAACTATTTCTAGGGGTTTAAAATACTCCTATGACCATGGGGACCTATTATTTCAGGGTTTGAAAGATAGATGCAGAGTTGTGTCATCTAACTACCATTCAGCAAGACACTGTTCTTGCATTTTACTGTAAGGATTGGCCATTGTCCAAGGCAAGTTAGAACTAATCCATGGGGATGATCCTTGCTTGTATCCATTTCAGCACCACCTTGACTTTACCACAAACCAGTAAAGGTCTTTATGCAAGGATTCTCTATCCCCCTCAGCAAATTTATTATTGCTTCTAGCATTTATTTTCCTTTTATCTTGGGTTTAATCCCTTATTCTATTAAATCAAATATTGCTGATTAGTTTAAGATGTCTTTAAAGCAATCAGAAACTTATAAAACTCTGATCGCGCGTATGTGTGCGTGCGTGTGTGTGATCACATCTTCTCGAAAAAAATAACGCACTAACGGTAACATTTTTACATATTCCGGTAGAGATTTATCCGTGGACTCTGAAATCGTCTTATCTCAAAAGTTCATGCATTATTTCTCCAGTTATTAATCAAAATGTTCACAAATCTGAAATAACTTTGATTCTAAACAAGAAGGTCTAGCTGATGACGTCACAACGGGTCTGCTGCGCGCGGCCTGCGCTGTGTTTCACGTGCTGCGAGTAGTGCCAATGTCTCTTGTATATTCATTGTCATGTTATACAATATTTTGAGAATGCAATATAATTTTAATTATTTTGCAACTGGCAAATGTCTTTGGTTTTAAATATATGCTTACCAGCCCATGGGTCCCATTGTTTCAGCCCTGGCTTTTCCACGTTTTGCTTCTGTAAGAAGTTCTTCCACAGCTTTCCTATTTCAAATGAAAAATATTGATTAAAAATGGAAAATCCAGTATAACAATAAATCTAAACCTAAACAATTAGTTTCTTATTATCTTCCTTCTAGTATGTATCCAACTCCAATATGCTTGATGCACTTTTTAGTACGAATATTATTCAGCATATTTCAATGAGAAAGTGCAATGTCATACAGTGCCCTCCATGTCTGGGACAAAGATCCATCCCTTATTTATTTGCCTCTCCACAATTTGAGATTTGTAATAGAATCTTTATACATTTTTTTTAATACCATTTTTATACATTTCGGTTTCACCATGTAGAAATTACAACCGAGTTTATACATCGACCCCCCCCCCCCCCCATTTCAGGGCACCATAATGTTTGGGACACATGGCTTCACAGGTATTTGTAATTTCTCAGGTGTGTTTAATTGCCTCCTTAATGCAGGTTTAAGAGAACTCTCAGCTTTCGTCCAGTCTTTCCATCACCTTTGGAAACTCATATTGCTGTTTATCAACATGAGACCAAAGTTAACGTAGAAAATAGGTGCAGGAGGAGGCCATTCGGCCCTTCGAGCCAGCACCACCATTCATTGTGATCATGGCTGATCATCCCCTATCAATAACTCGTGCCTGCCTTCTCCCCATATCCCTTGATTCTGCTAGCCCCTAGAGCTCTATCTAACTCTCCCTTAAATCTATCCAGTGACTTGGCCTCTACTGCTCTCTGTGGCAGGGAATTCCATAAATTCACAATTCTTTGGGTGAAAAAGTTTTTTACACCTCAGTCTTAAATGACCTCCCCTTTATTCTAAGTTGTGCCAATGAAAGTCAAAGAAGCCATTATGAGACTGAGAAACAAGAATAAAACTGTTAGAGACATGAGCCAAACCTTAGGCTTACCAAAATGAGCTGTTTGGAATATTATTAAGAAAGAGAGCACGGGTGAGCTTACTAATCGCAAAGGAACTGGCAGGACAAGGAAGACCTCCATAGCTGATGATAGAAGAATTCTCTCTATAATAAAGAAAAACCCTCAAACACCTGTCCGACAGATCAGAAACATGCTTCAGGAGTCGGGTGTGGATTTGCCAATGACCACTGTCGACGGAAGACTTCATGAACAGAAATACAGAGGTTACACTGCAAGATGCAAACCACTGGTTAACTGCAAAAGTAGGATGGCCAGGTTAGTTTGTCAAGAAGTACTTAAAAAGAGCAACCACAGTTCTGGAAAAAGGTCTTGAGGACAGAAGATATCAGAGTCATGGCAAGAGCAAAGTATGGAGGAGAGAAGGAACTGCCCAAGATCCAAAGCATACCACCTCATCTATGAAACACGGTGGTTGGGGTGTTATGGCCTGGGCATGTATGGCTGCTGAAGGTACTGGCTCACTTATCTTCATTGATGATACAACTGCTGATAGTAGTAGCATAATGAATTCTGAAGTGTATAGACACATCCTATCTGCTCAAATTCAAACAAATGCCTCAAAACTCATTGACCGGCTGTTCATTCTACTGCAAGACAATGATCCCAAACAAATTGCTAAAGCAACAAAAGAGTTGTTCACAGCTAAAAAATTGTCAATTCTTGAGTGGCCAAATCAATCACCCGATCTGAACCCAATTGAGCATGCTTTTTATATGCCGAAGAGAAAACTGAAGGGGACTAGCCCCCAAACCAAGCATAAGCTGAAGATGGCTGCAATACAGACAGGCCTGGCAGAGCATCACCAGAGAAGACACCCAGAAACTGGTGATGTCCATGAATAGCAGACTTCAAGCACTCATTGCATGCAAAGGATATGCAACAAAATACTAAACATGACTACTTTCATTTACATTATATTGCTGTCCCAAACATTATGGTGCCATGAAGTGGGGTGACTATGTATAAACACTGCTGTAATTTCTATATGGTGAAACTAAAATGCATAAAAATTGCCTTTATTAAAACCTGCAATGTGTACTTTAACCACATGTGATTTTTTATATTACATATCTCAAATTGTGGAGTGCAGAGGCAAATAAATACATTTGATGCACTGATGTACATCTTGATGTATCAGTGGCCAGAGTATCTGGGGTGACAGAGGAACTGAAGAAAATCCACATCAGGAAAGAAATGATGTTGTTTAGACAGAAGGGACTGAAGGCTAATCAATCCCCAGGGCCTGATGGTCTACATTCCAGGGTACTTAAGGAAGTGGCTCTAGAAATCGTGGATGCATTGGTGATAATTTTCCAACGTTCTATAGATTCAGGATCAGTTCCTGTGGATTGGAGGGCAGGAATGTCCAGGAATTTTTTAAGAAGACGGGAGAGAGAAAACAGGGAATTATAGACCAGTTAGCCTGACATCAGTGGTGGGGAAGATGCTGGAGTCAATTATAAAAGATGAAATAGCGGCACATTTGGATAGCAGCAACAGGATCAGTCCGAGTCAGCATGGATTTACGAAGGGGAAATCATGCTTGACTAATGTCCAGGAATTTTTTGAGAATGTAACTAGGAAAATGGACAAGGGAGAGCCAGTGGATGGAGTGTACCTGGACTTTCAGAAAGCATTTGATAAGGTCACACATAGGAGATTAGTGGGCAAAATTAGGGCACATGGTATTGGGGGGGGGGGGGGGGGGGGGGGGTAGAGTGCTGACATGGATAGAAAATTGGTAGGCAGACACGAAACAAAGAGTAGGGATTAACGGGTCCCTTTCAGAATGGCAGGCAGTGGCTAGTGGGATACCGCAAGGCTCGGTGCTAGGACAGCAGCTATTTACAATATACATCAATGATTTAGATGAAGGGATTCAGAGTAACATTAGCAAATTCACAGATTACAAGCTGGGTGGCGGTGTGAACTGTGAAGAGGATGCTATGAGAATGCAGGGTGACTTGGACAGGTTGGGTGAATGGGCAGATGAATGGCAGATGCAGTTTAATGTGGATAAATGTGACGTTATCCACTTTGGTAGCAAAAACAGGAATGCATATTATTATTATCTAAATGGTGTCAAGTTGGGAAAAGGGGACGTACAACAGGATCTGGGAGTCCTTGTTCATCATTCATCATGAAAGTAAGCATGCAGGTACAGCAGGCAGTGAAGAAAGTGAATGGCATGTTGGCCTTCATAACACAAGGAGTTGAGTATCGGAGCAAAGAGGTCCGTCTGCAGTTGTATAGGGCCCTAGTGAGACCACACCTGGAGTATTGTGTGCAGTTTTGTAGGGCTCAAAATTAACGGTTGCCCGGGTGCCCTTGACCACCCAAAGTGCCGCCGGGCAACCTAAACGCCGAGTCATTTTGCCTGGCTTGGCACTGCAGATACTGGTTTATACCGAAAGACACAAAAAACTGAAGTAACTCAGGAGGCCAGGCAGCATCTTTGGAGAAAAGGAACGTGACGTTTCGTGTCAGCGACGG
Organism: Okamejei kenojei; assembly: GCA_035221665.1. NCBI lineage: Eukaryota > Metazoa > Chordata > Chondrichthyes > Rajiformes > Rajidae > Okamejei > Okamejei kenojei. Next base: position 71,256,817 of record CM069136.1, on the reverse strand, counting down.
CTGTATTGCGGGGCAAAGATACTAGGTGCGGGGTGACGAAGGGTCGGAGCGAATGACTGGCCCCGAACAGCGGCAGCAGCGGCTGTGATAGCGGCTCCACCGCCTCCTCCTCCTCCTCCTCACGCACCCCGCCCTGATAGTGGCCGCTGCTTGCAAATCCGCTAACGGCGCTTTCAAAACAAACCCGCTCGCAGGCCGAGGCCGGGAGGAGGGAGGGAGGGGGAGGCCTCCTTCCGCCATCTGAATTAGGTGCACCAAAGATCCTATAGCTGTAGAATCTTTGAGCTGCACCGCTCGGCCCCGCACCTTGCTGTTGGCTGGCGGAGGAGGGGAGGCGGTGGCGAGGAGATCCCAACCGCCTCCCCCTTTGGCGGCGGCACTTTGCGTTGGACAGGGATGGCCAAGGCCAAAATGTTGTCCAAGGAGCGCTGACCTTCCTTCCTCCACACCTCCTCTGACCCTTGCCCCTTCCCCCTTCTCCCTCTCTCTCTTTTGAACGCTCCCTTCCACCCCCCCTTATCCTGAGACCCCTCCTCTCCATCCCACACTGATCCCCATTCCCACCTCTATTCAGTCCTCACTGACATCCCTGTGCTCCCCTCCCCATCTACCCCCCCAAATCTATTCCTCACCCTAGCCACCTCGCATTGATTCTCCTGCCACCTCCCATCCATCCTACACTGGTCGTGTCCAATTCATCCGGCGCTGACCCCCCCCCCCCCCCCTCCCATCCATCCTGCACTTCTCCCCCCATTCATACTGCACTGATCCTCCCATTTATCCCGTACTGACCCACCCTCCATTTACCCTGCACCATGCATCCTGTAGTGATCTACCCATTCATCTTTTACCGATCTCCCATTCATCCTGTAGTGATCCCCTCATTCATCCTATACTGAGCCCCTCATTCATCCTGTACTGATCCCCTCATTCATCCCGTACTTATCCCCCATTCATCCTATACTGATCCCCTCATTCATCCTGTAGTGATCTCCCATTCATCCTGCACAGACCCTCCGATCCACACTGTCCTGACCCCCCCCCCCCCCATTCATCCTGTACTGTACAAGAAGAATGGGGGGAACAGTCTAATGAAAGGTCTCGACCCGAAACGTTGCCTATTTCCTTCGCTCCATAGATGCTGCCCCACCCGCTGAATTTCTCCAGCATTTTTGTCTACTCCCATTCATCCTGTACTGATTCCCCCCCCCATCCATCCCGTACCGATCCCCCCATTCAACACCACTGACATCCCCCACGCTCTCCCCTCACAATTTTACATACTCCAATCAACATGTACTAATTCTCCTGCCTCAATCCATCCATTCCGCACCGATTGCCTTCCCACCCCCCCCCCCCCCCCCCCCCCCCCCCCCCCCCCCCCCCCCCCCCCCCCCCCCCCCCCCCCCCACCCCTCCCCCCCCCCCCCCCCCCCCCCCCCCCCCCCCCCCCCCCCCCCCCCCCCCCCCCCCCCCCCCCCCCCCCCCCCCCCCCCCCCCCGCCATCTATCCACCCCGCACTGATTCAAACACCCCCTGACCCCCTGACCCTATTGTGCTGGAAATGTCTTCAGATCGAACATTGACTATGTTTGATAATGGAATGCAATCAAATGTGTTTTAATTCCCAATGCTATTATTTGTTTTAGTCCATAAAGATGGATTCATTAAATTGTGAACACGTGAAACGTTAAAACCGGTTGTTCGATTGTCACTGCTACCGTTGACACGTTATTACAGAATTCATTTCAACGGCAAATCAATGCTCTTAATATGGGCTCTCAGTACTGTAGTTCTTTAATAAGCAACATTCACAACTATACGTTGGATTTATCCAGGTCTTACTTCTACAGTCGGTCATATACATCACAAATTTGGTCAGGAGATATTTCAGTTGAAATTTTAACGTTAATTCTGAAGTGGGAATGATGGAAACAGCGTTTATCAATAATTTCTTTTTAACGTGTCAGATGGGTATAGTCGGTTTTAACAGCTATTATCATAAAATGCCCTTAGAAATTTCCTTGCAACCTGTATATTTTGTTATGGATAAATTATGTGGGAAGCCAGAGTGTTTCTGTGCCAAAAGCAATAACGACCCATGCTATGGCCATGTCATGGTAATTTTCGGTCCTTCACAGACATGCTTGCATCAATCTGTAGTGTGCATGGTTAAGTATATATGTTACCATGGTCCAGGATTTATTGACACAGGTTGATCATACGCTGAATCCAACATTTTTGTTTGGAAGTGGAAAGAACTAATAGAAATTGCATTAATTGCAATGTGTAAAAAGAGTTAAGATATTGTATTATAATTTTGCTGCATCTCATTGTGGTATATATCATGTCTTGACTGGTGAATATGTTTAGTTTGTGAGTTATTTGAAGAAGAAATAATATGTGAATGTAGACAAAAGAGCAGGAGAAACTCAGTAGATACGGCAGCATCTATGGAGCGAAGGAAATAGGCAACGTTTCGGGCCAAAACCCTTCTTCAGACTGATGGGTTTCGGCCTGAAACGTTGCCTAGTTTCTCCAGCACTTTTGTCTACGTTCAATTTTCCAGCATCTGCAGTTCCTTCTAGAACGTAATATGTGAATGTTCACTGAGCATAATTCCGACTGGTAACTATGCACTTCGTCCGAGCACATTATCGCACACGTCATGCAAACCGTCTTAAATGAGCACCTAAATTGTCATTTGGCAGCTTAAAAAGCTGTCAAGGTTGCCCGCTGGCAACAGGGAAAAAAAGTTAAGTGTAAGCCCTGTTTTGGTCCCGTAATTTGAGGAAGGGCATTATTGCTATTGAGGGAGTGCAGTGTAGGTTTACAAGGTTAATTCCCAAGATGGCAGGACTGTCATATGCTGAGAGAATGGAGCGGCTGGGCTTGTATACTCTAGAGTTTAGAAGGATGTGACAGGGGATCTTATTGAAACATATAAGATTATTAAGGGTTTGGACACGCTTGAGGCAGGAAACATATTTCCGATGTTGGAGGAGTCCAGAACCAGAGGCCATTGTTTAAGAATAAGGGGTAAGCCATTTAGAACGGAGATGAGGAAACACTTTTTCACACAGAGAGTTGTGAGTCTGTGGAATTCTCTGCCTCAGAGGGCAGTGGAGGCCAGCTCTCTGGATACTTTCAAGAGAGAGCTAGATAGGGCTCTTAAAGATAGCGGAGTCAGGGGATATGGGGAGAAGGCAGGAATGGGGTACTGATTGGGGGGATGATCTGCCATGATCACAATGAATGGCCTTCCCCTGCACCTATTGTCTATTGATGGGTCTTTGTCCCAAACATTATGGAGGGCATTGTACTTTACGTCGAGAATTCCTTAGCCCTCAGCTTGAAAAATAACATAGTCCATGATTATGTATGATTGGAGAACTGATAAAGATGTTTTTGTGTTTTTCATATTTCAATTTTATAAATTTCCAGATATATTTGAATAATTAAAAAATGTAATACAGAATATTCGTCAACATATTTAGAACAAGTCATGTTATTCACCTCATAAATTATAATTCTCTTATCATGTTAAATAAAATACATCATGGTGTTGCACAATATATTTTAGCCACATAACATGAATGGAAGGAGTGGCTTAAACAATGTCCTCAGCTGCACACAACTGATTTGAGCAGCTCCCCTAGCACGTACAGTAGACCTTCACCTTTGAGCATGACTGTTTGCAATGTCATGCAATGCAACAATTATTACAGTGATTGTTGTTAATTATAGCAACTAGCAGTTAATCAATGAGTCAAAAGATGCAATAAATAAACTTAGACATAACCAACTTTCACCCAGACTGTGATCATGCATAACAGAAAATTATTTTCAGAATTACAATAGCAACTTGTCAGTCGCTTGGTTAAAGACAGGGTCTGTAGACTAACAGTACCAATCACAAGAGAATATTTGTAGATTAAATTTGAGATCTTGTGATTCAATGAACCATTCATTTTACTTTAATCATCACAACAAACTTTGCCAAACTTGTACTGCACTTGCTCTATGGAATTATTTATAACAACTGCTAAAGAGAGCAGATGTTTTACCAACATAAAAATCTGATTATGATGGAGCATTTAGTTGTCTTGTAATGAGTAACTACTGAGGTAACAGCAGTGAAACATATGGTATCCCTGGAACATACAGTAAAAAGTTTCCCACAGACTGTAATTGGAAGCTTGTAAAACTCATATTGTTCATATTGTAGTTTCATTAACTTGCCTTTGTCAATACCAGATAAAGCACAACACAAGAACGGGAACAGGAGCTTGCTCTGCTACCTGACCTTGGCCTGAACTCTACCTTCAGTCTACTCAACCCTTCCTCAAAGGGCAACTCCTGCACTCCAGGAACCGATCAAGAGAACCTTCTCATAACTGCCCCCTATTGCATGTATATACCTCCTTCCATAAAGACTCCAAAACTGTACACAGTACCTCAGGCGGAGCCTCACCAATTTCTATATATTTGTAGCTTTCATTCACCACATCCCTTTTTAATAAAAGCCATCATTCCATTTACCTTTCCAAATGCAGGTCATCCCCGTGTAATAAACGGGTACCATTTCAATAGATATCCATTAGTCAGTTTTCTCCATTAGATAGAAACTATACAAAGAATACTCAATATGGCATCTATACCGCCACGGTATTGTAATGAATGGCATCAAAAATAATTACTAAAAGTAGAGAGAGAGGACACTAGCTTGCTATTTGTAATAATATGCACGCATGTGTCACTTTTGAATTAAGAATATTATGGGAGCTTCCTCAAATGTAGGAGTGTGCATATGTCGTGTTTGTAACCCAGACAGTCTATGTTTGCCGTTTCCACATGCTAATCCAGAAAGCGTTTCCACGCCTCAAATTTTCTTTTCCAAATAGTGTATACATTTGCCCTCCATCCTGCAGGTGATGTTTAACTTTTAATATTATTCACAGCTTCTCCTTCATACATGTATACATTTTCAAGCTTGAGAGATTGGGGTTTTTCAAATCTATCATCCCGTAAGGAAGTAACATTGTGATGCTTCTCTACACCTCAGTTTGATGTTTCTAGTTCTAGTTCTATTTAATATTGATGTTGAAATCTGACAAAACAATGGAAAACAAAGTGCTGGAAGAACTCAGCAGAACCTGGACTCTCGGCTTTCTATCCCCTCTCAACCTTTTCATCTCCAATTGCCACTGTAACATCGACCATCTCAACTTCTCCACTCCTTTACCCACTCCAATCATGCACACTCCAAATGCATGGCCCTCCACTCAACTCAGTACCAATCTCAATATTGTCATCAAACCTGCTGACAAAGGCTGTGCCACTGTAGTCTGGTGGACTGACCTCGACCATGCCGAGGCCAAGCATCACCTCCTCATACTTATCCCTTGGCCATGATCCCAGTGATGAACACCAGCCATCACCTCCCAAACCATAGATTTTATTGCCTCTAGCAATCTCCCCTCCTTAGCCTCAAACCTTAGTTACCCAACCCAGCACTACCCGTATCCATCTCCTTCCCAAAATGCAAACAGGACTGCCTTGGAAGGCCCATTACTTCTGCCTGCTCCTTCCCAGCAAACTCATCTCCAGAAACCATTCTATGTTGTACCAGCACTGTTGTACCCGTTTCTATGTTGTACCAGCACTGTTGTACCAGTTTCTCCAGCACTTTTGGCTGCACCCGCTGAGTTTCTCCAGCACTTTTGTTGCCTATTTCCTTCGCTCCTTAGATGCTGCTGCACCCGCTGCGTTTCTCCAGCACTGTTGTCTACCTTCTATGTTGTACCCCCCTGGTCTAGTCCCTTCTCACCTACATCCAGGACACTTTACAAGCTCTTCACTACTTCAATAGCTTCCAATTCCTTGGTTGTCATTGCCTTATCTTTACCATTGCTATAAAGTCATACAGCACGCAAACTTTGGCCCAATTTTCCCCTGCTGATCATGACATCCGATCTGCACTAGCCCCACCTGCCAACGTTGGGCCATCTATATATCTATACATAACTAAAACTCTGATCTTGTGCTTCCGGTTTGCAGGTTTTTTCTATTTGCGCAAAAATGGTACGTCAGGTTTTTCACCAGGTTACTCAGTGTTCTCTTGTGCTGCAAGTACAACAAGTTTCGTTCCGATCGGTTGTATATTGTAAAGGTTATCGAGGTTTAAAAATCTTAAAAACCGTGCCTGCGCATATTTCTTCAGTCAGCGACGCAGATTGGTCTCTTCTCCGGTCAGTCAATGCCACGGCAGGGATGGCGACGCCCCTTACTGCCCCACCGGCAGCAGCCTGTTCCGCCTCACTCACAAATTCCTCTCTCCCCTCCTCACAGTAACTTGTCTATCGTCTCCCCCACCACCAGTGGCAGCCGCGGGTTCACTGGAGGCCCAGTGAAGGACCTGGTCCCGTCTCTCTCCCTCATCACTCATCCCTCTCCCCCACCCACGCTCCACGACAATGGCGGTCCCGTCTACCCCCCCCCCCCCCCTCCCGAGTCCATCTCCTCCGCCGCCGCTGCGGTAAATCACCCTCACAGCCTTCACGGAGGAGATCTTCTCCACCAGCTCATCAAAACTCGTGGTGCCCACTGTGATGAACACTGACTCCATCCTTCCCCCCCACCCCCCCACGGCGGCAGCGAGCAGGCAGGCAGGTGGGCAGGGCGGGGATGGGTCGAGCGACAGCAGCAGGGGGGGTGGTCAGGGCGGGGATGGGCAAGGCGGCAGCAGAGGGCGGTCGGACTGGACTGGACGGAAAAGATCCTGGGGAGGTGAAGAGGGAGAGTGGGGGGAGATTGAGGGAGAGGAAGGGGTAGGGAGGGAGAGGGGGAAAGTGGGGAGCGAGGAGAATGGGAGAGGGGAGGGGAGGAGGGTAGGGAGTGGGGAATAGAGGGAGAGGAGGGCAGTGGGGGAGGTCAGGAGGGATAGTGGGGGGGGGGGGATAGGGGGGATAGAGGGTAATGAGTGGGGAGGATATGGAGGGAGATAGTGGATAGGGGAAAGGAGAGGGTGAGGAGAGGTGAGGGGATTGGGGGTGGGGAGGAGGAGAGGGGAAAGATGAGGGAGGGTGAAGAGGAGGGGGAGGGAGTGCTGGGGATGAGGGGAAATTAGCTATGCCTGCGCAGTTGGGGGCTATGCGCGAGTGGTGCAATATTTCGTTGGGGGGACGGGTTGCCTTGGGGGAACGGGAGAGCGGTGGAATATTGCATTGGGGAATTCTTCCTTGAACAGAGACCCAACCAGTTCCCGATAACTAACACTCTCCTCCACTTGGCAGAACTTGTCCTCAACAACTTTTCTCATTTTCCTCAAGTCAAAGATGTAGCCATGGGCACTAGAATGGGCCCCAGTTATGCTTGAATTTAGTTGTCTATGTTAAACATACTTTATTCCAAATATCCCCTGGCACTATCCATCAACTCTTTTGCGCTGCATTGATGACTGCATTGGGGCTGCCTCTCCACCACCAGCGCCCAAGCTGGTTTTAAGTAAACTAGTTGACTTCATCAACTTTCCTACTAACTTTCACCCGTGCCCTCAAACTTGGATTATCTCTGACATTTATTACAGGTCCCTCCCCTAAAACACTCTTGATCTGTCTGAAAGAATTGAAGGAAACCATTACTGGGGACATACTATCTTGCTGAGATCTATTACAAGACCATTGTTTTTGAAAACTTTCACTGATATCTACAGCTACCTTGACTGCACCTAACTTAACACCAACTTTTTGAACATCCTAAAATCGTAAAGAAAATTGCAAAGTTTAATTACTCATTCTATTAGAATGATAAAAAAACCATTCCAACGTTGGGGGACCAGGCCTCCCGTGGGGGGCTCCATTGCCTTGGGGAAAGGTTGCGGTTGCGTTTGAGTGGTGAATATTGTGTTGCAGATGGTTTCTGGGGGACCAAGCCTCCCGTGTGGACAGCGACCAACGGATTAAACTTTCTATAACTGGTAGTCTAAATACGTAAAGGATTGTCTACGGCGATCCTCCAGTGTTCATTTATTGTATTCTAGTGATCTTCCCAAAAATGTTATATTACAGTAAATTTGGGAAATATCCTGCTACGTTGAAATTAGAAAACCATAGGTAGAGAGAAAAGAACATATCCAATTTCCAGCTCCACTGCCATTAAAACCAATAAAAGCTTACTAACCACTTTAATGGCAATGCCATTTTTAAGTATAGAAAAAATATATACATATCTGAATAAATTAAGTCATTCACCCTTCATTCACCCCTCTAGTTTCATTCACCCCAAAATAATTTCATTTGCCCCAGGGTGAACCACTCACCAGTTGAAGCACTGGTCTAAATTATCTAAAGATTAGACGTTGGAGAGTGAAGCAGGATGAACTTCACATCCAGCTGCTCAGCTTTATGCCGGGATATTTGAATTAGGGGTCACACATTTTACAGAATATAAGATAGATTCCTTTGCTGTGAGATGAAATATTTTTATATTTTAATTCTTTGTTAACATTTTACAATGGTCCTATTTACTTATTTTACACAAATGTAAGTGTTTTTATATGTTTCCATCAGAGATGTTTAAAAACAGTTTGAAATAAGAAGTCAAATGTCAGTCATCAGGGCAGCGCATCAAAAGTCAACACCCTGCCAGGAGTCAGCTTTGCCTGATGAGAATCACTAGGGTTCAGAGGGTTAAGTACATTGGCTCTCAGCAATCAGAAATGAGCAGGAGGCCTGAATTAAAAATATCCAGCCCCATAATATTCTACATACCAGCAAAGAAATTGAGTGAATAGTATCATAATTTATAAATGAAACAAAAGTTGAGGGTATAGAAAATGTTGGAAAAGTGAAATTTGAAATGGATACATTAACAGAATTGGGAGGAATTACAAATGCTATTTAATATTTAGAAACAACCAATGTGGCCGAATGTTTACTTGGAGAAAATTTCTATCAGCTTGTACAGAATGCTTGACAAATATTCTGACTATTTTCGGACAATGAAATAATAACAAGGACCAATCTGGGAGTCACTGGGATGCTATTATGCAAGTGAAAGATTTCAGATGATGTTGCCAAGGGCCAGCATATAATCAAGAAATTGGAATAATCCGGGAGGACAGGGTTTTCCAGCTATGAGCAGGATAGGTAAGAACAGAACCAGATTATTGTGGGTGGTGAATCTGTGGAACTCTTTGCCACAGAAGGCTGCAGAGGCCAAGTCAATGGATATGCTTGGCAGAGATAGATTCTTGATTAGTACAGGTGTCAGAGGTCATGGGGAGAAGGTTAGAGAATGGGGTTAGGTGGGAGAGATAGATCAGCCATGATTGAATGGCAGAATAGACTTGATGGACCAAATGGCCTAATCCTACTATTTCTTATGACATTTTATTGGCTGCTTTCCCCCCAGACAATAGGTGCAGGAGTAGGCCATTCGGCCCTTCGAGCCACTATCATCCATAATCAGTTCCCCGTTCTGCCTTCTCCCCATATCAACTTGACTCTGCTATCTTTAAGAGCTCTAACTCTCTCTTGAAAGCATCCAGAGAACCGGCCTCCACCACCCTCTGAGGCAGAGAATTCCAGACTCACAACTCTCTGTGTGAAATAGTATTTCCTCATCTCTGTTCTAAATGGCTTACCCCCTATTCTTAAACTGTGGCCCCTGGTTCTGGACTCCCCCAACATCAGGAACATGTTTCCTGCCTCTAGTGTGTCAAAACCCTTAATAATCATATATGTTTTAATAAGATTCCCTCTCATCCTTCTAAATTTCAGAGTATACAAGCCCAGCCCCTCTATTCTATCAACATATAACAGTCCAGCCATCCCGGGAATTCAATGATGGGAGTCTGGGAGCCTGATAACAGAGGGTACGAAGTTGTTCCTGGCAAGCTAAGTGAGGCAGGTCATACCAATGTGAATGAAACAATGGCATAGGTATCAATTTCTGGTATATATATTTCCTCTTATTTCGTTGGCATTTAGCTCGATCAAATGTAAAACATTGCAAATGGCACGAAGATCACTCTAGTGGAAGACTGGAAACATTGATCCTTCCTTGCCCCACAGATGCTGCCTGATCAACTGTACATTTCTAGCCTAGTTTCACAAGACATTGACCGTCCAAAGGTCCAGCGCTGAGGCTGGGACATGTTTTGTGAGGTGGGGAAACCACCACAGAAAGAGACACAACGTCACGCCATGCCACCCAGCAGGGACTGAGATATATATAGATATATAAATACCCATAAATGAAGAGATTCAAATAGGAACAAGTCAAGCGATAAGCGGCCTGTGACTGGGAGACAAACGCAGAGCAGGTAATAATAAGGAAGGGTAGCGACCTGAATCGTCTCCTGTCTAATTTCCCTCCACAGATTCTGTCGGATACTTTCCAACACTTTGTGTTTTGATCGAGGAAATATTTTAATCGTTTTGGGAGGTAACGGGGGGGGGGGGGGGGGGGGTAGAAAGAGGCCCGGTCAGGCCGCTGCCCGCGTTAACATGGTTCCCATGTCAAGGCGGCCAACAGTCAGTCAGTCAGTCACACGCGTTTACCTCTCGAGCTCGCCATCTTTCTCCATGACAACCCTGCGCGGCTTCGGCGGCCGTTTAACCGCCCGCCGCTGGTTCGGTTGCTTTTCAAACCGGGCTGATGGTGCGCGCGGCTTCCAGCACCAGGCGCGCGCCCGCCGTGTCCCCGCCCCCCCTCTCCCTCTCTCTCTCTCTCTCCCTCCCTCCCTCCCTCTCTCTCCCTCCCTCTCTCTCCCTCTCTCCCTCCCCCTCTCTCCCTCCCGTCCACTGAGCACCAATATAGCACATCTCCCCTGCCTGATCACAAATAAAACGCGCAATGATACAAACGCCTCCCGTTGGAAGAGCGGGAAGAAACTAAAGCTCCTTGGGGAAATATTCCCTCTCCTTCCCCGCCCCTGAATCTCCCTCTTTCATTCATGCAGGCGACGTATGAAGACAGAAAGATTCCCTCACGCCAAATTCACCCTGACTTGTTGGAGGAGGCGGGCGCAACGCCTGCCGTTCTGCTCTATGATTTGATGTTCTCCCCTTCATCGTCAACCAGTGGGCGGGTCTACGAAGGCACATCGCGTTGCCATTGGATGCGTCTCCTGTCAATCTGCGGTGGGAGCGCCTCAAACCCAGCAAGTTTGCCTGACTGGCAATCTTAAAGGATTGAATCGAAGTTCTCGACAATAACTGTTCAGTCTTGGTGAGATATTTAGTTCCTTGCTTGCTTGTGGGCAAGAATTTGAAGTGAAATCGTCCGCCGATGCAATTTACATCAACAGAAGGTAAAGTATGTATTCTTTAAAGGAAAGATTGCCTCATATTAAATTTGCCGTTAGTTGCATCTTGACAGCAGAACCCATGGGAGAGGAAGCGTGCGAAAAGAAAAAGCGAAGAGTCTTGTATTTTACTCGCAGCCCCCTCCTCCCAACCCACGTCTTGCTGTTTTATTGTGGCATCACCCCGCTCGGTGAAATGCATGCACCTCCTCTCGCAAACAGCGATCGGATGAAGCGGGGTCGAGATTTAAAGCGCCATGCAATGTGTGTTTGTTTAGAGTCCGTAGAGTCGAGGTTGAAGAGAACTCCTTTTGCTTAATTTTTAAGGGATTCTTCAGTGGCTGTTTCAATATTTGACATCGTGCGTCTGGATATGGTTTAGGTTCATGTTTATTATTGTCATGTGTACTGATGTACAGTGAAAAGATTTGTTTTGCATGCTTTCTAAATCAAATCAGATAATACTATATATAAATACAATCACGTCAAACTTGGCGAGCATTCAGGAATATTTAGTGTCCTGGAAATTGAATCTCGGCTAACGGATTTAATGGTATTTTGGAGACACAAGGAACTTGCAGATGCTGGAATCTTGAGCAAAGCACAGGGTTGGAGGAACTCAGCTGGTCAGGCAGCATCTGTGGAGGGAATGGACAGACAACCCTCTTCAAGTTGATTGTAGTAGGAGCGAGAAAACTGGAAAAGAGAGGTGGAGGGTGGGACACAGGTAACCTGGTTAGACTATACAACCCAACGGTATAAACATCAAATTCTCCAATTAACTATCCATTTTCCCCAACCCCTCCTTTCCCTCTTCCCTGTGCCCCTCTTGGACTCTCACCTATTTCTCTCCTCCCCTTCCACCTAATTATTTTTCTCGCTTGACAATTCACAACTCTTCAATTATTTTCTGTCTTTTATAGGTAGAGGTTGGGCAGGAATTGGAGTTCCTTGGAGTGTAGAATGATGTGGGGTGATCTTGTAGGGGTGTATAAGATCATGAGGGAAATAGATAAGGTGAATGCAGTGTCTTAGCCGGAGTAGGGTGATCAAGAACCAGAAGACATGGGTTTAAGGCAAGAAGGAAAATAACAGGAACCTCGGGGCAACTTTTTCACGCAGAGGGTGGAGGACATATGGAATGAGCTGCCAGACGAGGTAGTTGATACAAACAATATTTAAAAGACATTTTGACAGGTACATGGATACAAAAGGTCTAGAGGCTTATGGGGCAAATGCAGGCAGGTGCGACTAATGTAAATGGGGCATCTTGGTTGGAATGGGCAAGTGGGCTGAAGGGGCTGTTTCTGTACTGTATGACTCTAAATAAGAGAGATGTTCCTTCCATGCTGTCATTAAATTGGAGCTTTTGGGTACAACCTACGATCTTAGCTGAGCACTAGCAGAATAAGTGCTGATCAAAACACAAAGTGCGAGGAAAAGTATGCAGGCTAGGCAGTATCTGTGGAAAAAAATGGACAGTCGACTATTTGGTTTGGGACCTTCCTTCAGGCTTTAGGTGGGTTGGTTAGGAAGTTTTCAGACAGCACAAAAAAATGATAGATTTGTGGACAGTGAAGAAGGCTGTTGAAGGATACAGCACGATTTAGATCATTTATGGATAAGGGCATAAAAATGACATGGAGTTTAATCTGGGAAAGTGTGAGGCTTTGCTCTTTGGGAGATCAAATGTAAGGGGTAAGTATATAGTTAATGGTAAGACTTAACTGCAATGATGTACAGTGATTTGGGGTCCAAGTCCATAGCACCTTAAAAACAACAACATAAGTAGATAGAGAGGTAAAGATACGCTTGCCTTCATTCACCAGGAAGACACGTTGCAGCTTCTTAAAACCTTTTGGTTCGGCTGCATTTGGAGTAAATAATGCATTTTTGGTCACCCCTTAACAGGAATGATGTGGATGCTTTGGAGAGGGCACATGAATGCTGCCAGAGGGAATTAGCTATAAGGAGAAGTTGAACAAATTTGGATGTTTGATAAAGAAAGGCTGGAGGAAGCTTGAGTGAAGTTTAAATGCTAGCATGAAAAGGTTATGCTGATTCACATACTTTTGTACTACATATTCACTTTAATCCAATTAAAATTTGTCATTAAGAATGTTGTTGAATGTACATTCAGAATGGCGCAGTAGAGCATTTGGGCATTTAGCACCAACTTAGTTGAGTGATTGGGAGATGAGTTAAGAAGGAAGGCGAACTGAATGTAGAAAATAAGTTTATGGTCCAAAATAATTATTGAATTAATAATGAGAGTACATTTAAAACTATTCACGACTCCGTATTCGTATTGTTTACAGTGTACTATGTTTACATATTCTGTTGTGCTGCAGCAAGTAAGAATTTCATTGTTCTATATGGGACATAGGAGTCAAGAGTGTTTTATTGTCCTATTAGGTTCTAGATAAGGAGGGTTATTACTAATCATTAGTAGTTATTACATTGTTAAAGGATAATGGTTTTATAAATAACTAGATTTTGGCTTCTTATGGCAACTTTAATGAAAGTTATTTTGTAAATTCAGCAACTTTGTGTGGATTGCATGATGATTAAGCATGTGATAATGTTATCACAAGGTAATGCAAAAACACCTAGGAATTTATGGTTATAATTTAAAATAAGAAAGCACTTTATGTTGTGGGGTGAGGGGATTAGTAGAGCCAAAGCAGATGGGATGGAGTCCACAGTTCTCAATAAAGTTTCCAAAAAATGAATCTAATGAGACATAGCCAAATCTTTGGGGAGACAGAGAGGGAGAACAAACAAAAGGAATGGTTAGATTTGGATAGATTTAGACCAGATCAAAAAAATGTAGAGCACTTTCTGTATCTCATGAGCCTCCACTGAGGATAAGCAGATATGGATGACAAAGTTCACCAACGGATTCAGTACCATAACAATCCATGGCAACTGAATAAAAGTGTGCAAAGAGTAAGAGTTCAAACCCAACACCAAGGTTATGGTCAACAGAGCAAGAGTGATTCCTGTCCTTTTTTTTCTTAGAGAAAAGAACATCCTACGGCAGGCACCTCAAAACATTGAAAACGTGCAAACAATACTTCTCCATAAAGTCCTCCAAATTAATTGAGAGGATAAGCAAACCAATGTCAGCGTCCACTCTCAGGCCAACCAACATCCACAGCTCTGATCATTCTCAACCACTTGTGGGCTTGCCACATCCATCATGTGTCTGGCAATGGCCCCAAAACAAGCATACAAGCACTCTATTTTGAGCTCTATCAAGACAAGAGATTTAAAGAAATTCTCAAAATTTACTTGATAAAATTACAGCCAACCCAACTCGAGGAAATCTCTGACCCATGACTATTTGAAGTATCCCCAGGAAAGCATTGTACGCATGCCACGATAGAGTGTGTACACAGAGAAGGGGCATACAACGTAGAAGAACAGTGCAGCATTTCAAATAACCCAGCCACACACCTTGTCATGACTCAACCACAGGAGATCCCACACAGCAGACTTTAACCATACAGATCTCACTAAACTAGAGTAGAGTTATTCAGTCTCAACTCTCCCATGGGTAAGAAAAAAGTGGCTACGTCATTAATCCATTGCTATTCTCGTTCATCACATTGTAAAATTTCCCATATTCTTACAATGAGAATTAACTGTAAAATATTTGTTCATGTGAGGCCATTGATCGTGCTGATTGTGTCAATTACTACATAAGCTCATACTGTGGATCATTGATCTGCTGAGTATTTTCTGTTTTGTTTCAGATTTCCTGCATCAGCAGGTTTGTTTTGATCCAATGATGGTGAACATTGACTGTTTAAAATCATTAAATAAAATTGCGTTGGGGTGTAGAACTGCCTCTAATTTTGTACTGATATAGTTTTGTTCAGAGCATGAAGATTATAGAAAATCTTCCAAATGCCATTGGTGGGCTGTGTGGCATGAGTTTGAATTGTCTTTTTTGGAAATATTGGAAGGAGCTCATTTTTCATGTGACATATGAATCCGAAGTGCTCACAGAAAGACCAAAACATACGAAAATTCAATTCTTCTATTTGTTGCAAAAGTTATCAAACTGAATATTATGGTTAAACAGTGAAATAACTTTCCATTCGCAACCAATGCCTTTGTATTGTTGATTTACATTTTTGATGATAGGCCAATATATCAAATCAATTCTTAACTTACCATTATAGTTTCTGTTTAAGGCCAATTTGAAACTGCACCACAGATAAAATATTGTTCCATATCATTGGTAGCTCCTCCCCAGGTAATGGCAGGGTTCCATGATTGAGCACAGTTTGTCATCTGAACTGTTCATAAGTCAAAAATGCGTCCACAAACCATGTTCTCATATGGCAGAGGATGCCTGTAGTGGTGGGGTGTCCCACAGGAAGAGATAGTCTGCAGAAGCATTTTAAATATAGTTTTGCCATTCTTAATAATGAAGCTGAGCCTAACTCTGGCTAATAATAATAATAATATTATTTTAAAAGATCTTACTGCAGTCAACCTTTAAGTGCTGTTGATAGGGATAAAAAGGACACCACCACTGGCCTGGATGGCACGTTTCTAGATGGGATTCACATAATAAACATCAACCTGTTAACTGGAATGTTTGACTCCTTGTGTTTGATGTGGCAAAAATCCCGCTAGTGTCAAGAACTGTCACCTGCAGCCCTGGCAGCAGCCATCAAATTCATCCTGCTGGTCTCCCAAATGCTCATTCATATGTGCAGGCTGTACATAAATTGAGTGTTCTTAAGCTGGTGAAAACCTGTATACTGTTGCAACTGCATTGTAGTTAATTTGCACACAGTTTGTTAGATTAAAATTGAAAAACAGCTAACTTGCAAAATTGTAAACTACAACCAAAAATCCAGAGAACCCATTAAGGCATTATCATGCTGCAAAATACAAAATTATTTCGTGTTCTAAAATGTTGTTGGATTCTAGAGTTTAATTGCAGAATCTTTTGTAATTTTATACTGTATCAAAGCACCATGAATTTGTTTTATAAAAATAGTAATGTTAGAAACCTCCAGTTTGAAACTTCCAATTACATTTGGAATATTTTGGAGGACCAAGAAACCAAGAACCAAGAAACCACTCTAATCTGATTTAGAAGCGTTAAAAAATTAATTACAGTAATAAATGTTTTGGATTTCTCACCAGCAAAGCGGTATTCAGCGAGCACATCAATGATCAAGGACCATTTATTAAAACAAGAAGCACAGAAGCCAGTCTCAGAAATATTATTTAATCCCTTCACTAATCTTCCTTGGTTAATGATGAGTATAATTTTTCTTACGCTAATTTCCTTTTTGGCGCTCTGCCAAATTGTTGCAGCTGTTGAGCTTGTAGGAGCGGTGACTATTTTATTGCAGTAATTGATGAATCGAACAGTTTCTTATGAGCATTATATTTAGCATGAAAAAGTCAAATGCCACAATTGATATCCAGGCCAATTCTGTGTAAATTGATTGCATTGCGAAGAGCAAAATTGGACAGATGAAAATTATAATTAAGAGACTGAATCGGCAGTCCCCATACTTTGAATGTTGCATCTTTTACTGAAATTAATCTTCTGCATTAATATTTATTCACCATTTCTCTCAATTAAATGCAGTATTGTTGGCTGCCTGGTAAATTACAGATCTAATCCAAGGAAGTAGATGAATTAGTGCCAGGTTTTTAGGCATTACTTGTTGTTTTACCTAAAGGTGGTCACGCTGGTTATCATTTCTGGATGACATTGTGACCATGACAAAATTGAACCGGGTACTGCTGTGAGAAACCTTGGTTGACATTTTCCAGATATCGAGTACACACTTAACACTGCCACTATTTGCAGTGCACCCATTTCTGGGCTTGGTGATGTGAGCTCGGAGATGCAGCCTACAATTGGACTCACATTTTGTTCGTATTTTATGTATTTGTCATTTAAAGGGGTATTTATCTGACATAATGAGACCTGACTAAGTTGCTTGAGAACTGTCTACAGATTGCTCTAACATCTCCCAAAGATTATGCTGTAACTAACGGGAAGTGCTTTTCCAGTATTTCTCTGCTCAGGTATTCATGCAATGGCTATTTGAATAGTGACATTCTCAGATATAAATAGGTCATCATGTGATTCACACCTTATTTCGGGGATTTCCGTGGCCCGTTCACGTTGTCTTCAGTGATGCGCAAATGTCAGAGATCAAAGGATCTCCCTGTCAGGCCTTTGGGCGTAAAAAGGAACGAGTTCCAGGTAATTAGAGTCTGGATCTCTTCAGTCTCCAGTCTGATTTGCAGGGTCATCTAGTGCCTATCCTCTGGAGTGCCTGCTTCCTCCATCAGCATTTTGCTTTGCTTGTCCGGTGCGACATTTCAGGTTCTAGAAAGCTTCATTCTCCATCTAAGGAAACGTTTCCAGTGGGATCCTCGAGGACGCATGGCTCAGTGTGAGCTAGAACTGAAAGATACTCACAGCTATTGTAACTATGGCCCTCCCACAAGGGAACTTCCACCAAGAGTCATAGTTTTAGTAGTATCACAGCTAGTAACACTCCACTCCAGCACGAGAGGTGACACGGTCAATGTGGTCATTCATGGTACTTCAGCTGTTTGGAGCAGTAGGCAAGGGCATTCCTATCATCAAAGGGCATACTAGAAGAGGGCCTTTGGACCTTTCAGGGCAATGTATTTCCAAGCTCAGGTTTTCTAAGGTTGCCAACACAGAGATTTGAAATGTTGTGGGAAGATCTTTGGCCATGCTCTCAAGTCTGAACTGATTACCCCTCTGAAGGCTATGGTCATGTTAACTTTCAGCTTCCTCACCACATGGTCTTGTGCATCTATATTAAATCTCCTCTCAAGCACCTCTGCTCCATGGAGAGAACAAATCCTGTTTCTCCAAGGGAAACGTTTCTAGTGTACCTTTCTGATATAGAGAGTCATAGAGTCTTATAGTGTGGAAACGGGCCCATCGACCAAACTTGCCTACACCTGCCAATATGTCCCTTCTGCATTAGTCCCACCTGCCTGCATTTGGCCCATATCTGTCTAAACCCATCCTTGGGTCCATGTACCTGTCTAAATGTTTCTTAAACATCGCAATAGTCCCTGCCTCAACTACCTCCTCCGGCAGCTTGTTCCATACCCACCACCCTTTGCGTGAAAAAGTTGCCCCTCAGGTTCCTATTAAATCTTTTTCCCCTCATCTTAAACCTATGTCCTATCTCCCCTACTCTGGGCAAGAGACTCTGCATCTACCCAATCTATTCCTCTCATGATTTTGTACAAATATGTCCCCAGGGCTGCCAACATTGGGTGAGAGTTGAGAGTGAGAAATTGCGAAGGAGCGTAGTGACCGAGAGGGGGAGGGTGTGGGAGTGAGTTTTTGCATTTTTCAGCTTGAAATTGTGCAATCTGGTGCGTACTGTAGCGAGTCTTTTAACTTACACTTGAATGCAGCATTTATGCTTCAAATTGGATTAGGTATGAATAAGGTTAGGCTAAATTACATTCCTAATAACATTCTACAGTAGAGCCAGGCTCTGATCAACAGGTGCAGCACATGAATTACCTTAGTATATTCATGTATGGAAATCAGATTATAATTCATGCTGTTATGCATATATATAGAGAAACAAAAACATAGAAACAAGGTAAGAGGAGTCAGACTTCCATCACTTTTCTGCACAAATAAATCAATTAACCTTACCCTCTGACTATAGGAACAAGACGAAAATAATGCCACATTTTCAACCATATATGGTTCAATGAAATTAAGATATATATGTAGAACATATATATGGAAACAGGCCCTTCGGCCCACCAAGTCCACACCAGCCAGCAATCTACCTTACACCATTTGCACCCTACACGCCAGGGACAATTTACAGAAGCCAATTAACCTACAAACCTGCACTTCTTTCGGATGTGGGAGAAACCGGAATATCCAGAGAAAACCATGTGGTCATAAGGAGAATGTACAAATACTGTACAGACAGCACCCGTAGTCAGGATCAAATCTGGGTCTGTGGTGCTGCAAGGCAGCAACTCTACCGCTGCGCCACCGTGACACCCCATTAAATATTTTTTTCTGTAATATATTTATTATGGTATCACGTCAATAAAGATGAACACATGATTCTGATTTCTGTCCTTAGTTGGATAACACACATCTCCAGTCATTGTGTTTTATGGCTGGTTTTCAACCTCTTCAGTCTGAAGGTCTTGACCTGAAACATCACCTATTCTTTCTCTCCAGAGATGCTGCCTGTCCTGCTGAGTTATTCCAGCTTTTAGTGTCAATCTTCAGTTTAAACCACCATCTGCAGTTCCTTCCTACGCTCTTTGTTAAGCGAAATGGGTCCTATTCTCATAATATTATTCACCTCAACTAAGTCTTTTCTTCACCTCTGTTGCTGCAGAGAATACAATCCCAGTTATCAAATCTTTCTTCAGACTGCAATCTGGTGCGTACTGTAGTGAAAAACAAATTCCAGCCCTGCCAATATGTTCATAAATCGCCCCTGGATCCTCTCCAGAGCAATTGCACCCTTTCTACAGTGTGTCATAGTCTTTTAGCATGGAAACAGGCCCTTCATCCAAACTTGTCCACGCAGATCAAGATGTCCCATCTAAACTAGTCGCATTTATCCACATTTGGCCCATATCCCTTTAAACCTTGTGTGTGCCAGTGTGTGTGTGTACGGGTGTGTGTGTTAGGTTGTGTGTGAGAGTGTGTGTCAGTGGCTGCATAGCAGAAGCATCCTCGTCGCGGGGCTGGAAACTGGAAGTATCCTGAACTAAATCTGCTACCACCATCTCTATTGCGACAAGTGATGGCTTACACTGATCTTTTCCAAACCTTGCATAAGTTTCACTAAATAATTTGCGTGAATGATTTAGGCTTAATAGGTTAGAGTCATTCAGCACAGAAAGCATAGGTTGAGTAATTTGGAAAATAGTTGGAACAAATCTTATACTCTAGCACGTATTCAATCCAGATAACCTGTGGTTTCTCAATAGAATACTCACTTTCAAGGCCATCTGGCAATGGAGACTTCTAGGCTGTAGCTTTTCTGCACATTTCCCTGGAACTCCACCATTGGTGACGGCTAGGAAGTCGTCACCAAGTTGTATATGATGCAACGACTGCAATTCCATTCAACTGCCAGCAGAAGGAAAGGCAGAGCTTTTAAAAATGTAATTAGTTTAATAAATGAGTTTGATATTCTGACTGCGCATCCCAGGTCATAGATCACTAGCTATAAAGTCTCGGCAACGGTGGTGTTGCATTGTGTGCAGGCATACGTTTCGTCCCAGGTCGGGGTGCCCTTGTTGCTGTTGGGCCGTCCCCGTCCCCTCCCGGTGTCCCGTCCCTGTCCGGAGGTGTCCGGGGTGGCCCTGGGCTGGTGGGGCGGCCCCGGACTTGCAGCCACTGGCTCCAGCTCGGCCCTGCTGGGTTGGCCAGCAGCCCTCCACCTCCACCTCCCTCCCCTCAGTCTGACACCGAGATCCTCCTGTAGATGGGCAGCCGCCGGCTGGATGAAGTGGCAGCGGATACAGTAGGGGCAGAGTGCAGCTCCGCCAGGCCATGGGCGAACTGGCACTTAGAAACATAGAAACTTAGAAAATAGGTGCAGGAGGAGGCCATTCGACCCTTCGATCCAGCACCGCCATTCATTGTGATCATGGCTGATCGTCCGCTATCAATAACCCGTGCCTGCCTTCTCCCCATATCCATTGACTCCACTAGCCCCTAGAGCTCTATCCAACTCTCTCTTAAATCCATCCAGTGAATGGGCCACTACTTGTTGCCGTAGCGGCCCATTGGGGAGCGGATTCCTCTGCAGTTGGAGCAGGGTCGGGCTGGAGTTGGCGCTGGCTGTGGCTCTGTGGGTTCGTGCTGGCGGTGGGCCTGGGGGCCAGTGTCTCATCGAGTGGGGGGAGAACCGGGGACGGTCCAGTGGCGGTTCGGCAGCGCTTGTGGCTGAGGGGACACTGGTTCGATCCTGGGTGCAAATGAGGCGCGGTTCTGCGGATGAGAGCCAGTCCAGTCTTCTCCCCCGCTCGGACTTCCCCCCGGTCTCCCCCACCCCTCGGTCTCTTGAGCGGCGCTGTGCTACTTTGTGTAAACAGGGTTTTATTTCCTCTGTATTTTCGATCTTTCGTAAGGAAATACTGCTTTAAAACTATTAATTAGTTGCATTTATTTTTTGCAATGTTTTTCTTGTTTTTATTGGTTCATGCCTCTGTGAGTGAGCGGGATCGCGAAGATAAATGATTGCATTTTTTTTCTTGAGGGTGGGGGGAATGAAATTAAATGTATGATTTCTATAACTTTCAATAGACTTTAAGGAGTTCTTTGTACTGATATAAATTTTTTCTTCACCTGCATTTGGCAGCACAGGCTTCCTCATGGCTGCTGCAGCTACAGCAAGAGCTGCAAGTTCAGCTTTTCTTCCCATTTTTTTTTAACCCCCCTCGCCGCTAAGAAAATTTCCAAAGCATCGACTTTCCATGACATATAATCTTCCAGCTTCATATCTTGGTACTTTGAATCAGCCATGACAAATAGAAGATTAAAAAAATACAAAAAATCAGACCAAAGGTATACTCACTGTATCTATAGCGCTGATATCTATTTACCATTATAGCTTACTACCTTTGGCAAATCCCATGATTCCGTCCGTTTTTTGGAATACCAAAATCGCTTATTGTTTTATCCCTGATTTTTATGAGGTCAATAAAATCCTGCTGTACTGACTCTCAGCATGAAAGACCATACCTCTGCTGCACATCTCTCTGGTGATCTTCAATTTTGCTTTTTTTGGTATTTGCAGCAGGCTTCTTCCCACTATAACAGCCATTTTTATACGTCTGCAGCAGCTTACAATCTCCAGCATTTTGTTCAGTATTAATCCATTTTATTTAGGCGTTCGATTGTCCATTTTTCTTCCTTTGCTTATGTTATTGCAATTATTTTCAGAATCCATGAAACTTAATTGTAAAATGCAATGTTCTTTTACATAATGGAACTGAAATTGAATTGTATGATCTTTACTGATGCGATCATAAAGAAAGCCCATCAATGCCTCTATCACCTTAAGAGATGGAGGAGATTTAGTATGTCAGCAAATAGTCCCTTGAACTTCTACAGGTGTATGGTTGAAAGCATATTGACTGGTTGCATCATGGCCTGGCTTGGAAACCTGACTGTCTAGGAGCAAAGGAGATTACAGAGAGTTGGAGATACAAATCCCATTCCTCACACGTAAGGACCTCCCCACCATCAAAGAGATCTATAGGAGGCTCCGCCTCAAAATGGCAGCCAGTATCACAAAAAACCCACAAAGCCATGGCCACACTTTCATTTCACTCCTACCATCCTACCAAAGTATAGGAGTCTGTAAACTGTGACCACCAGGTTCAAGAGTAGCTGCTTTCGAACATCCATCAAGCTCTTGAACACTACACAATGTTAACCTCAACTGGGAATTGTGGACTGTTTTTGGATGCACCAAAGACTTTGAGTTTTTGTTTTATTACTTGTACAGTAGCTCTGACAAATGGGATACAGGTAATCCTGCGTCTGTCATCTGTTGGTATTCCTTGCACCACCTCATTTCCCCATCACTCCTATTATTTTGGGAAGTTAAAGTTCAGCACATTTATCTCTTCTACCCTTTTCAATATATCATACCTCAGATCTATGTCGGCCAATGCTACTTTGTAAATGATCTTTTCAGTTGCTTCAAAGCAATTAAGGCAAAAGTGTTCCACCATTTAAAAAAAATCATCATTGAATATTTCCCAGTAGAACAGCCATAGGGACCATATGCTTAGCATTTGCCAATTAATGGAGAGAACCTGTACCTTTTAACTCTGATGCAGTACATTAAAATACTGCATTATCTATCATTAAGCTTGACATTTGAATGTTTATAAATATATAACGTTATGCTGTACTGTAATCCTAATCATTGCAATGTTAAGAGGGAGTAAAGATTTGAAACAATTAAGTCAAATAAGGTTTATATTATTAATTAGTATTTGTATATCTGCTACAGGAATATAATTACAAGTGGGCAAGAGAAAATTATTTGGGGAGCATCCAAAAAATGGAAAATAATAGGTAATTATGCATGCAACCAAAAAATCATTAATACAATTTTTGACTGGGAAAAGCCAATACTTATGAAATGAAAATATAACTAGCCTGGGTGAACAAAAAATAAATTGGTAAATCAGGTATTGCTTTGTAAAGGAATGTGGGAGGAAAGAAAGAGCATCTAAGAAGAAGGGGGCAAATATAATTGGTAATAATGTATTGAGATTCAGCAGAGATCCGTGTACCAAATGGGCTCCTATACCATTAAATTATCATTTGGTTACCATGCCTCCCTGAAGTATTTGTAGAATTCTACTTTTACAAGTTGATTTTTAATGTGAAAATAATGCCAGTTAAAGCAATTTTTGCTATTGGGAATCATTTAAGGTGCACCATATTATCATCTGTATAGATAGCCTGATGTGATGACTGCCAGTGCTGAAAATAGAGGGGAAACATTAATGGAAATGAAACATTTGATAGAGCAACAAAGTCGTAATATAACCTTATGTGGCCATGCTTGTGTCTCGTGTTCCATCTGTACCACTTAAAAATTTAGATATGTTTGTGAAGCCGTTTTTGTTCCCCTTCCGAAAGAGGTATTGGGAGGGAAATGCATACTGTCAAAAGCTCTTCAAACTGTGTTAGTGCAGAAATCTACACTATAATGCTTATACTTCAGTGGATCAGATTCACTTAACTAGCTGTGCTTTGGGAGTGTGCAGCATCCATTTTGGCTGAACCAGAGGTTTCCGTGCACCCATCCATTGCTGGACTCCTCTGTTTCATCAGCAAGCCCTGAAAATGAAACAAATCATATTCCTTGATTATACCCATGAGCCTGCAATGCCCCACAACATTAGTATAGGCTATCCCCAGGTAAGTTCTGACGTGAAATCTCGACTTTAAAAGAATTTCTCAACAATTTTTTGAAACAAATTAATCTTCCCTAAATTTATTGCGGAGTTTCTTCACTGGTGAGTCTGAGATTTTAGAATTAGCCAGTTCAACTGACTGTAGCTGTATGCTGCCAAGGCGGAATTAGTGGTTTGAACTGCTGTGCCAACTGTGCATAGATCTGTATGGGGCAGAACATGTCAGTGAGTTTTTTTGAGTAATTGGGAGGTATTTCCTGGGCATTTGGGAGACCGGCAGGATGGATGAGGATGGATTTGCTGGTTGCTATGGGACTACATGCATCTTATGCCAAGTGGGAATGTGGCGTCCCATTGCTTTCTCGCCACCCCCAGCTACATGCCGCAACAATCCAAGCTGGCTCGAGCCAAGCAGAGCTGGGTGCGCTGAGCTGACTTGCTCACCTATAGAAACTATGAAGGCTGGCTGGCGAGTACACATCCTGTGCCTGCCCGCTCTCCCATCACAGCTGTTTCCGTGATCTTCTCCCATGTATTGTTTTTGTTCACTTCCGACTTACAGAAAATCCAGGTTACGAACAATTCCCCGGAATAGAACCCTTTTGTAACCATTGGATTCATTGTAGTGGGGAAATAAATGTTTACTCCGATGAAGACCTCCATTTGAAGCATGATTGAATTGGGGTTTTTTTAAAGTCTAAAAAATATTTATCTTTATCTCTCTACATAATTGTCAATATCTCTCGTTTCCTTAATCCCTAACCAGTCTGAAGAAGGGTCTTGACTCTTAACGTCACCCATTCTTTCTCTTCAGAGATGCTGCCTGTCCCGCTTAGTTACTCCAGCTTTTTGTGTCTATCTATAAAATATTAAAGTGGTTTAAGCTATTCAATGGGAGATTGCAATCTTCATGTGGTCCCCCCTATTTCGACGAATGCAATCAACGTGCACGATTAAATAGAACAGAGGACTCTCCTAGTGGCAGGATGCTGTAAGGTTGCAAATTTGTTTGCTCCCTTAACTTTTAACTTCCATTTACCACTCTTTCAATGTTACTTGTGACTATTTGACTTCAAGACACGGTCTAACATTTCATAAAGTGTTGACAACACTTTTACACGCCTTAATTGTCTGAAGGATGGAGACAAGAAGAAAGGGAGGCTCCCAAAGGATGGAACAGGGGAAAGCCACAACCGCAGTTGCAGCTTCTGACTCCAGTATCATAGAGGCAATATCGAAAATGAACGATGAATTGAAAAATGAGCTGAAAAATGAAATGAAAACAAGATTTTGCAGTTTGGAAGAAATGATGAAAGGAGTTTCGACCAAACTGAAGGAAGTTCAAGGAAATCTCTCTTTGTTACAAGATGAACATTCGTGAACAAAAGGATGAAATTGATATCTTGCGAACCCTGGGACGGAAGTGAGATTTGAAGATTGAAAACTGGATCGGAGAATGAATGAAAACACTCGTGCACTTCAGCAATACAAGGCTAAAAACATGGACCTAGAAAACAGAAGCTGTTGTTTGAATTTACGAATTGTTGGTTTGCCGAAAGGCCAAGCAGGAGATAACGTTATAAAATAGGCTTCTAAAATGATAAAGGAAACTTTTAACATTGAGCACAATGAAAACCTTCCGTTTTGGATAACGCTCACAGGATTGGGAAAAAAATCCGGTAATAAACCGAGATACTTGATTATTCGTTTTCATTTTTTGCAAATGAAGGAGAATTTTCTCCAGGCAGCAAAAAAGTTGGGTGTGGTTGAATATGAAGGATGCAAGTTTCGGTTTGTTCCTGATTATAGTTACGAGCTTTTGGAAATAAGAAAGTCCTTTTAGAATATGTAATGTCTGATATTATATAAGAAAAAGCTATGCCCAGTTTTATTATACCCAGCTAGATAGCGTATTTGACTTTTCAACGGTAATTTTCGATTTTTTAACAATCCTCAAGACGCCTCCAGCTTTCTGGAGAGTTACGAGGAGGAAGGGGAGTAATCAATAGCTGATTAAGTTATAACTGGAGATTTACTGTTCCTATTTTGATAATATTTCGTTTGGTAATGTTTAAGAAATTTACTGGACGAGTTGTTTTTCTTTTATATATATTCTTTTAAGAATTTCTTTGTTAATTTCGTGTTCCCCTGTCGTTAGACAAACTAAGAGAACGTAGTTCTTGTTTTTCATATCCTGAGCTTGGATAATGATATGTAGCACTCGCTTGTTAACTTCATGCCAGTCTGTATTTTTTTCTCCTTCTTCTCTCTCAAAGAGATAATAACGAATGTGTTATGGCTAGGAGCGGCTAAATATTATTCTCTCTATGCCGAGCGCTGTTACTAGGAGAGAGATGGGTTCAGGGAAGGGATTAGGTAGCTTGCTGACTGTCTATTGGTCAGTTTGGGGCTTTACAGGGGTGGGAGCGGGGAGGGGGGGGAGGGGATTTTTGTTCCCTATTTAGTGTTTTTCATTAGTGCAAATTCTGAACGACAAAAATGTTTGAAATGTTGTCACTTCTGGCTCCGCCCTAGATTTTTCTTCTTCCAGTATCATGAACTTTTAGGCTTCAAGAAATTAACCCATTACATCCCACATGATTTTTACAAGCAATATGGATAAATTTATTAATTTCCTTTCATGGAATGCGAATGGCTTGAACCATCCCATTAAGAGGAAAACATTTTTTTAAGTTCTTCACAGACTGAATGCTCAGATTATCTTTGTTCAGGAAACTCATGTAAGTCAAGATGACAATTTACGATTTTATATACATGGCGAAAAATCTGGTAAATTACTCGCTGATCAATTGAAAGTGGTGTCGGCCAAGCGTCAGATTACTAAAGTGAGAAAACGGGATGGTACAGTAACTGTAGACCATGACAAAATTAATAAATCCTTTCAGGAATTTTATACCTCCCTATACCAATCAGATTTTCCTACTGATTCCAATATAAAGCATGAGTTTTTAAAGAAACGGAACTTACCAAATTTACCACATAATGAGTCTCTGTTGCTAGATGAACCCATCACGGAAGAAAAAATACAGAAAGCAATTTTTTCAATGAATTGTGGTAAAGCTCCCAGTTTAGATGGGTTTACAGTAGAATTTTAAAAGTATTTTTACAAATTTATTGTCTCCATGGCTACGTAAGGTATTTAAAGAAGCCCTTATAAGGAATAGATTACCACAATCTTTTTATGAAGCTTCTATTTCTTTAATTCTTAAAAAAGAGAAAGACCCTACTGAAGTGACATCATATAGGCCTATATCAATGTTAAATGTAGATTTCAAAATTATTTCCAAAATATTAGCTATGAGATTGGAAAAGATTTTACCGCAAATTATCTCTGAAGATCAGACAGGTTTTATTAAAAATCGTCACTCATACTTTAACGTTAGGAGATTAATGAATATTGTATATACGGCGTCCAATAAAACCCCAGAACGTGTCATCTCACTCGATGTCGAGAAGGCGTTTGATAGAGTAGAATGGGAATACTTATTCAATACACTTGAAAAATTTAAGATTGGTCCAAAATTTATTTCTTCGATCAAGCTAATATATTATATACCTCAGGCTTCTGCATTTACTAATAATCAGGCTCTTTCGAGGTACTAGACAGGGCTGTCCCTTAAGTCCTTTACTATTTGATATTGCTTTGGAACCTTTAGCCACCGTTATTAGGGAATCCCCTAATATTTTTGGTATTGTCCGCGGGAATAAGACACATAAGCTATCTCTTTATGTAGATGATCTGTTATTATTTATTTCTAACCCTGAGAAATCTATTCCGGCAATAGTAGCATTACTTAATCAATTTATTAGTTTTTCTGGTTATAAACTAAATCTTAGTAAGAGTGAGCTTTTTCCATTAAATAATCTTGTGTTGAATTATGGACAGTTTCTATTTAGATTGACTACCGAAAGTTTTACTTATTTAGGTATTAAGATCACCAAGAAACACAAGAATTTATTTAAAGCTAATTTTATGCCTTCAATTGACCATATTAAACATCATTTTACTAAATGGTCACCAATGTCCTTATCCTCAAATGGCCGAATCAATGCTATTAAAATGTTCATTTTACCTAAATCTCTGTACTTATTTCAGACGATACCAATTTTTATTGCCAAATCTTTCTTCGACATTATAGACTCCAAACTTTCTTCATATATATGGCAGAATAAAAATCCCAGACTAAGTAAAAAATATTTACAGAAATTTAAAAAAAGATGGTGGTTTGGCATTGCCGAACCTTAGATTTTACAATTGGGCAGTCAATGTTCGTTATTTAACATTTGGGACAAAAGATTTAGAAGATACTCAATGCCCAGGATGGATAAACCTTGAACGTGATTCCTTACAAGGGCTATCATTGGCCTCTATTTTACTTCGGAGTCCACGTGAGTGACTACGTGAAGAACCCGCCTCACGCTGGTAACGGCATTACGTCGACGCTGACGGCAGAAGCAGGAGCTGCAGTAAGGAGCAGCTCCTCGACAGCGGTAGGTTCAGAACCGGCAGGTAAGTGCTGTTGAAAAACTTTTTAGGACTAGAAAACTCCGTGCCTGGTGGAAACCAGGATTTTAAAGGTTTTAAAAACTAACTAAAAGTTTAAATTAAACAGATATACTCTGTTAAAATAACGGAGTTTTTAAAAAAGAACGTCAGGGGAATACCCAGCGATCGGGACGAGAGATTAATTACGGGGCCGGTTCCGATACTGGTACCGTTTAAAATACGGTAGAAAGGTTTAAATGCTCCACAATTTTGGACAGGATATTTAAAAGTCAGAAAGACTGTATTTTTAAAAAAAGTTAATAAAATTCGCGATATGGAGAAAGTACTCCATTATATAAAAGAGACTAGGGTCACAGTACCCAAACAGTTCCCCAAAAAAAGACCCTGAGGGGCTTGAATGTACTAAAGACCAGGGTCACAGTACCCAAACAGTTCCCCAAAAAAGACCCTGAGGGGCTTGAATATACAAAAATATGGCTATGTGCCAAATTGAAAAATAAAAACTCTGACCCTGGATAGGGTGGAGGAAAGTCTCTTTGGATATAATTCCAAGTGGATCAGGGCTGCAAAAGACAGACCCTGCAAGTGGTGATGTGAATTATGAATGCACACTACAAATAAAATAAAAATAAAAGGAGGCCAGGTGTGCCTGAGATAGCAAAAGTTTTGCTATATCTAAAGAAGTGGTGAGGCTATGGAAAAACCTAGCTACCTACATTATGTATATGGTATCTCACCAACTTCATGATTCTGTGATGATTGAAATATTAAAATTGCACAGCACAGGAAATTGTGCCTCATTGGAAGAGCCTACGGTTTATCCGTTTAATATGGGCATTCATGGACTCCAAATATGAGAGCGTCAAATAGTGAGGTTTTAAAAATCCTCACAAATTACTCTGCTGCTATTATGGCTTTTGGGCAGATGAAAGAAAACATAAAATAAAGACGCTATTGTGTAATTTTTCTATGAACTTTTGTATAAAATAAATGGCTATTTTTCCCATTTTTTCACCCAAGGTTGCATACCTGTGTCGAGCAAGTGGGTGTTTAAGCTCTTGGTTATCTGTTTGGAATAATCTGCCTAACTTATTGAAATTGGATGAAAAGCTAAAATATTTTAGCTGCATGAAACCTTCGTCTTTGGACGAAAAGGTATTTTCGCCCAGAAGGGGATTTGATATTGGAAATAGAGGCAGAAATATGTCAAGGAAGTTTTTATTGTATTTGCACAACCAAATACTTACCCGAATTCAGGGGAATAAGGAGACCACCACGCTCATATGCAGAGGAATTAAAGACGTGTTCCCTGCTTAAAGAAACTGCGGATTAATCTCCAGTTAGAGGGAGATTACAAAAAGTTTATTAAAACTGGCTTTACTATTATTTTTGATCAGTATATTACGAGCAGTTTCATTAACTACTATTACTTTTAAAAAACAAGAGGTTAATCCTCCTGTACAGAATAAACCTGCTTATGTTTTTCGTGTTTCTGCATTGAAAAAGCAGAGTTTTATGTCCACATTGCCTAATTATCTGGAAAAGGGGTAATGGAAAAGATTTTGAACACGAGCATAAAATTTGTCTTTAATGTTAGAAGGCATTACAGATGATGGTTGCAGAAGTATTCTGGACCTTACAGGTCTAAATAAATTTGTAGAATACAAACATGTTCAAATGGAGTCATGGAATACTGCAAAATATTTAATTCAGCAGGTTGTTATATGGCTAAGATTGATGAAAAGACGCCTATTATTCTGTACCTATGTATCAGGTTTCGGTGATACTTAAATTTTAATTGGTTTGTGACAAATATGGCAGTTAAGCTTTGCCAAATGGACTGAGTTCAGCTTTTTACTCTTTACGAAACTGTTGAAACCAGTTTAGCCCAATGTAGAGCACAAAATGCACATCATTATGGCTTATCTCAATGGACATTCTGGTCATTAGTGATTATCAGGAGTCAGCTGAAGACTCAGTTTCAGTTACTAAAGCTTTGTGGTAAGCTAAGGTTCTTAATTATCTAATTAAGCCCCAGCTGCAGCCAGCACAAACAATTTACTTTTGGGGTTTGTAATTAACTCAGTGACTATGTTAATACCTTTACCAACAGTTAAAGTCGATGATATTTTGGTAACTTGTCATTATCTCATTCAAAACCTTATCCTTCCATCCGAGAAATGGTGACACCATTGGTGAACTGCTAGCAGCAGTTTCCTGCATTAGAATTTGGTTCATTACATTTATTGATATCTTCGAAGGTAACAAGATACAAGCTCTCAAAGAGAAGGCAGGCCATTTGACAGGCCTATGTAATTAACAAAAGAAGCTGTATTGGAATTTACAATGGTGGGTTAAAAAAGGAAAAATGTCCCACAAGCTGCTAAATAAATATTATGATTAAACAGCCTGAAATGGTTTTACATACAGATGCTAGTGCTCTCGGGGATGGGGGGCCACAGATTTATCCTCAGTTGTGGAGGTAGATGGAAAACTGAAGAACAAGTGTTTCTCCAAGAGTATGGTATTAACTATTGGGAGTTATTGGGGGCCTTTTATGGGCTTAAAGCATATTGTTGTGCTAAACAAGGTCTGCATGTGTTAATACAATTACACAATAAAACAGCTGTGGTTTACATTAATCATATGGGGAGAGTTGGATCAGTATCATGTGATTGTCTGGTCAATGAGATATGGCAATGGTGTATTGGTCGGCAGATTATGGATTGCAGTAAGCTATACTCCAGGTAAAGACAATGTGGTAGCAGATGAAAGGTCCAGGATTTTTAAAGATAATACGAAATGGATGTTTAAGCCACCAATATTTAAGAATATTGTTCGACGATTTGGGTTGCCAGAAATTGATTTTGCATCCAGGTTTAATCATCATTTGCCTCATTATTGTGTCTTGGGAACACGATCGGACGCAGTTGCAGTAGATGCATTTCTATTACACTGGGGAAAAATGTTTCTTTTATGCTTTTCCACCATTTGCTCTGATCCAGAGATGCTTGAAGAAAATAGAGCAAGATTCAGCTTCCGGATTGTTGGTAGGGCCAAATTGGCCAACTCAACCTTGGTTTCCCAGTTTATGCTGAATATGATTAAAGAACCGTATATGCAGATTCTTAAACTGTAGTGATATCTTGACTAATCCAGTAACAAATGAAGATTATCCATTATATGCATATATGAAATTGTTAATCTGCAGGTTTTGACCAGAACCACTACAGGAACTGGGATTGTCGGACCAAACTTGACAGTTATTGGCACATCATGACGATGGATAGCACACAGAAACAATATATGACACATATTAAGAAATAGGAAGAATTTGCACACAGTCAAAATATTTCTGAGGATTATGTGATATGTTACTCATGTTTTGGAATTCCTTGCCAATTTGCGCTTTGGGCCAACATTTAAGTTACAGTGCCATTAACACTGCACGCAGTGCCTTGTCGTCCTATTTAGGACTTATGACTGGTGAAAAAAATCAATTGGGGTCGCATCCATTAATATCACGATTTCATGAAAGGAATTTTTCACATGAATCCGCCAAAACCTAGATATACAGAGATTTGGATGTGAGCATAGTACTTGCTCTACTTAGAGAATGGACGCCAATTGAAGGGTTGTCATTGGATAGGTTAACATTGAAATTGGTCATGTTAATGTCACTGGTCCTCAGCCCAAAGAGTGCAAACTTTACAAATATTGCGTTTAGACTGTATGCATGTGACTACAGATAACGTTGTATTCTATGTTTACGATCTGATCAAACAAAGTAGACCAGGGAATCTGGAACAAAGTAACCTTTCAAGCTTTTCATATTGAGCTTGTTTTGTGTGTGGTTAGACATTTGAACAATGTATTAAAGTGACGGACACTTTTCGAGGAAACGAAAAGACATTGCTGCTTACGCACAAAAAGCCACACACAAAAGCTTCAGTTCAAACTATCTCAAAATGGTTGAAACAGGTGTTGGTTTTAGCGGGAATAGACACTGATGGTCTTCAAATCTCACTCCACCAGGCGCAGCTCAACGTCCGCGACGAAGGGGCGGGACGTACGCTCTTGAGCATATTTTTTAAAAATCGCAGGGTGGAGTAAAGAAGAAACTTTTTCAAAGTTCTACAACAAACCTGTTCACACTATGACAAGCTTTGGACATGCTCGGTGTTGGGAGCACTATAATCACCTGCTTTGTTTGCTATTAATTGCTATAATCGTTTGTGTAGTCACTGATATTTTTGTCACTTATAATCATTTTTTCCCTTCAAATATAAGGAGGGTATTATATCGTCTTTCAGCCATTAAAAAACTTGAGATTGTGAAAAGATCTAACATTTGTGTGCTTTCTCATGTATGTGTTTACTTAGCCGGATTGTCGAACGGATTAATTCTACGACATAAAAAACACAGAAAGCTTTAAAACTCTTCACGTAGTCACTCACGTGACTACCGAAGTAACAATAGTAAGATTAAAACGAGAACTTCACCTGTCGAAGTTTGATCGTTATTTTACGAGGAGTTACGATGAGGGATTACGTGCCCCCGCTCCCACCCTCGTAAAATAAATGATCAAATGGTGGTTCTAAGTCTTTTTATGAGCCTTACTATGTTACTCGGCTTTGGTGTTCTGTGTTTTTCATGCCGCTGCTTTGAAGTATGCCGTTACCAGCGTGAGGCGGGTTCTTCACGTAATCCCTCATCGTAACTCCTCGTAAAATAACGA
This sequence comes from Okamejei kenojei, assembly GCA_035221665.1. Taxonomy (NCBI): domain Eukaryota; kingdom Metazoa; phylum Chordata; class Chondrichthyes; order Rajiformes; family Rajidae; genus Okamejei; species Okamejei kenojei. The sequence continues at coordinate 71,223,263 of CM069136.1, read as the reverse complement.
TCAACTTCGAACAGGTGAGTTCTCGTTTATCTTACTATTCTAGGGGGGGGCCTCGTTACCTTTCACAATTACGAGATTTAATAAATATATGACTAACCCAATAATAAGACATATGTTCCGAATATGGTTTCAATTTCATAAGTTTTTTGGACTAAATTATTTTATCTTATCGAGTCCTATTTTATCCAATTTTCTCTTCCAACCATCTAGTACTGATCAAGTCTTTTTGTTATGGAAGCGGAAGGGATTAGTAGCTTTTCTGATTTGTTTTTGGAGGGTTGTTTTATGCCTTTAGAAACATCTCTCCAATAAATGTAACTTTCCTAATTCACACTTTTTTAGATAATTACAAATTAGACATTTTTTGAAGGCTATTCTACCCCTTTTTCCGCTACCACATCAAACCAAAATGTTGGAAATGTTTTACAGTTGAATCCGTATCAGGAAGGATTAATAACGACTATTTAGGAGTTGATTTTGAAATTACAAATATATTTGATAAAATTAAGAATGACTGGGAAAGATAACTTCTTTATCCATAGAGAAATGAGAGAGGATTCTTCAATTAGTCTATATGTCTTCAATGTGCAAGACACGCTTTGATACCATTCAAGGTGGTTCACAGAGCTCATATGTCAAAAGATAAGTTGGCTCGATTTTACAGTCATATAAATCCTACCTATGACAGATGTAACTCTGAAGTGGCCTCACTGGCCCATATGTTTTGGTCCTGCCCACTTTTGGAAAAATATTGGAAATCAATTTTTGATACTATTTCTGTAGTCTTAGGTATTGATTTACAATCTCATCCTATTACTGCAATTTTTGGGCTACCAATGTTAGATTCTATTCATTTGTTCCGCTCCGCCCATTGGTTGATTGCTTTTACCACATTAATCGCCAGAAGATCTATTTTATTTAAATGGAAAGACTCCAACCCTCCGACCACACTCCAGTGGTATTCTGAAACGATATCATGTTTAAATTTAGAAAAAATTAGGAGTGACATTGTTGAACCCTTGGTTAAATTTGATAAGACTTGGGGAAAATTTATTGAACACTTTCATACAATATAAATTAATACAAGTTGTCCTTCAACTTTAGGCTGTGCACGCCATACACAAGAAGAAGAAGCTATTCACCCCTCCCCCCCCTTTCCAATCATCACAATTAATGAAAGTAAGGGTGTAATTATGCTCCTAAAGCTTACCCCTCTTAGTCTAGTTCTGTCAAACACCGAGTAAAGCACTGGACCACTAAACCTTATTTTTTGAAACAATAACCAATCCCCTATACAATACCTAACCACCACGGGTTCAGTTCCAAGCCCTTCAGCCTCGTGCAAGCAGATACCTCCAAAAGGTCACGCAGTCCCAAGCAACCTTCCAGAAGATCGACAACGATCCTCTGGGGGCTACCTTTTATAGGTCACCTTTTATCGAACCCTGTGGGGCCTACATGGTGGTGCCCCTACAAGCCAATCACACATATTGATTACATTAAAGTGTTATTGACAGTTCCCAAACCCAATTACAAAGAGTCCCATTACAATGTTTCTACAGAAGCTTCTGGAAGGAAGTCAATTAATCAAATAACGCAACATTCTCCCAGGTAATGTAAGCAATTCAAACAAGGCTTCACACTTCAGCCAATCATCAAACAGCAGTACAAACATCCTGCGACATTATTAACAGTATTTACAATCCCTTTGCAGCCTACCAATCTTGATAATGTATTTGCAACACCTTTTGAGCTCCTCTGCAAAGTCCTCATACATTTTAACAATAAACAGGACATCTGGATCTTTCCCCATCCTGCATTCCCCATCTGGCATCATTCACGGCCTGTAACTTTCCACAGACAGATCCTCCATTTTATAGTATCTTTAATTTGGTCAATATTAACAAGGGCCCAATTTTTATTTTCTGCATCTCATCCATAATTATTTGAGTTGTTCCCGTAATTTAGCTTGGTCCTAATTGTCAGATTATTTAATACATTCCATTAGATTATTTCTTGTTATTTTGTTCATATAAAATAGAAGTATTATATAAAATATTACAGCTATACGACATGTTGATCAGGAAAACAATGGGTGCAAAAGCACAGCAGCCTGTCTCTTTCGGAGAGCGACTGGGAAATAATTAATAATTAATCTATCACATCTTTTTGCAGGATTTTTTTAAGTACATTGCTATAACCCAAATATTGGCCGACATTATTAACAGTGAGTCAGAAAAAAAGGTGGCTGGGTAGATCCCAACATTTCTACCTCTGTGAGCTTTTACTTTTAAGTTGTCATCACCTCTTATGCTGTTTAAAATGATAACAGATAACTAAAAAAGAAAGAGGACACGGAGTTTGGCACATTTTCTGTACATTGTTCCCATGAGCTCTATCCATCCCTGTCTTGAAGGGCCTACATCTTATTTTGAGGATGCATGTCACTTTTAGTGATTTTGGTACAAATACACCTGCATTCTTTTAGCCTCACATTTTTCCACATCACATTCCATCTACTGTGCACATGCCTATTTACTAAACTTGTCCATATGTATCAGAACTTTCTTTGTGTCTGCATCATGGCCCATACACTCACACACACTTCATCATCAGTGAACTTGCATATGTTATATTTGATTTCATCCAAGTTATTGATGCCGATTTTGAACAGATGGACTGCCAGCACCAGTCTCTGTGACATCCCATGGCTTCCAAGCTGAACATGATCCATTTATTCCTACTGTCTATTTTCTGCTTGTCAATCATCACCAGTCATCAGCTGATGCCAGTATATTATCCATAATACCATGGACCTTTAATTTTGTTTAATGATCTATTTTGTAGCACCTTATTGAAAACTTCCAAACAATTTGTACATCCAAATACTACCCATCAACTGGTTTGTGCTTATCTAATCTGCCAGTGACAATCTAAGTGAAATGATCAGTAAAAAAACTCTCACTGACTTGTCAAATATGATTTCCCTTTAATAAATTCCCTTTGAATCATCCTGGTCCTACTATTATTTACTAAGTCTCCTGTTATTTAAAATAGGTTCCAATATTATCCTCACTACTGACGTCAGGCTAATTGATTCATACTTCTGTCCCCGTTTCCATCTGTCTCCGGCCTTTTAAAAAAAATAATGGGGTCACAAATACCTACATGTGGAAGCCATTCTGGAATGTGTGGAATTTTGAAAGTAGTCTATCATGCATCCATTATCTCCATGATTACTTCCTTCAGAACACACTTATCCGGGTCATCAGGGTTTTTTTTGCTTTTCTATCTCATTCATTTCTTAAATACTAATGTTTTACAAATGCTAAATTTCTTTGAAGTAATTATTGCCGTTTACTCTTGAAGGTCCCCACTGCAACTGAGATTTGTTGTACGTGCATCAGTAAAGAAACACAATATATGTGTATTTTCCCATTCATTTCTTTATTTTTCATGTTTCGTGCCTTAGTCTTTAAGAGACGCACACTAAAGCCCCTGTCCCACTTAGGAGACCTAAACAGCAACCTCTGGTGACCTTGCCCGCCACCCAAAAAAAAATCAGTCGAGGTGACCTGCAACCTCCTACCACCTCCCACGCATATGTTGAAAACCTTCCTCGACTCTGAAGAAAACCGGCTTTGACTAGACCTGCGAATCAAAAATTATCGATTTTTAAAACGGCCACCTATTTTTAGTCTAGGCCGGTTTTAATCATGATGAAAAAATAGCAGCAACCTAGATGAAGCCTCGACCACGCGGAAACCACTTTTGACCATAAGGGAGAGTGACCAAAACCTCTGGTGACCTCATGGAAACCTTGGGTGGCGGGCAAGGTCACCAGAGGTTGCTGTTTAGGTCTCCTAAGTGGAACAGGGGCTTAACTAAGTGAACTTTTCCATTTTCCATTTCTAATGAAGCTTTTACAATATTGTAATTTTTCTAGATTATGACTCTTATCTACTTTTCTATTTCTTCTCGCAGCCATGGTTTTCCTTTGCTGCTTTTTTCCAGTCCTCAACCTTGCTGCCTCTGTCAGCTGCATTACATTCATTTTGATAGAATACAGTGAACTCCACTTGAAAGCCATAGCTGGACATTTCTCCTATTTTTTTTGTGTATTGGAGGGACGTACAGTACATGAGATAAACTATGTATGATTTATTTAAAGGTTGTCCATGTTTTGTAATGTAATTTCTCAGTTGACATAGCCAACTAATAATACATCATGCCTTATAGTTTGTTTTATTCAGATTGAAGATCATAGTTTCTGATGGAGCAAATTGTTTTGAATGTTTATATAAAATTCAAACTGATTATGATCATTACTCCCTAAAGACCCTTTGACTACCAAATCCTCAATTAAACCTTTCTGATTACGCTAGTCTGATTCTTCATTGGTCCTCAACATACTGTTTTAAAAAAATAATCTGTTATACACTCCATGAATTTGTCATCCACACTAATACTGCTAATTTGATTTGTCCAATTACTATGTAGTTTGGTCTCCCATGATGATTGTTCTATCCTTGTTGGTGTTTGATAATTTAGACCTCAATTCGAAGATTTGCAGTGTGCAGGGCAGCTATGATGCTTGCCCTCCTGTACATTTCTGAGACTTGCATTAACTACTGCAGAACCTCACGCACTGGAAAAATATAATTAATGTTATCTCTGCAACATAGAATATAAAACAGCAATATGATTCACTCAGAGTGCGAGGCATAAATCACGATTTGTCACTTAAAAACTAATCTATTTATTGTGGCTAGTACATGCATTGGGTGTACATCAAACATTGATACACATTGTACTCTTGATAAGACTTAAACTGTAGTTACTATGGAAGGAATTGTACGTCAAGAGTTTAGATGACTAAGTGTAGAGCTTGATGAATGTTAGCAAAATTTGGTTGAATTACGCATTTAGATCATCACACAATCCTTTATCAACAATGAAGGTATTAAAGCTTTTTCTCTAAATAGAAAGAACAAGTGAATTACACCTACAGTAATCATTAAAATGCTCAAATAGGGCACTGTGAGAATGTAATAGGGAACTGTGAGAATTTCACAGTGTAAACACTGTATTGAAAATGCTCAAATATGTGGCATTTGATTAAATCGAGATCATTCAAATATTTGTAGCAGCAGTACTCATACTAATTTACTGCAATGTAGATATCTGTGGGCTAGAAATTAATTTGTTCCCATCATATTATATATATATATATATATATGTATGTGTGTGTGTGTGTGTGTATATATATATATATATATATATATATGTGTGTGTGTGTGTGTATATGTGTGTGTGTGTGTGTGTGTGTGTATATGTGTGTGTGTGTGTGTGTGTATCTGTGTGTGGGTGAGTGTGTGTCATTTTGCCTGTGAAACGTATCTCCTCGAAAACCGGACGCCGAAACGGGGAAATTTCAGCAGAGATTTTCCTTGTGATTTTAGAAATCCACTCCTCTGTACATTTAGTACATTATTTTCCTGGCTTTTTAATTAAAATTGTTGTCCAATCTGACCTTTTTTAAAAAAATCTAACCGCTGCCCAGCTGCTGACGTTACAATACCCTATTTGCTATGTTTTTATGTTTCTAATAACAGTGATTTTTTTACATCTTCTGGCAGAAATTTTCCTTATGATTTCAAAAATCCACTCCTCTATGAATTTGGTCAATAATTGCCCGAGATATTTGTTAAAATTTATCGCCAAACTGACAGTTTTTAAACATATAAAGGCTGCCCAACTGTTGACCTCACAATGCCTTTACTCATGCCCCCCTCCCCCCCCCCCCCCACCGCTCTGGATCAATGCAGCTGCTGTCAACGCGCATGCGCAGTTTTCCATGAGGTATGTTAGCCCGTCCACCCCCCATTCTTCAAAAAGCGCAGAAAGAACTAGAACGTTCTGCAGCAAAGATCCTACAGCACCTCTCCGTTGTGAAGCCGCGCCCCTCCCATCCCCTGCCCACCCACTCACTCAGCTGCCGGTTTCCAGAGAGTCAAGCCGCTTCTGTCTCAGCATTTCGCAGCCCACTCACTTGCCCGGCTCCCCTCCACCCCCCCCCCTCTTCTCGCCACCTCCTCCCCTCTCCTCCCTCCCTCTCTCTCCCCTCTCCTCTCTAACCCATCACAGGGGACGACTACCCCCCCTGCCCTCCCCCACCCTCATCCCCAAACCCCCTTCCCCCCTCCTCCACCCCATCCCCTAAACCCCCTTTCCCCTCCCCTCCCCTCCACCCTTCCCTTCCCCCCTCTCAGCCATCCCTCTCTCCCTCTCTGTAGATGATATGTGTATACACCTTTAATTGACGATGTCCATGCTAACCACCCCCTCACCAGTTAGTATAATTGTAACCCACACGCCCCTAGCTCTCTCTCTGGTGATCGTGACAGACCACGTACAGCTAGGGCTATATGATGTATGATGAATAAAGTAGTGAAGACGTAAGGTGTCTGTGTACCTTCTCTACATGGTGTCAGATGTTCTTCTTCCTGTGTCTCCAGTCTATTTTCTTAGTCCCAGTACCCCCTCCCTGTGCCGTGATGGCTTCTGCCTGTCGTAAATCTGACATCCTAGTCTTTGATGCAGACATCACTCATCGCTGGAGTGTGTTCCGACGTGACTTTGAGCATTATGTTACAATCGCTCACCCTGCTGTGGCCCCCGCGGTCAAGGCTTCCCTGCTGCTTAATCTAGCTGGTCCCGAAGCGCTTGAGCGATCGGAGTCATTCATCTATGGACAGGGTGAGAGTATCCAGGACCCGGTATGTCTGCTTGCTAAATTTACGGCGATGTGTGACCTTCCCACTAACCACATATTAGAGCGTTTCAAACTGTTCTCCCAACGCCAAAACCCTGGGGAATCTATTGACAATTTTGTGGCCGCACTGTGCCAACTCGCTCGCCGATGTGACCTCATGTCCTGACCCCTGATACTTTGATCCGTGACATCTTGGTCTTTAGTCTACGGGATGATAAGCTGCGCTCTGAGCTGCTGCGTAGGCCTGATCTGACATTCAATGAGGCGTTGCATGCCTCTCGTTTAGATAAGGCTGTCTCCTCCGCTGTACCTGACCCTGTGGTCCATGCAGCCAGTCTCGCTGGTCGCCAGTACAATGCTCCCCGGCGACAGAGGGCAAGCCCTCTGCCGGGCTTCAGACCGCCTCAACGATGTCCGAGTTGTAACTTTGTTTCACACCGTTCTAATGCGTGCCCGGCGTTGGGGAAAACCTGTAATTTCTGCAACAAGCTCAACCACTTCTCGGCAGCATGCCGTTCCCATGGGAACCCTGCACAGCCACAGCAAAAACCGTCTCGCTACCTGACACGTCATGATACCGCCCGCGTCTGGTTCCCATCTCCAGCATGATGAACTCCCCCCGTCTGACTCTGACTCTTCTCAAAGCGAGCTGAGTGTGTTTTCCTTGCGAGGTGCAGCTGCTCTGATAGGGAGATGGGAACCAGACGCGGTATCATGACGTGTCAGGTAGCGAGACGGTTTTTGTTGTGGCTGTGCAGGGTTCTCACGGGAACGGCATGCTGCCGAGAAGTGGTTGGGCTTGTCGCGGCCCAGTGCTTTGCCCGTTCCTCTGGGGTCACCCCCCCCCCCCTCATCCTCCTCCTGTCTGCCTCCCGGCTGCGGTCCATCTTTCTCCGGCTTCCTCGAACTTCTCTTCGCAGTCCCCCCGATGCCTTCATCGCCCAGGGTTTCTCCTGTCCGTAGCCCCCACCATGCCCCAGCGTCGTCCCCGCTTGTTCCCGTCGGGGAAGGAGGTGATGCCGACGTGCGGACCCGGTCTGGTCGCCTGGTCAGGCCGCCGGTCCGTTACGGTGATTACGTGTGATTCTGTATTCCCGTGTTTTACTGTTTGCATTTACCCTAGCGCATGAGACGTGGTCGCCCTGTCACTCACTGTTTGTTTTAGTAGAGGAAGGATATAGATGATATGTGTATACACCTTTAATTGATAGTGACGATGTCCATGCTAACCACCCCCCCACCAGTTAGTATAATTGTAACCCACACGCCCCTAGCTCTCTCTCTGGTGATCGTGACAGACCACGTACAGCTAGGGCTATATGATGTATGATTAATAAAGTAGTGAAGACTTAAGGTGTCTGTGTACCTTCTCTACACTCTTTCCCCCCTCTCTCTCCTCCCATCTCTCTCTCTCCCCTCCTCACCCATCCTCCCTCTCCCCCTCCCCATCTCTGTCTCTTGCCCTTCTGTTTCTGCCCCTCTCTCTCTTTCTCTCCCCATTCTCTCCCTCTTCCTCTGCCCTCACTCTCTAACCCCCCCCCCCCCCCAGACGCGCCTGCGAGTTGCGGGCTATGCGTCAGTGGATAGGGCGGTTATGGGGTAAAAGGAGCAAATTAATAATATTAATATAATATCAAGGGGGGTAGTTAGCGTGTGTTTGGGGGGGCGGAGGTACTTGGTGTACATCTTCTGGTAGAAATTTACCTTATGATTTCAAAAATCCACTCCTCTGTAAATTTGGTTAATTATTTCACGAGTTATTTACTAAAATTTATCACCACAGGAGCAAATGAATAATATTAATATAATATCAAGGGGGGTAGTTAGCATGTGTGCATGGGGGTAGTTAGTGTGTGTATGGGGGTAGTTAGTGTGTGACGCCACATGCCGCCCCCCCAACCGACCCCATCCCCCCCCTCCTCCGCAACCGCGCATTGAGTGGACGGGACACGACTGGTCCCCCTTGGTTTAGTAACTTATAAAACTCTGATCTTGGATGTGTGTGTGTGTCTTTTCATATGTGATTCACATCTCCTCGAAAACCTGACGCTGTATCGGTGAAATTTTGACATATTCCCGTAGAGATTTACCTCATAATTTCAAAAGCCACCTCATCTGAAAATTTGATTCATTATTTCCCGAGTCTTTTACTAACATTGTTCACCAATCTAACATTTAAAAAATCTAACTGCTGAAGCGAACTGATGACGTCACAGTGCCTCTGCTCCAAGCGACCAGATGCGCAGTTTTCAACATGCTGCCTGCTGGGCACTGTTTCCCAGGAACCACGCCCCACCCCCCGGGTTCTTCAAAAGACGCAGAAAGAGCGAGCAAGTGGGCTCTGTTCTGCAGATCCTGAGGTCACGAGCACTCACGAGCTTCTCGGCTTGCTTTTGAAGAACTTTCTCCTTGCGGCCTGCTGTGGTATGGTCCACACGCAGCGAGTGAAGTCATCCCCTCCCTCCTAACCGCTCCTCCCCGCTCCCTCCCGCTGCTAACCACCTCAACTCGGGTTTCCGGAGAGATGACAAGAGTGGGGCCCTGTACTAGAGCTCTTTCTATCTCTCCCCGGCCTCTCACCGCTTTTCGCAGCCCGCTTGCTCGCCCGGCTCCCAAATGGCCTCTCCACCTCTCCCCCACTCCTCATCTCCCCCATCCTCTCTCCCCCATCCTCTCTACCCCCTCCTCTCTCCCCCCTCCTCTCTCCGCCTCCTCTCAACCCCTCCTCTCTCCCCCCTCACTCGCCCTCTACTCTCAACCACCTCTCCCTCTTCCTTCCCTCCCCTCCCCCTCCACCCCTTCCCCTACCCCCTCCCCTCTAAGCCCCCCCCTTCCCCTCCCCTCCCCTCTACCCCCCCTTCCACACTCATCCACCTCTCCCTCTCTTCCTTCCCTCCCCTCCCCTCTACCCCCCTATCCCCACTCCTCCTCTCTCTGCCCCCCCTCCCCACTACCTCCCCCCTCCTCCAGCCCCTCTCCATCCTCCTCTTCCCCCCTCTGACCCCTCCCCTCTCCTCACTCCCCCTCTCTCCCCCCTCCTCTCTACCGCCCTCCTCTCAACCACCTCTCTCCCCTCTACTCTCCCCTCCCGTCCCCTCTACCAACCCCCCCTCCCCTCTACCCCCTCTCTCCCCCTCCTCTCTCTCCCCCTCCCATTGGTATGGAACTTTTGCATTTCTCAGGTTGAAATTGTGCAATATGGTGCATACTGTAGCGAGTCTTTTAACTTACACTTGAATGCAATATATATGCTTTAAATTGGATTATCTATGAATAAGGTTAAAGTAAATTACATTCCTAATTCCATTCCACAGTAGAGCCCATGCTCTGATCAGCAGGATCAGCACATGTATTCATGTATGGAAATCAGATTATAATCAAGCACTTGGCCCGTTGACCAACCTGGGTCTCACTGCACACCTGGCACTACTTCTGGCCCTGACTCCAGTTGCATACCTTCTCTCATTCCTATCCCTGTGTCCAGCCTTCACCAGGCCCCCTATTCTCCCCTGATCATAGCTGCTTACCTGCTTAGGTTCCCAGTGCTGAACACTCCCCTGGTCCCAGCTTTGACTGCACACCTAGTACTATTCCAGACCTTGACTCTGGATGCAAACTTGGCCTTGCTCCTAGCCCCTTTGCACTCACAATATATCTGGCCCACACATAAAGCCCCATATCTGACCCCCTGGACTTAACCTATTACGTTCAAGTCCACAGGTGCTTATCTAATGCGGTAATCCTTTATGGGGCACTTCACAGACCAAATTATGGATAACAAAATTTGCTACATTCATTGGCTTCCTATCTAACATGCTAATTACTTTGTCAAAGAAGTCTTCAGTTGGTTGAACGCAATTCCCATCCATAAAATTAAACTCACTCAGCTGTATAAGTATTCTGATACAATTTATTTCATTTTCGTAACAAACTGTCCTGAAGTCATTTACCCCCCCCCCCCCCCCCCCCCCAATATTTTCAGTATTTTGCTCTCTTCCTCTCAGCTGGGACTTTTCCGAAATGCAGTCCAATAACTATATATTTAAGCAATATTATTCTATTAACTGTGATCTTGAGAGTACATAATATTTTCTGTGGTATTCATAACACAACAATGATAAAAAGATCTTTGTTTTGATTGCACCTACCAACTTGCATACATTATTATATTACAGTTAATATGTACCAAGGGCAAATTTTTGTTCCAATGCTCCCCATTCCCAATTACTTTTACATTGAAGTGATTGAAATCTAAGTGAAGTTTAAATGGCATCATAAAAGTAAAACCTCCAGAATGGATGATATTTATTACGTGGTTGGTTGGGGTCAGTATCAGCACAATTACTATATAAAACTTTGAATTTTCAGATGTCCTGGTTCAAGCTAAAACTAAAGACAAATAATAATCTCCTCACACATTCCCCTGCAAGGATCTCTGTCACTCCTTTAAAATATGCCCTTTCTTTGAACGAGCTCTTAAATATCGCATCTGAATCTGTTTCCATCTGATTACACTCCTTGGGGATGTTCATCTACGTGTTCAATTAATAAAACAACGAGATTGGGGACATTTCTATTCTACCTGTCAAAGGAATTGGGGGGAGGGTATTAGAAATAGTCAGAGAGGTAAACAAACATAATAATTGAGTGGGAAATGCCAATAGTGCTACCTTCCCTATATTTAACTGAAGGAAATAATGGGTTATCAGGGCTGTGTGTTGTGACAGACAGCCTGACACCTTGCAAGTCATTTAATATTACACTTATCCCATCCCCCTGGATATTCGGATTAATACATTAAGGTTTTGTCAACTAATTACAAATCAAGCTAATTACAAATCAATAACATTAGCCAACTCCGAACATGAAGCGCTGAGCATTGGGATCCAGACATCACGGACAACTGGCATCAGTTCCGCGCTCACATCTGGCAGTGTTCTCCATCTGAACCAGAGGCTGCGGAGAGTTTTCGAAAGTGGGGAGGCTCAGCGATCACTGATCACTGGCCTTGGGGGTACCCGGTGTGGGAGTGGAGCAATCGAATGGGGAGAGGGTGCAGAAGAAGGGTGTGTCCCCTCCCAGGGTAGGAACTTTTTGAAATTTGATGTATTAAAATCATGTTTTAGTGCAGTGTAGAAGTATGGTTTCAATGTTTGTTGTATGAAGTATTTTGAAGAGGTAACTTTTTAAGGGGTAACTTTATCCACACAAAGGGTGGTGGGTGTATGGAACAAGCTGCCAGAGGAGGTAGTTGAGGCAGGGGCCATCCCAACATTTAAGAAACAGTTAGACTTATACATGGAGAGGACAGGTTTGGAGGTATGGACCAAAAGCAGGTAGCGTATCTGGGACATGTTGGCGGGTGTGGGCAAGTTGCGCCAAAGGGCCTGTTTTCACACTGTATCATAGAAACATAGAAAATTGGTGCAGGAGTAGGTCATTCGGCCCTTCGAGCCTGCACCGCCATTCGATATGATCATGGCTGATCATCCAACTCAGTATCCTGTACCTGCCTTTTCTCCATACCCCCTGATCCCTTTAACCACTAGGGCCACATCGAACTCCCTCTTAAATATAGCCAATGAACTGGCCTGAACTACCTTCTGTGGCAGAGAATTCCAGAGATTCACCACTCTCTGTGTGAAAAATGTTTTTCTCATCACGGTCCTAAAAGACTTCTCCCTTATCCTTAAATAAGGGATCACTTTATGACTACATTATACCTCCACCATGCATGAATGCTTCAAAATCAAGTGATCGAGTTTTATTGCCATATACTCAAGCATAGAAACATAGAAAATAGGTGCAGGGATAGGCCATCGCCACCGAGCCAACACTGCCATTCAATGTGATCATGGCTAGTCATCTAAAATCAGTACCTCTTTCCTGTTTTTTCCCCATATCCCTTGATTGTGTTAGCCCCAAGAACTAAATGTAACTCTCTCTTGAAAACATCCAGTGAATTGGTCTGCACTGCCTTCTGTGGCAGAGAATTCCACAGGTTCACAACTCTCTGCATGAAGAAAGTTTGTCCTCATATCAGTCCTAACTGGCCCCCCATTTATTCTTAAACTGTGACCCCTGGTTCTGAACTCCCCCAACATCGGGAACATTTTTCCTGCAGTTACAGTAATGGAAATTGAGCAGGCAAGCAGGATGCCCCCATTTGAAGTCCACTATCTTCCACCGTTTCTACCCAGTGCTTGGTACTTCCTTCCAGCAGCCACTGGTTGTCCTCCAGGATGCACCGAGCCGCAGCCCGATCCATGCCGGTCACCTGGGCAAATTTGGCACAGAGACTCTCACAGCAGCGGCGCAACGCTTCCGACGCCTTGCACTGAGGCTGCTCCATGGCCGGAGCTGCAGTGAGCAACTCGCCAGCCCGGCAAACACTCGCCAGCTCCGCTCCCCGTCCGCATCTGTCCCCGTCGCTGCTTCTGCTTCCAACACCCATGGCCCATGCAGTTGATGAGTTTTTAAATTTTCATTGATCAGAGAATTTCTCACGACAGAGTGTGAGAAATTTGTGACCAGCGTGAGAATTTGGCAAAATGCGTGATTCTCACATTCAATGCGTGGGAGTTGGCAGCCCTGCCTCTCTATCCCCCTCTATCCCCCTCTCTTCCCACTCTCTCCCCCCTCTCTCTCCTCCCCCTCTCTCTCCCCCTCTCTCTCCCCCTTCTCTCTCCCCTTTCTCTCTCCCCCTCTCTCTCCCCCTTTCTCTCTCCCCTTTCTCTCTCCCCTTTCTTTCTCTCTCCCCCTCTCTCCTCTCTCCTTCCCTCCCCCTCTCTCTCCCCTCTCTGCCCCCTCTCTCCTCTCTCTCTCCCCCCTCTCTCCCTCCCTTCTCTCTCCACCTCTCTTTCTCTCCCTCTCTCCCTCCCACCTCACTCTCCCCCCATCTCTCCCCTCTCCCTCTCTCTCTCCTCCTCCCCTCTCTTCTCCCTCTCTCTCTCTCACCCCCTCTCTCCCCTGTCTCTCACTTTCTCTCTCCCCTTCCCACTTTCTTCTCTCTCCCTCCTCTCTCTCCCCCCCTCTCTCCCCCTCTCTCCCCCCTCTCTCCCCCTCTCTCTCCCTCTCTCTCCCCCTCTCCCCCCCTCTCTCTCCCCTCTCCCTCCCCCCTCTCTCCCCCTCTCCTCTCCCCTCTCTCTCCCCCTCTCTCTTCCCACCTCACTCTCCCCCTCTCTCTCTCCCCTCCCCTCTCTCTCTCCCCTCTCTCTTCCCACCTCACTCTCCCCCCTCTCTCGTCCCCCTCTCCCCTCTCTCTCTCCCTCTCTCTCTCCCCTCTCTCTCCCCCCTCTCTCTCCCCCTCTCTCTCCCCTCTCTCCTCCCCTCTCTCTCCCCCTCTCTCTCCCACCTCACTCTCCCCCTCTCTCCCCTCTCTCACTCCCCCTCTCTCGTCACCTCTCTCCTCTCTCTCCCCCCCTCTCTTCTCCCCTCTTCTCTCCCCTTTTCCTCTCTCTCTCTCTGCTCCCTCTCTCTTCTCTTTCCCCCTCGCTTCCCCTCTCTCTCTCTCTCCCCCCTCTCCCCCCTCTCTATCTCTCTTTCTCCCTCCCTCGCTATCTCCCCCTCTCTCTCCCCCTCCCTCTCGCTCCCTCTCCACGCACTCTCCCCTCTCTCTCCTCTCTCTCTCTCTCCCCTCTCTCTCTCCCCTCTCTCTTTCTCTCTCTCTCATTCTCTCTCATCTCTCTCTCTCCCCTCTCTCTCCCCCCTCTCCTCCCCTCTCTCCCCCATTTGTCCCTCCCACCTCACTCTCCCCCTTGCTCTCTCTCCCCTCTCTCTTTCTCCTGTCTCTATCTCCTCTTTCTCTTTGCCCCCCATCTCCCTCTCTCACCCCCTGTTTCTCACTTTCCCCCTCTCTCCCTCTTCCCCCTCTCTCTTTTACCTAAAGAGGTAATAATGGAGCATTTGGATAGCAGTAATGCTCGTTGGAGGATAGCTAATGTTATCCCACTTTTCAAGAAAGGAGTGAGAGAGAAAACGGGGAATTACAGACCAGTTAACCTGACTTCGGTGGTGGTAAAGATGCTGGAGTCAATTATTAAAGAGGTAATAATGGAGAATTTGGATAGCAGTAAAAGGATTAGTCCAAGTCAACATGGATTTATGAAAGGGAAATCATGCTTGACTCATCTTCTGGAATTTTTTGAGGATGTGACAAGTAAAATGGAGGAAGGGGTGCCAGTGGATGTAGTGCATCTAGACTTTCAGAAAGCCTTTGATAAGGCCCCGCACGGGAGACTGGTGACTAAAATTAGAGCACATGGTATTGGGGGTAGGGTGTTGATATGGATAGAAAATTGGTTGGCAGACCGGAAGCAAAGAGTAGATTGAACAGACTAGGCTTGTATTCACTGGAGTTTAGAAGGATGAGGGGGGATCTTATAGAAACATATAAAATTATAAAAGGACTGGACAAGCTAGATGCAGGAAAAATGTTCCCAATGTTGGGTGAGTCCAGAACCAGGGGCCGCAGTCTTAGAATAAAGGGGAGGTCATTTAAGACTGAGGTGAGAAAAAACTTTTTTACCCAGAGAGTTGTGAATTTATGGAATTCCCAGCCACAGAGGGCAGTGGAGGCCAAATCACTGGATGGATTTAAGAGAGAGTTGGATAGAGCTCTAGAGGCTAGTGGTCAAGGGATATGGGGAGAAGGCAGGCACGGGCTATTGATAGCAGACGATCAGCCATGATCACAATGAATGGCGGTGCTGGCTCGAAGGGACGAATGGCCTCATCCTGCACCTATTTTCTATGTTTCTCTCCCCTCTCTCTCCCCCCCTCTACCTCTCACTCTTCTATCTCCCCATTCTCTCCCTCTCTGTCTCTCCCCTCTCTCTCCTCTCACCCCCTCTATCTCTTCCCACTGTCTCTCTGTCTCCTTCCCCTCTCTCTCTCAGCCTCCCTTTGAGAGTCTCTGTCCCTTCGTGTCCCTTCAGCACAGAGACTGAGCAGTGAAACGCTTCCGACGACTCCGACGGCCCGGGACTCTTGCACTGCTCCATGGCCAGAGCTGCAGCGAGCGACTCGCCAGCCCCGCAAACACTCACCAGTCCGGCAAACAGTCGCCAGCCCCGGATACCCGTCCGTATCTGTCTCCGCTGCTGATTGTGCTCCATCGCTCCCTCAGCCCCGGCTCTCCAACACCCGCGGACCATGCAGTTTATCTAAGTTTTGACATTTTCGCTGATCACAGAATTTCTCACCACAGAGCGTGAGAAATTTCTGATCAGCGTGAGGGCGTGAGAATTTGTTAAAATGCGTGATTCTCATGCTCAAAGCGTGAGTTGGCAGCCCTGCCCCACTCCCCCCTCCTCTCCCCCCTCCTCTTCCCCCTCCCCTCCCCCTCCTCCCCTCCCCCTCCTCCTCTCCCCCCCCCTCTCTCCCCCCCTCCTCTCTCTCCCCGTCTCCCCATCCTCTCTTCCCCTCCTCTCTTCCCCCTCTCTTCCCCTCTCTCCCCCCCCTCTCCCCCCTCTCTCCCCCGTCACTCCCCCCCTCCCCTCTCTCCCCCCTCCCCCTCTCTCCATCCCCCTCTCTCCTCCCTCCTCTCTCCCCCATCTACTCCCCCTCCCTTCCCCCCACTCCCCCACTCTCTCGCCCCTCTCTCTCCCCCCTCCCCCCACCCTACCACTCCCCCCTTCCCTACCCCCTCTCTCTCCCCCTCCCCCCACTCCCCCTCCACCCCTCCCCACTTCCCTCCCCTTCCACCTCCCCCCTCCACCCTCCTCCCCCCCCCCCCCCCCCGCCTTCAAAAATTGCAATTCTTGTAGAAGTGATCAACATAAGATATTTTGTGTGACTGTGCCAAGGAGGTGCAGAAGACTATACGAACCAGACACAATGTACAGGATGTGGAGCAACATCCTCAGAAATCTGGAGCAAATGCAAGATAAAGGATAGTGATGCCATCAGATTTATGATACCATCTCTTCAACCTATACTTATGATGTAATTCTATGACTATTTGCCCACATGTTCTCACTTCCCCACCTACTGATAGCCAGACAGTAATACAATCTTCCATGAAGCAAGTAACATTTTGCTTAATTCTCCACACAATTCCATATTAGACCCTTTGAAGAGAATGGTGAGGTACTTGGATGTCAAGAGCAATGCATCCGTTGAGAGGTCACCATTAAATGTTTTTATTCTGTAATGAAAGCATTCCTGTCTGACCCCCATAAATGTATCTTTCTTAGTAAATGAATAAGGTCAAAATAATTGAATAAGGAAGCTATGCGTTGTTGAAAATTAACTTTTTGATTTTTTTCCCCCCACAGAACAATGAGGCTCTGGGATTGCTGGGACAAGGGTAGATTTAATGTGAATATCTGACCATGAACTGATGACTAGACGAATAACTGATAGCTGTGCCAAATTGAGTTACCATGAGTACTACCAATGGTGACACTGATGTAGTGGAGCAGGAGTCCACTGTAAACCCATTATGTTTTGCATGTGGTCAGCACCACTGGACTCGAGAGAATCATCTGTACAATTACCAACATGAAGTGGATGATGACCTCGTCTGCCATATTTGTCTCCAGCCGTTGTTGCAGCCACTGGATACGCCCTGTGGACATACATTTTGCTCTAAGTGCCTCCAGAATTTTTTGAGACAGAAGGACTTCTGTCCATTAGACCGCAAACAGCTTCACTTTAACTTGTGCAAAAAATCCAGCATTCTTGTTCACAAACTTCTCGATAAACTCCTGGTGTCCTGTCCCTTTGAAAATAATTGTCACGAAGTGATGCAGCGCTGTGACTTGGAAGCACATCTCAAATACAGGTAAGATAACGTGAAAAACAGAAAACAGATTGGTAAAGTCTGTAAATTCTTCAGTGGCAGAAAAAGCATATTAAAGCAATGATGCACAGGTAGGTAATGTATGTTTATGTGTAGCTGCAGAAAACTATATTTTGCACTCTCTATCTTCCCCTTTGCTCTCCCTATAGTACTGCGTTTGAACTAATTGTATCAATGAATGGTATATCTGATCTGTTTGGATAGCCTGCAAAACAAAGATTTTCACTGTACCTTGGTACATGTAACAATAATAATACTAAAACTAAACCTACTACATAGGGCCATAATTTTGAAGTAAACATTAATGTATTCCTGCACTCTTGCAAAAATCCATGCAATAACTTTGATTAAAACGGATACTCCTGGCACTTTAATTATCATGTGAATTCTTGGTGAGCAGCTTATATTCTTTTTAATGTCCTCAATATTTGAAAAGTAAGTTGTAAGAATAGATCAGAGTTCAGATAGTGATCTGAATTATTAATCCAGAGTGGATGTGTGCAAACATGGCTGTAATCATGGAAAATATTCGCCATGGTTCGTCGATCTTCTACAGACTGATTATCCCAAAGGAAGTTTTTAATCTGTTACAAAAATAATACAAGAATAATTATTTTATCAGGTCACAAGTTTCATTTGCTTAGTGGCCTACTGAAACGTCATTTGAACCCCTCCCTGTTGTAACTTTATTATCTGTCGGGTTTTTTCAGTTGTCTATTTTCATGGAAGAGAACTTTAACAGCCAGTTGGCAGCCAGCCCTGAGTAATTATGGCGGAGAGTGTTCATGTAACTACTGCACTCAGTCTGAAGATTTTTTTTTTTTGTTGAGATCCAATTAGCATGTGTGAATAAGGATGCTGTTGGCATTGGAGTGATTAGTTACTCACCCACCCAGGAATATCCATTAAAATTGGAGGAATCTGCCTGGTGCTGCGAAGAGCAAGTAACCTGGACCAAAGGAAAGCTCAAATGCATGCAATGTTTTATGTTGCATGTCCTTTTGAAATGTGGCATTGCCAGTTCCATTATCAGCACAATAATTAGCTACTTATTTCCAGATAATTTTCGTTACTTCAACACAAGGGTCCCTGTAGTGATAACCTGGTGTAAGGTGGACAATTGCATAACCAACTTCCACAATCAATGTCTCACAATCACCAATGCAAAAATCATTAAATAATCTATATTGATGTTGGTCGAGGAGTAAATGGTACTTGGGATACCAGCAGAACTCTGCCTTATCGGAATTTAAATGAAATTGGAGGAAAGCCAAGTTGTGTGCCTGGAGTACATGGTCAACACTAAATTCTAAGCATGAATCTCAAATGGACACATCAATGGAAGTCCCTTCAAGAAGTTTAACATCCCTTTTAAAGAGAAATCTTTTTTCAAAAAAGAAAATATAACTGGAAGATTCATCAATAGACAATAGACAATAAATACAGGAGTAGGCCATTCAGCCCTTCGAGCCAGCACCGCCATTCAATGTGATTGTGGCTGATCATCCCCAATCAGTACTCCGTTCCTGCCTTCTCCCCATATCCCCTGACTCAGCTATTTTTAAGAGCCCTAGCTAGCTGTCTCTTAAAAGCATCCAGAGAACCTGCCTCCACCGCCCTCTGAGGCAGAGAATTCCACACTCACCACTGTGAGAAAAAGTGTTTTCTTGTCTCCGTTCTAAATGGCTTACGCCTTATTCTTAAACTGTGGCCCTGGTTCTGGATTCCCCCAACATAGGGAACATGTTTCCTGCCTCTAGCGTGTCCAAACCCTTAAATATCTTATATGTTTCAATGAGATATCCGCTCATCCTTCTAAACTCCAGAGTATACAAGTCCAGTTGCTCCATTCTCTCAGCATATGACAGTCCCGCCATCCCGGGAATTAACCTTGTAAACGCTGCACTCCCACAGTAACAAGAATGTCCTTCCTCAAATTAGGGGACCAAACCGAACACAATACTCCAGGTGTGGTCTCACTAGGGCTCTGTCAACTGCAGGACCTCTTTGCTCCTATATTTGATTCCTCTTGTTATAAAGGCCAACATGTCATTCGCTTTCTTCACTGCCTGCTGTACCTGCATGCTTACTTTCATAGACAGATGTACAAGGACCCCCAGATCCCGTTGTACTTCCCCTTTTCCCAACTTGACGCCATTTAGATAGTAATCTGCCTTCCTGTTTTTTCTACCAAAGTGGATAACCTCACATTTTTATCCGTATTAAACTTCATCTGCCCACTCCCCCAACCTGTCCAAGTCGCCCTGCATTCTCATAGCTTCCTCCTCACAGTTCACACTGCCACCCAGCTTTGTGTCATATGCAAATTTGCTAATGTTACTTTGAATCCCTTCATTGATTTAACCCTTGTCCATTTTACTCGTTACATCTTCAAAAAATTCCAGAAGATTAGTCAAGCATGATTTCCCCTTCGTAAATCCATGCTGACTCGGACAGATCCTGTTACTGCTATCCAATGTCAGGCTGGTCTATAATTCCCTATTTCCTCTCTCCCACCTTTCTTAAAAAGTGGGATAACATTAGCTACCCTCTAATCCACAGGAACTGATTCTGAGTCTATAGAACATTGGAAAATTATCACCAATGCATCCACAATTTCTAGAGCCACTTCCTTAAGTACCCTGGGATGCAAACCATCAGGCATTGGGGATTTATCAGCCTTCAGTCCCATCAGTCTATCCAACACCATTTCCTGCCTAATGTGGATTTCCTTCAGTTCCTCCGTCACACCAGATCCTCTGGCCACTACTATATCAGGAAGATTGTTTGTGTCCTCCTTAGTGAAAACAGATCCAAAGTACCGCTCATCTTTGCTCCGTTGTACTTCTTTGCTTTAACACCCCCATTACTATCTAAATGGCGTCAAGTTGGGAAAAGGGGAAGTACAACGAGATCTGTGGGTCTTTGTACATCTGTCTATGAAAGTAAGCATGCAGGTACAGCAGGCAGTGAAGAAAGTGAATGGCATGTTGGCCTTTATAACACCCCAACTTCGTTTCATAGATCCCCAGTGCAAGATGTTTGATTTGTTAGTCATCGACAATAATGTTGTGAAGTTATACTTTATCTCCTTCTGTACCTTTTAAGTTCAAGGAAACAAAAATATTTTAAGGATGACAAGCAATCTCTAATGAAATGCCAGTTATTGATAATGTTCACAATGCTTTTATGTGTCTTGTGCTAAATGACCTTGCCGTTATATCTTAAACTTGGCTCTGATTGTAAATCCACAGTAAATCTGCAATCAATAGTTAATAAATAAAATACACAAAACTGAAAACCAGAATTTCTTTACATTTTGAAAATCAAACCTGCCGACAAGGGAGGTGCCGTGGTAGTCTGGCGTGCTGACCTCTACCGGGCTGAGGCCAGGCGGCAACTCTCAGACACCTCCTCCTACTTATCCTTGGACCATGATCCCACACATGAGCACCAGGCCTTAGTCTCAAACACCATTACTGATTTCATCACTTCTGGGTGTCTGCCTTCCGCAGCCTCCAACCTTATAGTTTCCCAACCCCGCACAACCCGTTTTTACCTTCTCCCCAAAATCCACAAACACAACAGCCCTGGCATGCCGATTGTTTCTGCCTGCTCCTGTCCCATGGAAGTTATTTCCACTTACCTCGACTCCATCCAATCCCCCCGGTCCAATCTCCTGACCTATGTTCAAGATATCTCACAAGATAGCCCTTCATAACTTCTGCTTTCCGAGCCCTCACTCCCTCATCTTTACTATGGATGTTCAGTCACTCTACACCATCCCCCACCAGGAAGGCCTTAAAGCCCTCCGTTTCTGCATCAACCACAGAACCATCCAATTTCCCTCTACTAACACTCTACATCCCCACCCTCAACAATTTCTTCTTTGACTCCTCCCACTTCCTCCAAGGCGTAGCAATGGGCACCTGCATGGGCCCCAGCTATGCCTGTCTCTTTGTAGGGTACGTTGAACAATCCCTGTTCCAGGCCTACACTGGCCCTATCCTCG
Source organism: Okamejei kenojei (assembly GCA_035221665.1). NCBI lineage: Eukaryota > Metazoa > Chordata > Chondrichthyes > Rajiformes > Rajidae > Okamejei > Okamejei kenojei. The sequence continues at coordinate 71,201,672 of CM069136.1, read as the reverse complement.
AATTCTATCTCCATTATATTGATGACTGCAATGCTACCTCCTGCACCCATGCAGAACTCATGGACTTCATCAACTTCACCATCAATGTACATCCTGCACTTAAATTTACTTGGAGCACCTCCAACACCTCCCTCCCCTTTCTTGATCTAACAGTCTCCATCACAGGAAATAGACTATTGACTGACGTCTATTACAAGTCCACTGACTCCCACAACTCTCGACTACACTTCTTCCCACCCTGCTATCAGCAAAGACTCTATCCCCTACTCCCAATTCCTCTGTCAGCATCCAAGATGAGGTGTTCCATACTAGAACATCCCTGATGTCCTAATTGTTTAGGGAACGGGGATTCCCCTCTCTGGCCATAGATGAGGCCCTCACTCGTGTCATGGTACCCCGCAGCTCCGTCCTTGCTCCCCCTTCCCCCTAGTGGTAACAGAGACAGAATCCCCTAGTCCATACCTTCCACCCCATCAGCCATCGCGTATAACACATAACCCTCTGAAATTTCTGTCACCTCCAACGGGATCCCAGCACTAGCCACATTTTCCCATCACCACCCATTTCCGCCTTCCGCCGAGACCGTTGCCCCCGCAACTCCCTGGTTCACTCATCCCTTCCCACCCAAACCACCCCCTGCCAATGTACCTTCCCCTGCAACCGCAGAAGAAGCAACACCTGTCGCTATACCTCCTCCCTCGACCCCGACAGTCCTTTCAGGTGGGGCAGAGGTTCACTTGCACGTCCCCCAACCTCATCTACTGTATCCGTTGTTCAAGATGTGGACTTTTATACATCAGCGAGACCAAACGCAGACTGGGCAATCGTTTCGCAGAACACCTTCGCTCAGCCTGCCTGAACCAACCTCTCACCCGGTTGCTGGACAGTTTATTTCTCCTTCCCATTCCACACAGAACTTTCTGACCTCGGTCTCCTCCATTGTCAGAGTAAGGCTAAATGCAAATTGGAGGACCAGCATCTCATGCAGTGCCCTCAATAATGTTTGGGACAAAGACCCATTATTTATTTATTTGCCTGTGTACTCCACAATTTGATATTTGTAATAGAAAAAATCACATGTGGTTAAAGTGCACATTGTCAGATTTTATTGAAGGCCATTTGTACACATTTTGGTTTCACCATGCAGAAATTACAGCAGTGTTTATACACAGCCTTCCCCCCCCCCCCCCCACCCCCCATCCCCCACCCCAATTTTAGGGCACAATAATGTTTGGGACAAAAGGCTTTGCTCAGGTGTGTTTAAATGCCTTAATGCAGGTATAAGCAGGGGCGGAAATCGCTTTTAAAACATGGGGGGGGGACACAATGAGGCATGACATCTAGGCTGGGGTCAGCAACCTACGGTCCACGGGCCGGATCCAGCCCGCAACCTGAAATAATCCGGCCCACAGGCGTATTTTTTTCCAATTCATTTTCACGACCTGAGAACTACAGCCAGTTCCAGGGCACGCAGGCGACCTGGGAGCTACAGCCAGTCCCGGGGCAGGCGAACTAACCTGGGAGCTACAGCCAGTCCCGGGACACGCAGGCGACCTGGGCACTACAGCCAGACCTGGAGCAAGCGAGTCGACGTGGGCGCTACAGCCAGTCCCGAGGTAGGCGAGCTGACCTGGGCGCTACCGCCAGTCCTGGGGCAGGCGATCCGACCTGGGAACTGCAGCTAGTCCCAGGCAGCCAGATTCCAGGAGCTGGCGGCCTCCAACTGGAATCGACCTTGAGGGCTCCGGTCGCAGAGCCTGTGGACGTGCCATCACGGGGCTGGCTGACTTCGGAGCCGGTGGTGGCGTTGCGGCTACGACTCGACTTCGGACGCTTCGGTTTTGCTGAAACATGTTTCACAAAACATGGGGGGGATTGTCCCCCACTTCTCAAAACATGGGGGTACATGGGTATAAGAGAGCTCTCAGCACCTAGTCTTTCCTCCAGTCTTTCCATCACCTTTGGAAACTTTTATTGCTGTTTATCAACATGAGGACCAAAGTTGTGCCAATGAAAGTCAAGGAAGCCATTATGAGACTGAGAAACAAGAATAAAACTGTTAGAGACATCAGCCAAACCTTAGGCTTACCAAAATCAACTGGTTGGAACATCGTTAAGAAGAAAGGGAGCACTGGTGAGCTTACTAATTGCAAAGGGACTGGCAGGCCAAAGAAGACTGCCACAGCTGATGACAGAAGAAATCTCTCGATAATAAAGAAAAATTCCCAAACACCTGTCCGACAGATCAGAAACACACTTCAGGAGTCAGGTGCAGATTTGTCAATGACCACTGTCTGCAGAAGACTTCATGAACAGAAATACAGAGGCTACACTGCAAGATGCAAACCACTGATTAGCCGCAAAAATAGAATGGCCAGGTTACAGTTTGCCAAGAAGTACTTAAAAGAGCAACCACAGATCTGGAAGAAGGTCGTGGACAAATGAGATGAAGATGAACTTATATCAGAGTGATGGCAAGAGCAAAGTATGGAGGAGAGAAGGGGGAAGTCTTTTAGGACCGAGATGAGAACAACATTTTTCACACAGAGAGTGGTGAATCTCTGGAATTCGCTGTCACAGAAGTTAGTTGAGGCCAGTTCATTGGCTATATTTAAGAAGGAGTTAGATGTGGCCCTTGTGGCTAAGGGGATCAGGGGGTATGGGGAGAAGGCAGGTAGAGGATACTGAGTTGGATGATCAGCCATGATCATATTGAATGGCAGTGCAGGCTCGAAGGGCCGAATGGCCTACTCCTGCACCTATTTTCTATGTTTCTATGTTTCTAACTGCCCAAAATCCAAAGCATACCACCTCATCTGTGAAACATGGTGGTAGGGGTGTTATGGCCTGGGCATGTATGGCTGCTGAAGGTACTGGCTCACTTATCTTCATTGATGATATAACTGCTGATGGTAGGAGCATAATGAATTCCGAAGTGTATAGACACATCCTATCTGCTCAAGTTCAAACAAATGCCTCAAAACTCATTGGCTGGCAGTTCATTCTACTGCAAGACAATGATCCCAAACATATTGCTAAAGCAACAAAGGAGTTTTTCAAAGCAAAACAATGGTAAATTCTTGAGTGGCCAAATCAATCATCTGATCTGAACCGAATTGAACATGCCTTTTATATGCTGAAGAGGAAAGTGAAGGGGACTAGCCCCCAAAACAAGCATAAGCTAAAGATGGCTGCAAGACAGGCCAGGCAGAGCATCACCAGAGAAGACACCCAGCAACTGGTGATGTCCATGAATCACAGACTTCAAGCAGTCATTGCATGGGATGGTATCAAACAGGAAATTAGAAATGCGTGCGACAAAGGCAAAACAGTTATAATGGGTGACTTCAATCTACATATAGATTGGGTTAATCAAATTGGCAGGGGTGCTGAGGAAGAGGATTTTTTGGAATGTATGCGGGATAGTTATCTAAATCAACATGTAGAGGAACCAACGAGAGAGCAGGATATTTTAGACTGGGTTTTGAGTAATGAGGAAGGGGTAATTAGCCGTCTTGTTGTACGTGCCCCCTTGGGCAAGAGTGACCATAATATGGTTGAGTTCTACATTAGGATGGAGAGTGACATTGTTAATTCAGAAACAATGGTTCTGAACTTAAAGAAAGGTAACTTTGAGGTATGAGACGTGAATTGGCCAAGATTGACAGGCAATTAATTCTAAAAGGGTTTGACGGTGGATATACAATGGAAGACATTTAAAGACTGCATGGATGAACTACAAAAATTGTTCATCCCAGTTTGGCAAAAGAATAAATCAGGGAAGGTAGTGCATCCGTGGATAACAAGGGAAATCAGGGATAGTATCAAAGCAAAGGATGATGCGTACAAAGTAGCCAGAAAAAGCAGCATACCAGAGGACTGGGAGAAATTCAGAGACCAGCAGAGGAGGACAAAGGGCTTAATTAGGAAAGGAAAAATAGATTATGAAAGAAAACTGGCAGGGAACATAAAAACTGACTGCAAAAGTTTTTATAGATATGTGAAGAGAAAGAGGTTAGTTAAAACAAATGTAGGTCCCTTGCAGTCAGAAACAGGTGAGTTGATCATGGGGAACAAGGATATGGCGGACCAATTGAATAACTACTTTGGTTCCGTCTTCACTAAGGAAGACATAAATAATCTGCCGGAAATAGCAGGGGACTGTGGGTCAAAGGAGGAATTGAGTGAAATCCAGGTCAGTCGGGAAGTGGTGTTGGGTAAATTGAATAGATTAAAGGCCGATAAATCCCCAGGGCCAGATAGGCTGCATCCCAGAGTACTTAAGGAAGTAGCTCAGGAAATAGTGGATGCATTAGTGATAATCTTTCAAAACTCTTTAGATTCTGGAGTAGTTCCTGAGGATTGGCGGGTAGCAAATGTAACCCCTCTTTTTAAGAAGGGAGGGAGAGAGAAAACGGGGAATTACAGACCAGTTAGTCTAACATCGGTAGTGGGGAAACTGCTAGAGTCAGTTATTAAAGATGGGATAGCAGCACATTTGGAAAGTGGTGAAATCATTGGACAAAGTCAGCATGGATTTACAAAAGGTAAATCATGTCTGACGAATCTTGTGGAATTTTTCGAGGATGTAACTAGTAGCGTGGATAAGGGAGAACCAGTGGATGTGGTATATCTGGACTTCCAGAAGGCTTTCGACAAGGTCCCACATAAGAGATTAGTATACAAACTTAAAGCATACGGTATTAGGGGTTCAGTATTGATGTGGATAGAGAACTGGCTGGCAAACAGGAAGCAAAGAGTAGGAGTAAACGGGTCCTTTTCACAATGGCAGGCAGTAACTAGTGGGGTACCGCAGGGCTCAGTGCTGGGACCCCAGCTATTTACAATATATATTAATGATCTGGATGAGGGAATTGAAGGCAATATCTCCAAGTTTGCGGATGACACTAAGCTGGGGGGCAGTGTTCGATGTGAGGAGGATGCTAGGAGACTGCAAGGTGACTTGGATAGGCTGGGTGAGTGGGCAAATGTTTGGCAGATGCAGTATAATGTGGATAAATGTGAGGTTATCCACTTTGGTGGCAAAAACAGGAAAGCAGACTATTATTTAAATGGTGGCCGATTAGGAAAAGGGGAGATGCAGCGAGACCTGGGTGTCATGGTACACCAGTCATTGAAAGTAGGCATGCAGGTGCAGCAGGCAGTGAAAAAAGCGAATGGTATGTTAGCTTTCATAGCAAAAGGATTTGAGTACAGGAGCAGGGAGGTTCTACTTCAGTTGTACAGGGTCTTGGTGAGACCACACCTGGAGTATTGCGTGCAGTTTTGGTCTCCAAATCTGAGGAAGGACATTATTGCCATAGAGGGAGTGCAGAGAAGGTTCACCAGACTGATTCCTGGGATGTCAGGACTGTCTTATGAAGAAAGACTGGATAGACTCGGTTTATACTCTCTGGAATTTAGGAGATTAAGAGGGGATCTTATAGAAACTTACAAAATTCTTAAGGGGTTGGACAGGCTAGATGCAGGAAGATTGTTCCCGATGTTGGGGAAGTCCAGGACAAGGGGTCACAGCTTAAGGATAAGGGGGAAATCCTTTAAGACCGAGATGAGAAAGACTTTTTTCACACAGAGAGTGGTGAGTCTCTGGAACTCTCTGCCACAGAGGGTAGTTGAGGCCAGTTCATTGGCTATATTTAAGAGTGAGTTGGATGTGGCCCTTGTGGCTAAGGGATCAGAGGGTATGGAGAGAAGGCAGGTACGGGATACTGAGTTGGATGATCAGCCATGATCATATTGAATGGCGGTGCAGGCTCGAAGGGCTGAATGGCCTACTCCTGCACCTAATTTCTATGTTTCTATGTTTCTATGCAAAGGATATGCAACAAAATACTAAACATGACTACTTTCATTTACATGACATTGCTGTGTCCCAAACATTAGGGTGCCCTGAAATGTGAGGGCTATGTATAAATAAACACAGCTGTAATTTCTACATGGTCAAACCAAAATGTATAAAAATGGCCTTTATTAAAATCTGACAATGCGCACTTTAACCATGTGATTTTTTTTCTATTACAAATCTCAAATTGTGGAGTACAGAGGCAAATAAATAAATGATGGGTCTTTGTCCCAAACATTTTGGAGGGCACTGTATTTCGCTTGGGCAGCTTACAGGCCAGGGGAATGAATATTGATTTCTCTCACTTCAGGTAGCCCCAGCATTCCCTCTCTCTATATCCCTCCCCCACCCAAGTCGCACTAGCTGCAAATTTACATCTTACAAATGGCCTGTTCCTTTATCATTGTTACTTTTTTGCATATCTTGCATTCATTGTTCTTTATCTCTCCACATCACCGTCTGTATCTCTTGCTTCCCTTATCCCTAACCAGTCTGAAGAAGGGTCTCGACCCAAAACGTCAACCATTCCTTCTCTCCAGAGATGCTGCCTGCCCCACTAAGTTAATCCAGCTTTTTGTGACTATCTTCATGTATAAAAAGTTGACTTGAAACAAGAGGTTAGCCTCCAAAATCTGTAAAAAAAATATATAAGAATCATGACGGGGGGTATAAGAAAAAATTTGCACTGGGGTATATTTGTCAGATATAACTCTCAACTTTCATCACAGCAGTGCAGACTAGCATAGCTGGTGGAGCCTCTGCCTCATGGCTTCAGTGATCTGTAACAATCTGTTTGCCCCCTGCCTCTCTGCCTCCTCTCTCTCTCTTTGCCCCCTCTCTCTTTCTACCCGCTCTCTCTCCCTGCCCCTCTGCCCTCTCTCTGTCTCTGCCCTCTGCCCTCGCTCTGCCCTCTGCCCTTTCTGACCTCTGCCCTCTGCCCCCTGCCCTCTCTCTCTCTGCCCTCTCTGTTTATGCCCTCTCTCTCTCTGCCCTCCCTACCCCCCTCCCTCTCCCTCTACGAGTTGGGGGCTATGCGTGAGTGGATAGTGCGGGGGATGGGGTAAAAGGAGCGAATTAATAATATCAATATAATATCAAAGGGGGTGGTTAGTGTGTATGTGTGGGGGGTGGTTAGTGTGTGTGTGTGATGCCGTTGACCGCCCACTTCCACCCCGCAACGGTACCTATTAAAAGTCTGATCTTGGATATTTATTTATTTATGTGTGTGTTTGTGTTTGATTGTATATAATCACATCTTCTCGAAAAATCGACACGCTAACAGTGACATTATTACATATTCCAGTAGAGATTTTCCCCCTGGAGTCCGAAATTGCCTTATCTGAAACATTCATGCTTTATTTCTCGAGTTATTAATGGAAATGTTCAAAAATCTGAAAAAACTTTGGGGGGAAAACGGCTGTCTTTCATTGATGACGTCACAATGGGTCTGCTTGCTGCCGTCTTGCTCATGCATCGAGTGACGTCCCCCCCCACCTCACCCTCCTCCTCCCCGTTATTCAAAAGACGCATCCCTCTCCCCCACCCTCCTCCTATCTCCCTCCCCCTCCTCCCCCCGTTATTTAAAAGACGCTCGGGATCGCTTTCTCTCGGCTCCTCGGTCGGCTCCTCTCTCGCCCCCCCGGCCTCTCTTCTCTCCCCCCACCCCCACCTCTCTAACACCTCCCCAGCCCTCTCCCCCCCCTCCCAGCCTCTCTTCCACTCCCCTCTCCCCTGCCTCCCCCCTCCCTCTCCCACCGCCTCTCTCCCCCTCCCTCCCCCCACCGCTCCCCTCACCTCTCCCTCCTCCTCCTCTCTCCCCTCCTCCCCACTCCCCCCTCCCTCTCCCCCTCCCTCTCCCCCTCCCTCTCCCCCTCCCTCTCCCCCTCCCTCCCCTGTCTCCTCCCCCCCCTGCCCCCCCTCTCCCCTCTCCCCTCTCTCTCTGCCCTTCGCCCTCTCTCTCCGCCCCTTTCTCTCTCTGCCTCCTTCTCTCTGCCCCTCTCCCTCTGCCTCTGCCGCCTCTCTCTCTGTCCTCTCTACCTCCCCTACCTCTCCCTCTCTAGACAGTTGGGTACTATGCGTGAGTGGATAGGGCAGGGATGGGGTAAAAGGAGCGAATTAATAATAATATAATATCAAGGGGGGTGGTTGGTGTGTGTGTGTGTGTGTGTGTGTGTGGGGGGGGGGTTGGTTAGTTTCTGTTTGTGTGGAGGGTGGTTAGTACGTGTGTGATGCCGCAGGCCGCACCCCCCTCCCTTCAACCCAATTGGCCCCACTTGGTCTAATACTGTATAAATCTTTTTTTTTTAAAGCAGCAAATTATTGGTGTTGTGGGATTCTTATAGGAAAAGAATTAGGCTTTTTGGGCTATCAAGCCTACACTGCCATTCAATCATGACTGATCTATCTTTTCCACTCAACCCCATTCTCCTGCCTTCTCCCCATAACCTTTGCTTATTGGGTTTATTGCGTAGGTTTCCTAAATAACTGAATCTTTAAGAATTTTGCATGTCCTATCGTTTGTATCTTTCACAACTAGCTGACATATTACATTTTCTGCTTTAATTTAGGTGCTGTGGAGCTTCCAACCACAGGGCTGCTTTAGAAATTCACGAGTCTAGTGGAACTGAGAGTGTATGTGAGAGCAAGTCCACCGTTTTAGGGGAAGAGGATCATCCACCATCCGATGCAGAGCAATTACAGCTTGAAGTGGCAACTGTGGGATGCAGCAGCTTTGCTACAGCAGCATCAGTTTGTGCAGATGAAGCTGACCAGGAGGACCTTGCATTTGAAGGAAGCATTAAGGAAATCAGTGAGTAGTTCAGTTTAGAGTTACAGCGCGGAAACATGTGCTTCGGCCCACCGAGTCTGCACCGACCAGCAAATCCCGCACATTAACTATCCTACACACTTGAGGGACAATTTACATTTATATCAAACCAATTAACCTACAAACCTGTACGTCTTTGGAGTGTGGGAAGAAACCAAAGATCTCAGAGCAAACCCATGCAGGTCACGGGGAGAACGTGCAAACTCTGTACAAACAGCATCCGTAGTCAGGATCGAACCGAGGTCTATGGCGTTGTAAGTCAGCAACTCTACCATAGTGCCGCCATGCTGCAGTTGAGGTTGGCAATAAAAATTCAAAATGCACCTGGATATGCTGATAACAAATGTCTGTCATTTATGTTTTAGAAATGGTTTAATTATTAAGTAAAATCAAAGAGCTAATAGTTGGGGTATTTCTTCTATACTTTCAAGAAAAAACTGTTCACATTTCATTATCAGGAATCATTTTCTACCACTGGTGCAGAGAGCAATAAAAAATAAATATCTCTCCAAGAGATACTGATCTCTTTCCAACTCCATTTCAGTATTCCTTTGAAACGATGAAGGACATTTTTTTCTCAAGTTTAAATTTTTTTAAAGTACTTTTTTGAGCAGTAGCCTAGTAAAAAGTAATATTTATTTTAATTATACCAACATCCAAATATTGTTTCTGAGTTATACAACTCTTCAAAATTGCATTGGTGTTACAGAGTATACTATTGGGAATTTACCTTTGTAATGTAAGACATTTTTAATACAATAGTAATAATAATTTAATAGTAAGGAATTTCTTAAGGAATTTCCCAATTGTTTAATATGGAAATCTGATTAAGAATAAAGATTTATGTTAGTGTTCTGCGGTTGATCCAAAGAAATTCCTGGCACATATGTTTTCTAATAGCTGTAAATTTTAATTAACAATATACTTCATCAAAGTTACTGCAATACCAGTAATAAGGACATCCATTATTGTTATGTTTAAGGAAAACTAATATGATATTGGATATCAGGAGGTGCAGAGAAACTAACATTTGAAATCATGGGTTTCAAAGAGAAAACAGCCTCGCAGTGAGTTTATGTTGAATAATTAAATATTGATGGTTCTAAATATATGTAGAATTGCATAAGTTGTGCTTGTACCCAGAACTTGTTTCCGTGTCATTCATAAGGGGCGTATTAACAAGAGGTGATGGAAAATGGCTGATAGTTACCTTATGATGCACAATGTGACAGTGTCTGAAATGGTGATGCTCCGCAATGATGTTGACAGAAAGAGGGATGAGGAGCTAGATTACAGATAAGAAAGAATGTTGGAACTTCTAGATTGATCGTTTACCAGCAGTCCTGTGGCTCGTGAATAAAAATTAGCAAGGTAGTGATGTGTGACAGAGAAGATTTGTAGAATTGCAGGTTCTAGCATCTTGGCTCATTGGGTCGTCCATAAACAAATAAACACATGATGGTGGTAGGGAATTTCAACATTAATTGTGATGTGTAGATTGGTGTGTAGATTCTTGATCAAATACGAAATGGACCAATTAGAACATAGAACAGTACAGCACAGGTCAGGATTCAGCCCCTCCTGAAAAGCTCCTTGAGAAGCTGAAGCCACCTTTAATTAGCCATTCTTAAAGGTCAAATGAAGTTATCTTTTGGACGGATATTGATCGAATAGACAAATGGGACTAGCTCGATGTGGAAATTTGGTCAGCATGGACATGGTGGGCCAAAGGGCCTGTTTCCATGCTCTACAGCTCTATGGCTACATGCCAAACCAGACAATAAATTGAGTAATTTTCCTGTGATCATTAATGACTATTATGGTGGTGCAAGGGGGGTGGGATTCAAGTGGTGCAAATTCAAATTTTAAACTGGACCATTGGGACCGGTAACAAACAGGACGGTTTTGGAATGGAATGGAACCAATGTTCTTGGGGGAGTGTTGCTAGTGCTGTCGGGGAGGATGTGGCAGGGGGATGGGTACAAGAGCAGAGAGGCAGGAGGGTGTAAAATGAGGGTAGAAGCATTAGGTGTGAAAGGTAAAAGTGCAAAAATCAAAAAGGGAATTGATAAGGGGTAAATGCGTTGTAAAGACAAGCCTGAAGGCTTTGTGTCTCAATGCACGAGTTGGTGCAGATAGATATTAATGATTAGAGTTGGGATATGGCTCCAGACGTAGGCTGGGAGCTGAACATCCAGGTCAGGAGGGATAGGTGGGGTAGCGTTGCTGGTTAGAGAGGAGATTAAAGCAATGGAAAGGAAGGAACATTAGCTTGGAGATGTGGAATCGGTATGGGTAGAGCTCAATAAGGGGCAGAAAAACGCTGGTGGGTGTTGTGTGGCCAACTAACAGTAGCAGAGAAGTTGGGGAATCAAACGGGAAATTAGAAATGCGTGCGACAAAGGCAAAACAGTTAGGGTGACTTCAATCTACATATAGATTGGGTTAATCAAATTGGCAGGGGTGCTGAGGAAGAGGATTTTTTGGAATGTTGCGGGATAGTTATCTAAATCAACATGTGGCTATTTTAGACTGGGTTTTGAGTAATGAGGAAGGGGTAATTAGCCGTCTTGTTGTACGTGCCCCCTTGGGCAAGAGTGACCATAATAATTCATTAGATGGAGAGTGACATTGTTAATTCAGAAACAATGGTTCTGAACTTAAAGAAAGGTAACTTTGAGGGTATGAGAGTGAATTGGCCAAGATTGACTGGCAAAGGGTTCGGTGGATATACAATGGAAGACATTTAAAGACTGCATGGATGAACTACAAAAATTGCAGTTTGGCAAAAGAATAAATCGGGGAAGGTAGTGCATCGTTACAAGGGAAATCATCAAAGCAAAGGATGATGCGTACAAAGTAGCCAGAAAAAGCAGCATACCAGGGACTGGGAGAAATGGACAAAGGGCATGAAAGAAAACTGGCAGGGAACATACTGCACAGGTCCCTTGCAGTCAGAAACCCATGGGGAACAAGGATATGGCGGACCACACAGACATCTGCCTGAAATAGCAGGGGACTGTGGGTCAAAGGAGGAATTGAGTGCCAGGTCAGTCAGGCCGATAAATCCCCCAGGCCAGATAGGCTGCATCCCAGAGTACCTCAGGAAATAGTGGAGTGATAATCTTTCAAAACTCTTTAGAAGTAGTTCCTGAGGATTGGCGGGTAGCAAATGTAATTAAGAAGGGAGGGAGAGAGAAAACGGGGAATTACAGACCAGTTAGTCTAACATCGGTAGTGGGAAACTGCTAGAGTCCAGCACATTTGGAAAGTGGTGAAATCATTGGACAAAGTCAGCATGGATTTACAAAAGGTAAATCATGTCTGAGAAGGAATTTTTTGTTAGTAGCGTGGATGAACCAGTGGATGTGGTATATCTGGACAGAAGGCTTTCGACAAGGTCCCACATAAGAGATTAGAGCATACGGTATTAGGGGTTCAGTATTGATGTGGATAGAGAACTGGCTGGCAAACAGGAAGCAAAGAGTAGGAGTGTTTCACAATGGCAGGCAGTAACTAGTGGGGTACCGCAGGGCTCAGTTGGGCAGCTATTACAATATATATTAATGATCGCAATATCTCCAAGTTTATGACACTAAGGGGGCAGTGTTCGCTGTGAGGAGGATGCTAGGAGACTGCAAGGTGACTTGGATAAGTGGGCAAAGCAGATGCAGGTTATCCAATTTGGTGGCAAAAACAGGAAAGCGGACTATTATTTAAATGGCGGCCATGACCTGGTGTCATGGTACACCAATTGAAAGTTGCAGGTGCAGCAGGCAGTGAAAAAAGCAAAGTATGTTAGCTTTCATAGCAAAAGGATTTGAGTACAGCAGGGAGGTTTCTACTTCAGTTGTACATCTGTGAGTATTGCGTGCACAAATCTGAGGAAGGACATTATTGCCATAGAGGAGTGCAGAGAAGGTTCAAACTGAATATGAAGAAAGACTGGATAGACTCTACTCTCTGGAAATTTAGGAGATTAAGAGGGGATCTTATAGATTAGATGCAGGAAGAATGTTGGGGAAGTCAGGGGTTTTTAAGACCAGACTTTCTTACAGAGATGAAAACAGAGGTATTGAGGCCCAGTTCATTGGCAGTGAGTTGGATGTGGCCCTTGTGGCTAAGGGGATTTGGCGAGAAGGCAGGTACGGGATACATCAGCCATGATCTGGCGGTGCATCGAAGGGCTGAATGGCCTACTCCTGATCTATTATCTTTAAAATTTCATATTATTAATCTCAATTTAAATACCACAGATGCCATAGTGGTTTTTGGATTGTTAGTTCAGGCTGCTGCGTTACAAGCCTACAATAATGCAGCTGGATTTAACATACTTTATAGTATTAGGCAAGCCAGGCGTAAAAGTTCTCAGTGAGAAATGGCCATAGTTTAGAAACAACTCTCAGTGCCAAAGTAGTTGGAGGCATTCCAGGAGGTGAAAGCTCAGAACAAATACTGTAGGTTTCTGGTTAGAGCAGGTTTGAGAGTCCGAAATCTCGGCCTCCTAGAATATAAAAAAATAGGGCAAACAAATGAATCTTCTGCCAGATAAATGAGATCTCAGTGCTGTAGATAGTATAAAAGAATGTAGACAGTGTAGGGATGAAATTATATTTTAAAAAATGAAGAAGAGTGCCTGAAAAATACAGGCAAATAAGACCAAGGAATGGCCAAGGAAATATGTAAATGTGTAAAAGGGAACCAAAAAAACTAAGGACAATTGGAGAACAAAAGTGTGTGTGTGTGAGTGAGAAGGTGGAACACATGGGATGCTGTTAATAAATACATTGTAGAAACAAAGAACTGCAGATGCTGGTTTGTACCAAAGTGAGATACAAAGTGCTGCAATAACTCAGCGGTTCATGCAGCATCTCTGGAGAAAAAGGATAGATGACCTTTCGGGTAGGGACCCTTCTTCAGAGTCTGTAGAAGGGTGCCGACCTGAAAGTCACCTATCCTTGTTCTCCAGAGATGCTGCATGAACCGCTGAGTTATGAGTGAGTCCGCTGAATTAATACATTGTGTCTACTTTCACAAATCAGTTAACTGAAAAAGACATTGTAATTCAGGATGAAGTGTGAAATATAAGATGATACAAAAATAGAAAGCAAGGAAATATTTTGAAGTTTTGCATCTTCAAAAACGACATAAAATTTATCCCAGGTTCCCAAATCATCCCTACGCTATCCATACTACTTGTGATATTATCTGCGGCTCTGAGCTGCCAGTTATCTGGCAAAAGATTTCTTTGTTTGCCCGATTCTTTATCTCGCAGGGGGCTGAGGTTTCAGAGTCTCACACAGGTTCAACCAGGAACATATTTGCTCTGAGCTTTTAAGTCCTGGAGTGCCTCCAGCTACTCTGGCACCGAAAGCAGTTTCTAAACAATTGCTAAATGATATTTGTGTCTAGCAATCCTGGCCTGATAGAAACAAGCGAGGATAAAGCAAAGGCTCCGATTATACTTTTCCAATCCACTCTGGTTTCAAACATGTTGTCTGGGGACCAGATATCTGCTGATGTGACACCATTAAGTAATTTGAGAACAGTCAGTCTAACATCAGTAATGAACAAATTCTTGGAAAAAACTATGGTACAATGTAGCTCATCAGTTACAAGGGCTCAAACATGTCAAGAACAGCACATTTTGAAGTAGAAAATGTTAAAGTCACTAGGGTCCAAGTGAAAGCTTAATTCAAAATTAGTTCAATGGCAGGATGCAGAGGTAAAGGTTATTTGTTCTTTCAAGATTAGAATGAGTGCTGGATATCTTGTTTCTCGCACAGGTGTCACAGATTATAGAACATGGCAAGTGTACAGGGGTGGCACAGTGGTGCAGTGACAGAGTTGCTGCCTTACAGCTCCAGATACCCAGGTCCAATCCTGATTACGGGTGCTGTCTGTACGGAATTTGTACATTCTCCCTGTGACCGCGTGGTTTTTCTCCGGACACTCTGGTTTCCTCTCACACTCCAAGATGTACAAGTATATAGGTTAATTGGCTTCAGTAAAATTGTAAATTGTCCCTAGAGTGTAGGATAGTGCTAGTATACAGGTTGATCGTAGGTCAGCGCAAACTCGGTTTCCGCGCTGTATCTCTAAAGTTTAAAGTGTAGGCTAGAAACTGGGATATCCTCTGAGGAGCGACTTGCCATCAAAACCTTTTTAATATCTGTAAAGTACAAATTAGATTGTAAGGAAATATGTCTCATTTGGCTGGGCATTTGCCGTTTGAATAGAATTGGTGGATGAAATAATCCCACATGAGTGGCATCAATTTTGCTATCCTGTGCATTAACTCTTTCCAGTGGTGAAATCTACAAAATTAACAGCAGCAATTCGAGAAGATTTCTTCAACATCATCTCCCGACCATGCAACCTTTGCAAACATTACCATTGGAATACCACCATCACTCTGCCTTGACTTGGAAGTATAGGACCATAATACATTGCAGCTGTGTGTAAATACAAGAACTGCCTGCTAAATAGCACTACCTTCACTAGACAAACATCAAGAAGTAGCTCAACACCATCGTTCAAGAACAATGAGGAATGGGAAACAAAAAACAGTGAAACCCACATTTCACAAGTGAATCAAGCTAGCAACAATGCTAAGTAAGGAGGCACACTTTAGTGTAAAAGAGAGCAGGAAATTAAACGGCTAAGAACTCCTGCAGCTAATTTTCATGACTAAATGTAATTAAAGACATGAAATGGCAGAAAAATTGAGGATCTTAATAACCTACTTTCATATTTTGATAACATAACTCGACAGTCTTCAAAAGCAATGAAGCATACAACAGTCTAAATTTTTATTAGAGAGGACTTATCTTTTAATTCAAATACAAAGTGCTGGAGGAACTCAGCGGGTCAGGCAGCATCAATGGAGGGGTATGAGGTAAAAGTTAAGGGAGGTGTGAAAGATACATCTTCTAGATGCGCTGGGACGCATCCTCAGTGATATGACCTGGGGTCATCGGGTGTTCAAACACCCTCGGCCAGGCGATCCAGCCTGGGTTGATCAAGCCCCGACTTGCGTGCCAGCAACAACTGCCCACGGATCAGCCCTCTTAATCCAAAGCCACCTAGTGGCTTTCTCTGCGGCTTTCGCGTGCGGATTGAATGGCCCTCTTCTTTGCCAGCCCCGTAATACCCAACTGGGTGAGGACTTTACAGAGTGAGCATCCTGCAAAGCCTCTACAGCCCACCTCTATAGGCTCAGGAAATGGATAGGCGGCCTTTTGAGTCGGGACCCTTTAGACTCAAAGAAAGGTGAAATGTTGCCTCTCCATTCCCTCCACATATGTTGCCTAACTCACTGAGTTCCTCCAGCACATTGTGTTTTCCAGAATCTTCAGTTTCTTGAGTCTCGAACTATTTTTGACTATTTAGATGTTGAAGAATGTATTAACATTATATGCTTTTTCTTATGTTACAAGACAGTTATCAAATTAATTCATTTTTGGATCTTTAGATATTCATTCCAATGAGGCTCAGCCAATCCATCCTGAAAGGCAGCTGGCAAATCCCAATGTTCATCTTCACCGAACAAACAGCACTGCAAGCTGGGATCTCAGAACTGAACTCCAGAGTCCAACTTCAGAAGAAGGTGATATTTCCCTTTGTTCGTTCTTCATTTTTTGTTTTTAATGTTATCTCTTAATTGTTAATGTCAACACCATCTTCCTGTCTTTCATCACTTTGTCTCTGTGCTTCTCTTGTATTTTTTTTCTTTTAATGTTGTTGGTTGTGGGAAGGATGGGAAAACCGAAAATAAACCACGACAAGCTGTGTTTTAACGGGTTTGCAGAACTGCTTCGGGTTTGCAGAACTGTTGGTAGCTCCTATTCCCAAGATTCCATCGTGTTCACTGGCAATACTGTTCATATAATCCCCACATTCCCATTAATATTCCCTCCTTCCCTTTTTTAACTACCCATCCAAACTCTAATATTCCCTCCCATTCGCTGCACTATTATAAGGGCCTGTTTCCATGCTGTATTAAAAAAAATAAAAAGTAAAACATTTGGGATATTAGAAGTGTCAGCTACAGAGACAGACTAAAAATTCTCATGTTTTCGTGAAATTTGTAGAAACCTAAATGAGTAAAGTAAATCACAAAATGTGGTCCTTCTAACATTGAATCTATCTTATTCCAACATGAAGAATTACAAATACCATACCAAATTACAAAAACTAACTATGACTTATTCAATGAATTCATCCCACATAATATTACATTTAGTACAAAACAGACTTTATCTGGTAATTTGAAAATGTGTTGTTTTGTGTTTTATTCAGCTTTAGTAAAATTATGGAGTGCACGTATTATTCAAATAAAATACTGGTAACAAGATACTCTTTGTTAAAATATTTGGTAAGAAAATTATTTGGCCCAACTTTACAAGTCTTTAAATGCTTCCCTGGAGCAAATAGGGTTGACATCATGTTTCAATTCTGGACCAACTAACTCAAGAAGATTATTTTTTCAATCCCACTTGGTTTGTGCCAAGTTAGCAAAACTCAACCGAAGCAATGACAGGCACTGCCTTTATGTTCTCAGATTAGAAAGGGTGGAAATTTACCCTCATAATTCTGCTGTTATAGCTATCAAGGACATGGCAAAGCTTTGTGATGATGTTGTTTCTGCCATCCTCATACATTTCAAGAATCAGTTAGTACTTGGTGACACAGCATAGCTGCTTATATAAAATACCAGGAGGTTGTCATCTCAAAATTAAATCTTTAAGAGAGGGAATAAGGTGATAAAATTTGAAATTTGGTGTTCCGCTTAATATTTAGGGGAATGGAGAATAAGTAACATACAAATCTAGTCCAGAGAAATTAATTCAAATACTACCCATGGCAGCTGAAATTCAATTGTAAATTTTGGAACAGAATATTATATTGACCTTGAAGCTGTCAAATTCAACTGGCTTACAAACATCATAGAGTATTGGACAAATGCAGCACTGAAACAGTCCATTCAGCCCACTAAATGCTGACTATCAAGCATTCATGTTTACACTAAACCTACCCTACTTTATTCTCCCCATATTCTTATCAAATCTCCCTTTGGATTCTACTACTCATACACACTAAATTACAATGGCCAATTAGTTTATCAATCTGCATGTTTTTAGGATGTGGAAGGAAACAGGAGCACACAGAGGAAAGACCCACGATTACACAGATAATGTGCAAACTGCACACATACAGCGCTGAACGTCAGTGGCTCCACGGATTGTGCTACTATCCTTTAGGTAGAAAAGAAGTTATCCTTACCAGAGCAGAAGTGATGTCAACTAAAAAATAATTTAGTCCCAAAATAAAGCATCAAAAAATTCTCTCTGCTTATCATAATAAACAGTTGTATTCAAAATGCAAATAGTGCAGTCAAAGCAGTTGAATCCTGACTTCTGGTCTAATCCTGACGTTAACTATAAATGGGAAATGTATTAAAATTGTCTTCATTACATCCTTGTATAATTCTTCTCATTCATTATTCTCTTACTGAGTACAGCAGGGAAACAGGCCGCTCTGCCCACCTTGTCCAGACTGACCAAGTTGGCATATTGGGCTAGTCCCACTTGCCTGCATTTGGCTCGTATTCCTCTTTTATTTTGAATCTGCCTATGATCTTTGCTCGTTTTGTTCTTGCAATCTGATTTTCTTTTTCAGACTTTTCTATGTAACCGTATAACAAAATATTAACCGTTCTCTCTTAATAATTACTATTATTATGAATTATATTCTTTGCTCCTAAATGTTGCTTTCAATTTATTTGTTCTAATTTCTTATTTTATGGCATATGGATGTATATTTAGCTTGCACTTTCCAGTTAATTACTGCATTTACTTTTGAGTAAAATCACCCTTCGGTTTATATTTTTACAATTGGCATTCAGTGCTGCCATGAAGTAAATTGATTTACTCTCCCATTTGATTTACTCTCCCACATTAATCTTAGTCCCATCTGCCTGCATTTGGCCCAATCCCTCTAAACCTGTCCTATCTATGTACCTCTCTAAATGTTTATTAAACGTTACGATAGAACCTGCCTCAACTACCTCCTCTGGCAACTCGTTCCATGCATCCACCATCTATTGTGTGTAAAAGTTGCTCTTGAGATTCCTATTAAATCTTTCCCCACCTCACCATAAACCTATGTCCTCTGTTTTTTGATTCCTCTACTCTGTGCAAGGACCTTCTGTGCGCCTACCCGATTTATTCCTCCCATGATTTTGTACAGCTCTATAGGATCACCCCTCATTCTCCAGCGCTCCAAGGAATAGAATTCTAGCCAAATCAAGCCCTCAAGTCCTGGCAACATCCTCGTAAATCTTCTCTGCACCCTTTCCAGCTTGACAACATCTTTCTTATAATATGGTGCCCAGAACTGAACACAATACTCTAAACGCGGCCTCTCCAACATCTTATATAACTGCAACATGACTTCCCAACGTCTATACTTGGCCAATGTGCCAAAGGCCTTTTTAACCAGTGCTGCCATGAAGCAAATTGATTTTCACTCCCAATATTAGTTTAGTTTATTATTGTCACATGTACAGAGGTAAAGCTTTTTTGTTGCATGCTCTCCAGTCAACTAAAAAACTGGATAGCATGCAACAAATGATTCCAATTAAACCATCCACATTGTACAGATACAGGATAAAGAGAATAATGTTTAGTGCAAGATAAAGTCCAGTAAAGTCCGAAGGTCTCCAATGAGGTAGATGGTCGGTCAAGACCGCTCTCTTGTTGACGATAGGATGGTTCAGTTGCCTGATAACAGCTGGGAAGAAAATGTCATAAATGCTTCATTAATCTACTCAGTCACCAATGTCTTTTAGGTCATTACTTGAAAGCCAAATTAGATTATATAACATTCTTGGGGGGAAAAAACTATGACTGTACGCTTCCTAAGTATTTAAAATATCCAGTTGGATATCGTCCTTAGACTCTGACAGCACCACTGGCAAACTTCCAGCAAGCTTACTCAAATAATGACCTAGATTTTAGAGCTTGTGGTATTTCACTGTGCAAATGCCAGCAAATACAGAATTTCCACATGTCTGTGTATAAAGTCCCCGACATGCTGTCAGCTGCTTAAGGTAATTACTTAGACTGCTGTGATTCTTTGGAGAATATTGCATGGGAGCACAAAATTGTGGGGATTCCCAGCAATTGTATCAGAACATAGTAAAATATAAACCAGAGACAGCAGTAGTCAAAATTACCTCTCGAGTCTGCTCCCCTTTAAGTAAGATCATTGCCCATTGTACCAATGGCCTTCACATCCTTGCCTAATCCCAATGACCCATGGTTAATCTATAGTCCAAATGCTTATCAGCATCTGCCTCGAATATCCTCAATAGCAGGGACATTTATTTAATGGTATTATGGATTGTGGAGAAAAATACATAGTATAAAAAATTATATGTCCTAGCTCATGGAATTCTTTGATTTCATTGGACAAGAGGGCTTCAATAGTAATAGTATTGGGTAGGCTAATGGGACAGAAGGATGATAAATCCCCTGGGCCTGATGGTCTGCATCCCAGGGTCCTCAGGGAGATGGCTCTAGAAATAGTGGACGCATTGGTGATCATTTTCCAATGTTCAATAGATTCAGGATCAGTTCCTGTGGATTGGAGGATAGCTAATGTTATCCCACTTTTCAAGAAAAGAGTGAGAGAGAAAACGGGGAATTACAGACCAGTTAACCTGACTTCGGTGGTGGTAAAGATGCTGGAGTCAATTATTAAAGAGGTAATAAGAGGCAGTAAAAGAATTAGTCCAAGTCAACATGGATTTATGAAAGGGAAATCATGCTTGACTAATCTTCTGGAATTTTTTGAGGATGTGACAAGTAAAATGGATGAAGGGGTGCCAGTGGATGTAGTGCATCTAGACTTTCAGAAAGCCTTTGATAAGGCCCCACACGGGAGACTGGTGACTAAAATTAGAGCACATGGTATTGGGGGTAGGGTGTTGACATGGATAGAAAATTGGTTGGCAGACCGGAAGCAAAGAGTAGGAATGAACGGGTCCTTTTCAGAATGGCAGGCAGTGGCAAGTGGAGTGCCGCAAGGCTCGGTGTTGGGGCCGCAACTGTTTACCATATATATTAATGATTTGGAAGAGGGAATTAGGAGCAACACTAGCAAGTTTGCGGATGACACAAAGCTGGGTGACAGCATGAACTGTGAAGAGGATGTTAGGAGGTTGCAGGGGGACCTGGACAGGTTGTGTGAGTGGGCAGATGTGTGGCAGATGCAGTATAATATAGATAAATGTGAGGCTGTCCACTTTGGCGGCAAAAACAAGGGGGCAGATTATTATCTCAATGGGGTTAGGTTAGGTAAGGGGGGAGGTACAGCGAGACCTGGGTGTCCTTGTACACCGGTCACTGAAAGTTGCCTTACAGGTACAGCAGGCAGTGAAGGAAGCTAATGGAATTTTGGCCTTCATAACAAGAGGATTTCAGTACAGGTTCTTTTACAGTTGTATAGGGCTCTGGTGAGACGACATCTGGAGTATTGTGTACAGTTTTGGTCTCCTAATGTGAGGAAGGACATCCTTGTGATTGAGGCAGTGCAGCGTAGGTTCACGAGATTGATCCCTGGGATGGCGGGACTGTCATATGAGGAAAGATTGAAAAGACTAGGCTTGTATTCACTGGAGTTTAGAAGGATGAGGGGGATCTTATAGAAACATATAAAATTATAAAAGGACTGGACAAGCTAGATGCAGGAAAAATGTTCCCAATGTTGGGTGAGTCTAGAACCAGGGGCCACGGTCTTAGAATAAAGGGGTCATTTAAGACTGAGGTGAGAAAAAACTTTTTTACCCAGAGAGTTGGGAATTTATGGAATTCCCTGCCACAGAGGGCAGTGGAGGCCAAATCACTGGATGGATTTAAGAGAGAATTGGATAGAGCTCTAGGGGCTAGTGGAGTCAAGGGATATGGGGAGAAGGCAGGCACGGGTTATTGATAGCGGACGATCAGCAATGATCGCAATGAATGGCGGCGCTGACTCGAAGGGCCGAATGACCTCCTCCTGCACCTATTTTCTATGTTTCTATGTTTCAAAAGATTAAGCAAAGCATGGGATTAGATTTTAATTGTGTTTTCTTCAAAGTTAGAAAATCGAACAGGACAGCACAACAGGCCCTTCAGCCCACATTGTCCGTGCTGAACATGATGCCAAGACCATTTCTTATCTTGCTGCATATAATCAATATCCCTACAGTCCCTGCATATCTATATGCCTATTCAAAAGTCTCTTAAATGCCATTATAGTACCTGCCTCCCCCACCATCCTGGGCAGCGCTTTCCAGGCACTCGCCGCTTTCTGTGTTTTAAAAACAGTTGCCCGGACATCTCCTTTAAACATTGCCCCTTTCACCTTAAAGCGATGGCCACTAGCTTTTTATTGTTCCATCCTGAGAAAAAGGATCTGACTGTCTATGTCTCTCAAAATGTTATATACCTGCCACAGGGGTCAGTGCCGGGTATACTGTTTGTTAGTTACATTAATGATTTGGATGACAATGTAGCCAACATTGTTAGTAAATTTGCAGATGACACCAAAAGTGATAGTATAGTGGACAGTAAGTGTACATCGGATTCAGATTCAGATACTTTGGATTTGGATGCATACCAAAACATCAGAGGTCCCAGAACAGATCCCTGCAGAACTAGCTTGGTGTGGTCTGTGACCAGTGGCGTTCTGCAGGTTTCTGTTCTGGGACCTCTGATGTTTTGGTATGTATGAATGAATTAGATGTAAACGTCGATGGGTTGGTTAGTAAGTTTGCAGAGGACACCAAGATTGCTGAGGTCGTGGACTGTGAGGAAGGCTATCAAGGTATACAGCAAGATATAGACCAGCTACTGAAATGGGCAGAGTAATGAGCGGACAGACTGAGTTTAACCTAAGTAAGTGCGAGGTGTTGCACTTTGAGAGGTAAAATCTACGGGTAAATTTACAATTAATAACATGACCCTGGTGTGCAGAGGGATTTTGGGGTCCAAGTTCATAACTCCCTGAAAGTGGCAACACAAGAGTAGTTAAGAAGGCAAACGGTATACTTGCTTTCTTAGGTAAGGGCATTGACTATAAGAGTCATGATGCAAGAGCCATAGGACCTTGGTTAGGCTGCATTTGGAGTGTTGTGTGCAGTTCTGGTCACCTTTTAGGAAGGATGTGAGGCTTTGGAAAGCATGGACAGGAGGTTAACCAGAATGATGCTTGGATTAGGTGGTATTGGCTACAGGCAGAAGTTGAGCAGACTTGGATTGGTTTCTCTGGAATACCTGAGGTTGTGGGGAGACCAGATGAAAATATATAAAATTATGAAAGGCATCGATAGCGTAGACAACTGGAACATTTTTCCCAGGATAGAAAAACCAAATAACAGAGAGCATAGCTTTAAGGTGAGAGGGGCAACGTTCAAAGGAGATATGAAGGGCAAACTTTGTACACAGAGGGCGTGAAGTGCCTGGAACATGCTGCTGGGATTGGTGGTTGAGGCAGATACAATAGTGGGATTTAAGGGACGTTTGGATAGACATATGGATGTGCAGGGAATGGAGGGCTATGTATTAAGTATGGGTAGATAAGAGATGGTCTGGGCATCATGATTTGCACAGACATTGCAGGCCAAAGGGCCTGTTCTTGTGCTGTACTGCTCCATGTTCTATGTCCATTTCTGCCTAAAAATGTGGATAGGGATCTGGCCCAACCCTTCTTCATCAGTTTGCTCAACAATCATTTTTTAAGAGGCCATTGCAACTTGTGGCCACGACAAGTAACAGAAATGTTTCTTGATTACCAATATAATTATCTTTACATTTTTTTATGAAGGTGCACTGAATCTTGATACCATTTTCCTCGTATTTTTTACATCACTTCCCCCTTTTAAAGCACCATTTACATAGTTCACCAGATCCACACTTTTCATTTACTCTCCACTGATATTTTTGCAGCTTCCGGTAGCTTCAATGCCATCCCTCTCTGGGGTCAACCTGCATATTTTACCATCCCCTCTTCCATACTAACATCAATTGACCACCTCTACTCAGTTTTCCTACTCTGCAGGCACTGTAGCGCCTTTTGGTCTTACAGGTAAATGTTGTTCATTCAACAAGGCTTTTCTTGTTTCAACAATCACTCTGTGCCACAGGAGGGTCAATTCTTCTCTCCTGTCATCCATTTCATTCCTTAACTGAAAGAAGATGCAATTTTCAGATTACCATGCCTGAGGCCTTCCTAATCTACTGCTTACCCTCTCAATCACTATCACTAATGTTACAAATGTTCTCCATCTATATCATAGCTTTCTTGTGAATTTTTTCTGCTTTCCCTCTCTTCCCAAAGGGTTTTCTATTTGCATGACTGCTTCACTGACTATTCAAAGGTAAGATGTGACCTATTCCTAGGATTTGGTTAATACCTCCTTTGATCATTTACATTCTAATCTTCCTCTCCTCGGACAGGTACCATGCTTACAGCAGCTACATCTCTTGGATTACCTGTATAAAAAGAAGCAATGTGTGAAAAACCACGACCTACAAACCTCAAACTTTCACATGCAACTGAACTATAAAACAAACAAATATTTGCTAAAATAACTTTTAAAATACAATAATAAAATTGGAAATGTTTTAAGATTTTTGTTTGTACTTTTTAACTGCAGCACCACCAAAGCAAGCTGGTCTGGCTGAAGGAGAAGTTACCAGTATTGAACTACTTAGGGCTGATCCCAGTATGGAACTAGGCCTGAGCATCGTAGGTGGGAATGAAACTCCCTTGATCAATATTGTAATTCAGGAAGTTTATCGAGACAGCATTGTTGCAAAAGATGGAAGACTTCTTTCTGGTGACCAAATATTACAGGTAATAAACTAAAAACAGTGTTCACAGCAGACATAAGAAACTGCAGATGCTATGATCTTCTTGAGCAAATCACAAAGTGCTGGAGGTACAGCAGATCGGGCAGCATCTGGGGAGGTAATGGTCAGGCGATGATTTGGCTCTGGACCCTTCTTCTTCAGGCTGGTCCCGAAACGTCACCTATCCATTCCCTCTTTCTAGGGTCTCTGGCCCTGTGAGGCAGCAGCTCCACCAGTTGTGTTACTATGCCGTCCTCCGATTTCGATTTTGACATGCAGTAGACTTGAGAACAGATGTCAAAACTAAATTAGGACTGGGAGCCTAAGCTTAAAGAATATACTTGCAATAAGAGAGCATGTGATGAGTGTTAACTAATATGAAGGAATTGCCTTCAGAGGAGAAATATGGTAGCCTAGGCCATAAAGGAACACGTATCAAAGCATATAACATTTTTACAGTTTGACAAGATAGATGAACGGATTATGCGTTTCCTTTTCCTGTCTAATACCATGTGTTTGTCTCAAAAGAAGGGATTGGCCTTTGGCTATTAAAGAATGAGATGACAAGAAATGTTTCACCCTGACAGTGGTGGATCTTTGAAATTCTCTGCACAAGGCACTGCTGCACTCAGTAAGGTGCACTAGAATGTCGAGCCATTTGTTCCCTGTTGCACAGATGCTTGATGCCCTGAAACAATGGTCCAATGCTGTCTCTACTTTGTTCCAGATTAATGGTGTTGACATCAGCAATGTACCTCACAACTACGCCAGAGCTGTGCTATCGCGGCCCTGCTCCACTCTACTGCTCATGGTTCTGCGGGAAAGGCGATTCAGTGGATTAACACATTTCCACCCTGACAACAGCTCTGCACGAGAAGATGGCTTTCATGTGACTTTGCTCAAAAGCGAATCCAGCGAGCAACTTGGCATTAAACTAGTTCGTAGACTAGATGAGGCAGGCATCTTTGTCCTGGACCTTCTGGAAGGTGGTCTGGCCGCCCAGGATGGGAGATTGTGCAGCAATGATCGGGTGCTTGCAATAAACGGCCATGACCTGAAGCAAGGGACACCTGAACTAGCTGCTCAAATTATCCAGGTACACGTCTTTCACTGCAGTCAATATGTTGCTGTATTTTTTAAACATTTGAGGTAAAGCTGCTTTCATTTTTTCTATCAGTAAATGTTTTATTTTCATGCTTTTCAGGGCAGTGGTGAGAGTGTTCACTTCATAATCTCCAGAACGAAGAAGCAGTTCTCCAATGTTATTCGAGAATTGGGATCACAGATAAGTCAGCAACATCCAAACCAGTTCACACACCTCATGCCCCATATCAAATCTAATACTCACAAGGTAAGTGGTTACAATAAATACGCAATGATTTTCACTGAAATGCATGGTTTACATTGCTTGAGTCCAAGAGTCAGCTTTGAATCAGTGAACTTCTGAAATTTAAAAATAGAAACAAAGTACTGCAAATGCTGGTTTATACCAAAGATAAACACAAGGTGCTTGGAGTAATTCAACGGGTCAGGCAGCATCTCTGGAGAAAAGAGATGGGTGACATTTCTGGTTAGGACGGTCTGAAGAAGGGTCCCAATCTGAAACGTCACCCATCCTTTTCCTCCAGAGATGCTTGCTACCTGACTCGCTGAGTTACTCCAGTACTTTGTGTCTAAAGATCTGAAATTTTCTCAGTTGACTTCATATTCACAAGAACACTTTCAAATGATGCTTGATTTTCTATTAAATTAATTATTTACCGTTATAATCAGCAATATAATTATTCTTCAGTCATTAGTAATCATTTAGAAAACCTTAATATATTTTTCATTGTTATCATTTAAAATAACTATGATTGATCTTAAAGTAAATGCAGGGTAGCGGAAACAAGATCCAAACGACATAGTTTAAGATTAGAGGGGTAAAATTTAATAGGAACCTAGTGGCAATAGTGTATATATGGAATGAGTTGCCAGAGGAGGTAGTTGAGGCAGGTACTATTACAACATTTAAAAGACACATGGATAGGAAATGTTTAAAGGGATATGGGCTAAGCAGGAATCGGACAAGCTTAAATGAGGCATCTTGGTCGGCATGGGTGATAGGGCCAAGGGGCATGTTTCTGCGCTGTACAATTATTCATGAATAATACAAAAAACATGGATAATAAAATATACTGTAAAATGCATTAAAGGACATCAAACATGTTGCAGAGCTCTGAGCTGCAGCGCGGCAGCCTCTACTCAGGCCAGTGATCAGAGGATTGGGACCAGGGCAACCACTGAAAAATAATCACGATGGTTTTCCGTAGATCTGTGAAGAATTGTGGAATCACCACTTCATTCTTGAATATTATTCCTGGTCACAATGTGTGTTGCCTAATGTAATTTACAGAAGTAATAGAACTTTTATTACATTCTCTCAGCCTCATGAACTTCCTAGGAATCATATAAAATGGATTTATAGCTGTGATTCCGCAGCAGTGCTCTGACCCTTTGCAGGGAAGGG
This sequence comes from Okamejei kenojei, assembly GCA_035221665.1. Lineage (NCBI taxonomy): Eukaryota > Metazoa > Chordata > Chondrichthyes > Rajiformes > Rajidae > Okamejei > Okamejei kenojei. The sequence goes on along the minus strand of CM069136.1, from coordinate 71,174,574 downwards.
GCAAATGAATGAGCTGTTTTTGTTAATGTATGGTGAAATGAATAACAACAGCTTCACTGGCAAAGTTAAAGAAATGCGATGAGGAGCATTTTCAATGGAGGAGACTGAGGACAGAGAGGTCTGTGTTGGAATGGTAAGCAGAATTAAAGTATCCAGCAACTGGGAGATCAGGTAGGTTCAGGCAGGGGAGCGAAGGTGTTCCGCAAAACGATCGCCCAGTCTGCGTTTGGTCTCGTCGATGTATACGAATCCACATATTGAACAACGGATACAGTAGATGAGGTTGGAGGAGGTGCGTGAACCTCTGCCTAACCTGAAAGGACTATCGGGGTCCCTGGACAGAGTCAAGGGAGGAGGTATAGCGACAGGTGTTGCATCTTCTGTGGTTGCAGGGGAAGGTACCTGGGGAGTGGGTGGATTGGGTGGGAAGGGATGAGTTAACCACGGAGTTGCGGAGGGAACGGTCTCTGCGGAAGGCGGAGGACCCCTTCTTCCGTCTCCACCGGTCCCACTCATCATGGACTCCCCAGAACTTCTCTCTGGACCGCTCTGGACCGCTTTATTTCTAACTGCCAGCACAACATCAACCATCTCACCATTTCCACTTCCCTTACCTACTCCATCCTCACCCCCTCTGAACGTACAAGCCTCCGCTCACTCTGCAGCAACCCTGATATTATAGTCAAACCCGCCACCAAGGAAGGTGGCAGTCTGGCGTGCTGACCTCTACCGGGCTGAGGCCAGGCGGCAACTCTCAGACACCTCCTCCTACTTATCTTTGGACCACGATCCCACTGATGAGCACCAGGCCTTAGTCTCAAACACCATTACTGATTTCATCGGTTCTGGCTGTCTGCCTTCCACAGCCTCCAACCTTATCGTTTCCCAGCCCCGCTCAGCCCGTTTTTACCTTCTCCCCGAAATTCACAAACACAACTGCCCTGGCAGGCCCATTGTTTCTGTCTGCTCCTGTCCTATGGAAATGATTTCCACATACCTTGATATCTATCCTATCCCCCCCGGGTCCAATCTCTCCCAACTTGTGTCCAAGATACCTCACATGCCCTTCGTCTCTTTAATGACTTCTGCTTTCCGAGCCCCCCACTCCCTCTTCTTTACTATGGACGTTCAGTCACTCCACACCTCCATCCCCCTCCGTTTCTTCCTCGACCACAGAACCATCCAATTTCCCTCTATTAACACTCTACTGGTCCTCACCCTCACCAACTTCTCCTTTGTCTCCTCCCACTTACTCCAAGTCCAAGGCATAGCTATGGGCTCCCGCAAGGGCCCCAGCTATGCCTGCCTCTTTGTAGGGTGCATTGAACAATCCCTGTTCCAGGCGCACACTGGCCCTATCCCCGAACTCTATCTCCGTTACATTGATGATTGTATCGGTGCTACCTCAAACACCCATGCAGAATTCATGGACTTCATCAGCTTCACCACCAATTTTCATCCGGCACTTAAATTTACTTGGACCACCTCACTCTCCTTTCTTGATCTCACAGTCTCCATCACAAGAAATAGCCTTTCAGATCAGGCAGAGGTTCACTTGCACCTCCTCCAACCTTATCTACTGTATTCGTTGTTCAAGATATAGACTCTTATACATCGGCGAGACCAAACACAGACGGGTGAAAGTTTTGCGGAACACCTTAGCTGAGCCCGCCTGAACTTACCTGATCTCCCGGTTGCTGGACACTTTAATTCTACACAGACCTTCACAGACCTTTCTTTCCTCGGTCTCCTCCATTATCAGAGTGAGGCTAAACACAAATTGGAGGAACAGCATTTCATATTTCACTTGGCAGCTTACAGCCCAGTGGTATGAATATTGATTTCTCTCACTGCAGGTAGCCCCGGCATTCCCTCTCTCTCTATCTCTCCCCCACCCAAGTTGCACTCGCTTCTCATTTTCACCCTACAACAGCCTTTATCCTTTATCGTTACTTTTTTGCATATCTTCCATTAATTTTTCTATATCTTCACATCACCGTCTATATCTCTCGTTTCCCTTATTCCTAACCTGTCTGAAGAAGGGTCTCGACCCGAAACGTCACCCATTCCTTCTCTCCAGAGATGCTGCCTGTCTCCAGCTTTTTGTGTATCTTCAGTTTAAACCAGCATCTGCATCATCTTCTTACACACTCATCTTAAGGGTTCCTATTAAATCTTTCCCCTCTCATCTTAAACCTATGTCCTCCTGTTCTTGATTCCCCTACTCGGGGTAAAATACACTGTGCGTTCACCTTTTCTATTCCTCAAGATCATATACACCTCTACAAGATCACCTCTCACCCTTGTGCTCCAATGAATAAAGTCTGACCTTGCCCAACCTCTCCCTATTGTTCAGGCCCTTGAAGTCCTGGAACGTCCTCATAAATCTTCTCTGCACTCTTCTCAGCTTAATGTCATGGCTGGAGTGAGAAAATTGGCCAAGGACACACAATGATTCATAAATAAGGATCGCATTTTAAAATTAAGGTATGGCCGGATCAGAGGATGACATCTTAGAATGAATAGTCAAATTGTCTGCTGCTATTGTGAATGACTAGGTTCAATTTCAGCAGTTAGGATAAAGATGGCGCCTGGGAACCATCTTTCTTCATAGCTTCAGTCTTCACAATATGCAGTTGAAAGTTCTGTTGATTGATGGTCAAGCAGTATACCAAATCAATATAAGGTTCAACAGAAGTAAACTAAACTGTGTTGTCAGCGTGCCCAACATATGTTCCGACATCGCCAACAAAGAACAGGTGTGAGTGCAAGGATAAATCCTTTTGAGGCTTCTGGAGCTAGTAGCAGATGTGAGCTTGTAGCAGATATGAGGGAAGACATTCCTGATAATATTCGAGCCATAACTGGAATAGAATTAGAAACTAGAAAAGGCGGTCCCAGCCAAACCAGATAACAGAGGTGAATTAAACACAAAGTACAGGAGTAACTCAGTGTGACAGTGTGACAGGTAAAATCTCTGGAAGGAATGGATATGTGACGTGAGGTATTGGGGAAGGACGATGTGTGCTCAATTTGTCAAGTGCGGTGATCTAACCACGATAAGGAGGGCTAGTCACCCACAATCACAATCTCAAAGAATTTCATCTTTGATCGACCAAATTTGAGGTTAGTGAATCAAAAGGTGATGAAATCAGCTACAATAAAAATAATTTCTAATCCTCATAATTGTGTCTGTGGCAGCACCATTTTGATAAATTCTCAATTTAATATCTTGAATGTATTTTTGCCTATTTCCTCAGGACTTGGCCCAATGCATTATTTGTCAAGAAAAGCAGATCACTGTAAAGAAAGAGCCTCATGAGTCTTTAGGAATGACCGTAGCCGGAGGACGGGGCAGCAAAAATGGCGAGTTGCCAATATTTGTCACCAGTGTCCAGCCACATGGCTGCCTTTGCAGAGAAGGGCGGATCAAACGTGGTAAGACTACACAATGACCAGAGCCTCATAGGATTTCTTGTGATTTTCATTTGTGCGTCTACATTTTAAAGAGCAATTTGCTTTCACCATGCAGGCTAGGGTCTGGCCTACATGTGACTATAAACGTAAACATCTGGTTGGTTCTCAAGTACTGTTAAGTTGACTAGAAATTCACACGATTGTGCTATTACTGTTACTTTCAAAGAGAGAAAGAATTATTTTGTTATCACCTCTTCCCCAGCCAACCATGGGCCGTTATTGCCCCCACCCTTCCTTGGTCATCTGCTGTCGGCCCTGCTTTGTTCTGGCCATTTCTTATCTCCAGTTCTCTACTTTCAGTCTGAAGAAGGGTCCCAACCAGAAATACCACCCATCCTTTTTCTCCAGAGATGCTGCCTGACTCGCTGATTTACTCCAGCACTTTGTGTCTACAGTATCTTCAGAGAAGGAATACAATGGATTCAGATAGACATAGCAAAGTTACTGCCAGCCCAGTAAACCTTTCAAATTCTCCTCACAAACATCTGGATTTGTGTTTAAATTGGAAGAGCTGACCCACAGGCTAGTTAAGCTCATTGTATCATACCTTACAATCTATGATCTACACAGCAGAGATTTTATGGCTGTGTTTTGCAGATAGCAGATGTTGATATTGTCATCTTTCAGTGTTTGATGGGAACCTGGAATTGTTGTGGGTTGAAGCGAAGGGACTGTTGAACTCTTGGCATAATGCAAGTGGTATGGAAAATATTGGATCCATAATCGAAAATGTTATAACTGAATACAATAGACAATAGGTGTAGGAGTAGGCCATTCGGCCCTTCGAGCCAGCACCGCCATTCACTGCGATCATCCACATTCAGGACCCCGTTCCTGCCTTCTCACCACATCCCCTAACTCCGCTATCTTTAAGAGCTCTATCTAACTCTCTCTTGAAAGCATCCAGAGAATTGCCCTCCACTGCCTACTGAGTCAGAGAATTCCACAGACTCACAACTCTGTGTGAAAAAGCTTTTCCTCATCTCCGTTCTAAATGGCCTACCCCTTATTCTTAAACTGTGGCCCCTGGTTCTGGACTCCACCAACATCGGGAACATGATTCCTGCCTCTAGCGTGTCCAATCCCTTAATAATCTTACATGTTTCAATAAGATCCCCTCTCATCCTAAATTCCAGAGTGTACAAGCCCCATGTGCGGACGCGGCGTCAAAGGACGAAAAGCTGAAGCAAAGAAGTGGAAGCCAAAGAACCGAACGGAAACAAAGCCAAAAAGCCAACTAACCGAAAGGGTGGGACGCCTAAAAGCAAACTCACCAAAAGGCCACTATGCCGAAACGCCAACTCACCAACTCACCAAAAGGCTGCGTCGTCTACAAGCCAACTCACCGAAAGGCCGCTCTGCCGAAAAGTCAAGTAACGGACATGACGTCGCCGGGGGGAGTGGGACTTGTCAGCGATTGGTCCAGACCCCAGCGCCCATCACATCACTGGCCGCTGGAGACGGGAGGGTGGGGGTCATTTTCCCACACAAGCCATAGGTGACAGGGCACTCTGAACGTGAGCACCAAGTTGTAAGCGGCTGAAGGAGCGCATCCCTCGGGACAGCCCCCATTCTCTGACAGCCACGGCCTCCCACCGCCTCATCTCCCCCGTGCAGCCGCACTGTGACGGGCTGTGGGTCGGCAACGCCGGTGGAGCAGAGGTGTGGGGCAGGATGTTCCCTCCGCCCACCCAGCGTCACTGACCGCGATGCACCGCCATCGGACCCCAACCCCCACACCAGTGTGATTCACCCTGCCCCCCGACCCCCGACCCCGGCTCACACACGGGGTGATTTACCCCTTGACACCCACACCAGGTGATTCACCCCCCACCCCGGTCGCGGGGACAGACGGCAGCCATAGTAAATCGCTTTTAAAACATGGCGGAAGACACAAATTCCCTGGCGGGTCGATGACAAGTGTGCATGACAACGAATAATTTTATCTCCTCCCACTCGCCCCCCGACAACAAGAAGCACGTTTTATTTATTACCGTCTGGTTGCCTGCGTAACGCACACAACAAGCTCCCACGCACAAAACACCAGGTTATCTGTAATCTGTTTTAACCGAAGATGGACACAAAAAGCTGGAGTAACTCAGCGGAACAGGCAGCATCTCTGGAGAGAAGGAATGCGTGACGTTTCGGGTTGAGACCATTCTTCAGACCTGAAGACTGAGTCTGAAGGGTCTCGACCCGAAACGCCACCCATTCCTTCTCTCCAGAGATGCTGCCTGTCCCACTGAGTCACTGCAGCATTTTGTGTCTGTCTTTGGTGGGACAGTTATCTCATTTCATTGGCTTCATGCATTGCGCGCATGGAAGGGACGCTAGACGATTACATGCCGCTTGCATCTATTCAGCCAAGTGTGCTCTTAAAGAAATCTCACATCTTTGCGAGGGAGGGCTGGAATGGACGAAGCCATCCGCTAAAGCAAAGGCATAGTTAGGATAGGGAAATAATCCCGCCACTTAATTAATCAGGTTCCTGAATGTAAGAACTATTTATACATGTAACATTTTTGGTTTTAAATCATTAACTCTCTTTTGAGTTTTAAAGCCGACCCCGTCCTGTGGGAAGGGCTTGCTGCAGCTGGTTTCATAGTGCCTTCATTGTTGGTAGGTGCTGATCTTTCACATGGACCGCTGTCCGTGCCAGTTTTCCCAACTTTCATAGCCACTCTGCATTAGTGGAGTCAGCCTTGAATCCGCTCTATGATCTTTGGCAGTGACTCGTCCATGCTGTGATTGCCACAGAGGCTTTTCAACATATTTTTCGATGCCCGTCAGATTTTAAGCCGAAAAACAATCTGACGCCGAGCGGACATGACGTCAAAAAGCTTAAAAAAAACCAAAGATATTAGAGCAAGGTGTATGATCTTTGGAAAAAAAGATCTTACTTATCGAAAAGAAAAGAAATATCAATCTCTTTGAATCGTTGCCATCAAAAAGCTGGAGAAGAACATTACATATCGAAAAGGAAGGTATTACTGTGTTTGAACAATAAATAAAACGTGCTTCTTGTTGTCGGGGGGGGGGGGATGGGAGGAGATAAAATTGTTCGTTGTCATGCACGCTCATCAGCCCGCCAGGGAATTTATGTCCCCCCCCCATGTTTTAAAAGCGATTTACTATGGCTGCCAATGTCCCCACGGCCGGGGTGGGGGGGGTGAATCACCCCGTGTGTGGGTCGGGGTCGGGGGGGGTGAATCACCCTGGTGTGGGGGTTGGGGTCCGATAACGGTGCATCGCGGTCAGTGACTCTGGGTGGGCGGAGGGACCAACCTGTCCCACACCTCTGCTCCACCCGGCGCTGTCGACCCGCAGCCCGTCAAAGTGCGGCCGCGCGAGGGAGACGAGGTGGAGGGCGGCTGTGGCCGTGGGAGGGTGGGGGCTGCGCTCCTTCGGCCGCTTACAACTTAGTGCTCGGGTTCAGAGTGCCCAGTCACCTATGGCTTGTGTGGGGAAAATGACCCCCACCCTCCCGTCTCCAGCGGCCAGTGTTGTGATGGATGCAGGGGTCTGGACCAATCGCTGACAAGTCTTGCCCCCTCGGCGACGTCATGTCCGTTATTTGACTTTTCGGCAGAGCGGCCTTTCAGTGAGTTGGCTTGCAGGAGACGCAGCCTTTCGGTGAGTTGGCGTTTCGGCATAGCGACCTTTTGGGTGAGTTTGCTTTTAGGCGTCCCGCCCTTTCGGTTGGTTGGCTTTTCGGCTTAGTTTCCGGTCGTTTATTTGGCATCCACTTCTTTGCTTCGGCTTCTCGTCCTTCGATGCCACGTCCCGGTACCTACAAGCCCAGCCACTCCATTCTATCAATACTCCAGGTGTGGTCTCACTAGGGCTCTGTACAACTGCAGAAGGACCTCTTTGCTCCTATGCTCAACTCCTCTTGTTTATGTGCCATAAACTTCACTGCCTGCTGTACCTGCATGCTTACTTTCAGTGAGTGATGAACAAGGACCCCCAGATCTCTTTGTACTTCCTCTTTTCCCAACATGACACCATTCAGATAATAATCTGTCTTCCTGTTTTTGCCACATTAAACTGCATCTGCCATGCATCTGCCCACTCACCCAACCCTGTCCAAGTCACCCTGCATTCTCATAACAGCCTCCCCACAGTTCACACTGATACCCAGCTTTGTGTCATCTGCAAATTTGCTAATGCTACTTTGACTCCCTTCATCTAAATCATTGATGTGTATTGTAAATAGCTGCGGTTCCAGCATCGAGCCGTGCGGTACCCCACTAGTCACTGCCTGCCATCCCTACTCTTTGTTTCCTGTCTGACAAACAATTTTCTATCCATGTCAGTATCCTACCCCCAATACCACATGCTCTAAATGTTCCCACTAATCTCCTATGTGGGACCTTATCAAATGCTTTCTGAAAGTCCAGGTGCACTACATCCACTGGCTCTCCCTTGTCCATTTTCCTAGTTACATCCTCAAAAAATTCCAGAAGATTAGTCAAGCATGATTTCCCCTTCGTAAATCCATGCTGACTCAGACCGATCCTGTTACTGCTATCCAAATGTGCCGCTATTTCATCTTTTATAATTGCCTCCAGCATCTTCCCCATCACCGATGTCAGGCTAACTGGTCTATAATTCCCTGTTTTCTCTCTCCCGCCTTTCTTAAAAAGTGGGATAACATTAGCTACCCTCCAATCCACAGGAACTGATCCTGAATCAAGAGACCATTGGAAAATGATCACCAATGCGTCCACAATTTCTAGAGCCACTTCCTTAAGTACCCTGAGATGCAGACCATCAGGCCCTGGGGATTTATCATCCTTCAGTCCCATCAGTCTAGCCAACACTATTTCCTGCCTAATGTGAATTTCCTTCAGATCCTCCATCACCCTAGATCCTCTGGCCACTAGTACATCAGATAAATTGTTTGTATCCTCCTTAGTGAAGACAGATCTGTCAACTCATCTGCCATTTCCTTGTTCCCCATAATAAATTCACCCCTTTCAGTCTTCAAGGGTCCAACTTTGGTCTTAACTAATTTTTTCCTCTTCACATACCTAAAGAAGCTTTTTTTATCCTCCTTTATATTCTTAGCTAGCTACCTGAAGGGGCTGATGGATCTGTTTCCTTGCTGTATCTCTAAACTAAACTAAAAGTAATGTGTGGGACAAAGGTGCAGAGGTAGAGTTACTGCCTTAGTGCGCCAGAGGCCCACGTTTGATCCTGACTACGGGTGCAGTCTGTATGGAGCTTGTATGTTCTCCCTGTGACCGCATGCGTTTTTTCAACGTGCTCCAATTTCCTCCCATACTCCAATGACACGCAGGTTTGTAATTTAATTGGCCTCCGTTAATTGTCCTTAATGTGCAGGATAGAAGTAGCGTGGGAGTGGACTCGGTGGGTCAAAGGGCCTGTTTACACCGTGTGCGGACGTGGCGCCGACGGACGAGAGGCTGAAGCAAAGAAGTCGAAGCCAAAGAACCGAATGGAAACGAGGCCGAAACGCCAAAGAACCGAATGGAAACGAGGCCGAAACGCCAATAAACCGAAAGAGTCCGAAGACGAAACGCCTACTAACCGAAAGGATGGGACGCCTAAATGCAAACTAACAGAAAGGGCGGGACACCTAAAAGCCAACGAACCGAAAAGCTGCGACGGCTGAAAGCAAACTTATCGAATGGCCACTCTGTCGAAATGCCACCTACCCGAAAGGTGGCGTCGCCTACAAGCCAAAGGACCGACTGCCACTCAACAGTGATTGTGGGACGCTCCCGCGGGTGGAGATGGAGGAGAGATAGGAGGGAGAGAGAAGGGAGGGAGAGAGAAGGGAGGGAGAGAGAAGGGAGAGCGAGAGAAGGGAGAGAGAGTGGGTGAGAGAGGAAGCGAAGAGAGGAGAGAAGATTGGAGAGAGGCGGAGAGAGAGAAGAGGGGAGAGAGAGGAGGAGAAAGAAGAGGGGAGAGAGGAGAGAGAAGGGAGAGAGAAGAGTGGAGAGAGAAGGGGGAGACGGGAGCGTGGGGTTCATTTTCCCACACAAGCCATAGGTGACTGGGAATCTGAACCCAAGCACCAAGTTGAAAGCGGCCGAAGGTGTACAGCTCCCACTCTTCCCACGGCCACCCTCTGCGGTCGGGTGGAGTGGAGGTTTGGGACAATGTTCATGCCTAAGTGATGTGATGGACGCGGAGGTCTGGACCAATCGCTGACAAGTCCCTCCCCCCGGCAACGTCATATCCGTTATTGGACTTTTCTGTTGAGCGGCTGTCGGTCCTTTGGCCTGTAGGCGATGCCGCCTTTCGAGTAGGTGGCATTTCGACAGAGCAGCCATTCGGTAAGTTTGCTTTTAGGCAACGCAGCTTTTCGGTTTGTTGACTTTTAGGCGTCCCGCCCTTTCTGTTAGTTTGCATTTAGGCGTCCCATCCTTTCGGTTAGTAGGCGTTTCGTCTTCAGACTCTCTCGGTTTATTGGCGTTTCGGCCTCGTTTCAATTCGGTTCTTTGGATTTGACTTCTTAGCTTCGGCTTCTTGTCTGTCGGCGCCACGTCCGGGTACCTGTTTACACACTGTACCTAAACTAAACTAAAATGTATTCTTGGTGTAGAGGTTCACTGCTCACCTGCAAAAGTGGTGTGTAGCACCACCACAGACCAAGTAGCCTGAGTTCTGAAGGACTCTTAAATTCTTCCATTTACTTGCTGGCCAGACAACTTGTTTGCAGCTCATCCGTGTGGTTAACCTGGATTTACCCTATCAGAGATGCACCCATCTCCCACCCTCCCTGCAGCTTTACCAGTTTCTTTTGTCTCTTTTTAAGTCTTTATCCTTTTCTACAAATTTAACTGTGTAGATGTAGTCGTTAAATATTCAAATATAATCTGAAGAAGGGTCTCGACCCGAAACATTGCCTATTTCCTTCGCTCCATAGATGCTGCCTCACCCGCTGAGCTTCTCCAGCATTTTCGTCTACCTTCTATTCAAATATAAGTGTCTTTTGGATCATTATTATTATTATTATTGAACTAAAGGCAGCTAATAACAAGTAGGTAAATTAAAGCTCTTGCAATTATTTACATGTCGCCTGGGCTTGGGAATTGAGAAGTTCGAACATTTGAGTGGAACTGTACATTAGCATCGTTAAATCATTGAAGAAATTGTACTAACTTTATTGTTTATTATTCACATTGTCGGTTTCTGAATGGCAACATTAATAACATTCTAATTTCATTCATTTATGCTAGTTTTCTGAGCTGCTTTACCTTGGGGAATGAGGGCTGAGATCTGTACACAGTCAGATACTCTGTTCAGAAAGATTTTAATGTTGAGGAAAACACAAAGTGCTGGAGGAACTCAGTGGGTCAGGCAGCATCTCAGGAAGGAATGGACAGACAACATTTTGGGTCGGGGCCCTTCTTCAGACTGATGTTGACATTTTTGAACCAAAAATAAGCTTGTTATTTATCCTAGAGAATTCACACAACAAATCTGAAAAATTAAAATTAAATGAAATTTCCTTTATCAAAAACTTCAAGACAAAAGCTGTACCAGATGTTAGTGAGGCCACGCTTGGAGTAATGTGTGTAGTTTTGGTTACCCTGCCATAGGAAGGATGTCATTAAGCTGGAAAGAGTGCAGAGATAATTTACAAGGATGTTACCACGACTTGAGGGGCTCAGCTACACTGAGAAGTTTGGCTGACTAGGACATCATTCCTTAGAGCACAGGCTGAGGATATATCTTGCAGAGGTGTATAAGATAATGAGGGGAATAGATAGGCACAGAGCCTTTTACCAAGGAGAGGGGAGTCAAGAACTAGAGGACAGGTTTGAGGTGAGAGGGACAAGATCTAATAGGAATCTGAGGGACAACTTATTCACTCAGAGGGTGGTGGGTATATGGAACAAGCTGCCAAAAGAGATATTTGTACTATAACAGCATTTAAAAATACTTGGACAAGTACATGGATAGAGAAGGATATTGTCCAAATGTGGGCAAATGGGAGATTTGGAAACTTGGTCGGCATGGACAAGTCAGGCTGAAGGGCCTGTTTCTGTGCTGTGTGACTCAATTACTCTATAAGAAAATTATTTGGGAAGTTTCAAAATGCATGCTCAGTTTACTTGATCTCTGAGTGAATTTCTGTTTTTAATCAGTTGAGGAAATGTGGGACCCAGGAGAAAATACGTTTACTCCCTGGAATAACAGGAAGCTGAAGTCTCTGATTATTTTAACAGGGGATGTACTACTGAGTATCAATGGTTCGGATCTGACCTGCCTAAGTCACAGTGAAGCAGTGGCTACGTTGAAAGCTAGTGCTAACTCCCCGATTGTAATACTGAAGGCACTGGAAGTGCAAACAGTAGAAGAGCAGGAACAATCTACAGAAGAGCTTCTGAGCTCAAACACTGAGAATGAGTTGGATGCCAGTTGGTCACCATCATGGATCATGTGGCTGGGGTTGCCCAGGTGGGTGTCTTATTAGATTTTAGAAGTACAGCACGGTAACAGGCCCTTTGGCTCACTGAGTCTGCACCAACCACCGATCATCCTGAACACTAACCTACCCACACTCGGGCTAATTGTACAACTTACCAAACCAATTAACTTTCAAACCTGTATGCCTTTAGAGTGTGGGAGGAAACTGGAGCACCCAGAGAAAGTAGGCTGATTCCTCACAGTGCCAGAAATCTGGGTTAGACCTTGACTACGGGTGCTGTCTGTGTGGAGCTTGTACGTTCTCCCTGAGAATGCATGAGGTTTCTCTGGGTGCTTCATTTTCCTCCCACATTCCAAAGACTTTGTAGGTTTTGTAGGTTAATTGGCTTTTGTAAATTGACCCTGGTGTGTAGGATGTGAACTGCGAACTTGGGAAATAGAAGTAGTGTACAGGTGAATGATGATTGGCGTGGACTCGGTAGGCCGAAGGACCTGTTTCCATGCTGTATCTCTACTTATTTACTTACTGCCTATTATGCCTCCTGGCATGTAGGGCAGCAACAACGTTCCTCCACTCCTGTCTGTCCTGGGCTAGCTTCTGGACACCACCCCAGGTCAGGTCCATTGTTTTCACTTCCCCCTCTACAGTTCGACGCCAGGTGGTTTTGGGTCTCCCTCTTTCCCTTTTCCCTTCCAGTGTCCAGTGCAGGGCTATTCTTGGGATGCTGTCTGGTTCTCTTTTCATCCTAGCTTATGTCGATAGCCCTGGAAGTCCATCACGCCCAGTAGTGTTGATTCCTTCAGTTGCTATTTCTGTAACATATTTGTTTTACGAGACAGGGTTGTTAGCCCTGTGCTCAACCACCAAACTGGACGACCAGTGGATCAATCTTCATCTCGCCTCTACCCTTCGACCTGTCCAGCATGGGAGACCCTAACAGAAGATGAATCTCCCGCTGGCATAGCTCTAGGGGTCACTGAGGCACACAAGCTCCCTGACCACGACAAGGTTGCAATCCAACAGGGAGGCTGTATCTCTAGGCTAAAGTAAACTAGTCTGGCATTCCCACTTTCTGTCCTCCTCTTTTCTTGAGTAGTGTGATAAGTATGCATATAACCATTCACAAAAGTCGACTGACTGCTCTACAACAATCTAGTTTAACTTTTTAGTGCCGTTATATCTTACGGCGCATACTGTCACAAAAAAACACTGCATATACTATTCAATTTGCTTGGCCATTTTCAGAATCTGAAGAATTTCTGATGATAATCTTTGCACCTGCGATCGTGTCAAAAGTATATAATACACAATAGACACGTGAAAATACACAATTTATTGCAATGTTTGATTTCTTTTCAGCTCCCTTCATGTCAGCCGTGAAACTGTTCTACGAAGGAGTAATTCAGGAAACTGGGGCTTTAGTATTGTCGGAGGATATGAAGAAAATCACTGTAATCAACCTTTTTTTATCAAAACAATTGTGTTTGGAACGCCGGCGTATTATGATGGAAGACTGAAGTAAGTAATATTTCTTTGCTATTTATTTTGGAGAAGTTGCCATTTTGAAATTAGACTACTTATAGGTTATCACTTCCTTTATTGCCAGGCAGAATTTAATCCCAAATGGATGTTTAGCAAATCTTACAATACCTGTAATTGACTGACACTACAGAAAGAAGCAGTTACGTTCCAACTTAGATGTGCATGCCCAAGTGCTGAGAATTCGGTGAATGAGGATGACTGTCTGCACCAATTACATTGTTAAAATTTGACACCGCTCACCTTCATATTTAATCGACATGTAACAGTTAATTCAAAATACGTGAATGTGAGCATTATATTTGTAGCAGTCATTATATTGGGTAGATTCCTACAATGCCATAAGCAACTAATGTAATGTAATGGAGTTTGCAGGGCAAAAGTCTGCAAATGCTGCTAAATTAAAGAGTGATTTTCCACTACATCAAGTGTAGTCTACGCAGAGCAGGATGAGGCATAATTAGAGAAGGGTATGGAGATGCAATTCATTCACCATTTTGAGAGAAATGTTGTGTCCTTATTTTTATTTGATTATTTTAATTTCCTTTGTTCTACTTATAATGGAACTGCCAATGCGGCATTTGCTCATATCACGATGATTAAATTGCAGTGGTGGGGGAGTGCAAATCCACTGTGGCACTTTACGTTAAGCAGCCCTACAATAAATGCAGTTACAGGAATGTATGACCTTCAGGAGAAGGAAATCAGATGCCCTCAGAGTTTTGCCTAAAAGTGTCTCCAGACTCACAATAACATGATTGTTCCTTCTGTATCAAAACAGCTATCGTAATGCAGGATATTAATAAAACTGCAGATAGACGCAAAATGCTGGAGTAACTCAGCTGGTCAAGCGTCATCTCTGGAGAAAAGGAATAGGTGACGTTTTGGGTCCCAACTCAACATGTCTCCAGTCTGAAGAAGGGTCTCGACTCGAAACGTCATCTATTCCTTTTCTCCAGAGATGCTGCCTGACCCGCTGAGATACCACAGCATTTTGTGTATACTTTTGGTGTAAACTAGCATATGCAATTTCTTCCTACACATCAATAAAATTGCAACAGTTCCAGTCATAATCAGAAAGCAAAGTCACTTCCAAACCAGCCCTTCTTGCAAAGTTCAGCTCACAAGTATATAGAGGCTGGTGTCCAAACCAGGAGAGCTGTCCCACAGGCTCATCAACGGTTATATCCTGCGCAAAGTGCAGCCTGGAGCTCACAATCCCAGAGCAGAAATGTTAAAGGCAGCCATGCCACAACAAGGAGCTTCGTGGAGGCCACATTCGAGCTGCTGAAGATGAGATTCTGCTGTCTGCGCCACTCTATGGTATTCGGAGCCAAGCTTTGTCATTGTCATTAAATGTGCTCACTAACTACCGATGTGGACCAAAGGCAAGACCATTAGGCAAAACAGCAGGAGTAGCAGGGTGAAGATCCATACCAGAACAACCATGCATTAGGGTTAGGATGAAGAAATGAAAGATGATTAGAGCAAGGAGCCCCTCAATCCAGATCTCCACAATAGGAGTCTCACGAAAGGGTTCCTCAAAGTGAACACCCTAGCAGAAGCTATAAGTATGCATTTGATCTCCGTATGCCGGATGTAAATACATAGTGCTTTTTGGTACACGTTTGATTTGCCCCAATTAAACACATTTCACAACATTCTAACCTGTTAGATAAAACGCTGCCTTCATTAAGTTATTTACATTTTTGATAGTATTTTATTTTATTCATGCTTTATACTATTTACAAACTTTGTAAAAGAGCTACTAGTGAATTTTTTTTTTTTTTAAACACCTGAAGGGTTTTGATAGGTGAAGCTCTGCCCCTATCTATGTTAGGGATCTTGGGGCAGGGTCTCACTGGTATGCTGCCAAAGACCTTCATGTCACTGAAGCCTTGCTGCACGTCACAGGAAATCATTTGTACGGGCGGGCAGGGTCCATAGGTGAGGCCAAATCCAGCACAATTCTCCAACTTACCCCAACAACACGTTCGCTGAAAGCTTGTGCTCTGTCTGCCGAGGCCTACGGGATCTCCCGGTTGCTAACCATTTCAACCCATTCCTGCACTGACCTTTCTGTCTTGGGCCGCCTACATTGCCAGAGTAGGCGACACGTAAATTGGAGGAACAGCATCTCATATTTTGATTGTGCCGCTAATAAACCAGTGGTGTGAACGTTGAATTCTCTCATTTTAAGTAACTTCTCTCATTTCCCCTCCCTTTCCCCATTCTTCCACCCTAGATGTTTTACCAGTTCCACAGTGCTTCACATTATTTCTACCTTGAGATCACACCTTCCATAGCCAACAGAGGGTCTTCTAGGGCACTGTCCTGCCTGAGGTCATTTGTTGCCAGCCCTGATTGGTCCTGGTCTCCAGCTATTTCTCCCCACCCTCTACCACCTACTTTCAGTCTGAAGAAGAGTCCCACTCCAAAACGCCACCTATCTTTTAACCATATAACCATATAACCATATAACAATTACAGCACGGAGACAGGCCCTCTCGGCCCTTCCAGTCCATGCCGACCATTTGTTTTCCCCTAGTCCCATCTACCTGCACTCAGACCATACCCCTCCATTCCCTTCACGTCCATATACCTATCCACTTTACTTTTAAATGTTAAAATCGATCCTGCCTCCACCACCTCTGCTGGAAGCTCATTCCACACAGCCACCACCCTCTGAGTAAAGAAGTTCCACCTCACGTTACCCCTAAACTTCTGTCCCTTAATTCTCATGTCATGTCCTCTTGTTTGAATCTTCCTTACCCTCAATGGGAAAAGCTTATCCACGTCAACTCTGTCTATCCCTTTCATCATTTTAAAGACCTCAATCAAGTCCCCCCTTAACCTTCTGCGCTCCAAAGAATAAAGACCTAACTTGTTCAACCTTTCTCTGTAACATAGTTGCTGGAACCCTGGCAACATTCTAGTAAATCTCCTCTGTACTCTCTCTATTTTGTTGACATCCTTCCTATAACTAGGCGACCAAAATTGTACACCATACTCCAGAATTGGTCTTTTGTCACTAGCGATGCTGTCTGACCCGCTGAGTTACTCTGGCATTTTGTCACTAGCGATGCTGTCTGACCCGCTGAGTTACTCTGGCATTTTGTGTCACACTTTCCAAATTGTTAGTTACCTGATGGTTTGATCTTTGTATACATTCCACCAAATTTAACAGCTGCAAAGAGTAGCTCTATCAGAATAAACTGTCAGAGATTGTTTTGAGGAGATTAACTAAGCATGGAGGCATTCTTGGATGGAGTCATAGAACTGTACATTCACGGAAACAGGCCCGTCGATTTTATTTTCATCCATGCCAATCAAGTTGGCATATTGGGCTAGTCTCATTTGGCCCATCGCCCTCTGAACCCTTCCTATCCATATATCTATCCAAGGTCTTGGAAGCATTATGACAAGTAAAACAAACAAATCAGAAGACTAAGATCTAAAGATAAGCCTTTGATCTAAAGAAATAACTAATGAAAAGAGCAAATTCCAGCATCTAGCCACATATTGTGATTTCTTCACCACTGTAAAAATCATCTACCTCCCATTTTACTAAGAGCTGAAAAATGAAGAGAGCCTATCAAGGAGGGAAGGGCAATCAGCATCCACTGGAAAGAGCAGTCTGAATACCTCTTGAACCAAGAATCAGATATTGGTGCAGCTATCCTTGACTCCATTCCATTCTGTCCCACACCAGACTATCCAGCACAACCTCTGGGCTACTCCAGCCCAACAAGTGGTTGGAAGGACCATCCATCAGCTGAAAAAGAATAAGGCCTGTGCAACAGTTGAAATCCCTGATGATGTAATTAAATACTAGACTAAGTGGGACCCGTTGGGTCCCTGTCACACGGGAGGCCTGGTCCCCCAACGCAACCTGTTCCCCAACGCAATATATCACCATTCACCCGTTCCTCCAATGCAACCCATCTCCCCAATGCAATATTGCATCACTCACGCATAGCCCCCAACTGCCCAGGCACGGTTCATTTCCCCTCATTCCCCAGCACTCCCTTCCCCTCTTCTTCACCCTCCCTCTTTTCCCTCTCCTCCTCCCCTTCCCCAATCCCTCCCTCACCTCTCCCTCTCCTTTCCCCTACCCTGTCACTCCCTCCCTCCATAACTCTTCTTCCCTCCCTACCCCACTCCTGTCCCTCTATCCCCTAATCCTCACCTCCCCCTATCCCCCCACTATCCCTCCTGACTTCCCCCACTGCTCTCCTCTCCCTCTATTCTCCACCCTACCTCCCTCACTCCCCCCTCCTCTCCCTCTATTCCCCCGCCTCCCCCACTCTCCTCACCTCCCCCACTTTCCCCCTCTCCGCTGCTGCCGCTCGGCCCGTCCCCGCCCTGCCCACTCACTACTGCTGCCCACCCACCTACCTGCCTGCTCGCTGTTGCCGCCGGGGGGGATATAGCCGGTGTTCATCACGGTGGGCACCACGAGTTTCGATGAGCTGGTGAAGATCTCCTCCGAGAAGGCCATGAAGGTGAGTTACCGCAACGGCGGCTGCAGAGGAGACGGACATGGGTAGATGGGCCCACCAATGCCGCAGAAGGCGGGCGGGGGAGAGGGCTGAGTGATGAGGGAGAGACAGATGGACCAGGGCCCCCACTGAACCCCCACCTCTCGGCCGCCACCGGTAGTTGGGGAGACGATAGACAAGTTACTGTGAGGATGGGAGAGACGAGTTTGTGAGCGAGGCAGGAAGGGCGTCGCCATCCCGGCCGTGGCATTGACTGACAGGAGAAGAGACTAATCAGCGTGACGCTGACTGAAGGAATCTGCGCACGCATGGTTTTTAAGATTTTTAGACATCGATCACTTTTACAATATACCACCTATCGGAACGCAAATCGTAGCATTATCGCGTATAACCATATAACCATATAACAATTACAGCACGGAAACAGGCCCTCTCGGCCCTTCCAGTCCGTGCCGACCATTTGTTTTCCCCTAGTCCCATCTACCTGCACTCAGACCATACCCCTCCATTCCCTTCACGTCCATATACCTATCCACTTTACTCTTAAATGTTAAAATCGATCCTGCCTCCACCATTTCTGCTGGAAGCTCATTCCACACAGCCACCACCCTCTGAGTAAAGAAGTTCCCCCTCACGTTACCCCGAAACTTCTGTCCCTTAATTCTCATGTCATGCCCTCTTGTTTGAATCTTCCCTACCCTCAATGGGAAAAACGTATCCACGTCAACTCTGTCTATCCCTTTCATCATTTTAAAGACCTCAATCAAGTCCCCCCTTAACCTTCTGTGCTCCAAAGAATAAAGACCTAACTTGTTCAACCTTTCTCTGTAACATAGTTGCTGGAACCCTGGCAACATTCTAGTAAATCTCCTCTGTACTCTCTCTATTTTGTTGACATCATTCCTATAACTAGGCGACCAAAATTGTACACCATACTCCAGAATTGGTCTTACCAATGCCTTGTACAATTTTAACATTACTTCCCTACTCCTATATTCAATGCTCTGATTTATAAAGGCCAGCACACCAAAGGCTTTCTTTACCACCCTATCTACATGCGATTCCACCTTCAGGGAACTATGCACAGTTATTCCTAGATCCCTCTGTTCCACAGCATTCCTCCATTCCCTACCATTTACCATGTACGTCCTATTTTGATTTGTCCTGCCAAGATGTAGCACTTCACACTTAACAGCATTAAACTCCATCTGCCATCTTTCAGCCCACTTTTCCAAATGGCCCAAATCTCTCTGTAGACTTTGAAAATCTACTTCATTATCCAAATGCGTACTGTCATTTTCCAAATTGCGTACTGTTTTTGCGCAATAGAAAAACCGCGCAACCCGGAAGAGCACAAGATCAGAGTTTTAGTTATGTACAGATGGTGAAGTACTTCTGACACAAATGCATACCCACACCTCCGCCAAAAATAAGTGGTGTCCCCTGTATTGCAGTTTGCAATTCCCATTAAGTTTTATCAGTTGCCTTTTAACCCTTGGAGCAGTAGTAGAAGCTAGTCATTCTTGATCCCTAGCCACTACTGAAGATAAAGAACAAGAAGAGGAGTTAAGATTTCCTTGACTATATTTCCCTTTCCTCCTTTAAATGTCCCAAAAAAATTTTGACCGAGCTTTTGGCCTTTGGCCGTAATATGTTCCTAAAGTGGCTCACTGTTTAGGAATGTTACAAAATTTTGAGATTTTAAAAATCAAGCATTTAATTTATCCCATCAGATAAAGCATAAAACGAACTTTAATTTGACACCTAATTCACTTTCATATCTTGAGTATTTAAAAACGTTATGGTCATTTTCAAACTCGGAAATTAGTATCTTGTTCCCTATTGCTTTTCCATTGACTTAACACAAAAGCTGTGATCGAGGACAGTAAATTGACATAAAAGCCCATAACTTTCTTAAAAATTAAGAGAACTGAATGAAATTTTCAGTTATTATCGACTGAAGTATTCTGAAACAAATATGAAACATCTTACTTGGATGACCTGAAATTAAAGCATATAATAAGTTAGTTACCTATTTGTAAGCTAATTACAAAATTGACTGTTGTGACGGAAATAGTAATAAACACCCAGACTGCCTTGAAAATTCAAAAATGTGATATTCTCAAGATCAGAACTTTAATATTGTTGTATTATATGCTATAAGTCCATAACAGACTGGTAAATAAATTATAATTTCTACCAAAAGACCAAGTCTTTATGGAAAAGATCAGCTGCTACATTGGCATATCATAATCAGTAGCATCATCATACTCCTCAGATTGTAACCAATAAGCAACTCTGTACACCTTGTTTTTCACCAACTTTTCAATTTTGGCATTGTAAACTACAAGTTTTTGCACTTCAAACCACACATGACATGTCTTTCTGCCCCCTACTTTCCCATTAAGAATGTCCTGTAGATCATCACATTTGGAGTAGTCCAAATTCGGATAATCTCTGCGAATGCTGTCTAAATCAGTCTCTTTTGCTGGGCATTTGGATTGACAATTTTGTATTTCTTCTTCGGAGACATCTGTTTAAAATGTAAAGAGAAAAAAAAACACTGAACAGCATTAAGAGAAACAAGTTATTATTTGCAGTTTTAGAAAAAAAAGTAGAAATGATAAAGTTAAACGTTAAAACAAATAGTAAATACCCAACAAAAAAATCATATTCATCGAATGAATTCATCTAATCAGTTAAATTCATCTAAATTCAATTACTAGATCTAAACATCTATCCATTTCTTAGGAAAAGGCTAAAGAATCCAGTATTTAAATAGCCAAAGTATCCAAATAACAAATAACAAACTGATCCCATTCACACAAGAATTCACAATATAACATGATTTTAAAATCTCACTTTGTCATGAATTTATATGCCAAATGGAAGGAATTTAATGTTTAAATTCCCATAAATTAATCCAGAACATCCACTCTCAAGATAATCAAAATCATTTTTTTTTTGCACAATACATCTGACAAAAACTGTACTGTGGATATTTAGTATGAAAATATTTCTCATTGACAGACAATAACACAAAATATAGATGATTTAGATGTTCTTATGACATGATTGTGCAAAAAAAAAAGAATTTGATTATCTTGAGAGTGGATGTCTCTATCGGCACGCAAGACACGGCCGATTCGTATCGGGGCCTAAATAACATTTTTCGCATCATAAGATTAGAATGAGGCCACACCAAAAAGCAAGATAATATGTTCATTTTACTTCGGAGTCACGTGAGTGATTCCATGAAGAACCCCGTTCAGGCCGCATGCGCGGCGGTACATCAGCCGAACTGGCGCAAGCACCAGACTGGCAGGACAGCGCTCCTGCCAGTGGTAAGTTAAACCTAAAAGGTAAGTTTGTTTTTACTTACATGGGTTTTTTTCAAGCAGGAGCCTCTCTTCACAGAGGTTTTCCTGCCAGTTTCACAGCCCGACGAGTGAACCGGTTATGGACTATGGGGAAACCCCAGTCCGACCGCGGAAGCGGATAACCAGCAAAAAGATTGGGTTGTGAGATAAGGAGCCGCTGACAAGGCAGTCAGCGGCTCCCAGCATGCGGGGATCCCGTGGAACGGCAAGGAAATAACACCAGAGCCGCTGACAGTGCAGTCAGCGGCTCACAGACGTCGGTCCCCAGGTAGGGAATAAAATTGGTGAGAAAGGACGCGTTCAGCCCTATTTGGACTCAGGTGAGTTGGGCTACAAGGGTTTTTCTCTTAATAATAAAGTTTAATGTATGTTATAGTGTTTTTCTTAAAGTTAAAAGTTAAAGATAAATTTAAAGTCATAAAAAGTTATTGTCATATGTCCCTGACAATGAAATTCTTGTTGTTTAGCACAAGTTGCTGTGAAGGGTTAAAAATTGTTTAAACCCTTCGCAGGTAAAGCTGTTCACTAAAAATGTTGATTTAGTGAGCCTGAACTGCAATAGCGCGGGCCTATGGGACAGGCTGCGCCAGCAGCGCCTGACAGGGCTGCTTCATGTATGAAAGTGCCGGCCTACGGGAGAGCCGCGCCAGCAGCGCTTGATACAGGGCTGTTTCATTTGTGACATTGCCGGCCTACGTAAGAGCCGTGCTAGTAGTGCCTGATACATGGCTGTTTCATTTGTGACATTGTCGGCCTACGAGAGGCGGTGTCAGCAACGCCTGGGACAGGGTTGCTCAAGTTCACACATAAGTCTGCTACGCCCATGGAGTCGGGAGGTGATTCTCCACCGGGGCTGGATAGCAAGGCCCACGGAGTCGAGGGATGATTTCTCACTGGGGCTGGATAGTGCGTTTGAAACGACTATCCCAAATGCAGCAACTGTTGCATACCGTGCTACAGCAGGGCACACGCCAACAGGAGGATTATCAGCGCCATCCTGAACAAAAAGGCGCCAGCAGTATCTAGTAGAGAACTGTTTGATAGCACTTTCATAGATGAGGATTAGTTCTGATTCCGACTCTGATGGTAAGGTTGAGACAGAAGTTCCACCTCTGCAGGCCGCATCAGCAGCTCCAGTTGACAGAGCTGCTACAGGTCCCTCTTGGAGGCAGAGACCAAGACGGGTCAGTATCCTGCTGACACTGAGTCTCAGGGTATGGCCGTAGGGCATACCCAAGGGATGAAGGGCACGTGTCAGAGGTACCTTTTTTCCTGACAACAAAGTTGCCATCCCAGCAGAAAATTCTATTTGGGTATAGGTCCAATGGGTTCATATCAGTATAGGTATCCTGCGGCCTGCGGCAGTGCCTGCTTAGGGCTGCCTACGAATCACCCTCTCTGAGGAAGAAAGAGCAAAAGGTCAAGATATAACTGACTCCAGCCTCTAAAGAAGTCAATAGAACATACTGAAGCTCATATGTGCCGGCAGTGAACAGCGCCAACAGGGGGATGTGAGAGCCAGTTGCGAAATCTGTTATTCAGGTAGGCCTATTCAACAGGAGAAGAAAATCTGGCAGACAAATCAATTAAGGCCAACGGCGGGCAAAGATAATCGTTTCAGAACGCACCCCAGGCGCTCATCGGCAGTAGGCGGTTCACTGGAGCTGGGAGCAGCATGATAGCTGAGAAATTCCATGCACCTTACCAACCCAACTCAACAAAGTGGGCTAGCACTTCCAAAACATGGGTAAGTGCACCGTTCACAAGTTGTAATATTTACATTTGTTTGTATAACACGCAAAGGATAAAAACATCTGGTTGAGGCACAGTAGTAGCATTCCAAGCAAGTTTGGATTATGGCCAGAGTTATTTTTTAAAGTTAAGGTTCGGAAATCGGGCCAAAGTTCTCATGCAAACCACCCATGGAATAAGGCAGGAGTGGCATGTTTATTATGGAAAATGGAGAGTGTCGGGCATATGAACTTTCCGAATATGAAAACATATTTTCCTGACTAACAACCGATTCATAAGGGTCTCAAAGATCCATGCTATGCAATTCCCATTACAGAGGTTATCAAAGACAATATAACTGCACTAATAACAGTAAAACATTGCGGAATGGGATAAACTGTTCGTTGGTCATTGGGAGTTACCTTTAATTATAAAATAGCCGATGACTCTGCCCTGTGGCAAGAGATTGGAGTTAATAGCAACTTGTTATAAAACTGACTTTTATTTCATCAAGAGTAATTGGCAATATAGTAGCTGTGTTTCAGCTGAGCAAATCAAGGAACTGATATCGTGCAAAGTAGCAACCTCTCAAAGGACATGTAGACCATTATTAACAACTTTATGCTATTGTCAGTTGAAGCTACCTCAGTCACAATGATGAAAAAAACAGTATTCAGCATTGCTGAACATGACAATAAACTCATTTGAACTTGAACTTGAACTTGAACTTGCTCCAGTAGTTTGGTCGGTCGAATTCAGTTATTACAAACTGATGCTAAGGACTCTAAGGTGAGAAGTTCCGAATACCATCTCTAGTTGGAGGTATTGGAGATTTGCATGAGTTACCAATTCTTCAATTGTTGGTATCAACTAAATATATACACTAGATACACCCCATGGGTAAGGGACTATTGAGCGAATATACATATTCTATATGCTCAATTTCAAGTTGCTACTCTATGATGGTGACATATGTTAGTCACATGGCAATCAAGTAAAAGTATCCTGTAATAATGACCTAATCTCCTTTGCCACTGGTGTATCATCCAGTTCAGATCGATGACAACACAGAATAGGTATAAGTATTTTGAAAGTATGGTTCAATGCTACATCGAATATCGACATGTTGGTGCATGTTTATTCACTGATTGCAAAAATATGTGGCACAATAGTGCAGAGAAATACATTCTTGCTACAAAAGGAGGAATGTTCTTTTATGTCTTTCTCCATTTTTTGCCTCATTAGCCGGGTCTTAAAACAGTCAGCAAGACCTCGCTTGGGTTCGTACTGTCAGACTGGCTAAGCAGCCATGTTGCCTGCTTCATTAGGCATAATAATACATTGGTATATGGTTATTCCAAAAAGCAAAAACTTGCTGGTTCAAACTGTGGTTCAGGAGACCGACCTTTGCATAATAAAACAATTATTGACTTACACATTTTGAATGGATTGACTTATGGCTCATGTTGTCACATCAAGCCATGAATGTGCTCACTGCAGAGTGCAGGGATAGCACCCAAAAAAGCAGTACATTCCTATTGAGGGGATCGGAAGTGATTTTGTTTAAATGTTAATGTTACATTTAATACAGTACAGATTACTGACATCTTCCAGTTCATTCTTAAATGGTATTTGACAATAATTCAGTTATAGAGACACTGCAGCTGCAACAAAAGGGAACTACTCTGTCAGGTTCAACCCGGATATCAAGTTGTTAAAGAGATCTTGACACAAGTTCTCCCATTACAAGAATATGCAGTTGGTTATTGAAAATGTGTAAACATTACTTCACCAAGGGGTTCCAGCTACATCCTTACTTATGACACTAATATCAGCACAACGACGGCAAACATTGCAAACGCTGTGGCTAGATAGGATGGTGCCATTACATTTTACATTCTGATCTACACAAGCAGTGCAGACCAGGGGTGGCATGATTTAAGATCATTTTTCTGATACCCCACGGTCTCACGTCTATGTGGGAGGGCAGGCTTGCCATATTATATCAAGACCACCAGAATCCTAAGAAGTGTGGAATCAGCATTGTTTATTAATGAACAAACAACTACACAAAGGAAGGTCAGTTCAGACTATTTCAAGGTGGCTGCAGCAGTTATGCAGGTATTAACACTGACGATTGTATATCTCATTCCACCAGGTCAGCATCAACGTCAGCGGCCAGGGCAATGGACATGCCCATCGACCATATCCTCATGACCGCAGGATGATCAACTAAATTGATTTTAAAATATTTTCCAAAGGCCGGTTACTGACCTGAGGTTTTGCCCATTTTGTTTTGCATCCACTTTTAGCCTCCCCTGAGTTACAGGGGTTGCTATTGATTTATTTATTAACGTAAACCATTAATACATTTGAATCAATATCATGCTTAATGCATTTTGATTATTCACTCATCCTGAGTCAATCGATGCAGCAAGACGCCGAGATTTCGATCTGCTGCATGAAATCACAAAGCTTCGAACTCTTCACGGAATCACTCACGTGACTCCGAAGTAAAATAGTAAGATTAAACGAGAACTTACCAGTTTGAAGTTTGATCTTAATTTTATGAGGAGTTACGTTGGTGATTACGTGCCCGCCACGCCCAACCCTCTCTCACAAAGATCATCTGGTAGTTCTCGAGTCACGCATCTTACTATGTCACTTCGGTTATTGTTATTTGTGATTTCATACCGCTGCTTTGAAGATTGACGTGCATGTGGCCTGAACGGGGTTCTTCACGTAATCACCAACGTAACTTCTTATAAAATCAAAATCAAACTTCAAACTGGTAAGTTCTCATTTAATCTTACTAATAAACAACATACCTTTTGTTTTGTTCTGCACTTGCAATCCGTGATGTTGAAGGCGTTCGAAGTCGCGTTTAACTTCAATCCAGCGGTTCGATCGACCAGCAACTTTTTAAAATTTAAATGGGAACGGGTTTGCAGAGCGAATTTTCTTCATCAGCTAGCAGTCCGAGCAAATTCCTCTCCGACAACCAATACAAACCTGTATTTTAATCTGCAGCGCCACTGATGGTAGGTTTTGAACAATGCTACACTGTTTGCAGGAGTGTCCATGGAAGCACCTTGGGATATTTTACTATGGTAAACAATAAAAGTGTTATCGCTGGGGGGAGTGGAAGAAAGATACCCCAAAGGCTGCCCTCACTGGTTAGACACAATGTGCCGGAGTAACTTAATGGCTCAGACAGTATCTCTGGAGAAAAAGAATGGATGAAGTTTCGGGTTTGGACCCTTCTTAAGACCCAGAACATCACCCATTCTTTTTCTCCAGAAATGCTGCCTGACCGGCTGAATTACTCCAGCACTTGATGTCTATTTTTGGTATAAACCAGCATCTGCAATTCTTTGTTTCTACATTCTGGCCTCTCCAGTGTGAGGTATCTGCAAGAACTCATGATATCCCTCTCATTGTGCAAAATCTGAGCTATCATTCACCAAACTGTGAGGTAATTGCATACAATTATTCAGAACAATATCTTGGTGGGATTTTACACTGAAGAGAATATAGTAAATAGAGGCATTAAATCTTAAAAAATGTCCATGTGAGCGTTTAGTTATGTTTTAATATTTTTCTGCAGTTAGATAATACTGAGAATATTTTAACAATAATGGAAACTGCCTTTAAAGACAAAGTAAAACTTGTGAAATCTATAACGTGTCGTGTCTTCACAGGTGTGGTGATATGATCGTAGCAGTGAACGGACTCTCAACAGCAGGCATGAGCCATTCAGCACTCGTCCCAATGCTAAAAGAACAACGGAACAAAGTGACATTAACCGTCATATCATGGCCGGGAAGCCTTATTTAAATCAAATAAGAATCATGCATTGTATGAGAACATCAGATTCAAATATTAAAACATATTCACTGAATATTTTAAGCAATCGATATTTAAATGCAAAATCTGAAATGTTTTCTTATGTAATTTTTTTTAATATTTCCATTTACCACTCCAATGTTTGATCAGTATATCTAATCAAGATTTTAAATTAATATTATTTGTTCATGAATATCAAAAGGACAACAATTCAAGAATTTTAAGAGGTACATAATCAGATATTATTCTGAGCAACAAATCATAAAAGCCTTACCAGTCGGATGGTAAATTTCAGACAGCCACAGTAGTTCAAGCCTTAGTGACTTTTGAACCTCATGTTACCATGAATGTAGCTTCAATCGTGTGAAATGAATGTGTTAAATAACTGCAAGAAATAGAATGCAGCTGGTGTTTGAATATATTTCACTGAATCATTGTACTGTATACATATAATTATGTGTATGTTTAATTCCTACTACAGTGCATTTTTGTGGAAGGGTAATAGTTGGCAATACTGGCATCGGAGGATATCAACCTCTAGCATGTTGTATGAGAGCAGAACATTGAGGAACTCAAAATATTTAAATATACAAGTAGGCAATGCTCCATTTTAATACAATCACTTTTGTAGCTCAAAACCCTGAACTTTCTGACAAACAATTAAGAGTGCCTGTTTTAATCTTATTTAAGAGTTGGCATTTTCTATTTTAACAGTGTTAAAAATCTTTTTTGTGTTTTTGCTGAATTATTGTCTCATCACAACAGTTGCATTAAAGATATTAAATAGTGCTTCGATTATATATTGTAAATGAGAATTTACAAAGCATTATGATCTAAAATAAAAACTGTGTCTGAGAGGATCAGTAATAGAAAGCAAGCAGTCTTTTTATTAAATATGCTTTCATTTCATTAAATGTACTTAAAAAAATGTAAACAACAATCTATTTTTGGGGGGTGGGGATATAAACATATGTGGGGAGCAACTGCAGATGCTGGTTTAACCCAAAGACAGACACAAAAAGCTTAAGTAACTCAGCGGGTCATGCAGCATCTCTGGGGAAAAGGAATAGGTGACATCTCAGGGCGAGACCCTTCTTCAGACAGAGAGTTGGGGGAAAGTGGAACAAGAAATATAAACGGTGCTTAGGACAATATTCATACCGCTGGATTGTAAGCTGCACAAGCTAAATATGAGCCTGGGCAACATACAACCCAGTGGTATGAATATTAATTTCTCTAACTTCAAGTAACCTCTCTCTTCGTCCCTCCCCCAACATAGTCATCGTACCAGTATTACTGTTAGTTCCACTGTCTGTATAATTCATTATCAACTATCCCACAGCCCACAATGGACCATTCTGGGCTCCACATTTCCTTGATTATCGTTGTTTTTTGCATATCTTCCATTCATTTGTGCTAAGTACTGTATATATCTCTTTTCCCTGACTCTCAGTCTGAAGAAGGGTTTCGACGTGAAGGGTTTTGACCTGTTCCTTTTCTCCAGAGATGCTGCCTGACCCGCTCAGTTACTCCAGCTTTTTGTGTCTATCTGCAGGAATATATACAGTTGGAAATGCACATGTGGGCAGACAATATTTAAAAAAAGGATGACATTTTGCATAGGGTCTTTGATCATAACTTTTATTATTGAATTTTATTGTTCCTCTCAAAATATATTTTTTTCTTTCATTTTCGCATGATATTGGCTTGTACAATTGCATAACATCTAGTTTTCATTTTCAATTTCTTCCATTCACAGCTTTTCCATCCTGTCTAAGGTTAGCATAAATTAACAAAGAAATTATTAGGACTAAGGGTCAATGCATTTCCTTTTGTAGCTCAGGTAAACTTTAGAAACATGATAGAAAGCACTACATTTATCTTTCAAGTTCTCATGTAGGGCATAAATGTAATTGGGTTAAACGATACTTCTTTATACGTTACCTCCGGATACATAATCCATAGTTTGGTTTAGTTTAGTGTTCTCACGTGTACCAAAGTACACTGAAAAGCTTTTGTATGCATACTATCCAGTCAAAGAAAAGACCATAAAGTGCCCTCCATAATGTTTGGGCCAAAGACCCATAATTAAATTATTTGCCTCTGTACTCCACAATTTGAGATTTTTGAATGAGAAAAAAAAATCACATGTGATTAAAGTGAACATTGTCAGATTTTATTAAAGGGTATTTTTACACATTTTGGTTTCAACATGTAGAAATTACACCTGTGTTTATACATGGTCCCCCCATTTCAGGGCACCATAATGTTTGGGACGCATGGCTTCACAGGCGTTTGTAATTGCTCAGGTATATTTAAATGCCTTAATGTAGGTATCAGAGAGCTCTCAGCACCTAGTCTTTCCTAAAGTCCTTCCATCATCTTTGGAAACTTTTATTGCTGTTTATCAACATGAGGACCAAAGTTGTGCCAATGAAGCCATTATGAGACTGAGAAACAAGAATAAAACTGTTAGAGACATCAGCCAAACCTTAGGCATACCAAAATCAACTGGTTGGAATATCATTAAGAAGAAAGCAAGCACTGGTGAGTCTTACAATTCGCAAAGGGACTGGCAGGCCAAGGAAGACCTCCACAGCTGATGACAGAAGAATTATCTCTATAATAAAGAAAAATCCCCAAATACCTGTCCGACAGATCAGAAACACTCTTCAGAAGTCAGGTGTGGATTTGTCAATGACCACTGTCCACAGAAGACTTCATGAACAGAAATACAAAGGCTACACTGCAAGATACAAACCACTGGTTAGCTGCCAAAATAGGGTGGCCAGGTTACAGTTTGCCAAGAAGTACTTAAAATGGCAACCACAGTTCTGGAAAAAGGTCTTGTGGAAAGATGAGACGAAGATTAACGTATCAGAGTGATAGCAAGAGCAAAGTATGGAGGAGAGAAGGAACTGCCCAAGATCTAAAGCATACCACCTCATCTGTGAAACACGGTGGTGGGGGTGTTGTGGCCTGGGCATGTATGGCTGCTGAAGGTACTGGCTCATTTATCTTCATTGTTGATGCAACTGCTGATGGTAGTAGCATAATGAATTCTTATGTATGAATTCTCAGAAGTGTATAGACATCCTATCTTCTCAAGTTCAAACAAATGCCTCAAAACTCATTGGCTGCCAGTTCATTCTACAGCAAGACAATGATCCCAAACATATTGCTAAAGCAACAAAGGAGTTTTTTAAAGCTAAATAATGGTCAATTCTTGAGTGGCCAAGTCACTCACACGATCTGTACCCAATTCAGCATTCCTTTTATATGCTGAAGAGAAAACTGAAGGGAACTAGCCCCCAAAACAAGCATAAGCTAAAAATGGCTGCAATACAGGCCTGGCAGAGCATCACCAGAGAAGACACCCAGCAACTGGTGATGTCCATGAATCACAGACTTCAAGCAGTCATTGCATGCAAAGGATATGCAACAAAATACTAAACATGATTACTTTCATTTACATGACATTGCTGCGTCCCAAACGTTATGGGGGGGACTATGCATAAACACTGCTGTAATTTCTACATGGTGACACCAAAATGTATAAAAATGGCCTTTATTAAAATCTGACAGTGCACTTTTACCACATGTGATATTTTCTATTGCAAATCTCAAATTGTGGAGTACAGAGGCAAATAAATAAATGATGGGTCTTTGTCCCAAACATTATGGAGGGCACTGTGCATAAATGCAATCAAGCCGCCCACAGTGCATAGATAAAGAATAAAGGGTAGATCATTCAGTGCAAAATATAGCATGGAAGTTCGATAAAGTCAGATGAATGATAGTTCAAAGGTCTCCAATGTGGTTGGTGGGAGATCAGGACCGCACTCTAGCTGATGAGAGGACCGTTTTGTTGGCTGATAACAGCTGGGAAGAAACTTCCTGAATCTGGAATTTTCAAAATTCTGTACATCTTGGCTGCTGGGAGAGGGGAGAAGAGGGAGTGACCAGGTCGAGACTTGTCCTTGATTATGCCGACGGCCTTGCTGAGGCAGCGTAAAGTGTGGATGGAATCAATGGAAGGGAGGCTGGTTTATGTGCTGGTCTGGGCTACGTCCACAACATTAGCCCTTTATTCTCTGCACATCTATATGTCTATTCAAAAGTATCTTAAATGCCACTGTTGTGTCTGCCTCAAACACTACTCTGGCAGTGGGTTCCAGGCACTCACCACTCATTGTACAAAAAAATACTTGCCGAGCACATCTCCTTAAAACGTTGCATCTTTCACCTTAAACCTATGCCCTCTAGAAATTGATTTTTCAATCCTGGGGAAAAAAGCCTATCCTATCTGTACCTTCCATAATTTTGGTCTCCTAATTTGAGGAAGGACATTATTGCTATTGAGGGAGTGCAGCGTAGGTTCACCAGGTTAATTACCGGGATGGTGGGATAAGCATATGATGAAAGAATGGGTCGACTGGGCTTGTATTCACTGGAATTTAACAGGATGAGAAGTGATCTTACAGACACATCTTAAGGGACTGGACAGGCTAGATGCAGAAAAAATGTTCCTGATGTCGGGGGAGCCCAGGACCAGGGTTCACAGTTTAACATAAGGGGTAGTAGGTCATTTAGGACTGAGATGAGGAAAAACGTTTTCACCTTGGGAGTTGTGAATCTGTGGAATTCTCTGTCACAGAAGGCAGTGGAGGCCAATTCGCTGGATGTTTTTAAGAGAGAGATTTAGCTCTTAGGGCTAACTGAATCAAGGGATGTGCGGAAAAAGCAGGAACAGGGTACTGATTTTAGATGATCAGCCATGATCATATTGAATGGCGGTGCTGGCTCAAAGCGCCGAATGGCCTACTCCACCTATTTTTCTATGTTTCTATAATTGTATATACTTCTATCAGATCTCCCTGCCACCTTTGGCATTCCAGAGAAATCAATCCAAGTGTGTCCAAATGCTCCAAGTAGCTAATACCGCCTAGTCAAGGCATAATTTTGGTAAACTTCCTCTGCAAAGCCTCCAGTTCCTTCCAGTAATGGGGCAACTAGAACTATACGAAATACTCTAAATGCAGTCTAACTAAAGTCCTTTAAAGCTGCATTATGACTTCCTGACTCACCCTGCTTTTGGAAGGATTCAGCTGGAAAGAGTGGAGAAGATTTACGAGTGTGTTCCCAGGACTCAAGGGCTTGAGCTAAAAAAGGTTGGCAGGCAAGGAACGTATTCCTTGGAGCACAGGAGGGGTGATCTTGTAGAGATGTATAAAATCACAAGGGGAATAACTAGGGTGAATGCACAGAGTCCTTTACCCGGGGTAGAGGAATTAAGAACTAGAAGACATAGGTTTAATGTGAGAGGGTCAAGATTTAATACAAACATGAACTTCCGGTGGCGCTATGGAGCGTTAAACCATAGCACCAGCAGCTCCGCAAAAATTTTTCAAAAAACGGGGATTTAAACGGATTTAAAAGAACTTACCGATCGACTGCTTTCACTGTCTGCCGCCTCAACATTGACGGTACCGGCTGACGTCATCAGCCCTGCGACAAATCATGACGGCACGGAGCCCTACCGACAAGACAAAAGCTCGAAAAAACCCGGGCGAGAGCGGGAGAAGGCCTGGGAGAAGCCTCGGACTCGAGTAGGGCCAGCTCCTTGGAAGACGTTTCCAGGAAAGCAGACACAGGAGGTGAGGACTTGAAAACTTTTATTTCTCATCAGATGGCTGATTTAAAACGTGAGTTCAAGGCAGAAATGAAAGATATAAAGAAAGAAATGAAAGAAATACAGGGAGATATAAAGGAAGAAATATCTCAAATTAATAATCAGATGGACTTGATGAAAAATCAATGGTGTGAATTTCAAAAAGATACAAAGACACAAATTGATAATAAGTTCAAGAAAGAATCAGAAATATTGAAGAATGAAATCATTGATATGATTAATAACCTGGAACGCAAGATGGAGGGTAAACTTGAAAATGTTAAAAAAGACTTTAAACATAAGATTGACCCTATTGCAAATGTGGTCGAACAACAAGTTGATGGCATTAAAAACCTTGAAAAGATAGCGGAGGCTAGTACTGTGTCTACAGCAAAGCTGATAACAGAACAAGAACGTCTACTGGAGTTGTTATCCAAAGTAACAGATAAATGCACGCAGCTGGAAGGCTATCAAAGAAGGCAGAACTTGAGGATTGCAGGGATTCCTGAAGGTCTAGAGAAACACGAAGACACTCGAGAATTCACTGCTAAATTACTGCAAGCTGTTTTATCTTTGGATGATATGCCTGTTTTAGCTCGTGCACATCGAGTCGGCAGAAGACAGACCAGTACAAACGCCCCCCCAAGACAAATCATCGTCAAGTTACAATATGATTTCACCCTCGAGGACATTATGCGAAGAGCCTCGAGAACAAAGAATCTGACGTTTCAAGGACAAAGAATCAGTATCTATCGAGACTATCCCCCAGAGGTTGCCAGAAAACGAAAAGCGTTTAACGAAGCCAAAAACCTTATGAGGGGTGTAGAAAACTTGAGATACGGTCTGAATTACCCAGCCATCCTAAGAGTTACTTATAACAGCGTGGAACACTTTTTCAAGACTCCAACAGAAGCAATGGAATTTGCAAAGCAGTTTGATACTTGAAAACCATCTACAAGCAAATATACTGCCTTTTACTATTTTTAAAGACCTAGTACGGTCTCTTAACATTTTATGAAACTTTATACGACAATATGGAATTAGAAGAAATCAGAAGGAATGGACAATGTCGTATGGAACGAAATGTTTTCCCGGATTGGAAGAAGCTCACCGAACATTTATTCATAATATACAACTAACACAAACAAATAACACACATACTAAAATTATAACGCGGTTTTATTATTACTATGACTGTTATTAACCAAGACTGTGCACTATTGCTAATTAATACTACTAATAATTAATATCTTATGTCCTGTTACATTTGGAGATATCCTCCCCTCAATGTATTTCTCCCTCTTTTAATAATGACTTCTATTTTTTGTATTTTAAAAAAAATTTCTTTAACTGTGGCTCTATAATTTGATTTTTTTAAACTAATCTTAGATATATATACTTTTATGATGATTAATATCACTCTTTTCATTTCTTTAATACTATATTCCCGTTAAAATATTATCATGGAATAATAATTCCTTAAAATTAGGAGCTGGCTAAATTAATAACATCAATGCCGGAAGCCTTTAGATTAATAGCCAATATAACTTGGCTTTCACAAACTACAAATATTTTATTTGTAGTTTTTCTATTCTTTATACACCTTACTAAGCTTTTTACTCACTTTTCATTATTTTTTATGTTTACTATATCTTTCAGTTTGAATGGAGCTATATACTGGAACAATGGAGATACATTCGTGAAGCACATAAAAGAGATCTAAAATTCATCTATTCGGTGTTCGGGTGTAAGGTTAAGTCTACTGCGCGGACCCTTGGACCCTATTCTAGATTCCCACAAACCTAAAATGCAGGATTTAAAAAGAAATATGGGGAACGAGGGATTAACCTTTTGCAGTTGGAATGTTAAAGGTATCAATGAACCAATAAAAAGAGGAAAAATATTGACACACTTAAAGGCAATGAAAGCTGATGTAATTTATAATTCAAGAAACTCACCTAAAGAAAGACGCTGAAAATAGGCTGAAAGCTAAATGGATAGATAAAATATATCACTCTTCCTTTACACATAAATCAAGAGGCGTAGCAATATTATTTCGTAAAGGTACTTTATTTAAGCATATATCTACTATATCTGATAAAGATGGCAGATACATTATTGTAATAGGAGAAATAAATAGGGAAAAAATGATTTTTGTTAACATCTATGGACCAAATTTTGATAGTCCTTTATTCTTTAAGAAGTACTTAATAATATTCCAGAATTAACACATTACAATTTGATAATTGGAGGAGATTTTAATTGTACATTAGACCCTTATTTAGATAGATCTTCAAAACAAAGGAAAACTAAATCGCATTCTAGTGATTTATTAAACGCATACATTCAAACGACTAACATTAAAGATGTTTGGAGAACAGAAAATCCTACTGGTCGAGAATATTCCTTCTACTCGCCTGTACATAAAACCTATTCAAGAATAGATTACTTCCTAGTAGATGCAAAGCTTATTTCACTTACTTACGAATCCAAATATCATAATATTATAATTTCAGATCACGCACCATTAACATTTAAAATTAAAATAAATGGTAAAACAGGAAATCTAGGACAATGGAAACTTAATCCACAAATTTTAAAAAATAAAACAACTCAGGAATACATCATAACTCAGATTAAGATGTTTTTTGAAATAAATGATCAACCAGAAATATCTCGCTCTTTATTATGGGAAACATTTAAAGCATATCTTCGAGGAATTATGATTTCTTCACAAGCATTCCATAATAAGAAGATTCGGAAGGAACAACATGACTTAGAAAGGGAGATTAAACAATTAGATATACAGAATGCAACAAAATCAGATATAATAATACATAATAAAATTGTAGCATTGAAGTATAAATTAAATAAAATATATACTGATCAAGTTTTAAAATACTACCAACATACTAAACAATTGTTGTTTGAATTTGGAGACAAACCACAAAAACTATTGGCTCGACAATTAAGGAAAATTGAAGCGGAAAAAATTATACATAGGATTAAATCACAAAACGGTGAATTATTAATACAACCCAAGGATATTAATGAAAGATTTATGCAATATTATAAAAAATTGTATACTGGTAACACAACAGTAAATAAAACAGAAATAGATGCCTTTTTAAATGTATGTAACTTAAAAGAATTAGATTTACAAAATAGAGAATTTTTAAATGCCGATATTTCAATAAAAGAAATCCAAGAATCTATTAAATCTTTAAAAAATGGTAAAACTCCAGGACCAGATGGTATAGGCTCGGAATTTTATAAATTTTTTTCATGCCCAAATGGTCCCATATTTAAAATCATTATATGAACAGATATATATACAAGAGAAATTACCAGACACATTGAACGAATCTATTATAACACTTATACCCAAAATAAATAAAGATTTGGATGACCCAGGATCGTATAGAGCAATTGCTTTATTAAATAC
This sequence comes from Okamejei kenojei, assembly GCA_035221665.1. Classification (NCBI taxonomy): domain Eukaryota; kingdom Metazoa; phylum Chordata; class Chondrichthyes; order Rajiformes; family Rajidae; genus Okamejei; species Okamejei kenojei. The sequence goes on along the minus strand of CM069136.1, from coordinate 71,138,576 downwards.
GGATCAAAAAATTTTAACAAAAATTCTTGCACAAAGACTAAGCAAAATTGTTAACGAATTAATTCATCCTGATCAAACAGGATTTATACCTAAAAGATATTCTTCATATAATTTAAGACGGTTATTTAATATTATATATTCGAAAAGAAGTGATAAAAAAGACTTAGTAGTCATCTCGTTGGATGCAGAAAAAACTTTTGACCAGGTGGAATGGCCTTATCTATTTTCGGTGATGGAAGCCTTTAAGCTTGGTGATAAGTTTACTACTTGGATTAAATTATTATATGCAAATCCAACAGCTAGAATAATAACAAATCATATGTTATCAACTAAGTTTAGTTTATCTCGAGGTTGTAGACAAGGTTGTCCTTTATCACCATTACTGTTTGCGTTAGCAATCGAACCTCTTGCTCAAGGGTAAGATTACATCCAGAAATATATGGATACGATACTAAAGATACTAAGAATAAAATCTCGTTATATGCGGACGATATATTACTTTATATTACTAAACCGGAAATAAGTATCTGTAATTTGTTAAAACTAATAACGGAATTTGGTTTAATTTCAGGATACAGTATCAATTGAATAAAAGTGAACTTATGCCAATAACCATGAATAATTTACAGATATTACAACCAATTTCCTTTCAAGATAACAAATGAAAATATTAAATATCTTGGTATTTTTGTTACAAAAAGATTTGACTCTTTATTTAAATCTAATTTCCCGTTATTATTGAATAAATTAAATAAAAATATCTTATATTGGAAAAGCTTACCTATCTCAATGTTAGGTAAAATAAACGCAATAAAAATGATTTTCCTCCCACACAATTATTATATTTATTTCAATCAATCCCGATATATCTCTCTAAAAATTTCTTTAAAAAAGTAGACTCAATAGTCACTAACTTTATTTGGGACTATAAAAATCATAGAATAAATAAAAAACATTTATGTAAAGCTAAAATAAAACGGGGGGCTTAGCTTTACCAAATTTTATGTTTTATTATTGGGCAGTTAACATTAGAAATATGAATTTTTGGTTAGAGAAATAGATAATAAACCAAAATTGGTTAAAAATGGAAAGAGAAGACTGTTTTCCATTTGAAATTAGCTCTATAATATTTGCTAATACTAATATACCTAAGAAAATTTATAGTGAAAATTTGATAATAGAAAGTGGAATACGTATTTGGAAACAAATAAAGAAAACACTAAAACTAAAATTTATACCGCTAGCTCTTACAATTGCCAACAACTTTACGTTTAAACCGTCAATGATGGATAAAGCTTTTATACAATGGAAAAATAAAGGAATTTTAAATATAGGGGATCTTTATAAGGATAATTATTTTCTTTCATTTCAAGAATTACAACAAACTTACGGGCTTCATAATAATGAATATTTCAGATATTTACAAATCAGAAACTATATCTCTGCAAATACACAAGAACTTAGAAATAGAAAGAGTGAAATTTTAGATGACTGCTTGAATAAACATCCAAATACAGAAAAAAATGATATCATACATTTACAATATTTTGTTGGAAAGTGATATCCCATCATCGGAAATACATAGACAGCGCTGGGAAAATGAACTAAGTCAAATAATAAGTCCAGAAATATGGGAAGAAAGCCTACAACATATACATTACTGCTCTTTAAATGCTAAACATGCACTTATACAGTTTAAAATCTTACATAGATTACATTATTCTAAATCTAAACTACAGAATATATTTCCAAAACTATCACCTATATGTGATAAATGTCAAATCATGGAAGCAACTCTGTCACACTCATTTACTAATTGTACGAAGATTTTAGAATATTGGAATGAAATATTCAAAATAATCTCGAAAGTTATTAATTTACTATGATTTATGACCCAAAGTTAATCATACTTGGAATACCGGAAACGGAACAAATAATTACAAGGAATCATAGAACTTTTATCGACTATTCTTTAATAATTGGGAAAAAATTAATATTAAAATTTTGGAAAGGCCCTGTATCCCCAACAATTAAAATGTGGAATACAGAAATGACGGAGACACTTCACTTGGAGAGATTGAGACTTGTCCTTATGGACAGGTTAGATCTCTTCAAGGAGATATGGTCTCCCTATATTAAATATCTACAGGGTCACAATGGTTCGGCGCAGGGACTTGACTGAGGCCTGAATATCTGAATGGATGAAGAAATACACATAACAAATCATGAATGTATCTCCAAGATTGGATTATTTAGTAATACTTCAATCTCCATCAAACTTTTCACATTTTCTTTTCTATTTTCTATTCTTTTTCTCTATCCTCTCTATCTTTAATTAAGGAAAAAATTATAGAAACATATTATATAAATTTTTAATACGTACACACTTATTTCTGTTCGTATGAAAAAAGATTATAGATGTCTTAAACTTGTAATTATATAAAACTATGTATTTTCAATTATACAATAATTATGAAATATAAAATTAACAATAATACAAACATTATTAATATTTTGATAACATTATGAATATCAAAAAAAAACTTTGTTTAAGATTGGGTACTACGTAGTTATATTAGCGGGGATTTCTATTTGGTAATTAGAAGAATATCTATGATTTGAGAAATCTAAGTGTATTTACTTATTTTAGGAATATACTACATATACTCCCAATTAATATAAAATAAATAATAATGAAATGTATAATGGATAATACTACAATTATCATAAATAGTATTAATCAATAATCAATATGTTATAATTTTATACATTATATAACTCTCAATGTCGTATAAGAGTGTACTTGGTATATATTGTTTCTACAATAAAAAAATAAAAAATAAAAAATAAAAAAAAAATAAAAAAAGATTTAATACAAACATGAGGGTCAACTTTTTCACACAGAGGGTGGTCAATATATGGAACGAGCTGCCAGAAGAGGTAGTTGAGCCAGATGATATTACTACAGTTAAAAGAAACTTGGATGGGTACATGGATAGGAAAGGATTATAGGGGTGTGGGCAAATGGGACTAGTTTAGATCATCTTGGTCAGCATGGGGCCTCTTTCTATGCCATATGACCATGATTCTAGCTATGGAAAAGAATAAAAATTGACTTACTATCGCAACATTTAAGAAACATTTGGACAGGTACATGGATAGGATAGGTTTAGAGGGATGTGGGCCAAGTCCAGGCAGGTGGGACGTGTAGATGAGGCATGTTGGATGGTGTGGGCAAGTTGGGCCAAAGGCCCTGTTTCAGACTCTATGACCAGGAGTTAAGTTATTGTCTTAGCTAACTCCTTTTCAGCATCATGAGACAGGTCCTGGCACAAGTAGACTAGACAATAGACAATAGCTGCAGGAGTAGGCCATTCGGCCCTTCGAGCCAGCACCGCCATTCAATGTGATCATGGCTGATCATCCCCAATCAGTACCCCGTTCCTGCCTTCGCCCCATATCCCCTGACTCTGCTATTTGTAAAAGCCCTATCTAGCTCTCTCTTGAAAGTATCCAGAGAACCTGCCTCCACCGCCCTCTGAGGCAGAGAATTCCACAGACTCACCACTGTCTGTGAGAAAAAGTGTTTCCTCATCTCCGTTCTAAATGGCTTACTCCTTATTCTTAAACTGTGGCCCCTGGCTCTGGACTCCCCCAACATCAGGAACATGTTTCCTGTCTCTAGCGTGTCCAAGCCCTTAACAATCTTATATGTTTCAAACTAGCCACAGTCAAGTGCAGATGGGTCTGTATCCAATACGTTGGAAGTCAATTGTAGAGAACTCAGGTCTAAAATGTTCCCAGAAGGGTGGAAGGTAAGAACAACAAATTCCAGAAAGCCTGCATGTCAATTGCTAGAGGGTGGAATAAAGACATTTTAAAAAAGCAAATGGTGGTGTAGGGGAATTAAAAATGAAACCCAACAGGAAGTGTGGGGAAAACTTAAAGGAATAAGGATGTCAAAGAGAGGGTGTCAAATACTACCGGAAGGCAAAATGAAACAAAATCTCACAGTATTGCACGTGTAAGGGGCATATTAAGGGCAAGAGGGTAACCAGGAAAAGAGTAGGACCTATGAGGGGGGGCAATCAATATATGGAGCCAGAAGTCTTATATTAATATCTATCATCTACATTCACTAAGGATGTTGGTTGGTTGAATAGCCTGTCCATTAAACAGGAGGTCTTCAGTTCGAATCTCAGCGGTGACTGTGCAGAAAATAATATTTTAAGCGTGGCACAATGGTGCAGCGGTAGAGTTGCTGCCTTATAGCACCTAAAGTCCCGGGTTTGATCCTGACTGCGGGTGCTGTCTGCACGGAGTTTGTACATTCTCCCTGTGACTGCGTGGACTTTCTCAGGTTGCTCCGGTTTCCTCCCACATTCCAAAGACAGACAGGTTTGTTGGTTAATTGGCATCTGTAAATTGTCCCTAGTATGTCGGGTATAATCATGGTTGGTGCAGATTCAGTAGGCCGAAGGGCCTGTTTTCATGCTCTATTTCTAAACTAAACTAAACTCAACTGATGAAAGTTGTGGTTACAATCTGGACTGCACTGTCTGAGTGAGTGATGGAGCAGGAGACTATCACATTTAAAAAGTATGTGGACGAGCACTTGAATCACCTAGCCATAGAAGACAATATGCCAGAAAATAGGATTTGTATAGACAAGTACTTGAATGGCCAGCACAGGCATGGTGGGCCGAAGGGCCAATTACTATGCTTTATGATTCTATGACTCATGTAACACACCACTTTAGCAAGTAACTAATAAGCACTAACCAAGGAAATATGGAATATACAACAAATAAAAGCTCATGATAGGACTAGGTAGGGTAAATGCACCGTCTTATACCCAGAATGCAGCAGAACCAGAGGACATAGGTTTAAGGTGATTGGTGGGGGGGGGGGGGGGGGGTAGATTTAATAGGAACCTGAGGGGCAATTTTTGTTTTCACAAAGGGGCGGTACGCATATGTGACAAGCTGCCAGAGGAGGTAGTTGAGGCAGGCACAAGCACATTTAAGAAACATTTGGACAGGTACACGGAGAAAATAGGTTTAGAGGGCTACATGCAGGCAGATGGGACTCGTGTAGATGGGTCACGTCATTCAAACAAGAAACGCACATGAAGGTTAAAGTCAGTGATCATTAATATCCCAGGCTCAATGAGGATGTATGCCTGTTTATCATTAGTATTCACTGTCAACAATATCTGCGTAACTACAAGTAGACGGCACTGATTTATGGAAGAGCATCAATTTATACTTGCTAAAATCTTAATTGCTAATTGAAAACTTTCAATCGTGTATAGTGACATTTTGATGGATTAATAGCTCTGGGGAAAATATCTTATACAGGTACTTAACACCATTGTAACCAGTAAGCAAACTGCAATTATGTAACGGATAGACATATTCAATGTTGTGCAGATTAATATCTCTGTGATTTGATTTGTAAAACATCATATTTAATGCAACCTATTCAATTAATATGTGGTAATTACATTTTACAGCATACTTTATTCCTCTCAGAATACATCAGTTTTGTTTTACATCATCAAGTTTTAGAGCTTGAATAGATGCACCAAATTTTTCAGAGAACAGTTGTAACTTCAGGCACTGGCTGTTATTTAATGATCTACCAATGATCTTTCCGCTGACCGATTAGCACACAACAAAAGCTTTTCACTGTAACTCGGTCTACAAGACAATAAACTAAACCCAAACTCAAAATATACATTTTAAGCTTGATTTAAAAAAAGAAATGTTCAAACTTATACATCAACTACATATACATCTTCAAAGTTTGCAGTTTCAGCAGTGAAATTCAATTCAAAAAGACTAAAATATTTAACTAAATTATTCTGATCTAATGTTGCCCTATAATTACTCAACCAACAGAAAGATGTTTTGTGCCAATAAAATATTTAGAAACTATATAGACGTAATTTTATCTATTAATAATTTAGTTTACGCAGTAGATTGTAGACATCTTAAGTTTAATGTAAAGCATTTGAAATACATTTGTTATGGGTGTGTTATTACTGGTTTCCCAAAATCAATGTACTGTAGCAAAAGACTCAAGGTTCAAAATTCAGTTTTATAGCAAGCAATAAAGGCAAGTGAAAGTTGAAAGTACTTTTCAAAAAACTATTTGGATGACTGTTCTACTAAAGAGGACAATGCTCCTTAAGAGAGAAAGGTTAGTAGAATTAAACCAAATAGTGGATGTGTATTTCATTTCGGAGTCACGTGAGTGACTTCGTGAAGACCCCGCCAGCACGCATGCGCGACATATCGTTGCTCGCAGTTGCAGTCGACGGCTGGGGGGGGAGTGCGCTCCTCCACCAGCCCTTCAAAAAGGACCGCTCAGGTAAGAGGAACTAACCTTGAGTTGGTTAGTTCCTGTGGATAGAATTTTTTTTGTTCACAGGGACGATGGAAAGGAGTTTGAAATACACCTCCAGCCGCAGGACTTCCGACAGGAGTCAGCGGCTGCATTCCCCGGAGCTGCCCGCTACAACGGCAGCACCCGCTCGTCGGGCCGGGAAAAGGGCGCGGAAGTCGGGGAGCCCTACTCTACCAGGACCCGACTCTCCACCACGGCTGTCCATGGAGCCACGTAGTGGTAGGAGCACCGCGCGGGAGCAGGGTAGGGAAGGCCCTGACTCCCTACCACTGTCACCTAAACATAGGGACAGTGGGAAAAAGGTGCGTAAACGTGTCACCCGCTCTGCGGCATGTTCTGTCTCCCCTCCTATACAGGTCACCAGAGGGTGGACCAGGGGAAGAACCGCACGAAAGTCGAAGAGCCCCGCTGCAGCGGCCGGCGTCGACTTGCCACCAGAGCTGTCCGCCAGATCGCGGACCGGTGAGGGATCGAGGTCTGAGGATGGGAGCCCCGCAGGTGCGGCCGGCGCAGACTCACCACCGGGGGAGCCTGGCAGATCGCGGGCTGGTGGTATATCATCTCGGTCACTGCACCCCGCGTTAGCAGCTGGACGTGACCGAACGTCGCCTTTGTCCCGGGGGAAGACAGGCGGCAAGCCCGCGCGGACATCGGTGAACCCCGCTTCTGTGGCTGGAACCGACTCTTCACCGCTCATGTCTTTCCAGACAGGTGGCCGCCACAGTCCGGAAGTCTGCGGACTAGCGGCATGTCCGCGCGGGAGTCGCATAGCCCCGTCGGAGCGTCAGGCAGTGACATCCTGACTAGGCACCCTAGACATCACCTCGATGAGGTGCGGGCCGATGGCAGAAGCCACAGTAGGTCAGGAGAACCTGAGGAAGTCGTCCGCAGATAGCAGCGGCGGTCGCATGGCCCGCATGGAGCGCATGATGGAGCGACTCCTAGAGCAAAATCTCCAGCAGCAGGACCGGATGTCCTCCAGTTCCAGGAGACATGCAACAAATGGTCAGCACGGACTGGAAGGGCCGAGAGGGCCTGTTTCCGTGCTGTAATTGTTATATGGTTATTATATCTGGGCCACCCAGCATGTCCCCGTCAACGGTGGGGAGTGCCAGGGATCAGCAGCTGGCTGACGTGGAAGAAGGATTGGTGCAGGAACCTGCAGCACCTGAAAACCGCAAGAGGAACTTCTGGATGTGGTTTCCAAATTTGCCCAGCCAAAGCACTCAGGACAGCCATTGCAGCCCAAACCAGCGGCAAGCATTGACTTCCTCACTACACACCAGCTGCAGGATCAGGTCCTGACCGAGGCAATGAACAAATACAAGGCCCCGAACAACTGTGTATCACTGAATGTACCGACAGTCAACACGCCCATCTGGGGCAATATCAGTCCAGGAATAAGGGCACAGGGACTCAAACTACAAAAATCCTGAAACTGTTGACGTTGGGAATCACTGCCTTTGCAAGGTCGATTGACGGCACGGAGATGACGGAGGAGCAGGAAGATGCTCTTGCGTTATTGTGTAACACACAATACGAAAGCAACGCTTTCCGAAAAATCTCCATCAAGCCGACTCTCAACCCCAAGTTTGCGGGGTTGTGCAAGGCATCTGCGACGCCGCCACCGAGACAGATGTTCGGTGAGGACCTGACCAAACAGGTCAAGGACCTGGACGAGGAGGCGAAGGCAGTCGGTTTGATGAAACCACCTCCCTCCAGCAGGCCGGCAACGTTCAGACAAACACCATATGTAAATCCTCGGGGGCCACCTGAAAGATCAGCAAGGACCTACTCACCGGCCGCACCCCAACAACAAGTTTTTTTTAGGGCAGGGCCAACAGCGACCGGCGTGGAAGATGCGCCAACCCCACAATCCAGCAACACAACGGAGTGCCAGAACCCAGAATGTCAGGCCCCGCCGGTAACCATGGAGGTAAGGGGGTCTGGTTCTCATGCAAGTGCTGCATGTTTAACCTCACAAGTTGGTGGGAGATTACGTTTATTCTGGGATGCATGGAGCTCTATAACTTTAGCCTCGCTTATTTTACTTGTTTATTCAGGGGTATGAAATTGAATTCATAAATGAACAACTTCCCCCGCCTCAACATGTACCAGACCAGAAATTTGCACTTTCCCATAAGGAAATAGCGGAAGGACATGAGGAAATGTTGAGGCTGCATGCAAAAGGGGTGATAGAGAAAACGATGCACGAACCTCTTGAGTTCGTATCCAACATCTTTACCAAATCCAGAAAAGATGGTGGATATCGGATTATTATTGATTTAACCTATTTGAATACTTTTGTAAAATATACCCATTTTAAAATGGACACATTTGAAACAGCTAAATCACTGATTTCCAAAGGGTGCTTCATGGCATGCATCGATTTAAAAGATACATACTATTCAGTATCCATACGGAAACATCACCGAAAGTTCTTGAAGTTTGTTTGGATGGATCAGCTATGGCAATATAGAGCCCTACCTAATGGGCTTACAACAGCCCCTAGGTTATTTACAAAAATTTTGAAACCAGTATTGGCATCCCTGAGGAAACAAAACTATATTGTCATGGCAGATTTAGACAACATCTTGATTGTGGGTAAGACCATGGAATCGACAAATTTAGCAGTAGCAGCTACTAAGGCATTGTTTCAAAAATTAGGGTTTGTCATCCATCCAGACAAATCTAAGTTCTACCCTTCACAGGTCATGAACTATCTGGGATTCACAATTAACACCAATCAAATGATTGTTTCCATCCCAGATAACAAGGCAATGGATGTTATTGAAGCATGTAACAACCTTGCTTGCGCCAGGAAACCAACAATCAGACATGCTGCTAAGGTAATTGGGAAATTAGTAGCTACATTTCCAGCTGCACGATTTGGCCCTCTACACTATCAAAATTTGCAAAGAACAAAAATGTCAGCATTAAAAACAAATGCTGGACATTTTGATAGACCTATGTAGCTGCCAAACAAGGCAAAAGTTGAGCTACAATGGTGGATTGATAATATTCGTGACTCATTCAATCCCATTATTGTACCGTACCCGTCAGTCGTGGTACAAACCGACGCAAGCACCCAAGGCTGGGGAGCTACCGACACTACTTCCAGGTAGATGGGATTTACATGAATCTACCCTTCTATTATCACAAGGGATAAACTATTTGGAGATGCTAGGAGCATTTCACGTACTACGAGCTTATTGCATGAATTTACGTTATACGCATGTCCGTCTTCAAATAGATAACACCACTGTGGTGGCATACTTAAATCATATGGGTGGTATCAAGTCAATATCTTGTGATGAATTGGCAAACTCAATCTGGCTCTGGTGCATAGAAATAAATATTTGGATATCAGCTACCTACCTTCCAGGTAAGCTCAATACAGTGGCGGACACCAGGTCACTTGTATTCAATGATAACATTGAGTGGATGTTGAATCCCCAAATATTTGCTAAAATTATCGCCAAATTTGGAACACCAGATATCGACCTTTTTGCGTCCAGATTGAACCATCAGATACCAACATATGTATCTTGGGAACCAGATCGTGGGGCACTAGTGATGGACGCTTTCTCGCTGCACTGGGGGAAATGGTTTTTCTATGCATTTCCTCCATTTTGCCTCATCAGTCGGGTGTTGCAGAAAATAAAATCAGATTCTGCAACAGGCATCTTAAAAATACCCGACTGGCCTACACAACCATGGTATCCGGTGGTCCTTGAGATGATTAAAAAACGATGGGCACATATTAACAAGTGCCCGGATTTGGTGACTAACCCCACTACAGGGGAATACCATCCATGCCATGGTCATCTGAACCTGTTGGCCTGCAGGTTCTGAAGAGGCCACTCCTGCAATACGGACTAACACCAAGGACCATGGACACCATTGCAGCATCGTGCAGAGAATCCACTAGACGACAGTACCTCACTCAAATCAGGAAATGGGAGGCCTACTGCAGCCGGATTAACATCACGTATGACTCTGCCACGATTCCCCATGTGTTGGAATTCCTCGCGGGGCTACATCATGATGAGGGCCTCAGCTACAGCGCCATCAACAGTGCCAGGAGCGCACTGTCATCCTACCTTTGTATAGGAGTAGGATCCCACCAGCTCGTGAGCAAATTGATGAGGGGTATCTTCAATTCGAACCCTCCCCGACCACGATACAACATCACCTGGGACATAGGGGTAGTATTGACCCTACTCAGGAGTTGGTCGCCAATGATTGGACTACCACTGGATAAACTCACCCTGAAGATGGTGATGTTAATGGCGCTAACATCGGCTCAGCAGGTCCAGACCTTGAAAAGATAAAGTTGGAATACATGGTCTCAACCCCTGAGAGAGTAACTTTCTTTATTGATGAGTTACTCAAGCAGCACAGACCTGGGACTACAGGGCTGCAATTAATATTTCCAGCATACCCCGTTGATGTGAGGCTCTGCATAGCCACCTACATACGTCACTATGTAAAAGTGATGCATACCATCAGGGAAATGGAGAAAGGCCTGCTGATCAGCCATAAGAAACCTCATCACAGGGTGACGGTGCAGACGATCTCCAGGTGGCTCAGGGTGGTATTGGATGCAGCAGGTATTGATACTAATATCTTTAAATCCCATTCTACCAGGGCTGCATCCACATCAGCGGCGAGGACCATGGAGGTTGCCATGGACCATATCCTCGCTACAGCGGGCTGGGCCAACGAAGCTACGTTCCAGCGGTTTTATAATAAACCTGTGGCCGCTCCTGCTACGTTTGCGGAGACAGTGTTAAACACCCAGCAACGTTTATCCCTGAGTGAGGTGTTTTTTGATTTGTGTTAATAAATACTATATTATTTTTTCAGCTTGTCAAGTCTGAAATACGTTAACATACTCCTTCCATCAGAATTGCAGCAGTGTGTGAGCATGGACGTGATCCAGGGCATGTAATCACAGAGCTTTGAAATCTTCACAAAGTCATTCACGCGTGACTCCGAAATGAAATAGTAAGATTAAACGAGAATTTACCAGTTTAGGGATTTTGATCTTTATTTTATGAGGAATTGCGATGAGGGATTTTGTGCCCTCCGCTCCCAACCCTCTACTATAAGGTCAACTGGTAAATAGGGTCTCTTCATTCTTACTATATTAGTCATTGTTGTTTAATTCTGTGATTCCACACCGGTGCTTTGAAGAATGTCGCGCATGCATGCTGGCGGGGTCTTCACGAAATCCCGCATCGCAACTCCTCATAAAATAAAGATCAAACTTCAAACTGGTAAGTGCTCATTTAATCTTACTATTAAAATAATAAAACCATTTTGCAGAACACTAACACTCGGTCTGCCAAGGCCTATAGGATCATCCGGTTGCTAACCATTTTAACTCTTCTTCCCATTCCCTGTTCTGGGCCTCCACTCCGTGCCAGAGTGAGGACACATGCAAATTGGAAGAAAAGCACATCAACCCAGCGGTATGTACATTGATTTTTTTTTAAATTTTGGGTAGAAACATAGAAACATAGTAACTTCCAATAATACACTCCCATTCCCCCTGCCCTCGCTCTCCACCCCCCCCACCCCCGACCCCTTTTTGTTAACTAAAAGTTAGTTAAACAGTTCTACAGTCCGCAATGATATATCCCTCTTGGGATCATAGTCCCTAGCTAACAAATGGCCTATCAGAGAACCATCCTGCCTGAGGCCATCTGTTGCCGGCCATGATTTGTCCTGGCCTTTCTTGCTTCCAGTTCCCTCCGTCCCTCCACTCCCCTACAATCAATTTGAAGAAGGGTCCCAAGTCGAAACGTTACCAATCCACTTTTCTCCAGTGATGCTGCATGACCTGCTGAGTTACTCCAGCACTTTGTGTCTACTGGATGTGTATTCCTCCCTTGCCAACTGGAGTCTTTTCAACCCATTAGCATAGTTGGAACTAGCTGAAACCAGTCAGTAGATTTAGGCAAAGTATGAAGTTAACTTTCCCTAATTTTTTCCTCTTACCAAAAGCCACATATTGCTATTTTTCATGAATAGTACAGATGCAGATGAATTTCTAGTGTGATGCTGCAGAGTTAATGGATTCCCAGTTGTCCACATTCTATATCATTGTTTTGAATATGGAGCCCAAATGAAATACATCCTAGAAACATGAGACTGCTGATGCTGGAATCTTCAGTAAAGACCCAATTTTTTAAACTGGGTTTAAAACTGAGAAGAACAGACAACGTTTCAGGTTGGGACCCTTCATCAGACTCTGAAAAAGGGTCTTCACTCTGAAGAAGGATCGCAACCCAAAATATTGTCTGCTCTCCGGTTGAAACTGTAAGTGAGATGAAACATAGAAACATAGAAAATATGTGCAGGAGGAGGCCATTCGGCCCTTCGAGCCAGCACCGCCATTCAATATGATCATGGCTGATCGTCCGCTATCAATAACCCGTGCCTGCCTTCTCCCCATATCCCTTGACTCCACTAGCCCCTAGAGCTGTATCCAACTCTCTCTTAAATTCATCCAGTGATTTGGCCTCCACTGCCCTCTGAGGCAGGGAATTCCATAAATTCACAACTCTGGGTAAAACAGTTTTTTTCTCAGCTCAGTCTTAAATGACCTCCCCTTTATTCTAAAAATGTGGCCCCTGGCCACATTTAGAAACATCCACTGACATCCATTGAATGTTAAGTTTTTCCTTATCAATATCAATATCAGTTTTATTCGTCACTTGCACTTAAATGAAATATAAGTTAAATGAATTTACCAGCAGCGGTACAATGACAAAAGAACACACAAAAACACAATAATTTTTTTTAACATAATCATCCACCACAGCATTCATCACTGTGGTGGAAGGCACAAAATTTGGCCAGTCCTCCTCTATTCTCCATTTTCCCTTGTGGTCGGGACCTCAACCCTCCGCAGCACCCTTAAGCAGTTCAACTAAGATTTAAATATGTAGGAAGGAACTGCAGATGTTGGTTTATACCGAAGTTAGACACAAAATGCTGGAGAAGCTCAGCGGGTCAGGCAGTATCTGTGGAGAAAGGGATTAGGTAACATTTTGGGTCTGAAGAAGGGTTCCGATCCAAAACCTCACCTGTTCCTTTTCTCTAGCGATACTGTCTGACCCGCTGAGCTACTCCAGCATTTTGTGTCCATCTAAGATTTAAATTTGTTGTTTATTTCAATTTGAGAAGAGGTTACATCGGAAATGTTAACCAACTTTCTCTGCCAATTACTTAATAAACAATTGATTTATTTTTTAAAATCTACTTTATAACTCTCCAATCTATGATGGCATTTTATTTTTCTGTAATTGTAACTTTTTTTTAAAAAAGGCGAAGACAAGTTAAGCTCGACCCAAAATAACAAACTGCAAGCATTTCCCAGCCGCTGCAGTGTCTCTGCACACAAAAGCCACCAGCAGTCCTCATTGTAACAGCCTGCCCGCTACTCCCACTGCATGCCCACTATGTACAGAATGTTAATAGCCCGCAGTGGATGAATAGGCTTTGTGGTGTACTTGAAACATATAAAAATGGCCTAAGCATTAAACAAGATAAAAGGGAAAAGGGCAGTAATGAATTTTGTGGAAAATGAACATTAATGGTACTAGCATTACTCATGTTCCATATAACAAATTATTGGAAATTTGACAAGCACACCAAATTATCTACTCATCTACTGCTGTAAGCCCTTTGGAGCCATCCAAAGCCAGCAGAAGCAAGACAATTTAAGCTAATTTTACTATTTATAACAATAGAGTAGACCATTAAGACAAATTAATGTCATTATCAAGTTTCTATGAAAATGACAAATACCACCGTTTCAAGCAGCTTTAGAGGCTGTTGACTATAATGAAATTGCCTGAACAGGTACTGAAAAGAAACACTCCAAATAATTATTTTCTAGTAGCTTGTTTGTCTCCTGTTCATTCATTTGCCTACACTACAATTAGTTCTACACACAATATATGGACACTAACAGTCAACATTATGCAGCATTAGTCCTAATTGGGCAATTACAGTGCAGTTTTCCTCTTTTATAGCCACTGAAGAGAGAACCATATACACATTCTGAAGGGCATGAACGGGCGTGCTGGAGTAACTTGAAAATGATCAATTTCTGTTCTGCTATTTTATCTGTGCTCCCCAGCCTTGTAACAAAGCTCTTATTATGAGCCCATAGGTAGGGATTCATTCATGATTATTAATATTCAGCCTTAGCTTTTTATCATGCTCGCCGTAATATTAAAGATACAGTTTATGCAAATGTTCAACCAATAACAACAATGGGGTGTGAAACGCCTTGCGTTTAATGTGCTAGAACGAAGAAATGTCATATTTGAAGAGACTGCTTGATATTAAAACCCTGCACAAAAGTCTTCTTTTAAGACGACAACTTGAATTCAAATTCTACCGATGTAGCTTAAAAGATGGATATATCATTTGATTTTCACCCAAAGGCAAAAAGTATCTTTAATGTATCTGAACTTTGATTTCTGTTTATCTGCTCTACGGTTCATTCTTATTTGGATTTCAACCATTAGATTAATAATTAGCTTAAAACGTTCAACTCATGTCTGTGTCAGATTTCCATCAGCTTCAATTTACTGTGCCCATCAAAAGAACTTTAGCAAAATAAAAATAAAAAGCTGTAACAAATAGTAATCGTGACACCCAGGCATAATACAAAGTTATCAACTAAAAAGGTTTATAGATAGACACGTGGATATGCAGGAAATGGAGGTATATGGTTCATGTGCAGGCAGATGAGATTAGTTTATCTTGACGTCATGTTTGGCACGGACATTGTGGGCCGAAGGGCCTGTTTCCGTGCTGTACTGTTCTGCATTGTACGCAGATGGGCAGGATTTACATGGACCCGCTTGACAGACAGAATGATAAAATGGATCGATTTTGGCTGAAATGGCAGACTTTGCTCACCCTGGTCTTTCCTTTCACAAGTCCTCATCTGAGCTAGCACTACACACACACACACAAAGGACAGAAGAAACCTAAAAATAATTAAAATTGCCTTGTTGCTTAAACGCAGCTGAAGATCGCTAAATAATTAATTCACTTTTTGTACCAAAAGATGCAGCCTTTACTTCATGAGAAAACAGCCAGCATGCTTTATGGGATAGTAGTTCTACAGAATTAAACCTTCCTGGGTAAACTTATCAGCTGTCATCCAAAATAGTACGGCCACAATTACTGTCATTCCACCCATTCTGTTAGTGAAGATGGCCTCTATAGCTTTAGTGGAGCTGCCGCCAGTTTCTTTCATTTAATTAATTGACAGGAAACATATTGTTAACACCGTTCTGCGCCTTGTGTTCTGAGGCTGAAAGAAGTGGATATCTTTTCTTGTCTTTACAACTACTAAGCATTACTTTTTTTTTGGTAGTCAACGCAGTGCAAGTATTACATAAAAGAGTGACACATTGAAATTCAGAGCGGAATCTGGCTTGGGATGTGCGTTAGCATTGCTGACAACTTCATTTATTTGCAAGTAAACATCAGCATCAGCTCATCTCTCACAATCAGCGTCATTATGCATCAACTAATTAAACTCTCTTCCACAGCATTTATTCTATTAAGTGCCTCTGAGTGTATCATGCATTAGTGTAAACCTTGGTATCTGCATTTAAGATAATGGATATATTTTTATTGAAGTGAAATATGGGCTATTAATTACTGCTATCAATATTGTTGTTGAGCAGCATTATTAACTCACACAACCGTCCGCAAGCAGCACTCAGCGCCAATATTCTCCATATAATATTTTCGTTGAATGGAAGCTTCATTGTCACACTGAAATGTTTCTGCTTATTAAAATAATTATCTCGTGGTACAATATTATATTCAAAATGACATTTTAAAATGATTATGAATGTTGTGGAAGAAAATGTATGCATATTCTATTAAATAAGTATGTATCATTGACACAAAAAGACAAAGGAAAAATATTCAACCTGTCTCATAATACAAATATAATTAACAAAATAGTTTAGGAGCTGAATAGAATACATAGACAATATAATGGAATATTTTTTTTAAAGAATGAAATGTCCAGAATAATATTTTCTGCCAAATTAGCTTTTAAATTATTATTTTTTAAATAAATTACATGTATATAGAAATTAAAAAGTTCTAAATATTAAATGGTACAACTACTAATTCTGTATTTACAAGCAGAAATTGTATTACTTCAAAGATATTAAAAGGTTGTTGATAAAATAGATTTCCAAGGTAATTTTACTATAATTAATGAATACTACTAACTGGTGGCATTTTCAGGTTACTGGTTAAATCCAAAGCATGTGTGAAAATCTAAACAAAAAAAGAAGTTAAATTGAAGAGATGTTTTCTTTAAATATATGCATCCATTCGGCTGTATCACATTTAAAGCTAGTCCCATGATCACACCAGTGCATCAACGGTGTAATTATAAAACCAACTAACTAAGCATCAGGAAGCCTTCTTTTCAAACGTGAATAGGCTTTCATTCTGTTCCATAGTTAAACTTTTTAAATCTGCTGAACCATGCCTGCAGCTCCCCACCTGTTTGCAAGAAACCCACAGATTTAATGAAAGCTATCTTTTCTATTTGGTCGTCTAAACATTCAGCATATTAACTGCAACTTCCATCTTTTGTCAACCTCCTGCTCTCCTTCTAACATTCCCCACCACCCCAAGATCAGCCTTCCACGGCTCTTTTGAAGGCACCAGTCAGTCTTTCAGTCATATGAATCGCTTGCTATGCCCGGTTTTATAGAAGAGCTGTGTTGAAATCACAAAACAGTCTCTGATATCAATTCAAATATTACATAATTGTAGATTTTTTTAAATTAACTTCACAGTGTGTTGTGACAGGAAGGCTGGAAGGATAGCTGCCAACTGGCCATTCCTTTTCCTCTCATCTACTGACAGTCATAAAGTCATACGGCATGGAAACCTAATTTGCCCTAATTCAACCTAACTTGCCCACGCCGACCAAGATGCCCCGATCTACGCTAGTCCCACATGTCCACATTGGGCCCACATCCCTCTAAACCATTCCGATTCATGTACCTGCCCAAATGTATTTTAAATGCTGTTATAGTACCTGCCTCAACTACCTCCTCTGCATCTCATTCCATACACCCACTATCCTCTGTGTGAAGTTACCCTTCAGGTTCTCATCCCATCTACTCCCACATTATCCAATATATCTCCCTGGGAGTAGATGAAGGAGACTGAACGAAGGGACATTCCAGGCTTAAAGCTAGCATCTTCCTTCATCTCAAAGTATCCTTTACAGTCTGAACGAAATTACGAACCTTTAAATCATAACATAGAATAAAATAACAAAACACACAATGAACACAGATTTAACATCCACCACAGTGAGTCTACCAGGTACCTCCTCACTGTGATGGAAGGCAAAAGTATTAAAGTCCTTGTCTCTCCCCTCCTTGTTCTCCCTCTGCGTTGAGGCAATCCAGGCTTTCCGATGTTGGGACCTATTCGCTTTCTTCACTGCCTGCTGTACCTGCATGCTTAATTTCATTGACTGATGAACAAGGGCTCCCAGATCCCATTGTACTTCCCCTTTTCCCAACTTGACACCATTTAGATAATAATCTGCCTTCCTGCTTTTGCTACCAAAGTGGATAACCTCACATTTATCCACATTGAACTGCATCCGTCATGCATCTGCCCACTCACCCAACCTGTCCAAGTCACGCTGCATTCTCATAGCATCCTCCTCACAGTTCACACTGCCACCCAGCTTTGTGTCATCTGCAAATTTGCTAACGTTACTTTGAATCCCTTCTTCTAAATCATTGATGTTTATTGTAAATAGCTGCGTCCTAGCACCGAGCCTTGCGGTACCCCACTATTCACAGCCTGTCATTCTGAAAGGGATCCGACAATCCCTACTCTTTGTTTCCTGTCTGCCAACCAATTTTCTATCCATGTTAGCATTCTACCCCCAATATCATGTGCCCTATTTTTGCCCACTAATCTCCTATCTGGGATCTTATCTAATGCTTTCTGAAAGTCCAGGTACACTACATGCACTGGCTCTCCCTTGTCCATTTTCCTAGTTACATCCTCAAAAAATTCCAGAAGATTAGTCAAGCATGATTTCCCCTTCGTAAATCTATGCTGACTCAGACTGATCCTGTTACTGCTATACAAATGTGCCGCTATTTCATCTTTTATGATTGACTCCAGCATCTTCCCCACCACCAAATGTCAGGCTAACTGGTCTATAATTCCGTTTTTTATCTCCTGCCTTTCTTAAAAAGTGGGATAACATTAGCTACCCTCCAATCCACAGGAACTCATCCTGAATCTATAGAACATTGGAAAATGATCATCAAAGCGTCCACGATTTCTAGAGCCACTTCCTTAAGTACCCTGGGATGCAGACCATCAGGCCCTGGGGACTAATCAGCCTTCAGTCCCATCAGGCTACCCAACACCATTTTCTGCCTAATGTGGATTTTCTTCAGATCCTCAGTCACTCCAGATCCTCTGGCCACTAATACATCAGGAAGATTGTTTGTGTCTTCCTTAGTGAAGACGGATCCAAAGTACCTGTTCAACTCATCTGCCATTTCCTTGTTCCCCATAATAAATTCACCCCTTTCAGTCTTCAAGAGTCCAACTTTGGTCTTAACTAATTTTTTCCTCTTCACGTACCTAAATAAGCTTTTACTATCCGCCTTTATATTCTTGGCTAGCTTACCTTCGTACCTCATCTTTTCTCCCCGTATTGCCTTTTTAGTTATCTTTTGTTGCTCTTTAAACATTACCCAATCCTCTGGCTTCCCGCTCCCCTTTGCTATTTGTACTTCTCTTTTATTTTTATACTGTCCCTGACTCCCCTCGCCAGCCATGGTCGCCCTTACTCCCCCTGGAATCTTTCTTCCTCTTTGGAATGAACTGATCCTGCACCTTCTGCATTATCCCCGGAAATATCTGCCATTGTTGTTCCAGTCATCCCAGCTAGGGTATCTTTCCAGTCAACTTTGGCCAGCTCCTCCCTCATGAATCTATAGTCCCCTTTGTTCAACTGTAATAGTAACACCTCCGATTTACCCTTCTCCCTCTCAAATTATAGATTAAAACTTATCATATCATGGTCACTACCTTCTAATGGCTCCTTAACCTCAAGTTCCCTTATCAAATCTGGTTCATCACACAACACTAAATCCAGAATTGCCTTATCCATGGTAGACTCCAGTACAAGCTGCTCTTAG
The DNA here is from genome assembly GCA_035221665.1 of Okamejei kenojei. Lineage (NCBI taxonomy): Eukaryota > Metazoa > Chordata > Chondrichthyes > Rajiformes > Rajidae > Okamejei > Okamejei kenojei. The sequence goes on along the minus strand of CM069136.1, from coordinate 71,118,909 downwards.
AATCCATCATGGAGACACTCCACAAATTTCCTTTCTTGGGGTCCAGTACCAACCTGATTTTCCCAGTTTACCTGCATGTTGAAATCTCCCATAGCAACCATAACATTACCTTTACGACATGCCAATTTTAACTCTTGATTCAACTTGCACCCTGTATCCAGGCTACTGTTTGAGGGCCTGTAGATAAGTCCCATTAGGGTCTTTTTACCCTTACAATTCCTTAGTTCTATACATCTCCGGGTTTAAATGTCACCCCTCGCAAGGGACTGAATTTAATTCCTCACCAACAGAGGTACCCCACCCCCTCTGCCCACCTGTCTATCTTTTCGATAGAATGTATATCCTTGAATATTCAGTCCCCAGCCCTGGCCCTCTTGCAGCCATGTCTCTGTAATTCCCACAACATCATATATGCCAATTTCTAACTGAACCTCAAGCTCGTCCACTTTATTTCTTGTACTTCGCGCATTCATATACAACACTTTGACTTCCGTATTCACCTCCCCTCTCGCTCCGGTCTCTATTGGCCCTGACCTTACTCTCATATCCCTTCTCGAACTTTCCTTCCCATTAATTTGAGAGTCTTTTGTAACTTTTCCTGCACTCACTTCCCCTTTAACTCCATCTTTATACTCCCAATTTGTCAATCCCTCTCCCCCACTATTTAGCACACATGTATAGCCCTAACAAACCTGCCTGCCAGAACATTGGTCCCCCTCCAGTTAAGGTGTAACCCGTCCCTTTTGTACAGGTCACCCCTACCCCAGAAGAGATCCCAGTGGTCTATAAATCTAAATCCTTGCTCCCTGCTCCAGCCCCTCAGCCACACATTCAGATCCCCTGTCTCCCTGTTCCTGCCCTCACCAGCACGAGGTACTGGAAGCAATCCAGAGATAACCACTCAAGAAGTCCTGCTTTTCAGTCTTCTTCCTAACTCTCTACGTTCGCGTTGCAGAACCTCCTTCCTCTTCTTCCCGATGTCGTTCGTGCCCACGTGCACAACTACTGCCGGTTGTTCACCTTCCCTTTCGAGGATGTTCTGAAGTCGGTCTGTGATATCTTCACCCCTGGCACCAGGGAAGCAACAGACCATCCTCGAGTCTCAGCTGCCGCCACATAATCTCCAGTCCGTGTACTTGTCTTTGTAATGTAAAAAGAAACGGGAGCACTCAGAGAAAACCCATGCAGATCACAGGGAGAGTGTATAAGCTCCGTACAGACAGAGCCTACGGTCGTGGCACTGGAAGGTGGCAACTCTGGTCTCTGGCACTGGAAGGCAGCAACTCTACCGCTGCGCCACGTGCCGCTCCTTTTGAGCTACAGTGTTGTATCATTCTGCTGTTTTTCAGTCATCATTGCATTTATTGTGATATTTATCATTGCTGTTGCCACATAATCTTACTCAGTGGTTATTTCATTGTTAAACTTCAATATATATCAATTTGGGGTGGCATTGTCACAGTTATAACAGTAGAACTGCTTCCTTATAGCACCAGAGACCCAGGTTTGATCCCGATTACGGGTGCTGTCTGTACAGAGTTTATGCTTCTCACTGTGACTGCGTGGGCTTCCTCTGGGTGCTCCGGTTTCCTCCCACATTCCAAAAACGTACAGGTTTGTAGGTTAAGTGGCTTCTGTAAATTATCCCTGGTGTGTAGGATAGAACTAGTGTACTGCGATCACTGGTCGGCGAGGACACAGTGGGCCGAAGGGCCTGTTTCGACTCTGCAACTCTAAACTAAACTAAACTGAACTATTCTTTTGCACACTCAGTGCACTTTAATTTGCACCAATCTGCTGTTTTTCACTTGTCGTTGTATTTATAATTGTACTATCATTATCGTATATATGCTTTATACTCTGTGAGCCTCTTGTGAAGAAGGAATTCCATTGCAGCCTGGTATATAAGGCAAAATAATAATCTGTACCAATCTGAGGGAATAACAACCATGCAGATAAGCTTCAGGCTTGAACCCTGATTGTGCTGAGTTAGTTGGGCCCAGCGATGTAGCATTGTAACAATTGCACAACATGCTCCGAGGTTACCAGGTGAAAAACTGGTATAATTTCCTGTCCACCACTGCTATCGAGTGACAATTTGCAAGAAGGGAGGAGAGAAATGATGAGATTACAATTCTAAGGAATTTTGTTCTAATTTATTTTACTTCGGAGTTACGTGAGTGACTACGTGAAGAAGGCCGTCAGTCATCATGCCCGTCATTACGTCTGAAGCATTGGTAGGTGTGTTGTGTCGCTCCAGCGGTAAGTTTTAAAAACAGAGGTAAGTGTTTTTTAATAAGTTACTTACGGTCGTTGTTTGGCAGGTTCGGTTGTTAGTTTTTCTACCAACAGAACAAACCTACCATGTCGAAGGTGCGGAAACAGTCTGTGAAGCCGGCTACGGAAGACCATGGAGCTGTGGGTAGCGGACGCTGTCCGAGTCACCTTCCAGGCCGCCGGTGTTGGAACCAGCGGCAGCAGACTTGGTGCTACATGAAAGCACCGTGGCAGCCCCACCGGGGCACAAAGCTACCCACAAGTCTGCCAGACCCGTAGACTCCAATGAGTCCGGGCCGGAGGAATCACCTCCCACACTGGGAAGCGTCTGCGGGCGTCTCTCCCAGATGGAGCAGCTGTTGGAGAGGTGCCTCCAGACTGATCTGCTCCAGAGGAGGGAGCAGTATCAGGCCGGGTCTCCACGGGAGCCCGCGCTAGCAGCACCTTACACAGGGCTGCGATGTGTCTCCCTCTCTGTAGAGGGTAGTTAACGGAGTCAGCAGTATCCTGACTCAGAGCAGGGAGGCACATCAGGGGAACCTAGGGAGCGAGAGGCCACAGTGCCTCTATTGGCGTCTAAGTTCGCCATACCTACCCCAACCGGAGAGGCCTTTGATGAAGATCTGGCCACCACCATAGACTACCTGGCCTCGCACCAGCTAAAGGACCAGGTTATGGAGGAGACCACCGGCCGCTACAGTACACCTGTCAACTGTGCCTCCCTCAGTGTGCCGGCCATCAACCACGCCATCTGGGGCCATATTGGAGCAGGGGTAAGAGCCCAGGAGGTTAAGCTCCAGAAAATTCTAAAAATACTGGCCTCAGGGGTAACGGCTTTTGCCAGGTCCATCGATGGCGGGCCACTGACGGAGACACAGCAGGATGCAGTGGGGCTCCTCTGTAATGCCCTGTTCAAGATAAACTGTCTACGCAAGAGCGCAATACGGCCGGCACGCAACCTAAAATTTGCGGTGCTGTGCAAGGCCAGCAATGTACGGCCGGCCAACTACCTCTTTGGGGCAGACCTGCCGAAGCAGGTCCGAGAGCTGGATGACGAGGCCAAGAATCTCTGCCTCATGAGCCGAGCCTCAACTCCACCCAGGGGCTCATCGCCACGAGGCCGCCCCTATGTCGCCTTCCACACCAGGCGCAACCAGCCTAGGGGATCAGGGACAGGAGGCAGACTCCAGCTGTCCCAAGACGGGAGGCTGGAGGCCAGGACTACACAGGCAGTAACGCCAAGGTACGAGATTCTAATGAATGGATTTGGATTACGGCAGACCCGTTCATACTTCACAGTGTACAGGGGTTTAAAATAGAGTTCCTTCTTGGCTCCTCACCACCCACTCAAAATTTACCAAATCGCACATATGTGTTTCCACAACAGGAAAGATTTGAGATACAAGCTGAAATCTAGGCTTTACATGCAAAATGGGTGATTCAGAGGTCTCGCCAATAATCACACCAATTTGTATCGAACATTTTTCCCAAGCAAAAGAAGGATGGAGGAAGTCGTATTATCCTAGACTTGACGGAACTCAATACCCATGTGTAGTATAAACATTTAAAAATGGACAACCTTGGTACAGCTATTCAGCTGGTTTCCAAAGGATGTTATATGGCTTGCATAGATCTAAAAGATGCTTCCTACTCCGTACCAATACACAGGGAACACAGGAGATATTTGAAATTTAACTGGACGGGGCAGATGTGGCAATTCAAGGCGTTGCCAAATGGGCTGACTTCAGCTCCCAGACTTTTTACAAAATTACTAAAACCGGTTCTGGGACTGCTACGAGCACGGAACCACATTGTGATGGCTTATTTGGATGACATTCTAATAATTGGGGACACAAAGGAATCAGCAATAGCATCTGTTTCAGCTACCAAACTCATGTTTGAAAGGCTGGGATTCGTAATCCATCCAGTTAGGTCAAAATTGACTCCAATCAGGGTAATTGATTACATAGGGTTTACAATCAACTCAATTCAAATGTCGGTGACTCTGCCAGGTGGCAAGCAATCAGACTTGATGGAAGCCTGCAATAAGCTAATTGCTAACCAGCAGACAACAATCAGACAAGTAGCAAGCATAATTGGCAAGCTTGTGGCAGCCTTTCCAGCTGTACACTTCGGACCTTTGACCACCAAAATTTACAACGTGCAAAGGAACGGGCCCTCAAATCTCACGCAGGCTAATTCGGGGTACATATGCACTTACCACCAGACGCCATTGTGGAATTACACTGGTGGGCTACCAATATACATCACTGTTCTAAGAAAATTCAAGTTGACACACCATCGGTAATACAAACCGATGCGAGTGGCCTAGGCTGGGGGGCAACAGACACCAGCGCCAGCTGTGGGGGCAGATGGAATGTGCAGGAGTCCTTAATCCTACAGCAATATGGCATAAACTACTTAGAGTTGTTGGGAGCACTCTATGGCTTAAAGGCTTATTGCAGCTGTATGCATCATGTGCGTGTTCAACTACAGGTTGCCAACACCACGGCAGTGGCGTATGTCAATCACATGGGTGGAATAAAATCTGTATCATGTGATAAATTGGCAAACCTCCTTTGGCATTGGTGTATTGCAAGGAACATTTGGGTCACGGCTATCTACCTGCCAGGTAGATATAATATGGTGGCGGACACTAGATCACGGAAATTCAATGATAACACGGAATGGATGTTGAATCATGTCGTGTTCACCGACATTGTTGCCCGATATGGCACGCCGGATATTGACTTGTTTGCCTCCAGGTTGAATCACCAGTTACCCAAATATGTCTCATGGGAGCCAGACCCAGGGGCAGTAGCAGTCGATGTGTTCACACTGCATTGGGGCGGAATGTTCTTGTATGTTTTCCCTCCTTTTTGCCTCATCAGCCTATGCTTGGTCAAAATAAAGCAAGACAATGCCACGGGCATTTTGGTAGTGCCAGATTGGCCTATGCAATCTTGGTTCCCACTTGTCCTGGGAATCATGACACAGCCTTTGATGGCTGTCCCCAACAGCAGGGAGCTGCTGGTACACCCATTAACGGGGGCCATCATCCGCTACGTGACCGAATCAATTTGTTGGTTTGCAGATTCTGAGGAGACCTTTCCTGGGACTCGGACTGGCTGATCGAACGGTGGATGTAATTGCAGCGGCCTGGAGGGACAGCACACAAAAGCAGTACGTCTCCCACATCAAGAAGTGGGAGACGTATTGCCGGGCATCCAACATTACATATGACACAGTGTGCATCACGGACATACTGGAATTTCTGTCTACCTTGTATCATGACCAGAAATTAGGCTACAGTGCCATCAACAGTGCCAGGAGTGCACTGTCCTCATATGTAGTACTCACGGAGCACTGTTCAATCCATCATCCGAAAATGGAAAGAGTATGGCACAACTGCAAACCTACCAAGACATGGCCGTCCACCTAAACTGACAGGCTGGGCAAGGAGAGCATTGATCAGAGAAGCAGCCAAGAGGCCCATGGTAACTCTGGAGGAGCTGCAGAGATCCACAGCTCAGGTGGGAGAATCTGTCCACAGGACAACTATTAGTCGTGCACTCCACAAATCGGGCTTTTATGGAAGAGTGGCAAGAAGAAAGCCATTGTTGAAACAAAGCCATAAGAAGTCCCGTTTGCAGCTTGCCACAAGCCATGTGGGGGACACAGCAAACATGTGGAGGAAGGTGCTCTGGTCTGATGAGACCAAAATTGAATTTTTTGGCCTAAATGCAAAACGCTATGTGTGGCGGAAAACTAACACTGCACATCACTCTGAACACACCATCCCCACTGTGAAACATGGTGGTGGCAGCATCATGCTGTGGGGATGCTTTTCTTCAGCAGGGACAGGGAAGCTGGTCAGAGTTGATGGGAAGATGGATGGAGCCAAATACAGGGCAATCTTGGAAGAAAATCTGTTAGGGTCTGCAAAAAACTTGAGCCTGGGGCGGAGGTTCACCTTCCAGCAGGACAACGACCCTAAACATACAGTCAGAGCTACAATGGAATGGTTTAGATCAAAGCATATTCATGTGTTAGAATGGCCCAGTCAAAGTCCAGAACTAAATCCAATTGAGAATCTCTGGCAAGACTTGAAAATTGCTGTTCACAGCCGCTCTCCATCCAATCTGACAGAGCTTGAGCTATTTTGCAAAGTTGAATGGGCAAAAATTTCAGCCTCTAGATGTGCAAAGCTGGTAGAGACATACCCCAAAGACTTGCAGCTGTAATTGCGGCAAAAGGTGGTTCTACAAAGTACTGTCTATGGGGGGCTGAATACTTTTGCATGCCACACTTTTCAGTTTTTTATTTGTAATAAAATTTGGAAACCATGTATCATTGTCCTTCTACTTCACAATTATGCACCACTTTGTGTTGGTCTATCACATAAAATCCCAATAAAATACATTTATGTTTGTGGTTGTAACATGACAAAATGTGGAAAAGTTCAAGAGGTATGAAAACTTTTGCAAGCCACTGTACTTCACCAAGCTTCCTGAAGTCAGGTTAACCTATTGTCCTCTGCCTGCATGTGATCCATATCCCGCCATTCCCTGCATACCCATGCGCCTGTTCAACAGTCTCTTAAATTTCACTATTGTATCTGCCTACACCACCATCCCTAGCAACCCGTTCCAGGCACTCACCACCTTCTATGTAAAAAAACTTGTCTTGCACTTCTCCTTTAAATTTTGCCCTTGTGACCGTTTGAAACACTTCACACTGCCTCAGCAAGGCCACTAACATAATCAGGGACGAGTCTCGCCCTGGTCACTCCCTCATCGCCCCTAGAGGTACAGAAAACGCACACCTCCAAATTCAAAGACAGTTTCATCCCAGCTGTTATCAGGCAACTGAACCATCCTATCACCAACTAGAGAGCAGTCCCGACCACCCATCTACCTCATTTGGAGGCCTTTGGAGTATCTTTAATCGGTCGTTGCCTTGCACCACACTATATGTTATTCCCTTTATCCTGTATCTGTATATTGTGGATGGCTTGATTATAATCACATATAGTCGCTTCACTGACTGGGTAGCATGCAAAAATAGGTTTTCACACGTGGTAATAATAAACTAAATTAAACTAAAAAAGTTCACCACTTCATAACTGTATTTTACTGTCAACAATCTGCTTCAGTATCCTTACAGCCACCAATGTTTTTTCTGAACTGTACCATTCCAGTTCTGGCTCACTTCTGACTCGGCCTCATTGTCAGAAACCATCATTAGAATTATATCTCACAGAAATCTACTTAACACTAATTCCCAAGTGTAATGTTATGGTAGAAATCATGAACCATTTTCCATTGGCGTTTTGTGTTAAAATATGTGGATAATAAATATTGTTGAGGCCATAACAAGGCAAATTACTGTTACACTAATGTTTTATTGCATTTTTGGATATCCCTTGTCACTGTTTATTATTTTAGGGCTTAAAATGAGCGGTTCACTCTAGTTTTAATTTGCCAGGAGGCTTTAAAAATATTTTGTTTCTTGAGCAGGTGACAAGGGGGTGTTTTATAACTTATTTATTGATAATACTGAAAATGCCAAACAAAGAGGGGAATTGGCAAGTATAAATCACTATACTTTTCTCTTTGCTATTTAATCTTTACAAACTGTGGAAGGAAAATAAGCACCCTGTTAACAGTTTCCTAATATTACATTGCCACCAACATGTTGATATTCCTCTCCTGTAAACAACTGTTGTGAATGCAGGGCAGAATGATTTTGTGGTCAGCATGAATATTAATGCACTTGCAATCTAATCCAGTGGTCAGACATATCAGAACTGTGCAGCAAATAAAATCAACCATGGCATCATGCCAGAACAGCTATAGATGTACTCTGGTACTCTCCCAGTGAGCTGAAGGCCAACATGTCATATTGTTGGCTGCTTCTAACAACAGCCAGAATACACTAATTATAAAATGCTTGCCACAGTGCAAAGTGTTTCTAATCAAAATGCACAAAGTTTTGGAAGTTGTGGTAGTGGGGATGGGGGAGCATGGAATTATATGTATAATCTTTACAACTCTCTGGATGAATGTGCTCAGAAAATTGGATGAAGGATTGAAAAAGGATGACATACACTCTCAAATGTTGTCAAGACAAGGAAGTAACTTGTTTTTGAAGATAGACACTGTTGTGAAGCAAATGGAAAATTCTAATTTACTTAAGCTTTAAGCAACTCATTTCTGTAATACACATCTTCAAAGCGCCTGGAAATTATCGCTGATTCCGCAGGCCTCGCCGGCCTGAGGCCCCGCACATGCGCACACTTCATTCTCCCCTTCTATTATAAGTTGAGACTGTCAGGAGGTTTCGTATGTCTTGATGACCATCGCAGCACTGAAGCATCAGGAGATAATGGCGTTTCAATAGCTGGTGGTACATATATTGCTTGGTAATCAACTTCACTCATATTGTTATTTACATTTTCAATTTTAGAATTACTTATAGAAGTTTCCATAGGGGATGATGGGAGTGTTGAAGGAAGTTCTCGATTAATATTATCAAGGAGTGATGGAGCTGATGGAGAAGACGGACATGGTGCAAGGTCACGAAGTGAGACAGTTGACTGACGTCCATCCTGATACTTGTTAGTTGCATAAGAAGGGTTGACATCAGTCAGTTCAACTTCATCAACAAAGGGCTCATTCTCATTAGATCGGACAAAGCAACACAGGCCCAGGGCTAGTCAACCATGAAGGCAGAAAAGTACCACTAGAAGAACGCCATTTGAAATTAAAGAACCGCTCATGTGGAGTAGTATTGGTAGCAGTTGACAGTAGAGATCTGATGGAGTGTAATGCATCTGGTAGAACACATTGCCAATGCTGATCTGGTATGTCATTTGACTTTAAAGCCAGTTTCACTGCTTTCCAAATGATTCCGTTATACCTCTAAACCTGACAATTTCCAATAGGATGATATGGTGTTGTCTTACTTGCAATTCTTCTATTAGAAAGGTAGTATTTTTAATATTTTAACATGAATGAGGTGCCCCTATCAGAATGTATGTAACTTGGAAATCCACAGAATGAAAACAGTTGATCTAAACATTTGTTAACCGTAGCAGCTGACATATTTGGACAAAGAAAGGGAAATGGAAACCTTGAATATTCATCAACTATGGTAAGTATATAAACATTTTGAGAGGAGGATGGTAAAGGCCTTTGAAGTCAACACTCAAACATTCCATACTTTGATCAATCTTCCTTCTTCAGAACGGAAGAACCTTGGTTTTCATTCAGCACAGATTCTACACGAAGCACGCGTCATCTTCACATCTTCTGTAGAGAAAAGTACGTTTTTGGAACGAACATAATGTAGGATGACACAGCCCATTGTGAAGATCAGTGAGTGCAGAAGAATGAACAGAGGCACAAAATGCTCGAGTTAATGTATCCGGAGCAACATTATCCTTACCAGGGCGGTACTCAATTAAATAACTATATGCAGATAATTCAATTCTCCATTCATGAATGTTACTGTTTTTAATCTTTGTTCGTTTCCGATTATCTAGCATTAAAGCCACTGAACGCTGATCTGTTATCAAAGTGAAGTGCTGGCGAGCAAGGAAATGACTCAATTTCCTCACTGCTTCAATAATTGCTGTAGCTTCCTTTTCGACAGGTGGGTAGTGCAATTCACTACCTTGGAGAGTACGAGACATTAATTGGAACAGGTATCTCTTGGAGTAGGAGGAGTCTTTTTGGATCAGGCTTGATTATATCATTTCCAACCCAATAACCAAGAATATTAATTGATGACACTGATGTTATTGACTTAGCCTTGTTTAATGTTAGATTTTTAGAATGTACAACATCTAAAAACCATTGTACATTTTCGTCATGTTCTTTTTCGTCTTTTCCTGCAATAGTTATATTATCAAGATAAGGGAAAGTATCTTTAAGGTTTTCCTGTTCAACAAGTTTGTTCATCTCTCTCTGAAAAACAGCCATACCATTAGTTACACCAAAAGGAACTCTGCAGCAATGATATAATTTCCCATTTGCTTCAAACGCAGTGAATTTATTTTCTGATTCTTTCAAAGGAATTCGGTAGTAAGCACTTTTTAGGTCAAAAGTAGAGACTATCTTATACTTAGCTAATGTTTTGATAATCTCTTCTATACGAGTTAATGAATATGCATCAAGCTCCGTGAACTGATTTATAGTTTGAGAGTAATCAATGCAGAGTCTCTTTCTATGCCTCTCAATAATAATAATAATAATAATAATAATAATAATAATAATAATAATAATAATAATATATTTTATTGTCATTGCACATATGTGCAACGAGATTTGTTATGCAGCTTCCATCGATGTCATAACTTAAACAACTAATAACATTTAGATTTAGATACCCCGAGAACATGGTTTATAAAAAGAACAGTAAAACAGTCAAAACAGTCTAAAGTGCAAATGTGTCTGTGCGACGTGACCATCCGAGGGAGACAGTTCATGGGAGTGAGGGGCACTCAGCAGGGCCGGCCTTAAGCCAATTGGACCAACATCCCCTACTCTCCCCATTCGCACACAAAACATGTGTGTGTGTGTGTGTGTGTGTGTGTGTGTGTGTGTGTGTGTGTGTGTGTGTGTGTGTGTGTGTGTGTGTGTGTGTGTGTGTGTCTGTGTCTGTGTGTGTGTGTGTGTGTGTGTGTGTGTGTGTGTGTGTGTGTGTGTGTGTGTGTGTGTGTGTGTGTGTGTGTGTGCGCGCGCAATACAGGACCCAATGGTAAGCCATTGGTACGTACAGTAACTAACAAGTGTGTCGAAGAAAAAGTGGTCAATATCAGCTTCACAAGGCTGAAGCTTGAGATGCTGCCGGGAGCAGTCGTGCGGTGAAAGCGTGGCGGCAGTGACAGCATTCCCCGCTCCCTCCCATCATCAACCTCGGGGCCTTTTGATTCCCGCCCTTCATTCCCATCCATCGGGAGGGAGCTGTACAGGGACGACATTCTCCCTGACCACAGACTGAAGCATTGATCGCAAGGAGCTGGTTGCAACCGCAGAGCCCATACAGAATATTAGAATACCTTTGTTAAATAACGCATGGAATAATGTAGTTTAATGGTAATTAGCAGCTACGGTAAAGGTTGGAAGCCAGCGGAGGTACTGACAGTCAGACGAGAGCAGGAGAGATTCAGACAGTGTATAATCCATAGCACCTCAGTATACAATTTCATAATATATACTAAATAACAGGGCTGACAGACCTTGGCTGGGAACCTAGGGCTCACCAAAAGTTTTCCCAATTGGGCCCTGCACCTCCTAAGTCCGGCCCTGCTTAACCATGACAACTTGTGCCCTCCAAGGGGAAGAGCTGGGTTCTATGATACCTTCTCGTAAAAGATTAGTTACTTGTGTGTTGATAAAGTTTTTGTCATCTTTACAAAAATGTCTTGATTTTGTAGCAGTTGGCTTGCACTTGGAGGATAAATTAGTGAATAATGAAGGACATTCAACAGATGCAGCAGAAAAAACACACAATACTGGTGGCGTTAACAATACAAGATCAAGCATAGTTTCTTCATACATTATTTGAAGTGATCTGTGCTGTTTCTGAAAATCCTGTCTGTAGATTGATGTTGCATGTTAACCAATCACACACCAGCCAGCATCTCTAACTCCACCCCACTGTAATACCTATACTGATACTATTTCTCAGCACCGACAGTTGGAGCAGCCAGGATGTGTTGATAACTAACCATTCTTTATGCTGTTAAGTTCTAGTACTGATTAAAGATGTGTTTGAATCGTGTACTGAGTCTGGAAGTCATTTACATGGCGTCAGAAGCGACTGGATCCACTCCTTCTGTATAACGGTTTTTGTTTTACCCTTTTGTGAGTCTTTATTTTGATTTATGATAGCCTCTTCCTGTCGAAAGCCTGATCCTCTCGTCTTTGATGCGGATATCAGCGAACGCTGGGCCCGTTTGAAATTGATTACCGACACTACATGAACATTGCACACCGAAATGAACCTGATGCTGTCAAGGCCTCTCTCCTACTCAACCGTGCGGGCCCAGATGCCCTTCGGCGATCCAGAACATTCCGTTATGCTCCGGCAGTCCTCGAAGGCAACGACCAGGTAATAACCCCAGCTGAATCTCCTGATGACCCCAATGTTCTGATGCGCAAATTTAGCCAGATCTTTGACCTGCCCTCAAATCACATTTTGGACAGGGCTAGGTTTTTCTCTCGCTGTCAACTCCCTGGTGAACGAGTAGACTCGTTTATCTCAGACTTAATGTATTTAGCCCAGCGCAGCCGATTCCAAAATATGCCGGTCGATCAGCTGACTGATCAGGTAACAAGGGACATTTTAGTGAATGGCATTACTGACCTAAAGCTCAGATCAGAGCTTCTGAGACGGCCAGATTTGACTCTGGATGAAGCAGCACACGCATGCAGGACAGCGGAATTCATTGACCCTATAGACAGTTCGCATGAAACCAAAACCATCAATCTGACGGGCTTCACTAGGCAGTGAACCAACACAGATAACAGGCGATTTATGACCCAAGCTAGTCAGGCGGCTCTTGGGGGTCCTCAGAAGAAATGCCCAAATTGCAACTACTCACACAGCAGACAATCAGCTTGCCCCACTTTTAGTAAATCGTACAATTACATTTAACTTATTAAAGTTAAATCACTTAGCCTCTGTATGTCGCGCAGCAAGTCGGGCCCGTGGGAAGAATTTGCCTAGCTCCAGGTCTAATCTCAACTTCTTGCTACGAGACAGCAACAATCTCACTCCCCAATTCCAGCTCGAACCTGCCCACGAACAGACTCCAATTAACTCACAAGAGGACCCGACTGTTTACTCATTACAGCTTGCTGCTGCTAAGAATTATGATCAGACCGTGACAGTAACTGTAAACAACGTTCATTTTGGCGTGAAATTAGACACCGTGGCGAAAGTAAATACTATGTCAATCAACCTCTTCAATAAGATAAGAACTAACGAGCCACTGATCAAGGACAAATCCACTCTACATGCGTTTGGAGGGGAGGTTCTGCGGCCTTTGGGCAAAACCAACTTGAAATGTGTGCTGAAAAAAACCACGAGGAATTTGACCTTCTATGTCCTGAACTTTAATTCAGTTACTCTGCTTGGCAACCGGGCCTGTCAGGAACTGGGGCTGATCTCCTTTGACAGAACGGTCCACAAGCTGCAAATTTCCCTGGGCCCGCTGAGTGAATTCCTTGATCTTTTTGACAATAACCTGGGCAAGTTGCCCGTGACTTACAAGATTATTATTGACCCCGAAGTGACACCCGTCATCCGACCTCCACACCGATTGTCATTTGCCATGACTGACAGGGTTCACTCTGCGCTGAAGGACATGGCCTCCACAGGCGTAATTGAAGCAGTCAGCGACCCCACCGACTGGGTCCCAACCATGATTGCCACAGTCAAGAAGGGAAAAAAAGAAATCCATTTGTGCATCAACTCAAAAGAACTGAATACTGCCATTAAGCGCCCACACCATCCTATGAAGACAGTCGAGGATGTTGCCGCAAAGGTCGGAATGGCCACCTTATTTTCTGTCCTCGATGCAAAGAACTCTTTCTGGCAGATACCGCTGGACAAGGAGTCATCAAACCTCAACACATTTGCCACCCCATTCGGCAGATACAAGTTTCTGAGAATGCCATTCGGAAGCAACTTCTCCAGTCTTCCAAAGAACTATGGAGCTATTATTCGAGGACCTACCTTGTGCCATCATTGTCGACGATATCCTAGTGTATGGCAAAGATGCAATGGAGCACGATCACAATCTCAGGCTCATCTTGGAGAGCGCACGCAAGATCAACCTCAAGCTTAATCCTGACAAGTGCAAGTTCCGGGTTCCAGAGGTTTCCTACGTCGGCCACATCTTCACTCCTAAGGGTCTCAAACCCGATCCAAAGAAGGCTACTGCCATCACAGAAATGCCTGCCCCCACAGACGTGAAAGGCCTGCAGCGTTTTCTGGGCATGGTAAACTCTCTCGGCAAGTTCATACCAAACCTCAGCGAACTAAGCTCCACACTGCGGGAGATGACAAAAAAGGACAGTTTGTCTAACATCGGTAGTGGGGAAACTGCTAGTCAGTTATTAAAGATAGGAAAGCAGTACATTTGGAAAGTGGTGAAGTCATTAGACAAAGTCAGCATGGATTTACAAAAGGTAAATCATGTCTGACGAATCTTATAGAATTTTTCGAGGATGTAACTAGCAGAGTGGATAAGGGAGAACCAGTGGATGTGTTATATCTGGACTTTCAGAAGGCCTTCGACAAGGTCCCACATAAGAGATTAGTATACAAACTTAAAGAACACGGTATTGGGGGTTCAGTATTGATGTGGATAGAGAACTGGCTGGCAGACAGGAAGCAAAGGGTAGGAGTAAATGGGTCCTTTTCAGAATGGCAGGCAGTGACTAGTGGGGTACCGCAAGGCTCAGTGCTGGAACCCCAGCTATTTACAATATATATTAATGATTTGGACGAGGGAATTGAATGCAACATCTCCAGGTTTGCGGATGACACTAAGCTGGGGGGTAGTGTTAGGTGTGAGGAGGATGCTAGGAGGCTGCAAGATGACTTGGATAGGCTGGGTGAGTGGGCAAATGCATGGCAGATGCAGTATAATGTGGATAAATGTGAGGTTATCCACTTTGGTGGCAAAAACAGGAGGGTAGACTATTATCTTAATGGTGGCAAATTAGGAAAAGGGGAGATGCAACAAGACCTGGATGTCATGGTACACCAATCATTGAAAGTAGGCATGCAGGTGCAGCAGGCAGTGAAGAAATCGAATGGTATGTTAGCATTCATAGCGAAAGGATTTGAGTATAGGAGCAGGGAGGTTCTACTGCAGTTGTACAGGGTTTTGGTGAGACCACACCTGGAGTATTGCGTACAGTTTTGGTCTCCAAATCTGAGAAAAGACATTCTTGCCATAGAGGGGGTACAGAGAAGGTTCACCAGACTGATTCCTGGGATGTCAGGACTTTCATATGAGGAAAGACTGGATAGACTTGGCTTGTACTCGCTAGAATTTAGAAGACTGAGGGGGGATCTTATAGAAACATACAAAATTCTTAAGGGGTTGGATAGGCTAGATGCAGGAAGATTGTTCCCGATGTTGGGGAGGTCCCAGAACAAGGGGGTCACAGTCTAAGGATAAGAGGGAATTCCTTTAGGACCGAGATGAGGAAAACATTTTTCACACAGAGAGTGGTGAGTCTCTGGAATTATCTGCCACAGAAGGTAGTTGAGGCCAGTTCATTGGCTATATTTAAGAGGGAGTTAGATGTGGCCCTTGTGGCTAGAGGATCAGGGGGTTATGGAGAGAAGGCAGGTACAGGATACTGAGTTGGATGATCAGCCATGATCATATTGAATGGCGGTGCAGGCTCGAAGGGCCGAATGGGCTATTCCTGCACCCATTTTCTATGTTTCTATGTTTCTATGACACAGCATGGTCATGGTTCCAGCAACATCAGATTGCTTTTGATATCTTAAAGTCCAAACTGACCAGTGCACCGACTCTAATGTTTTTTGACCTGAAACGTCCGGTGATGATCACCTGCGATGCTTCGAAATTCGGGCTCGGCGCAGCCTGCTAGCAACCATCTGCCGAGGGCGCTCTACTCCCTGTCTCGTATGCCTCTCGCACCATGACCGACACGGAGCAGCACCACACGCAAATCGAAAAGGAACTGTTGGCCGTCGTTTATGCTTGCTCCAAATTCCACAACTTCATCTTTTGGCAACATCTTCACGGTTGAGACGGACCAGCCCCAGCCACTGGTGACAATCCTGAACAAGCCCATCCACGCCGCGCCAGCTCGTTTGCAGCGTATGATGATGCAGCTTTGCAGCGGTACGATTTCTCTATTAAATACCTACACTAAGGGTAAGGACACGCACTTCGCTGACACTCTCTCCCGTGCACCTCGGGCATCTTGCAACAACATCCCAATGAACAGGAAAATTTCACGTTTCTCGTGTCCCATCTTCGTCTCCAGCAAGCAACTGCGCACCTTGGGCGCACACACCACCACACGCTTCAAACACGCTTCAAATCCTCTCCTCCATCATCAAAACAGGCTGGCCAGACAGACCAATCCCACACGCCCACAGAGGTGCAGCCTTTCTTCCTGGTTCGAGATGAACTGGTAGTTCAGGATGGGGTTGTCGCACAAGGGTCGAAAGGTGGTGATACCCTCATCGCTACAAGACATAAACTTCACAGAGGCACACAGCGGTCACCCAGGAGCCGACGCCACACCGGCATGCGCCCGTAGCATGTTCTACTGGCCGGGAATGGCCAGCTTCATCCGGGACCGTGTAGCCTCCTGCCCCGCTTGCAACAGCCTTGCGCCTCATCAGCAGCGGCAGCCCCTTCTGCAACAACCTCCACCAGCTCTGCCCTGGACATCGCTGGCAGCGGACATTTTCAAATGGTGCGGGAAGCACTACCTCGTTCTAGTCGACTCCTTTTCTAATTGGTTTGAACTAGACCAACTGACCTCCCTTGCATCGGAGATGGTCATCCCAAAGCTGAAAAGACACTTCTCTACCTTTGGCGCTCCCGTCAGCCTGAGAACCAACAACGGTCGGCAGTTCACCAGCCACATGTTCAAGCTTTTCGCAGACCGATGGAACTTCCAGCACATCACGAGCAGTCCCGAGTATCCTCAGAGTAATGGACTCACTGAACGCGCTGTCAGAAACGCCAAACACGTGCTGGAGAGAGCACAGATTTCAAAGTCAGACGTTTATCTCGATCTCCTGAATCTCAGAAACGTTGCCAGGGACGGAACCCTGGGATCACCGGCACAGCGACTGATGTCGAGATTGACGAGGCCTCCGGTACCCATCGCACAACAGCAACTGGTTCCTCAGGTGCTGAAGCCTGCCACTATCCAGAAACGTCTACAAGAGAATCACGACATCCAGAAACGGTCATACGACAGTTTCCATGCAGACCACTCAGGCCCTTTAAACTTCCGGGTCAGGTCGTCCGTCTACGATACTTCAACTGACATTCCCTCTGGGCACTGTGGTCAACCCCGACTTACGAGCCACAGTCTTACCTGGTAGACTGTGAGGGAGCGGTGTACCGGAGAAATCGACAACACCTGCTTGCTGT
This sequence comes from Okamejei kenojei, assembly GCA_035221665.1. Lineage (NCBI taxonomy): Eukaryota > Metazoa > Chordata > Chondrichthyes > Rajiformes > Rajidae > Okamejei > Okamejei kenojei. The sequence goes on along the minus strand of CM069136.1, from coordinate 71,101,457 downwards.
GAGGGTCCTCGACCACCGCCTGCTGGTCCCTATGCTCCACCGCTCCAGTTCCAGCCGCCTTTTGCAATGTCTACCACCCGTCCCAGCATGCCTTGCACCCCTCCACGTCCCCCCCCTCCCCCCACCCCCCCCCCCCCCCCCCACTCCCGCGGTCTCCACTAACCATGGGGCCTCTCCCACCGCATATTTCCCCTTTCGGTCACCACAGGACAGGCACGTGCCGTGAGTAATTACTCAGGGTAGGCACTCAGTCCACTAAAAAAAAAATTAAACCGCGCATACGCAGATTGTTCGCTCCGTTAAATAAATAAATAAATAAAAACAGTGACATTTCAATTTGCCCAAGGTTTCCTAGTCCTAGACCAATTGGGGAACAGTTCCTTTCACAGCGTGTGGAGGTAAATACAGAGATATGGAGACAGAGAGAGAAGGTGAGACAGAGTGACAGACAGAGAGAGAGAGAGAGGGGGGGAGGGATGGGGGGAGGGGGAGTGACACAGAGAGAGACAGAGAAAGAGGGAACTTTCTCTGTCTCATTATCTCTTTCTCTCTTATCCCTCTCTGTCAGGGGTAAAGTTGTTGGGAGGGCACGAGTGTTGACAAGGAGGGTGTCGGGGATAATGGCAGAAACGTACTCACTCACCGCTGCCGCAACTATCCGGGCACGAAGCCCCATACTGTAGCTGAGGGTAGAAGCAGCTCGGGTAACTACGAGCGGCCGCCGGTACCCGACAGCAGAACTGGCCGCCACTTCAGCGCCTTCTGCCGGCCCGCTCACCTCTGGCAGTGCTCTCCGTCGGAACACCTGTCACCTGCCGTTCGCCGACTTCGCTCATGTCAGCGTCTTCCTGCAAATCCTTAAATTCCCACAGCCGAGTAACCTCAATCGTGCTGTCGGAATTTAAGTACATGATTGAGGCCAGCGAGCGCAGAGAGTGGTTTGTAGACGGAGAGCTGCCAGAGGTGACGGGACCGGCAGAAGGAGCTAAGGTGGCGGCTGGTTCCGCTGTCCCAGCCCGGCGGCCGCTCAGCCACCCGAGCTACTTCTCACCCCCCCCCCACCCCCCGGCCTCAATGCGGTGGCTTTCCACGCCTCTGTGCAAGGAGCGTCGCAAGTGGCATTATCCCAATCCCCTCATTCATAACATTCGTGCCCTCCCCGCAACCTTACCCCGGGCCAGACTCCCAAACACTGTGAAAGGAGTTCTCCCCCCCCCCCCCCCCCAGGAAATACAGTATTTAAAAACATAAACACAAAATGTACTTACCACATTATTGGTACACAAGCTCCATTCTTCTCTCGTAAGGGGTAAACTAACATACACTTAAAATATTGACAAACCATATTTGAAAACCCCGCCAAGAAACCTGCTCTGCGCATGCGCAGTGGACCGATGCACATGCGCACTGCTGCAAAGGCAGAATTTCTGCTGCCTTCAGCCCCGATTATCATTGACGGCTTCAGGTAGCGCTGATGGTACATGGGCTGCACAGACCTTCAAGGGTTACAAGCGCTGCGATGAAAGGCATGGAGAATTATGCCTACCTAAGAGATCGATCTCTTACATAGGCATAATTCTCCCATGCCTTTACTATTTATATTTAGTTATTACCATGTTATAATTTTAGTCAGGGTAGGCAGTGCCTACCTTGCCTACCCTGACGGCACGTGCCTGCCACAGGCCTCCATCACGTCATTCTCGCCTCCAGGCTCTCCGTCTCATCTTTCAAGTGAGGGAGGGGAGGGTTTGGTCCGCACGCGCTCGGGCCCTGTTAGTAGACCACCAGATATGGCGAGTATGTTTAAGCATAAGTGCCCGTTCACACTTAACCTTTGGAGGGAAGGATGTAGATTGATGTTGCATGTTAACCAATCACACACCAGTCAGCATCTCTAACTCCACCCCACTGTAATACCATTGATACCACTGATACTATTTCTCAGCACCGACAGTTGGAGCAGCCTGGATGTGTTGATAACTAACCATTCTTTATGCTGTTAAGTTCTAGTACTGATTAAAGATGTGTTTGAATCATGTATTGAGTCTGGAAGTCATTTACACTGACCTAGAATTATATCGCTACACAAATTTTTCAAAATACCAAGACACACAGATTTATAGGTTTTGTTCAGAATAAAGTCTACAATACAAGATCCAATAATTTGAGTATTGAGAGTTGTCAGAGCCATCGAGATTTCTCTATTTGAAGGAATTATAGTTAGATTTAGTTGAGCCACAACTTTTTCACTTATATAACTTTCGGAACTGCCAAAATCAAGTAGTACATTAAGTGTATGGCCATTGATGGATATCGTTGTCGCTGCATGAGACAAGCTCTGAGGAAATGCAGCTGTAATTGCACATAAAGAAGGCAAATACATAGCAGCAGTCACAATTTTTTTTAGATATATATTTTTATTCGAGTAAAAAATGGGGGGGGGGGTAGACAAGGATTTAGCAACATATGTTATGATAACAATATTTCATGTACAACGGTCATACATTATTAATATTGTCAAGTGAATAATTTTGACTAATATTTTTTTTTTTAAAGAAAGGAAAACAGTAAGAAAAATAAAATAAAAATCAACATCAAAAAAGAAAATCATAAAGAATGGAATAATTTACTATTAATACATCATAGGAGATAAGATAAAGGAATATAAAATATAACTTTTCATCTAATCCTGAGTCCAAGTTTCAGTTAGGGTTCCCTGCCGAACCATTCTACCCTTTTAAGTAATCAATGAAAGAAGACCACATTCCTAACGAAAACTTTCTTGTTTTGTCCATTAGGGCAAAATCTGATTCTTTCCCATGTGTAGGGTCTCCGACATTTCCGTAATCCACATTTTAGTTGTGGGGATATAGGGCCTTTCCAAAATTTTAATATTAGTTTCTTCCCCATTGTTATACTATAATCAAGGAAAATTTCTTTGACTTGTTGTAAGAGTTAAACTTTGTTCTGATGTTCCAAGTATATTAATTTTGGATCCGGACCAGTTTAGTATTAATAACTTCAGAAAGTTATTCTACAAATCTCAATCCAGAAATTCTTAATTTTTATATAATTTGCAAAGGTATGTGTTATATTAGCCTCTGGATGTTGACATTTATCGCAGAGAGGATATCTGGGAAAGATTCTATTAATTTAACTTTGGAGTAATGGTAATCTATGTAACACTTTTAAATTGTATTAGAGCGTATCTGGAGTTTAGCGACATTGATGTATATATTGTAAACTTTGTCCCATTATCTTTCGTTATGGATTGATTTATTTCATTTTCCCATGTATGTCTATATGATTCCGTCGATGGTATCTCGCTATCTAAAAGGGTATTGTAAATATAAAAGTTAGTTTTTCTGTATTGGGATGCTTAATCAGACAAATTACATCAAGGATTTCTGGTTCCCTAATCCTATAATCTTGTGTATTTGACCTAACATACAATCTCTGATAGTTGTAGATATCGAAAAAAAATATTTGAGTGTAATCCATAAATCGTTGCAGTTCCTGAAATGAAAGATAATGACCTTTCTTTAAAAAAGGTGTTCCATTTTTTTGATTCCATAGTTTTTCCATTGTATAAAGTCTTTATCCAGCATGAAGGTTTGAAATAAGGATTGTTTATAATAGGGAGACAGAGTGGTATATTACCAGTTTTAAAGCCTTTTTAAGTTGTTTCCAGATTCGTGTACCACTATATATTATACGGTTTTCCCCCATGAAGGTTTTTTTTTGCAATTTTGTCGGTACAAATATAATCTAACCAATTTCAAAAGGTAGACAATCCTCCTTTTCCATCCTTAACCAAATCTGGTTGTTGATCCATTTCTTCCACCAAAAAAATCATGTTTTTAATATAAACTGCCCAAAAATAGAACAAAAAAATTGTAGAGCTATAACCTCCATTAATCTTTGATTTACATAAATGTTTTTTTATTTATTCTATGATTCTTGTAATCCCAGATAAAACTTGTAACAGTAGAGTCTACTTTAAAAAAAAAGATTTGGAATATATAATCGGGATTGACTGAAATAGTACAATAATTGCGGCAGAAAAAATCATTTTTATAGCATTAATTCTACCGAACATTGAAATAGGGAGTGTTTTCCAGTATTGAATATTCTTATTTAGTTTATTCAGTAAAGGTGAGAAATTGATTTAAATAAAGAACTATACCCCTTAGTTACATAAATACCTAGATATTTTAAATGTTTCTTCAACTTTTTAAAAGGTGAATTATTGTAGTATATGTAAATTGTGATCCTTATTGACATGATTTTGCTTTTATTCCAATTAATTCTATATCCTGAGAACTGACCGAATTGAGTTATTAGATTTAATAAATTTGGAATACTAATTTCTGGCTTTGTAATATCTATTAGTACATCATCTGCATATAAAGAAATTTTATTCATTGTATCTTTAGTATTGTACCCATGTATTTCTGGATTAGATCTGACATTTTCTGGGAGTGGTTCAATTGCTAAAGCGAATAATAATGGAGCATAATAATGAACGAACATCCTTGTCTACAACCTCTGGAAAGATTAAATTTAGTTGATAACATTTGATTTGTTAGTATTGTAGCTGTTGGGTTAAAATATAATAATTTAACCCATGCATTGTACTTCTCTCCCAATTGAAAATTTTCCATCACTGAAAAGAAACATGGCCATTCTACTTGATCGAAGGCTTTTTCAGCATCTAGCGATATAATTGCTAGGTCTGCATTAGCAATTCTATTTGAATATATAATATTAAACAATCGTCTAAGATTATAAAATGAATGACGTTTTGGGATAAAACCTGTTTGATCAGAGTGTATTAATTTGTTAATTACTAAGCTCAATCTATAAGATAGGATTTTAGTTAATATTTTCTGATCAGTATTTAATAGAGCTATTGCTCTATATGAGGCCGGGTCTTCTAGATCCTTATCAGTTTTAGGTATAAGTATTATTGTAGATTCATTTAAAGTTTCCGGCAGTTGCTGTTGAGTATACAGTAACTTGTTTATACAGTGTTTGTAAGCGTGGAGAAATCAGGTCATATAATTTTTTATAGAATTCAGAACTTAGGCCATCTGGGCCAGCGGCCTTTCCATTTTTTAAAAATCTAATTGATTTTTCATCTTATTCGTTATTTCAGCTCCTAATAATCCTTGTTCTTGCAGATCTAAGCCTTTAAGGTTACATTTCTGTAAAAATGCTTCCATTCCTATTGATTGTTGTGTCACTTTAGTTGAGTAAAGATTTTGATAGTATTGTAAAAATCTGTCATTAATATCTTTGGGGAGTGTTAGTATTTTTCCCTTTTCTGATCTAATCTTATGAATCATTTTTTCCCCATCCAGTTTACGAAGCTGGCGTGCCAATAATTTATGTTGGTTTTATCACCAAATTCAAAATTTAAAAAATTGCTTTTTTGTGTGTTGATAAAGTTTTATTATTTGGTCAGAGTATATTTAGTTTAACTTATATATCAGTGTAGCTATTTTATTATGTTTTGCCAATGAAGGTGCTCTTTTTGCATTTTCTATGTCTAATTTCCTTATTTCCATTTCCAATGTCTGTTGTGTTTAGCTCTATTCTCTTTATTAGTAAATGCCTGAGAGGTAGATTAATACCCCCTGTGTAATGCCATTGAATGTTACCCATAGACGGAAGCAGAGATTTCAGGTTGTTCATTGACCTCGAAGAACATATTAATCTGTTTTACAAGATATGCACAACATACCTGTTCTTTTAAGATTTGAGGATTAAGTCTCCATTGTGTCTGTTTCTTGTCCATTCCATTTATTTAATCGAATAAATGTTTAATGGGGCATGATCCGAAATTATAATATTATGATATTGTGATTTATAAGTAAATGGAATTAGTTTAGAGTCTACTAAGAAATAATCTATCCTCGAATATGTTTTATGCACAGATGAGTAAAGTGAGTATTCTCTTCCGGATGGGTTTTCAATTCTCCAGATATCCTTAATATTGGTATTGTTTATATATGAGTTTAAAAATTCACTTGACAGAGATTTTGATTTTCTTTGAGTTGAAGATCTATCTAAATATGAATCCAGTGTACAATTTAAATCTCCACCAATTATTAAATTATTTTGTGTGCATTCCGGAATAATATTCAGTATTTTTAATGTTGAGCAGGTAAGTCCCGATTTTTTTCCCTTTTTTTTCTTCAGTTTTTCGGAGCTAAATGGCGCGAGTCTGCCTACTCCATAGCGCCACCGGAAGTCCAGCAGTCACACTTTTAATAATTGCTTTGGACTTGCATACTCTGGAATAATGTCCCTTCTTTCCACAACTATTACAAGTTGCCTCTCGAGTCAGACATATCTCTCTGTTATGAATATTACCCCCGCAAAAGTAACACTTCCTTTTTGAATAAGTATATGCTGCAGCAAGGGCAGCAAGTCCGTGGTCCCTGCCTGCTTCAAAAGATCCACCATTGTATCAGTGCCAAAGAATGCCACTCCAGCTTGCTTGAATGTCTACTGACCGGTGGCCCTCACCTCGGTGGTCATGAAATGTGATCAAGAACCATATCTGCGCCTTCCTCCTTCGCAACATGAAAGTAGTTTTCAATACTTACTGCCATGTATGGATGGACTTCATACCTCTTTGAACCAACTGACAGACTAAAATGAACTGGAAGTTTCTTACAGACCCTTAAATGTCTTTTTTTTTATCCGTCCGAACAGATCCACGGACTATGCGGTCCCCCAGGTTCTGCACACCGCTCTCTCTCACACCTTGACAGCCATAAGGGGGGCTATGTGAAGATGCTGTTCATTAACTTCAGTTCAGCCTTCAACACATTAGTCCTCACAAGACTTGCTGAGAAGCTGCTGAAATTGGGGCTTAACACTCCACTGTGTGCCTGGGTCCTGGACTTTCTCACCGGCAGGCCCCAGGTGGTCAAGATGGGGAGACTTACATCCAACCCCCTCACCCTGAACACAGGATCCCCCCAGGGTTGCGTCCTTAGCCCCCCACTGTACTCACTGTGCACACATGACTGTGTGACCAGGTTCAGCTCCAACTTCATCATCCAGTTTGCTGATGACACTGTGGTGGTGGGCTTGATCTCTGTTAACGATGAGAAGGCCTACCGGGAGGAGGTGGCTGATCTGGACAACAGCCTCCTCTTGAATGTCACTAAAACTAAGGAGCTGATTATGGACTTAAGAAGGGCACAACATCCGAGGACGTACACGCCACTGGAGATAAATGGGACTACTGTGGACAGGGTGAGCTGCTTTAAATACCTGGGAGTCCACATCACAGTGGATCTGACATGGACAACACACACTGCCGCACTGGTGAGTAAGGCAAGGCAGCGCCTTTACCACCTCAGACAGTTGAGGAAATTTAGAGTCTCTCTGAGGATCCTTCAGTGCTTCTACACAGGGGCTGTAGAAAGCATCTTGTCCGGCAACATCACAATCTGGTTTGGGAAAAGCTCTGCCCAGGACAGGAAGGCTCTGCAGAGAGTAGTGCATTTGGCCGAATGCATTATGGGAACTACACTCGCCCCCCTGCAGGAACTATACATCAGAAGGTGCAGATCCAGAGCCAGCAACATTATGGGGGACCCCTACCACCCCAGCAACGGACTGTTCCTGCTGCTATGGTCAGTCAAACGCCTCTGCTGCCGTGCTGGGAAAACAGAGAAGATGAGACGGAGTTTCTTCCCATAGGCCATCAGGACCAAAGATCTTAGAGCGGAGCAAGATGGTTCACTCCGCGAAAAAGCCGTAGTAGCTGATGGGTAATCCTCCGTGACATTCCCGTAACAGTCTTCTGTCATGGCAGTGTCATCTACAATCTACTACATTACTGCTCCGCTATAATTGTAGGGTTCTTCGTAAATGCAGCAGTTCCACACTTTCATTCTTTTTTTTAAATGTGAAAGCGCTCCAACAATAGTAAAAAAGACTGCGGTAATTAAAACTATCGGAATTACTTTGGAGGCACCTCTGCGATTCATCTTCTGTACATTACACTCTCCCACTACACACGCCCCCCCCCCCCCGTCCCACCCTGAATATATATGTATATATATATATATTTTTTTTTAATTTAATGTTTATTTTATTAGAAGCAATTGTACAAGAAGAAAGCAATCGACATAACAATTATACAATTTTCGTACAGCTTCAGTTTTAACGTTTTATAAACTGATAAATGAAAAGGAAAAAAGTAAAAAGGAAAGAATGAAGAGAAAGAAGAAAGATACAAAAAAGAGAGAAGAAAAAAACCCTGAACTGACAAAGAAGTGAGAGAAAAAAAGAGAAAAAAATGGAGATATGTCCCACTATCCTTCCCTACACCCACTCACCCAACCCAAGCACCGGTTTTAAATTTGTGTTCAAGCATTCTGTTGTTGAAGAAATTCAATGAAAGAAGACCATATTTTGGAAAATTGGTCTGATTTATCAGCCAAAACAAGCCTTATTTTTTCTAAATGTAGTGTCTTTTCTGTGATCCACATCTTCACTGTGGGAACTGTTATCTTTTTCCAGAATTTAAGTATACGTTTTTCGCAGTTATTAAGCCATAGTCAAGGAAACATCTTTTGAATGTCGTTAACTTAGAACAGCCCTCTGACATTCCTAATATTATTAATTTTGAATCTGACTCCAATTGAATTTTGAGTGCTTTAGAAATGGTATTGAATATTCCCACCCAGAAATGTTGTATTTTTATACAGGGTACAAAATAATGGGTTAGGGTAACTTCTTGGAGGTGACCATTTATCACAGAGAGGGGAGAGACAGTTGGGAAAATCTTATTCAATTTGGTCTTTTGAGTAATATAACCTATGCAACACTTTGAATTGTATCAGGCAATGCCTGACATTTAAAGAACAGTAATGTATGTATAGTAGGCTTTCCTCCCATATATCTTTTGAAATGGGTAAACCCAACTTGTCCTCCCATGCTTGCCTATAAATCTCAGAAGGCGGGGTATCAATATTTACGAGAGTGTTATAAATGTAAGATATCAACTTACATGTATAGGCATGTCTATTCAAAAAATCGTCTAATATATCTGGACCCATAAAAGGACAATCTTGTGTATATGTTTTCACATAATCTTGGATTTGAAGGTATCTAAAAAAATTGTTTACGTTCAAGTGATATTTCTCCTGTAGTTCTTGAAAAGAAAAGAGAGTCCCCTTCTTATAGAGGTCTCCCACGGTGTTAATTCCCAGGTTTTTCCATTGAACAAACACCATATCTAAAGTAGACGGTTTAAACGAGGGATTGTTTGCAATGGGAAGGAGAGATAAGTTTCTGAATTTAAGACTGAATTTCAACTGTTTCCAGATACGTATAGTACTATGTATTACCAGATTTTGCTCATACGTTGACTTATTCAAATGTATTGGAGACAGGAGGATCGAGCCTATATTAAAAGGCAAACAATCTTCCCTCTCCATTTTTAACCAATTTATATGTTGACATGTATCGTCCAACCAGAAGATTATATTTTTAATGTTGGTTGCCCAGTAGTAAAAAAGAAAATTAGGAAGAGCTAATCCTCCATTTTCTTTGGGTTTGCACAAATGTCTTTTATGTATTCTATGGGTTTTGTAGTCCCAAATACAGTTAGTGACAGTAGAATCTTTTTTTTTTTTAACTTTTAGGGAGATATATCGGTATTGATTGAAATAAATATAGGAGTTGCGGAAGGAATATTTTATCTGGGGTTTTGGACTGAGCTAATCTTGCAGCGGGTTGACGGATTTTCCTTGCTAAAGGGTTACCTGCGACCCTAACAAAACCTCAAATCCTCTGTACGCTGGATCAGACATAACTCAGGGCAGTTCTTCAATCTTCACGATGAAGTACCTTAATGTTAAGGATAGACACGAAAAGCTGGAGTAACTCAGCGGGTCAGAAGGGTCATGACCCGAAATGTCGCCTGTTCCTTTTCTCCAGAGATGCTGTCTGACCCACTGAGTTGCTCCAGCTTTTTGTGTCCATCTTCGGTTTAAACCAGCATCTGCAGTTCCTTCCACTTTAATGTCAATACGTTTCCGAATTTATTGAGTGCAATGTTATCTATTCCCATTTTTTGTATCAAAGCTTCTCAGCGTGTGATTACCAAATTGCAGACCATGTCGCCAAATTTCAGGCTACCATTGTGTTGTAAACATATGACTGTACTCTATACCTGTCCGATCCATGTACCTATCTAAATGCTTCTTAAAAGTTACGAGCGTTACTATATGCAAACAAGATTGCCGACCCCAGGACTAAACCAAACCTTTGATCGTGTCCCGCCAGCCTTTGTGTTCATTGATATTTTATTCACAATATTAGGGTTTCGTACAGGGAGAGAGAGATAGGTTGAATGAATGAACGAAAGAAAGAAAGAAAAAGGTTGCTCAACAAATAATTAGAGATCAAAAGAAAGAAACAAGAGAATATATATGTGTTTATATATATAAGAAACTAGAAAAATATATATGTGTGTGTTATATATATGCATCTATATCACATTTATATATGTGTGTATCACACATGCATATATATATAACAAATATATATGTGTGTATATATATATACATATATATGTTTGTGTGTGCGTATATATATATATATATATATATATATATATATATATAATTGCCCTTTATGGGTGCATACAAGCAGTTGTAAACAATGGGATTAGATGAATTACAGAGTGCAAGTTTAATACAAAAATCAATTCAAACACAGGAGCCATTTAAAAAGAAAATTTTAAAAACATTTAAAACATTTAAAAACACACAAACTGTTCCCCCGACAACAGTGATTACAGCAAGTTTAATACAAAAATCAATTCAAAAACAGGACACGAGCTATTTAAAAAGAAACATTTAAAAACACATTAAAAACATTTAAAAACACGCAAACTGTTCCCCCGAGACGCTGATTACACTGCGAGAGGCATAACTGAAGTCGGGTCGGGATTACTGAAATGGCTGAAGTTACGCTCCGTTGCGTACTACACAGAGGAGTGGACCATCTTGCTCCGCTCTAAGATCTTTGATCAGGACTGTAAACTCTTATCTCACCAGGGACTAATTTACTATACTAATTTACTGTTGTGTTGTGTCTTTAAAAAATATATTTTCTAACGTAAATACTGATTCTGTTCTATTCTGTTCTGTAGTTTTTGCACAATCCACAGGCATTGCCACTTTCATTTCACTGCACATCTTATATATGTATGTAACAAAGTTGACTTGACGACATTTATCAGTAGAAATTGTTTCAGCTTGCTCCATATTAGTACTTGGGTGAGATTATTTTGTCGTAGTTGCAGCAGAATACATATTAGATGAGTCATAAGCATCTGAATTTTTCTGAGCCAAGTCTAATGAGTAAGCTTGATTTGTTTTCTATTAATCTCTGTCGTATTAAAGGCGATGCCAAACCATTGATAAAAGAGTCTAGAATAAATTCCTGTCGATATTGATCCGCTGCAACTGCTTTGAAGGCACAGTCTTTACTAAGTCTTTGATATTCTTGTAAAAATTCATCAAGTGACTCACCAGGTTTTTGTTTACAAGTAGCAAGGAGGTGTCGAGCAAATATTACATTGGATGTCGTAACGAAGAGCCTGCTTAGTACATCAATAGCAGAATCATAAGTTGTACATTCCTCTATGTAATCGTATACATCATAAGAGACAGAGCTTACTAATGTCCTGAATTTGTCTGGTGCATTGTCGCCACACTCATCAAATAAGTTATTTAGTGTACGAAGCCTGTGCTTCCATTCCTTTGCAGCAGCAGGTGAGTTGGGATCCAGATCCAAGAGTTGTGGTTTCCATAGTTTCTCCATCTCGATGTTGCATTGCTTAACTTCTGAGATTGAGTTGCTTATATTGTTGAGGCAAATGAAAAATTCTAATTTACTTAAACTTTATTTAAGCTTTAAGCAACTATTTTCTGTAATACATATCTTCAAAGCGCCTGGAAATTATCACTGATTCTGCAGGCCTCGCCGGCCCGAGGCCCCGCACATGCGCACACTTCAGACACCAAATGCTGGAGTAACTCAGCGGGTCAGGCAGCATCTCTGGAGAAAAAGAATAGGTGACAAACCTATCTACCTATAGGTCACCCATTCTATTTCTCCAGAGATACTGCCTGGCCCGCTAAGTTACTCCAGCATTTTGTGTCTATCTTCGGTATAAACCAGCATCTGCAGTTCCTTCCTATACAAGTGTTATTTTTGGCCTGTTGTAATATGTAACCCACCATCACTATCAAGTCATAGATTCATAGTGCCACGGAATCAAGAGGTCACACAGCAGGGAAACAAGCCCTTTGGCCCAACTCATCCATGCCAACCCAGATGTCCCAACTAAGCTACTAGTTCCCCGTGTTTGGCCCATATCTCGCTAGACCTTTCCTATCCATGTACCAGTCCAAGTGTCTTTTAAGTGCCCTTTAGGAAAATAATAATTATATTTTGGCAGTCGCAAGAACGACGACTGAGTTTTTAAATTAATTTTCATTTGAAAATTCACTCTTCAGTATACAAGCTCTCTTGACACGTCTGGCCACGACGGTGGTCAGTGCTGAACTGCCCCACGAAAGCGAATCTGCGAGAAAACATGCAGCCCCTCCCGAGTCACGTGACTGCGGATTCCGAACGCCGGGTTCGATAGCTGCGTGCGCCAGTATGCGCCGCTACGTGGCCCCCCCCCAGAATACTCGGTACGGAAACGCATGGGTAACCAGATGGTTCGACTGGAACGCGTAGTCTGAGGTCGCGTAACAGTAGGGGCCGGCAAAACAGAACCGGAGCAACGAGATGAACGCGAACGAGGGACGGGCGGTGGACGTCCTCTACGCCGCGGAGTGGCCACTGTCACCGGGCCATCCTCATCGACGTGTGCTGGCTTAAGGCGGCTCACGGAGACGAACTCCTCCTTGCCACCCATGTCCAATGTAAACGTCGAGGTACCAGTCCTCAGCACCCTGTGCTGACCATCGTACACCCGCTGTAACGGCGAGCGGTGAGCATCCCTACGAAGGAAAACATAAGCACAATCCCGTAACATAACAGGCACATGCACTGCAGACGATCTGTGTCGAGAAGTGGGAACCGGGACCAACACGTGCGGGCGTGTACCGGCGGTCCCTCGGTGGGAATGTGGTGGACCACGCCATGACGGGGCACGGCCCCGTCGAACCGGGGCGTGAGCAACCCTGGGAAATTGGCGAACAGGGCTGTGAAAGGTTGCTGAATCTCAGCTACCTCGTCGAGTTGCTGTAGGGGCGTGGACGGATTACGCGGCTTGGCAGGGCACAGGTCCGACACAGGGACCATGCGTACGCTTCACACATCGACTAACAAGGAGAACGCGTGCAAGAAATCGGCCCCCGGGATCGGCTGGGCAACGTCAGCAATGGTGAACTTCCACCTATACGGGCAGGAGTCAAAATTTAAGTCCAGGGTCCACGTACCGTAAGTGCGAATATCACTCCCGTTGACGGCCGAGAGGACAGGTCCTACCTTACCGACGTGGGCACCTCGGGCGGTCAGCGACACAATGCTGGCACTGGCACTGGAGTCCACCAGGAAACGGTGGCCGGAGTGGCGATCACAGACATAGAGGCGTTCGTTTGGGCCGATCGTGTTCGCCTGTATGGACGACCCACTGAGGTATTTCCTAGAAACGAACAGGGGCTTCGGTGCTGTGGCTCTGATGGTAGTAGCACCTGTCGTCGGCTGTAGACCACTGGAAGCGGCGATGGTTCTTCCTGATGTCGTCTTGGTTGCACCCGCGGGTGAACGGGGAGAGGGTGAAGGCACAAACGTCCCGCCGTCTGTGTGCCCACAATTCGTCAGCTCTCTCCGCGAGGTGCTGGGAGTCGCTGAAATTAGCTCCGGCGAGCATCTGCTCCAGGAACATGTTGCTGATCGGGCCAAAACGATGGAAGTTTGCAGCCCGGTGAGCCTTGCCTCGTGCCGGCCGATTCTGCGGGAACGTAGTCCTCCTGCATGATCTTTTGCTTGTCTAACGACGGCTAATCACGTCGGGGTCACCAATTTGGCCGTCGCAAGAACGACAACTGAGTTTCTATTTGAAAATTCACTCTTCAGTATACAGGCTCTCTTGACACGTCTGGCCATGACGGTGGTCAGTGCTGAACTGCCCCGCAAAAGCAAAACCGCGTGATAACATGCAGCCCCTCCCGAGTCACGTGACTGCGGCTTCCGAACGCCGGGTTCGATACCTCCGTACGCCAGTAGGTGCTGCTACAATATTTTATTATAAATGAAAAGTTATAACAATGCTGTTCTGGGAGTGAGTGACAAAGAAATCTGCCCAAAGCTCATCTTTGATCTCCAATGTTCTCTGGTTTGTTTTATGTAGGTGGGGAGGTCGGAGGAAAGGTTTTTTTTCCAACCTTGCCGGAGATGCGATTATGTTCCGGATCGCATCTCTGGTCGCTCTGCGGCCTAACATCATGAAGCTGGAGGCATTGCTCGGGACTGACTGAGAGCCCCACCGCGGGGACGTGGACTTACCATCGGAGCCGATTCCTTGCCTGGGATTGACGCTCCAACCGCGGCCTGCGGATTTCACCATCGAGAAGCTCGCAGTCTCGGGTAGAGACCGATGTCGGGAGCTCCAAACAACGCAGAAGGTTTCGACCTGCCCCGACCCGGGGTCAGATCACCCGGCGCGGGAGAGCTGAGATCCCCCGATGCAGGAGCTTGATTGCCCTGATGCGAGGGCCCAAACGCCACCGGCTACGAGAACCAAGATCACCCCATCAACGGAAGGCTCAAGGCCCCCGACCGCGGGAGGATGGAGATGGGAAGAGATTGAACTTTTATTCACCTTCCATCACAACGTGGAGGAGTCAAGTTGGTGGATGTTTATGTTAAAATGTATTTTTTGTGTTCTGTTGCTTTTATTGGTATGACTGCAAATAAAATTCCTCGTATGCGGCAAAAAAATACTTGACCAATAAAATATTATTATGATTATGAAATCATAAGAGTACTGGCATACATTCTAATTGTTTGGATTAATGACCAAGACAAAGTAGCTACTTTAATTTGGCCAACTTTGTCAGATTGCTTTCACGTGGGAGTCAAACATTATCCTGATAGTGATGATTCAATATAATTCATCATTAAAGGAAGTTAGAGTTGTAGAGCTCTACAGCACAGAAGCAAGCCCCTCAGCCCAACCCATCCATAATGACCTTAATGCCTATCTACATCAATCTCATTTGCCTGCATTAGGCCCAAATCAATCTACTATTTTCTTATGGAAGCACCTATCCAAATGCCTTTTAAACATAATTGTTCCTGCCTGTACCAACTTCCATATAACCACATGACAAACCTGTCCAAGTTACACACACACATTGATATTGGACCAATAGTTAACAAGACCAAAACAGATATGTTATCATACTACCCATTCCAATGCACGGAAGAGGGCAGTAAGCCAGCAATGTCTTTGGAGAACATGGATGGCAACATTTTGGGTTGGAACCCTTCTTCAGATTGGTTGTAGGGGAGGAAGCTGGACAAGTGTTGGGGCAAGACCAAGCCTGGTAAGTGATAGATGGTTAGCAGTAAGAGAGGGTCTTACAGAACTCCTATCGAAGAGAGGAGAACTTCTTCAAATTAGGCACACTTTGAGGAGAGTTTGTAGTGGAGCAATAACATGGAAAAACAAGGAAATGCAGATTTTAGTTTTGGTTTAGTGTAGAGATACAGAGCAGAAACAGGCTTTTCGGCCCACCAAGTCCATGCCGACAAGCGATCCCCGCACACTTACACTATCCCATACACACACTAGGGACCATTTACAATTATACCAAGCCAATTAACCTACAAACCTGTATGTTTTGGAGTGTTGGAGGAAACTGAATATTCTGGTGAAAACCCACGCAGGTCACGGGGAAACTGAACAAACTCCTTCAGACAGCATCCGTAGTCAGGATTGAACCTGGGTATCTTGCACTAAGGCAGCAACTCTACCGCTGTGCCACCGTACCGCCCGGTTTTATAACATCGCACAAAGTGCTGGAGTAACTCAACGGGTCAGGCAACATCTCTGGATAACACGAATAAAACATAGTAAGTACAGCACAAGAACACGCCCTTCAGTCCACTACTTCTGTGCCGAATATGATGCGAAGACCTTCTCTTTCCTACAGGGACAGCATAGCGGGAGAGTTGCTGCCTTTCAGCACCACCGACCCGAGTTGGATCCTGACTATAGGTGTTGTCTTACGTAGTTTTATGTTCTCCCTGTGAGCACAAGGGTTTTCTCCGGGTACTCTGGTTTCCTCCCACATTCCAAAGACATGCAGCTTTCGCTTCTGTAAAAATTGTCCCTAATGTGTAAGATAGAACTAATGCACGGGTTGGCGTGGACTTGGTGGGCCGAAGGGCCTATTTCCATGCTGTATCACTAAACTATCTGCACATGATATGTTGTTTTAAAGAAGGAACTGCAGATGCTGGAGAATCGAGGGTTACACAAAAAGCTGGAGAAACTCAGCGGGTGCAGCAGCATCTAAGGAGCGAAGGAGATGGGCGACGTTTCGGGTCGAGACCCTTCTTCAGACTGGTCAGGGATCAGGGAAACGAGAGATATAGACGGTGATGTGGAGAGATAAAGAACAATGAATGAAAGATATGCAAAAAAGTATCGATGATAAAGGGAACAAGCCATTGTAAGCTGTTTGTGGTGTGAAAATGAGAAGCTGGTGCGACTAGGGTGGGGGAGGGAGATAGAGATAGAGGGAATGCCAGAGCCCGAAGGCTGAGGGAGAGGTGGGAAGGGGAGGAGACAGCAAGGGTTAACAGAATTGAGAAAATTCAATGTTCAAGCCCAAAGGATGCAGACTCTCCAAGCGGAATATGAGGTGCTGTTCCTCCAACTTGCGGTGTTGCTCACTCTGGCCGTGGAGGAGGCCCAGGACCGAGAGGTCGGATACGGAATGGGAGGGGAAGTTGAAGTGCTGAGCCACCGGGAGGTCGGGTTGGTTTTTGCGGACCGAGCGGAGGTGTTCGGCGAAACGATCGCCAAGCCTCCGCTTGGTCTCACCGATATAGATCATCTGGCATCTGGAGCAGCGGATGCAGTAGATGAGGTTGGAGGAGGTGCATGATATCTGCACATGATAGTTACGTTTGGGGTCGGGACGCATCTTCAAACTGATTAGTCTCAGAATTTCTCATGATCTTGCCATACACCTGGGTACTCGGTGACGCCCAGGCCTGAAGGGACCCTTGCTCTGCCTGCATAGTCAGTGTGGAAATAGGCCATTTGGCCCAACCTGTCCCTGCCAAGATGCCCACAGAAGCCAGTCCCACTTGCCTGCGTTTAGCCCATATCCCTCGAAACCTTTCCTATCCATGCACCTGCCCAAGTGTATTTTAAATGCTGTTATTATACTTACCAGGATCACCTCTTCTGACAGTAAGTGTTTTATTTCACCTGGAAGCTGCCCTTTGCGTCTTTCACATTCATTGGGCATTGCCAGACTCTGCACCTCCTCCTCCCCCTCCATCTCCTCCTCCCCTCTCCGTCTCCCGCCGGCTCAGGGAGAGTTGCCTCAGACAGCTCTGTGTTTCTGGCGGATTTCACCGTATCCCCGGGAGTGGGGATTGGAGCTGCGAAGAAGAGACTCGGGTAGCGGGTGAGTGCAGTACGCGAGGCCCGGGGCCTGGGCCTGGGCCGAAGCCTCGGGCCCAGAGTAGGGGCCAGGCCGGGCCGGGCCGGCTGGCGCTCGCTCGCTGGGCCTGCAGCCGGAGCCGCGAGTGAGCTGGAGCCGCTCTGCAGCCGGGCTGCGACCCCCTCAAACCCCAGCACTGCAGAACTGCCCATCCTCCTTCCCTGGCCCAGTCACTTTTAAAATGTGTTCTCACTTTCAATCCTTACCTGGTGCTTTTAACGATAAATCGTTTTTTAAAGATTTCCCCATTTTTAGATGAGCACGCGTTATATTAAAATGATTCACGAACATTGCAGGCTGAGGGGAGATCCTTTTTGAGAGGCATAGTTGGGGTAAACAGTCAACCTTTTTTAAAGATATGCAGGGCAAGTTTTTTTTACACAGAGGGCGATGGGTGCCTGGTGGTGATGGAGGCAGATATGATAGTGGCGTTTAGGAGGCTTTTGGATAGGCACATGGATATGCAAGGAATGGAGGGGTAGATGTGCAGGCAGATGAGATTAATGTCATTTTCTCATCATGTTCAACCTTGTGGGCTGAAGGGCCTATTCCCGTGCTATACTGTTCTATGTATGTGCAATCCAGCAGTATGAATATTGATTTCTCTAACTTCAAGTAACCCTTGTTTTCCCTCTCTCCGTCCCTCCCCACCTTAGTTCTCCAACTAGTTTCACCTTCCTCATGATTAATTTTACTGATTTTATGCCTAGTTCTTACCTTCCACTCAACTAACACTAAACCATTTATTTGTCAGAGGGTGGTGAATCTATAGAATTCATTGCCAGACAGCTATGGAGGCCAAGTCCTTGGTTATTTGCAAAGCAGATTGACAGATTCTTGATTAGTAAGGGTGAATAAGGATATGGGGAAAAGGCAGGAGAATGAGGTTGAGAGGGAAAGTAATCAGCCTTGATTGAATGGCAGAGTAGACTCGAAGGGCAAAATGGCCCAATTCTGCTCGTACTGCTTATTAATATGAATTTATTAATACAGCTTCCAAAGCTGGAGCTTGTTCCTTATTCCGGTTTCAACTAAAAAGCATGGTGGTTTCCTTTCAAGTTAATCAATTCAAGTTGGAACTTGAAAGGAACAATACTGAAAATCACTAAATAGCCAAAGTGGCATAAAACCCATCAGCTTGTCTCTACTGTATTGTCTTTTAGGATGGCTGCAAGTTACGCATGGAAAATTGCTTTCAAGAAACTGCAAACTAAAGGTGGCTGGTATGTTTGCAATGAGAATGCAAGATATTTTCATAGTTTATTGTCAAGGACAGTGATGAAGATTCACCCATCCAGCTGTATCATTCCCTACTGGCAACAGGCCTGTAGGATGCCGCCTCTAAAAACCTTTACAACTGGCGAGGATGAGCCTGAGATAGTGCAGCACAAGATCAAAACAGACCCAAGAGCACGGAGAGCAATAGGAAGCATTGGTAGAAAAATTCGTCACCGCATCATTCACGTAATAGATGAAAATGGAGAAAATCTTGGGAATCAGCACAGGGCCGACGTTATTCGCATGATGGATGAGCGTGGCATCAAAATTGTGCCTCTCAACGAAAATGCAGATCCTCCAGTGTACAAGCTAATGACAGGAAAACAGATTCACGAGGAACAAATGAAACTCAGAGAAAAACAGAAGGACAAACTCAAAACTGGTAAGTGGATGTCATTGATTCTCATGAGATTTCAAAATATTGTAAAAAAAAACTCTGAATATACTTTTGTTATAAAAGTAGGACCACCAATTTCTGGGGTTTGCGATTCTCTCGTTGGACTAATGTTCATTGGAATCACTGCAAAACTTGCGTCATTGTTTGATGTGTGTACAATTCTTTTCAACATATAATTTCTGTCAAGTGTGTTATTTTCAAATTTCCCAAAATGGAACAATGAAATTCTTACTTGTAGCAGCACAACAGATATGTAAACATAGTACTCTGTAAACCCCATAACAAAAGTGCAGCAGTATATATACAGTAGTGTACAGGCAATTATAAATGGGTGCAACAAGGGTAAAACAGTTATAATGGGTGACTTCAATCTACATATAGATTGGGTGAATCAAATGGGCAGGGGTGCTGAGGAAGAGGATTTCTTGGAATGTATGCGGGATAGTTTTCTAAACCAACATGTAGAGGAACCAACGAGAGAGCAGGCTATTCTAGACTGGGTATTGAGTAATGAGGAAGGGTTAGTTAGCAGTCTTGTTGTGCGTGGCCCCTTGGGCAAGAGTGACCATAATATGGTTGAGTTCTTCATTAGGATGGAGAGTGACATAATTAAGTCAGAAACAAGGGTTCTGAACTTAAACAAAGGTAACTTTGAAGGTATGAGACGTGAATTGGCCAAGATAGTCTGGCAAGTGATTCTTAAAGGGTTGGCAGTGGATGTGCAATGGAAGGTATTTAAAGACTGCATGGATGAACTACAACAATTGTTCATCCCAGTTTGGCAAAATAATAAATCAGGGAAGGTAGTGCATCCATGGATAACAAGAGAAATCAGGGATAGTATAAAAACAAAAGCATACAAATTAGCCAGAAAAAGCAGCCTACCAGAGGACTGGGAGAAATTCAGAGTCCAGCAGAGGAGGACAAAGGGCTTAATTAGGAAAGGCAAAATAGATTATGAAAGAAAACTGGCAGGGAACATAAACTGATTGCAAAGGTTTTTTATAGATATGTGAAGAGAAAGAGATTAGTTAAAACAAATGTAGGTCCCTTGTAGTCAGAAACAGGTGAATTGATCATGGGGAACAAGGACCTGGCAGACCAATTGAATAACTACTTTGGTTCTGTCTTCACTAAGGAAGATATAAATAATCTGCCTGAAATAGCAGCGGACCGGGGGTCAAATAAGGTGGAGGAACTGAGTGAAATCCAGGTTATCCGGGAAGTGGTGTTGGGTAAATTGAATGGATTAAAGGCCGATAGTCTGCATCCCAGAGTACTCAAGGAAGTAGCCACAGAAATAGTGGATGCATTAGTGATAATTTTTCAAAACTCCTTTGATTCTGGAGTAGTTCCTGAGGATTGGAGGGTAGCTAATGTAACCCCACTTTTTAAAAAAGGAGGGAGAGAGAAAATGGGGAATGACAGACCAGTTAGTCTAACATCGGTAGTGGGGAAACTGCTAGAGTCAGTTATTAAAATGGGATAGCAGTACATTTGGAAAATGGTGAAATCATTGGACAAAGTCAGCATGGATTTACGAAAGGTAAATCATGTCTGACGAATATTATAGAATTTTTCGAGGATGTAACTAGTAGAGTGGATAAGGGAGAACCGGTGGACGTCTGTATATCTAGACTTTCAGGTTTTCGACAAGGTCCCACATAAGAGATTAGTATACAAACTTAAAGCACACGGTATTGGGGGTTCAGTATTGATGTGGATAGAGAACTGGCTGCAGACAGGAAGCAAAGGGTAGGAGTAAACCGGTCCTTTTCAGAACGGCAGGCAGTGCCTAGTGGGGTACCGCAAGGCTCAGTGCTGGGACCTCAGCTATTTACAATATATATTAATGATTTGGACGAGGGAATTGAATGCAACATCTCCAAGTTTGCGGATGACACGAAGCTGGGGGGCAGTGTTAGCTGTGCGGAGGATGCTAGGAGGCTGCAAGGTGACTTGGATATGCTGGGTGAGTGGGCAAATGCATGGCAGATGCAGCATAATGTGGATAAATGTGAGGTTATCCACTTTGGTGGCAAAAACAGGTGGGTAGACTATCTGAATTGTGGCAAATTAGGAAAAGGGGAGATGCAACGAGACCTGGGTGTCATGGTACACCAGTCATTGAAAAGTAGGCATGCAGGTGCAGTAGGCAGTGAAGAAAGCAAATGGTATGTTAGCATTCATAGTGAAAGGATTTGAGTATAGGAGCAGGGTGGTTCTACTGCAGTTGTACAGGGTTTTGGTGAGACCACACCTGGAATATTGCGTACAATTTTGGTCTCCAAATCTGAGGAAAGACATTCTTGCCATAGAGGGGGTACAGAGAAGGTTCACCAGACTGATTCCTGGGATGTCAGGACTTTCATATGAGGAAAGACTGGATAGACTTGGCTTGTACTCGCTAGAATTTAGAAGACTGAGGGGGACCTTATAGAAACTTACAAAATTCTTAAGGGGTTGGATAGGCTAGATGCAGGAAGATTGTTCCCGATGTTGGGGAGGTCCAGAACAAGGGGTCACAGTCGAAGGATAAGGGGGAATTCCTTTAGGACCGAGATGAGGAAAACATTTTCCACACAGAGAGTGGTGATTCTCTGCCACAGAAGGTAGTTGAGGCCAGTTCATTGGCTATATTTAAGAGGGAGTTAGATGTGGCCCTTGTGGCTAAAGGGATCAGGGGGTATGGAGAGAAGGCAGGTACAGGGTACTGAGTTGGATGATCAGCCATGATCATATTGAATGGCGGTGCAGGCTCAAAGGGCCGAATGGCCTACTCCTGCACCTATTTTCTATGTTTCTATACATCAGTATATATACTGTAGTTGTTGTGTTTTAATAGCCTGATGGTTATAAGAAAGAACCTGGACATTACAGTTTTCAGGCTCCTATACTTTCTTCCCAATGGCAATGAGTAAAATTAGTTTGTGCTCAGGGTGGTTTGGGTCTCTGATGATGCTGGCTGCCTGTTATGAGGCAGAGACTCTTGTAGATCCCTTTGATGGTGGGGAGGTCAGTGCCCATGATGAACTGGGCAATGGTCACCACTTTTTGCAATCATATTCGTTCTTGGGCATTCAAGTTGCCGGACCAGTTGCATCCCGTGTCAATGCTCAGGTACCTCGATGCTAAAAGTAAAACAAATTATAAGCAGTTTATTTGCAGGTCACATTGATGCTCAGAATCTCTCCATTGCCACCCAGTGGACAGAATATAGAAGCATCTCTTTATTGGGAAAATCTTTAACAACCATCATTAATTGTGGACTAAATATAATCCAAAATAAACAAATCTACTGTTATGGTTGACTTCTTGAACAAAAATAGAAGAACATAGGAAGCTAAATACTACAGGTGCTGGGAATCTGATATATAAATTACAAGATGCTGAAATTAAAAGCTATGCAGGTTTATCAAAAGAAAGGTGAAGTCATGGATACCTACCCCACTGTGAACATTCAGTGTCCCCTCCCGAGTGCTTCAAAATAGCATGAAGGATTATGTAGGAAGGGACTGCAGATGCTGGTTAATACCAAAGATAGACAAAGTGCTGAAATTGCTCAGCAGGTCAGATAGCATCTCTGGAGAAAAAGGATAGGCGACGTTTCAGGTTTTTTCAGACTGGGTCTATCTTCACACTGGGTGTATTTAGCACAAAGAATTTACAGGGTTTGAACTTGTGCTTTGGCCACCTAGATCACATGTTTTTAAACATTAAATAGTTGGCTTTTTCCCCCCCCATTGAACATAGGAGCTTGCCAAATGAAGGAACAGACTTTCTCAGCTGACATTGCAAAGCATGACCTACAAACAAAAATTAAACATATCCAGCAGTGGGTTGAAAAGCATCACCATGTTCGGATTACTGTTCGAAAAGGAGCTGCTACAGATAAAGTAGAGGAAATGGTAAGACTGCATGTGATGAACAAAATGTTTTTGGTTCAATCTATTATGCTGCTCTTGACCATGAAACTACTAAATGAAAGATGGTCTGAGATCAAAGTATTTTGACATCCATCTTTGTATTACTTAGTTCTTGGAAGATTTTTTGAACTAGTTGCTACTATTTGAAACATTGGAGAACAGAAAATGGGTATTAAATCCAATTGCAACCTTAATTTTATACAGCTTTGTAGATTGTTGATCAAAATCAACAAGTTACGCATATTTGTTTGAAATGTATTCAGATGCCAAGATACTTTACTTGATAGGTGTCTGATATCAACATTGGTCTCAAGACAATTTATTAAATTTGAAAGATTGTTATTTGAACATCCTTGCTTTTAGAGAATAACGTTTTTTAAAAATCTATTGATTTTTACAATGATCTTGTATACAAATTGCACATTATATACATCACTGAATTTAATCCATGAAAATATTTTGCGCCCAATATAATACTCTGACATGGCAAAGGGTTTGATAACTACAACAACAGCAAAATCTGCATTTAATCTGCTACCTTGACACTTATTTAATGAAGCAAGAATCTCCAGTTTTAAAAATGGAGTTGAAAGCAGACCATTTCCACTTGAAAATTTAACTTGTTCAAATGAGAATTTCTTGTTTAGATGAGTATTTTGCAAGTTTTCATAGGATTACTAAATTATGAAAAATAAATCTTATTTATAATATAGAAAAAGCAGTTTGGAAGCTATTAGCTGCCTCTAAGAGGAATTGACTGCAGTGTAAAGTTAGAATCCTTCAAAGGCCTTCCTTCAAGTTTTTAATTAATTCAACATCTTTCATAAAGTTGAGTGGCAGTGTCGCAGCAGCAGAGTTGCTGCCTTGCAAGACCAGAGACCCGGGTTTGATCATGACGGGTGCTGTTCGTACAGGGTTTGTACGTTCTCCGTGACCACATGGGTGCTCCGGATTCCTCCCACATTCCAAAGACGTACAGGTTTGTAGGTTAATTGGCTTCTGTAAATTGTTCCTAATGCATAGGTTAAGATAGTGCTAGTGTACAGGGTGATCGCACGTCGGCGCGGACTCGGGCTGAAGAGCCTATTTCTGCACTGTATCCCTAAAGTCTTAATTCATCTAGTTGCGACACTGCTACTGTTTATACTCTGAACAATGTTTCTAACTTTAATGTTTTCATCTCTTAAAGGAATTATTGCTACATCAAGTTGTTCAGTCCATGCCAGATAAAGCTACCTTCATGTTGAGACCAAAGATCATTAAAGAAGGGAAAGCAGTTATGTGTGTTCTGCGGCATCTGTCTGAAAAAGAAATGAAGAAATTGAATCAAAGTGAAGGCTGAATCAGACTGCCTAAAAGGTGCAATGTTCAGAAACTTTGACGGAAACTATTTCAAAAGAGCACTTTAATTTTAATTACGTTTTTGTACATAGCTTTTAAAAATCCTTCACATTACAGATCAACGATTAAAGAAAAAAACAATTTAATATATTTCTTCTTGGATACGTGTCAATTGACTGAGAAATGATCAGACTGGCTCAAAACATGAATTCAGGCAACTTTGGTCATGTCCTGCAGTGAAATAGCAGTGATGCAACTGAAAGAAAGTTGCAATTAAATGGAAGACGAAAAAGTTGCAAAGATTGTTGAAACAGAAAGAGGGGTTATTTGACCACTGCGCATCTACATTTCACCTTTAATAAGGTGAAATGTAGCAAGGGCAGTACAATGGAGACTGCACATGCTGGAATCTTGAGCACAAAAGAGACTGCTGGTGGAAGTCAGCAGGTCAGGCAGCATCTGTGGAGGGAAATGAACAGACGATTTTTGGGGTCAGGACCATTCTTCAGACAATGTCCGAGTCTGAAGAAGGGTCTGCTGTTTACTTCCACAGAACCTGTCTGACCCACTGAGTTCTTCCTTGTGTTTAATAGCAGAACTTTTGCCAAACAACTCACTTGAAATAAATGAAATTAGGAATTAATTACATGGAGAATACTACTTATTGCTATTAAGTATTTAAAAAATAGACTCAAATCTCCAAATCACCTGTATAGCATTGAAAAGCCATCAAGGTTTCAGTTATTGTTCTTTAAAATCTCATCGATCTTTGGAGAAATTAAAAGATTTACAAGTACTCTATATTACACTATCAATATGACAAACTTTTAAAGTTCAAGGTTTCCTCAACAGTAATAATTAATTCGCCACGACAGGCTCCAGCAGCTCAGTTTTGTTCTTTATTTCTGACATCTTGGCCTTTTCAAGCATTTCAGATAAATTAGTCACGGCTGCAGGGGACTGCTGTTTCCCGGGAGGAAGGTATCCAGCAAGGCGCGAGGCAAGAGAACGTTTCGGACGTGGCCGTTTTCCCTGTAGGAAACAAAATGCAAACTGTAATAAAACTAAATGCTTTCTTCTCAGACTGTTGCCGCTTTTGTGCTTCATGTGCCAAATACAAACGCAAATTTTACTTTTTTTTTAAAAAAAGGTGATAACTGGGACTCCCAGAAGTTGAGCAGTGAACATTTTCTGCTCCGAGATTTTACCAGTTGCACACTTCTCACGACACTGATGGATTATTACACGTGTTAAAGCCTTTGATTTTTGGCTCACGAAGCTGAAAAACTCAGGAAAACTAGTGTTCGTACAAATGGAAATGGCAACAGGGACAAGGTTTCTGCAGGCTGGATAATAAAGCCTCAGCATTACGACCTCAACTAAAATGCACAAGGAAATAATTTTGCATTTGAGAAGTACGAAACTGCCTTCTGCTGAAGGACATTTTGATTAGCCCTTTGATTAGCCAGACAATTCTGATGACAGTTTAAAACATTGTGGAAATTAACAAGTGGCCAACTCTGTGTTTCAGTTGTTGCAAGACAAAACTTTATTGTCATGCAAAAGTTAAAGCACTGAACATTTTAAGATATTTAAGTCTCGTGGATCCACGAGACTTAAATCTCGTGGATGGTTCTTTCACAATCACAGAGGCATTAAATCTCTCTTTTATTAAGATGTGCAGTGGTGAAAAAATTCATTATCACACTATCTTCCACAATGTATCTCTAAACTAAACTTGTAGTTACAAGAATGAATAGACCATCATTTGTACCAAAGTTCAATTACATATTTGAATATAGTTACTCTTTAGTTCCCCATATATTCGTAAAGCACACTGCTAAATAAAAATGTAAACTACAATATGTACCTTTAATTTCTGTTTTTTAGGGTCATGCATAACAGAATGGCGGTCCAAACTTTGCTGCAAGAAAAAAAGTGGTAATATTTTAAGCATCTTACATTATCGATTTAGTCAAAGCATGCATGCCATTCAAGAGAGATTTAATCCATGAAGTGTTCATAAACCAATACATATATAAATTAGCCAACACTTATAGCCTTCTAGAATTTACAGCAAATTAAAAAATGCGAATTAATTAATAAGGTAACATTCACACCAAAAGTTAAGTTCCTATGTGGTCATTTTTGGTGTGCTGTACTTAAATTCTGAGGAAATGAAACTGGCCAGGCGGTAGAATTGTCAGTGGGGGAACATTTTGGGAACAGTAAGACACACCCTGGCAGAAGTAAATTGGAAGCAGATGCTTGTGAGTAACACCACATCTAGCAATTAGGTGTTATTTGAAAAGTGTCACCAAGATTGCATGATTAAGGTGGCTACTGCCTTACACCACCAGAGACCCGGGTTTGATCCCGATTAAGGTGCTTGTCTGTACGGAATTTGTACGTTCTTCCCATGACCTGCATGGGTTTTCTCCGAGATCTTCGGTTTCTTCCCACACTCCAAAGATGTACAGGTTTGTACGTTAATGGGCTTGTTATAAATGCATACAAAAACGTCTCTAATGTGTGCAGGGTAGTGTTAATATGTGGGGATCGCTGGTCAGTGCAGACTAAGTGGGCAGAAGGGCCTGTTTCCGCGCAGTATCTCTAAACTAAACTAAATTAGGGCCAATGGATATTGAGAGTTTGAACAGGATTTTTTTTTTTTTTTAATGGATGCACATGGCAAGTCGTGTCAACTGGAATCAAGTAAGTCTCTTGAGGAATATAGATATAGGAGAGAATTTAAAGAAACAGAGCAAAGAGAAGTAACTTTTTGTTTATTATCTACAGTGCCCTCCATAATGTTTGGGACAAAGACCCATCATTTATTAATTTGCCTCTGCACGCTACTATTTGAGATTTGTAATAAAAATCACATGTGGTTAAAGTGCACATTGTCAGAATTTAATAAAAGCCATTTTTATACATTTTGGTTTCACCATGTACAAATTACAGCTGTGTTTATACATAGTCCCCCCATTTCAGGCACCATAATGTTTGGGACACATGGCTTCACAGCTTTTTATAATTGCTCAGGTATGTTTAATTGCCTCCCTAATGCAGGTATGAGAGCTCTCAGCACCTAGTCTTTCCACCACCCTTGGAAACTTATTGCTTTTTATCAACACGAGGACCAAAGTTGTGCCAATGTACGTCAAAGAAGCCATTATGAGACTGAGAAACAAGAATAATACTGTTAGAGACATCAGCCAAACCTTAGACATAACAAAATCAACTGTTTGTAACATCATTAAGAAGAGAGCACTGGCGAGCTTACTAATCGCAAAGGGACTGGCAGGCCAAGGAAGACCACTACAGCTGATGACAGAAGAATTTTCTCTATAATAAAGAAAAATCCCCTAACACCTGTCCGACAGATCATAAACACTCTTCAGGAGTCAGGTGTGGATTTATCGATGACCACTGCCCGCAGAAGACTTCATGAACAGAAGTAAAGAGGCTACAGGGCAAGATGGAAACCACTGGTTAGCCGCAAAAATAGGATGGCCAGATTACAGTTTACCAAGAAGTACTTAAAAGAGCAACCAGTTCTGGAAAAAGGTTTTGTGGACAGATGAGACAAATATTAACATATCAGAGTGATGGCAAGAGCAAAGTATGGAGGAGAGAAAGAACTGCCCAAGATCGAAAGTATACCACCTCATCTGTGAAACACGGTGGTGGGGGTGGTATGGCCTCGGCATGTATGGCTGCTGAAGGTACTGGCTCACTTATCATCATTGATGATACAACTGCTGATGGTAGTGGCATAATGAATTCTGAAATGTATAGACACATCCTATCTGCTCGTACAAAAAAAACCTCAAAACCCATTGGCCGTCGGTTCATTCTACAGCAAGACAATGATTCCAAACAACTGCTAAAGCAACAAAGGAGTTTTTCAAAGCTAAAAAATGGTAATGATCAAATCAATCGCCCGATCTGAACCCAATTGAGCATGCCTTTTATATGCTGAAGAGAAAACTGGAGACTAGCCCCCAAAACAAACATAAGCTAAAGGTGGCTGCAATACAGGCCTGGCAGAGCATCACCAGAGAAGACACCCAGTAACTGGTGATGTTCATGAATCGCAGACTTCAAGTAGTCATTGCATGCAAAGGCTATGCAACAAAATCCTAAACATAACTACTTTCATTTACATGACAATGCTGTGTCCCAAACATTATGATGCCCTAAAATGGGGGAGTATATATAAACACAGGTGTAATTTCTACATGGTGAAACCAAAATGCATAAAAATGGCCTTTATTAAAATCTGACAATGTGCACTTTAACCAGATATTATTTTTTCTATTACAAATCTCAAATTGTGGCGTACAGAGGCAAATAAATAAATGATGGGTCTTTGTCCCAAACATTATGGAGGGCACTGTATCTATTGAGTATTGTGTTAACAAATCTGTAATGCTGCTGCAAGTAAGAATTTCATTATTCTGCTTTGGTACATATGACTATTAAACATGTTTGACTCTCTAGAAATATCCTTGGCATGCAATATCAAGACATACAATATCAGCAGCAAGACAGTAGTTAGGAAAACAGTGGGACAATCTGTATGGAGCCAGATCATGTGGGCGCTAAATGATTATTTCTCTGCATTCACCAAAAATGTGAGAGAACAGTGCGTTTTCTTACTAGTCTCGAGCTTATCAATATTGAAGGAAAGGTGTTCGATGTCACGGAATAGGGGTTGATAAATCACCAAAACTGAATATTATCTATCTGAGGATGCTCCCGGAACCAACAGAGATTGGTAGGACCCCAAAAGAGATTGTTACATCTTCAACAGCCATATACGGGTTACCAGAAGATTGGAGAATACTCAGTTATTTTTTATTTAAGGACAGCAAGGATATTAGGTAATAACAGGCTTGTGAGCCTTAAATCAGTCATACAAAAATCATTGAAGAACATTCCAAGAGATAGAATTCCTACACATTTGGAAAAACGGGGGCTTTGTGTGAGGGAAATTTTGTCTCATTAACCTGGAGGTTTATTACATGTTTGAAATTTAATAAAGGCAGGGCAGGGCATGTTATATTTCTGAACTTAAGTTAGGCATTTGACAAAGTCCCACTGGTCCAGAAGGTACAAGGGATCCAAGATTGGCTTGGTGAGAAGCAGACTGCAGTGGAAGATTGCCTTTCGGATTAGAAGCCTGTTACCAGTGGTATACCGCAGGAATCAGTGCTGGGATCCTTGTAATTTGCAATGTGTATTAAAAAACTCAATGCAAATTTTGAAATGATGATTAAGTTTGTGGCTTACACAAAACAAAGAGTGGTGATGTGGATAGCAAAGAAGGTTTTCTAATGGCATAGCAGGATATAGTTTCGATGGAAAGTTGTACAGAGCATTAAATGGAATTTAATCCTGAGCATTACATGTAATTTAATCCTGAGCATTACAAGGAATTTAATAGTTCCCTTAAAAGTGGCAACAGATAATGAAACCGAATATAAAAATCAGTACATTGTGTTGCAACTTGAGAGAACACAGGTTAGACCATAGTATTGTATACAATTCTGTTCGCCACACTATATGAAGAATGGGGTTGCACCAGAGTGTGTAGAGGAGATTCACCAGGACGTTGCCTGGATTAGAGAACTTAAGTTTTGTTTCCCCCAGAGTGAAAGCCACCAAGGGTTGATCTGAGGTAAAAGAGGCATTGTTCTGCTTATCAACAATTATTGTTTTTTGATATTCCTACTACATGGTAGGAGTATCAAAAAAAGGTTGATATCCACAACTGCCAGAAGTGGTAGAATCAGATAGATACAATCACTACATTTCACCCATGTTTAGACAGGCATGTGAACAGCCAAGACATCAGTATAGAGTCGTAAAGTATTAGGATTCAGGCGGCAGATAGGCAAAAAGTCAGCATGGATGTGGTGGGGTAAAAGGCTTGTTCCTATGCTGCAAAACTACAACTTATTTAAATTTAGAATTTTAAAGAACTCACTTTCATTGAAAAAGCTTTCCTACAGTCGGGGTGGTTACAAATAAAGTTTTGCTGTTGCTCATGAAAAGAAAGAATATGGCTTTGCAGATTGAATGATGTGGTATAAGTTCTCTCACAGCCATTTCTGGGACACCGAAAGACCTCCCTCTCTTGACCATGAATTTTAAGATGTGCTTGAAGATTGTCGTTCCGTTTAAATTTCTTACTGCACTCACTGCAAACAAAGGTTTCTATATAACAAAAAAAAAATCAAATCAATACAAAATTTACATTCTTATCACATCCAATTGACAACTTCCCATTACACATGAATTATTCTAGTGAGCTAAATGTAATCCAAATATGAATAAGATCATAGCATAATAACTTCTCAATGATTGAACTAATCCACAATCCACAAGTTCTGAAATGGCAGATACTTTTACCCTTAAATTTAAAAATTAATATATTTCCAATAACAACTTCTATGATTTTGCAATGAATAATTCAAAGAAACATCAATGTAGAAATAAGGAACTGCATATGCCAGTTTACACAAAAGGACACAAATAGCAGCATCTCTGGATGACATGGATAGGTGACGTCTTGGGTTGGGTGTCTTCTTCTGTCTGAAATTAAACATCACCTATCCGTTCTCCAGAGATGCTGCCTGGCCCACTGTTTCTCCAGCACTTTTGTCCTCCAACGCTGGAAATCTAAAATAACAGAAAATGCTGAAACTCACAGGTCAGACAGTTTCTGTGGACAGATACATTTTAAGGTCAAAATCTTGATCAAAACTGCGCAAGGAAAAGCAGGTGGGTACACAAAAGGCTGGAGAAACTCAGCGGGTGCAGCAGCATCTAAGGAGCGAAGGAGATAGGTGACGTTTCGGGTCGAGACCCTTCTTCAGACCGAGCAGGTTGCAGGAGAGATGGGAGGGCAAAAGTAATAAGCGACCCAACACCAGGGCGAGGCCCAGTTCTTATGGTAATAAGTTGTTAATGACACCATGTGGTTGACAAGTTAATGATAGCAAATGAGCGAGAGAGCACACAAAGAACATCCAACGAAACCTGTGAAATGCAGATATGTAGGAAATGCCCAGCAGATCAGGCAGCATTCATTGTACCGTCAGATAAACTGAAGTACCCAGCAGATCAGGCAGCATTCATTGTACCGTCAGATAAACTGAAGTATTACAGATCGCATTCATTCATTCATTATTATTGAAGAGTCAAAATGAAGGCAGAGGCACACTCCAACTTAAAATTAAAAAGTTCTATTTTCTTCGTTAGATAAATGGAAGTAACTTGATCATTATGTATTCATTTTATAGGAAAAATAACTTTGAAAGAGATTTGGGAGTTGAGAAGAAAATATCAAACTCTTAAAAAAAAAATCAAATACTTTCCATTGAATAATTTCAATGTACAGAAATTCAAAAAATAAGCAAGACTGTGGCACAACCAGCTAGATGACTGTCCATTTAAATTAACATTTTCTATCTATGTTGTTACAAGTATTAACCAATTGTAGTCCCAATGTTTCAAATGCATATTTCATTATTCCTCGACAATTCATTTCAGTTAATTTACTCTAGATGGCAAGGTTATTAAATAGCAAAAAAATCAAAGATTATTCCAAATCTTATTAACACAGTCAATTAATTCCCTACTTTTATTAAATAAGATGCAGTGCAGTTTATAATATAAAACAGAATTATACAATATGTATTTGCCTCCCATTTAATGAAGGCTACTAAGAGCTGATACTCATTTCTGTGCTTACCTTTGTGTTCTTTCCGCTTGTGATTAAGTAACTCTGTCCAGGTTTTCCCAATAAATGAACAGCATTCTACTTTGCACATGTAACCTGCAGAATGAAATAAAGTTTCAGTTAATTGTTAAAACTTCAAGAGTACAAAGAAGTACATGTGCTTGGGTCAACATTTTCTTCAAATTCAATTTTAATTATTTTATTAATTTGTGGTATAAGAGTTTCTAGCTTTACAATCAATGCTGACTTAATCAGAGAAAAATCATTCTTGTCTGTGCTCAGTGTGCCGACTGAGAAGGTGGGCTTTCAGCGTATGACAATCCATAACATTTGTAATTTTAAATCAACATTGACATGCTGGATCAATATCAGATCATGCAAGCAACCAAATCAACTGCTGCCAGTAACAAAATATTTAACCTTAATCAAGTTTAGGTGGTTAGTTGCTGATCGCATTTAGCTTTTTAATCAAACTAAATAGATCCTAGGTACTGTTTTAAAAATAAAAGAGCACCAATTAAAAAGTTTCAAAATAGCAAAGAAAATCTTAACATCCAAAGTATTTTTTAAGCGACTCAACACCACCTCCTTAATATCAACACGGCCAAAATCAACATGCCCCTCCCTAATCTCACCCACCATCTTCTTCCTCTTTGTTGAATACTGATGTGAAGTAGTCATTAATGACCTTGCCCACTTCCTCTGGCTCCATACATAAATTCACTCTTTGTCCACAACTGTGCTTACCCTTTCACCAACTCCCTGCATATTTTTTAATAAATTAATAAAATGACTTGACATGCCTTGAAATCATCTAGATCATACATACCAAGGATATTTAATGATCCCTTTTATCCCCCCCCCCCCCCCCATGTCCCACATTTAAATTACTTCTTACCTCCTTTGTAGCCCTCAATGGCCTTGTCCAATTACAGCTTTGTAAACATTACATGCTCCCCTTTTCTTTCTGAATAACCTTACAATCTCTCTCCATCCAAGGTTTGTATAGTTTCATCTTTCATCTTCACAGAAACAGGTTGTGTCACTCTAACCATCTGCCCTTTAAAAGACAAGCACCTATCAGAAAAAAACACAAAAGGCTGGAGTAACTCAGCAGGTGAGGCAGCATCTCTGGAGAAAAGGAATAGGTGACGTTTCAGGGGTCTCAACATCAACGATTCCTTTTCTCCAGAGATGCTGTCTGACCCACTGAGTTACTCCAGCTTTTTGTATTTGTCTACCAGCCTTATCCATATCTATAACTACCTCAAAACCTCATAATAACTGTTCCCAAAATGCTTCCCTACTGAAATTTTGATCACCTGGCCAGGCTCATTCCCCAGTACAAGATTAAGAACACACTTGTATATTGTTTCCAGAAAACCTATCAAAGCTCCAAATTCTGCCCCATGCAAACCCCCAGGTCTAGTCAACATTCTGGGACATTAAAATTACCTATTACAGTTAATGTGTTGTTTTCACACCCTACCACAATGTGTTTACAAATCTGTTCCTCTGGGTGCTACTAGGTATGGGGAGGCCTATAGTTTAATCCCATCATAGTGAATGAATATTTATTATTCCTGAATTTAAATTATGTTACCTCACTGAATGATACTCAAGTGCAGCTGTGACATTCTCCCCAATCAGCAATGTAACTCCCTCACTTCTCACACATTCCTCCCTATCACATCAGAAACACTCAAGACATAGAACATTGGGCTGTCAGTCTTGCCTTTAACCAAGTTTCTATAAGAGCTACAACATAGCCCCATGTACTAATCCAGGCTAAGGTCATTTACATTACTAATTCCTGCATTAAAGTAAATACTTTATAGACAATCAGTCGTGTTGTGTTCGTTCACTTGGCCCTGCCTGTTCTTCCTACCAGAATTGCTTGAGCTGACCTTTTCTTCGACCTCTCTAACTGCTGACCTACTGCTCTGGCTCCCACACACTGCCATACTTTTATAAATTCTCCCAACTAGCACGAGCAAACCTCCCTGCGGGAATATTAGATTAATCTTCAATGTCATGCCTGTACTCGGAGACGGCTCATCCAGTGAGGCTATATGGGTAGAACTCAGGAATAAGAAAGATTAAGATGTGAATATTCTATATTTAATAATGGGATTTTACCATAGTCTTGCATTACAAAATTTTTGCTCATGTTTCTGAGAATAAATCAAAACAAACCTTCATGGAAAACTGAAATTGAAGCCAAGTGCTGGAAATCTGAAAGTGCTGGAAATACTCAGGTCAGATATTCCACAAACTGTTGCCTGCTTTGTTGAGAGTTTGAAGCAAACATTACTTTCTGCTTCCTCACCATTTGCATCCACTCTCTGAAGGCATTACAAAAGATCTAAAATAATCAACCAGAATTTACTTATGTCCTAATTTACTGTACACACCCATTCACATGAAAATTTCCAATTCAGTCGCTGCAAAAACATGTATTTTCTACAAATTCTAACTGAATTATGAATCTACACTTTGTTAATGACTGGAATTTCCATTTTCTTTTCCAGAAATTCAGAACAAACGGAAAACAGAAATCAAAGACACAATGAATGCAGCATGTTAAGATCACTTTGTGCTGGAAACTCCAAGTGTCTTATTGAACAGAGCTGTTTTTATTACCTAAATGTTCTGAATTTTTAACAGTCAACAGGATTCGTACACTTGGAACAGCTATAAATTCAAGTTCCAAAAATCCAATTTTCAAGGACCAAAATCCAGCAAACATTGTTGTTTTATCGGAGACTTGTATATAAATTGCTTGGTATTGGATGATTTGATTCTGTACCAAATAAAAGTAAGAAGGTGGGCTGGTTCACATCTCAGATTTGATTGAAAATCATGTTTTACACACCTCTGGTACAAAGTACACAGCAGAAAAATCAACTTTCAACTCAAAGTTATGAATCATTGATATAGCTCAAATTATTGCCAAATGCCCATTGGAATTTGGAGTTGAGACCTTGTTTCCTGTTGTGTTACTCGTGTGCTCTGATGTAGACACTGATTTTCAGGGAAATCTGAGGTGGTGATCAGTCAATCCATTAGTCCAAGTTGCACAGAACAACAAGATGGTTAACTTATCTATATTTGTACTTCAATAGAGCACTGATGGTCCATTTTCTCATCTCTTAGTTGTTCATTCTGAAACCATGACAATGGAAAACTTTGCTTTTCAACCAGTCCCTGCAAACCTGTACTGTCCCTGCCTGCCTCAAAGTCTCCACTATTGTCCCTGTACCCAAATATACAAGGATTGCTGGTCTTAATGACTACATGTCGCACTGACTTCTGTAGTTATCTGGCATGAGACATGAAAAAAACTGAAAAAAGAAGGAAGAGAGATGGGGGTCCAGGGCGCAACATCCCTGGCGGGGGTAAAAGGGGACAGAAAATGTTCGAAATTACACCAAGTCCTTGCTCGTTTACCCTTAATTTATACTGTAATTTTTTTTTAATTATACCATACAACAAGGGCTTCCAAACCTTTCAGCATGAGGGCCACATTATATATTTGGCACATTTTGCAGGCCGTATGAAAAAATAGAAAAATGTCAGTTTTATAAATTTAATTAACTCAAAAAAGAACTTAAGTAAAACAAATGGAAGAAATTCAAAACAAAACATGTAGCCATCAATAAAGTTTTATGCAACCGCATTAATGGGAAGGGTGGAACTGCTTTTTTGATTTCAAAGTTTCATTGAAATCCTCAACTTGATAGCCTACGGCAAACTGACATGTAATTTCCTGCGCTACCCAGAGTTGCAGTGCTAGTTTTTTAGGTGTCGGAGCTGTCAAACAGGGGAGTCGTTTCAGGTTTTGCTTGTGGGGGGGGGGCGGGAGCAAGCTAGTCTCCCAAGAGGGTCAAACAAGATTGTAGCCTATCGTTGCATCCCAGTGTATAACTAATACAATAAAACAATACATGAAATATTGCACGGTTGCACATACCCACACACTCACCCACACGCACATTCCCACCCACACACCCACCCATTCCCATACATACTCCCACATACCCAGACACTCCCAGTCACCCACATACTCCCCCACACACACTAATCCACACACTACCACTCACCCACACACACACTCACTCTCCACCGGCGGGCCAGAGCCGTCACCTGAGCACCAGGCCCACAACCTCACAAATGCAGAGAGCACGTGGTCTGACTCTGCTGGGTCCTAGTGCTCCGTCCCTCCATCCTACAGGGAATATCGTTAGCAAACATATGTAACAAAGTTTCCCGACTTTTAATAAAAACTAGACTAAGTGGGACCTGTTGGGTCCCTGTCACATGGGAGGCCTGGTCCCCCAACACAACCCGTTCCCCAATGCAAGATTCCACCACTCACCCGTTCCCCCAATTCTCCCGTTCCCCAACGCAATATTCCACCACTCACCCATAGCCTCAAACTGCACAGGTGTGGCTCATTTCCCCTCATCCCCCAGCACTCCCTCCCCCTCATCCCCTCACCATCCTTCCCTCACCTTTCCCCTATCCTCAGTCATTCCCTCCCTCCACAACTCCTCTCCCCTCCCTAACCCCTCCTATCTATCCCTCTATCCCACCCCCCAACCCTCATCTCCCCCTATCGCCCCCACTCCCTCCTTTCACACCCCACCTCCCCAGGATCTCGAGATTGCCGCTCCTTTCCCTCCGTGCGTGGCCGTCCCCTCCGGCTGCTTCCGGCCAACTGGCTGTGGCCGTGCAACGCCGGGCGAGGCGGGTGCTGCCGGCGAAGGACAGCAGACGCGGCCATTCATTGCAGCCGCGGCCATTCATTGTGGCTGCCTCCACTGTCGCGGCGACGCCCCTTCCTGAGTGATGGGAGACGAGACCAATCTGCGTGGCGGCGACTGACAGCAATCTGCGCATGCGCGGTTTTTACGATTTTTAAACCTTAATAACTTTTACAATATACCATCGATCGGAATGAAACTTGTTGCACTCTCAGAACAGGAGAACAGTGAATTAAATGGCGAAAAATCGTAGCGCTATTGCGTACCATTTTGCGCAAATAGAAAAACCCCACTAACCGGATAGATACGCATTATAAACAATGAAAAAACACCACTTTACTATGCATGAATTAATACTTTTATCACAAAAAGTGAACTTTCAAAGACATAAGACCATTGATAAATCCAAGGACTTTCAAGGCCTTGAAAAACAGAGGTTCAAATTCCAGGACTTTCAAGGACCGTACGAGCCCTAAGTAAATCATTATTAAAGCGAATACAATTTTTTATAGACTACAGCTCGGCGTTCAATACCATCATCCCATCCAAGCTGGTTACCAAGTTCACGGAACTGGACCTCTGCGCATCCCTCTGCAATAGGATCCTCGACTTCCTCATCCACAGACCACAGTCTGTCCGAATTGGCGGAAACATAGAAACATAGAAATTAGGTGCAGGAGTAGGCCATTCAGCCCTTCGAGCCTGCACCGCCATTCAATATGATCATGGCTGATCATCCAACTCAGTATCCCGTACCTGCCTTCTCTCCATACCCTCTGATCCCCTTAGCCACAAGGGCCACATCCAACTCACTCTTAAATATAGCCAATGAACTGGCCTCAACTACCCTCTGTGGCAGAGAGTTCCAGAGACTCACCACTCTCTGTGTGAAGAAAGTCTTTCTCATCTCGGTCTTAAAGGATTTCCCCCTTATCCTTAAGCTGTGACCCCTTGTCCTGGACTTCCCCAACATCGGGAACAATCTTCCTGCATCTAGCCTGTCCAACCCCTTAAGAATTTTGTAAGTTTCTATAAGATCCCCTCTTAATCTCCTAAATTCCAGAGAGTATAAACCGAGTCTATCCAGTCTTTCTTCATAAGACAGTCCTGACATCCCAGGAATCAGTCTGGTGAACCTTCTCTGCACTCCCTCTATGGCAATAATGTCCTTCCTCAGATTTGGAGACCAAAACTGCACGCAATACTCCAGGTGTGGTCTCACCAAGACCCTGTACAACTGAAGTAGAACCTCCCTGCTCCTGTACTCAAATCCTTTTGCTATGAAAGCTAACATACCATTCGCTTTTTTCACTGCCTGCTGCACCTGCATGCCTACTTTCAATGACTGGTGTACCATGACACCCAGGTCTTGCTGCATCTCCCCTTTTCCCAATCGGCCACCATTTAAATAATAGTCCGCTTTCCTGTTTTTTGCCACCAAAGTGGATAACCTCACATTTATCCACATTATACTGCATCTGCCAAACATTTGCCCACTCACCCAGCCTATCCAAGTCACCCTGCAGTCTCCTAGCATCCTCCTCACAGCGAACACTGCCCCCCAGCTTAGTGTCATCCGCAAACTTGGAGATATTGCCTTCAATTCCCTCATCCAGATCATTAATATATATTGTAAATAGCTGGGGTCCCAGCACTGAGCCCTGCGGTACCCCACTAGTTACTGCCTGCCATTGTGAAAAGGACCCGTTTACTCCTACTCTTTGCTTCCTGTTTGCCAGCCAGTTCTCTATCCACATCAATACTGAACCCCTAATACCGTATGCTTTAAGTTTGTATACTAATCTCTTATGTGGGACCTTGTCGAAAGCCTTCTGGAAGTCCAGATATACCACATCCACTGGTTCTCCCTTATCCACGCTACTAGTTACATCCTCAAAAAATTCCACAAGATTCGTCAGACATGATTTACCTTTTGTAAATACCTCATCCTCAGTAACAATCAGTACGGGAGCACCTCAAGGCTGCGTGCTCAGCCCCCTGCTCTACTCATTCTATACTCATGGCTGTGTAGCCGAACTCTATCATCAAGTTCGCCGATGGCACCACTGTTCAAGTTCAAGTGTGTTTATTGTCATGTGTCCCTGATAGGACAATGAAATTCTTGCTTTGCTCTCACTGTTGTTGAACGAATTACAGATGGTGATGAATGAGAGTATAGAAGTGAGATCGACCGATTGACCAAATGGTGCCAGCACAACAACCTGGCTCCAGTAAAACCAAGGAACTGATTGTGTACTTTGGAAGGGGAAGGATGAGGACCCATAACCCTGTTTATATCAATGGTACGATGGTGGAGATTCCTGGGCGTGCATATTTCCGAAGATCTTTCCTGGACCCAGCACACTCATGCAACCATAAAGAAGGCACATCAGCACCTCTAGTTCCTGAGAAGATGACGGAGAGTTGGTAAGTTAAGGAGGATCCTCTTGAACTTCTACAGGTGCACAGTAGAGAGCATGCTGACCGGTTGCATCGTGGCTTGGTTCGGCAACTTGAACGTCCAGGAGCGGAAAAGACTACAAAAAGTTGTGACCACTGCCCAGTCCATCACCGGCTCTGACCTCCCCACCATCGAAGGAATCTATCGAAGTCGCTGTCTCAAAAAGGCTGCCAACATCATCAAAGACCCACACCATCCTGGCCACACATTCACTTCACCATTGCCTTCGGGAAGAAGGTGCAGGAGCCTGAAAACTGTAATGACCAGGTTCAGGAGCAACTTCTTCCCTACAGCCATCAGGCTATTAAACAAGGCAGCAAATAAGCTCTGAACTATAACAGACTATTATTATTATTGCACTATATGTGTTTATTTATTGAGTATGTGGAATGTGTGTATATATACACACACTGAACTTTTTTTCTCCCGTTATGTATGTTTATATTTTCTGTTGTGCTGCAGCAAGTAAGAATTTCATTGTTATCTGGGACGTATGACAATAAAACACTCTTGACTTGTCTTAACAATTCCTCTAGCCTGTCACTGATAATAATGCCGTGATGATGGGATATGTTTAGAGGTAATCTAAATTATGGACAGACATTAAAGCATTAAATGGCCCCTTGCCTGCATTTCTGCTTGCTTCTGGCAGCATTGTATTTTAAAGAACAAACAATCCTGCACAAGTATTTTGTGGGAATGAGCAAGGATTATGATGGAGAGAAAAACAAACGTGGACCAATCTATTGTGCAAGTCTTTCAGACCTTTCACAATTGTACCATGAGGTACTGAGTAATTCCAATCATAACGAGCAATACAATCTGATGTATTTACATAAAAATATTTGATGTCTTTGTGATCAGCCACCTTGCACGTCAGGAGCATTTTGCATCACTATATTACAATTAGTTGAGGAAACAATTTTAAGGAAAATTGAGTGATTTGAAGAAATTTTGGAACAAAGGACATACCTGCATGCACCTTTTCATGTCGTTTCAACTTGCTCGGAAGACAAAAACGTTTGTCACACCCTTCATAATTGCACCTAGCAACAAAAATAAGTCAGTATTTCTTCAATGTTTAATTAAAATGAAAATAAATCAAAGCTTAATCAAAGTAAAAGGAACCTACTTGAATGCTGGTATATTTGTGTGGTCATATTGATGGATCTTGAGTTGTTGATGTTTCTTGAACGATCTACCACATCCTTCAAAGTGACACTGCATGACCAAATACAGATTTGTAATCAATCATTTGCTCTTATGAAAGCAAATACGTAATTCTGTGTGAAAAACATGAAATCTTACTCTAATTTATATTTCACTGACTGTTAGCTTGACACTGCAATGTTCACGATTTAAAAAATATACTGAATTCAATTCCTACTCCACTTTATTAGAAAACCTGTACCAAATTTGCAGTACTCTGGCACAAGTTGCATTGCTCATGGTTCTTTCTTCAAAATGCTCTCAAAAATCAATGTGAACCAATAATGGCCTTTACCCAGTGTTCTGCGCAACAGTTATCCAATAATTTGTACAATTAACTGGCTAGGTTGTCATTTCATTTTATATGTGGAAGGATGCTGTTACCATATGATGCTTCAGTCATTAAAACTGAAGCTACACAAATAGTTATAGTACCTTTACAAAATCTTCAAAAAGAAATAAGGCAAGAGCATGCGATGAAGGAGGGAATTAGAAACTATGTAAACAAAAAGATAGTTGGTCCATTTAGCTCATCCGGTTTGGTTTAGGATCTCCTGTTATATTCAGTTAAACTCTTAGCTTTAACCAGACAATTAATTAAATGAAATACAACAAAATACATAATAAAAGGATAATACATGATAATAAAATACATAATAACTTCCTTGACCAGATAAATATTTTGCAGGATATTCATTCTTAATCACCACGCAGTAGCCACTAATAGTGATGCATCTTGTGTACGCCCAAGTGATGCCAGAAGCAGAAGCTTAATTTTTCCATTCTATTTTTGTCCATTCATAAAGTAAACCAGCCTGCCAAACTTTAGTTTGATCTCATACATAACAAACAAGATAGCCAAATGGCCAAAGTACATTTCCGCAGTTTCTGAAAAAGATGACAGTGATTGTCAAAAAAAAGCTGCTTTGTGAAAATTGGTTGTATGAACTTCAAGACCAGATATTTATTACTCTTGCAGCAATATGTCACCATTTGCTAAAAGACTAATTCAGTACACAAGACATTCTCCACCAGTTTTGTTATGCCAGTTTTGGAATGGTCTACTCATAAGTTCTTCTTGAATACACTTGTTGTTAATTTTGCAGTTTAGGGAATAGTTAGGGTAGAAGGTTAATTACCAAATAAGGCTTTTTAACAATGTCATGCTTTCTTAAAAGGTGCTTCGTTAAGTTGTCTTTTGTAGTAAATGTTTGATTACATATTTCGTCTGTACACCTGCAAGACATGAATTGTTAGAGGACAACATTATTTTAAGTGCTGCAAATTTTAAACTCTACTCCACCAAAGGTGGTAACATTTTCAGCTGTTGCAATTCTGAAGACTGGGATCTTCTTCATAAATCCTTCCTCTATTTTGTGCTCTCACACCACAATTAGAAGTCTTTTGAAACATTGTCATCTCTCATATCCTAGATTAAAGTAGATTTTCTGCTGTAAAACTCATGCACTGTCCCAGTATTAAATGAAAAACTCAAATCACTTGAGAACACTTTGATAAAATGTCTGCAATGTAACACAGTCAACAATATTGGGCATACATGGCAAGGACCCTACACATTTATTTTTCTGTATCCCGTTCCATTCCTGCCAACTTTGAAGTAGATAATTGGGAGAAATTAGATTCCCAAGCAAAGACAGATGTGCGATATTGTTCTGAGTGTTGGCCCAGGGACACCTGCAAAAGTGAACTTCTCATGGCCATGAAACAGTGCGGACTTTCTCAGATTCCTCATCATTTAGGCTGGCAAATCTGCCCACACTCACTAACAGGGAGAATGGCAAGTAGATCTTTTTACTGAATTAATTTGGTTGATTGAAAAAAATAAGCGTGTGCAAATGTTAAGTATTCTAAAATTACAATTTAAAAAAATACTTCAATGCATTTGTAAATGTTTATGCCTGGTCCAATTCTAGGCACACAGCAACATGGATTACTCTCAACTGCCTTCAAAATGCACAGGAATCCTATTAAATTTACAATTTACTGCACATAATACATTACAATGTATTACAAAGAAACATCAATAGAAACAATGTATTTACAAAGAAACATCAATAGAAATCACTTCAACATGCAAACTGACCTGAATGTTTTTTCTCCTGCATGAATCTGAATGTGTCTTGTAAGGTGACCTTTTCTAGCATAGCATTTATTACAACCTTCATGTTCACATGAGAATGGTTTCTGGAGGGAAAGAAAGCATAAACTTACTTGTTTTACTACTAGTTCCATTTGCAAACTGCAGGCTAAAGTAAAAAAGCTTTACCTGAAGGACTCTTCATGTACAACAGCTCTTTCATTCTCAACTGCTTTGTCTGTCCTTTTACTTCAGTCAGTTACTTTTACTTCTGCTGTTCAATCACAACCTTAATTAACTTTATCTTTAACATCCAAATTTCCAGTGAAACATTTATTCTCTTCTATTCTTGGTGTTTTCCCCTCACTTGTATTGTTGTCAAAGTTACCTTAAAGGTCACACTTGCGAATTCTGGTACACAACTGCTTTTAACCATTCTTTACCCGATCTTACTTTTAGAGATCTTCTGCCATATCTGTTCTAGACTTCTGTACTCTAGCATCATCTTAAAATGCATGTTTATGACTCTGCATCATTATCTTGAACAGCCATTTGCATGACTTTTTGTATCCTCCCTACTCCTAGCTACTTAACATAGCTTTCAAGCTTCCATCACATATTCCCACTGCCTTATCCATAAATCTACATCTCACACATTTGTATCATAATCCCTTATATTGTCGTTCAGCAGCAACAGCTATTCCATGAGTGCTACTTGCAGCCCTGCTATTCACAAGTGTTGAACACTTATTACTGGGTGGCAGAGTTGCCACCTTACAGCGTCAGAGACCTGGGTTCGATCCTGACCACAGGTGCTATCTGTATGGAGATTGTACATTTGCCCTGTGACCGCGTGGGTTTTGTCCGTGTGCTCCGGTTTCTTCCCACATACCAAAGGTTAATTGGCTTCTGTAAATGTGAGTTATCGCTAGTGTGTAAGATAGCACTAATGTAAGGAGTGATTATTGGTTGGCGTGGACTCGGTAGGCCGAATGGCCTGTTTTCCCACTGCATCTCTAAAGCCCAATGCAAAGGCTAATTAGATTAGATGAGCATGATTTTCTTTTATAAATTTATAATGTTTTGTAGAATGACAGGTTTGTTGCTTGAGGCACGAGTGCATATACTAGCCTCTATTCTCTAGAGAACATAGCATTAATATCATTGAAGATTCAACAGA
Organism: Okamejei kenojei; assembly: GCA_035221665.1. Lineage (NCBI taxonomy): Eukaryota > Metazoa > Chordata > Chondrichthyes > Rajiformes > Rajidae > Okamejei > Okamejei kenojei. The sequence goes on along the minus strand of CM069136.1, from coordinate 71,057,304 downwards.
TTGAATGCAAGGAGGCAGCCAAGATGTTAAAAATCTAGAGACTCATTCTTGGATTGCATTTAGGGCAAGATGAGATGTTACTTCATTCTTTGTAACACAGATGTGGCAAAGCGATGGCAGAACGTCGTCTGACACACGAGCGAACAAACTCTCGACTAAGGGAGGTGAAGGTGTTCAGTCATCAACTTTTTTCAAAGGAGAGATTGCTACATTTCTGGATATCGAGGGAATAAAAAGATATAGGAATAATACAAAAGAATGGGGCTACCGTAGATCAACTATCATATCGATAAATGTAGGAGTATATTCATGAGGGACAAATTGCCTTTGCCTCCATCTAATTATTCTGTATTTTGTACAAAGTATCTGAATACTACACTGAAAATCTAAAAAAAAAAAATTGCACCATGGACATCAACAACCAAATACTCGTTTACCACCACCTCTCATGGCTTTTCTAAGCCAGTTGTCAGACTTATCCAGTTGTGGAGAGCTAAAATGTCATTGATGAAGATTTATTTTCAAGCAGAGAAACAAAATACATTTCCTACTCAGTGATCCTAACCCTAATCTGTCCCAGGCTCTGCCAGATTCTTTAAACCTTTCAGACCTTTTTTTTTTTTCCTTTTTATAAATTGTGGGGGCGCCGTCCTGTTGGTATGGCTGCCCAGCCTGCAGCTGTCTGTTTTTTAACTTCTTTCTTTTATTTTTAGTGAGTTTTAGTGTTTTGTTTTGGAGTTCTAGTCTTTTTTATGTGGGGGGGTGAGGGGGGTGGGAAGGGGGAAACTATTTTTTCAGGGTCCCTACCTGGTCGGAGAGGCTGCAACTTCGATCCGTCCTCGCGGCCTACCAGCGGGCCTGGAACGGCATTTCCTGAGGGGACCGCCCAGAACCATGGCTTCGGCAGCGTCTCAGCGCTGGAGCACCATCGTGGAGCGGAGCGGGCAATACCTTGCCTGGGTCGCCGCGCTGGAGCTCAGGTGAACATCGCGGAGCTGCGGGACTGTGGAGCGGCCAGCAGCGCTGAACTTTTACATCGGGAGCCTGGGATCTCACGGTGAGACCACCAGTTGTGGAGCTCCATCCAGCGTGGCCTTGTCGGTTTCGGAAACCACGGACTCCGGTAAGGAAGCGGCTGTTCCAGGTGCCCCAAGCCGCTGTGAGGACTCACCCGACGCCGGAGCACCATCACCCAGCGAGAAGGCCTAAAACATCGGGCTGCCGTAGCGCCGACTGCGGAGGCCTCAATAGGCCTGACTATGAGTGGAAATGGGGATGGGACTGGACTTTGTGCCTTCCCCCACAGTGGGAACCATTTTAGGGGGATGTTTCTATGTTTATTAGTGTGGTGTCTTATCTTTATCTGTGTGCTGCATAGCAAGTCAAATTTCACTACACCAATTGGTGTATGTGACAATAAATGTCCTTTGTCCTCAATCTTCTAAGTTTCCCAACTTCTACACTAAATACTCTTGACTGATGTAGGTCAATGAGTCAAAAGCCTTTTTGACCACCCCATCTACCTGTGACGCCACCTTCAATTAACTATGTACCTGCATCCTAGATCCCACTGCTCTACAACAGTCCCCAGAGCCCTACCATTCACTGTGAAAGCTCTGCCCATGTTAGACTTTCCAAAATGCACACCTCACATTCCTCAAGCCGCCTGGCCAGCCGATCAAGATGCTACTGCAATTTTTGACAACCATCTTCACTGTCTGCAATACCAACCAATATTGTATCATCTGCAAGCTTGCTAATCTTGCCATGTACATACTTGCCAGCACTTCATTGGACACCCTTGGACTATCATTAATCAGACTGTATTCCCTTTATGTGTAGAATGGAACTGCAAAGATAAACAAAGTGCTGGAATAACTGAGCAGGTCACGCAGCATTTCTGAAGAAGGATGGGTGACATTTCGGGTCAGGACCCTCCTTCAAATTCATTTATTCCCTTTATCCTAAATCTGTACATTGTGGACAGTTGGACTGTAATCATGCATAGTCTTTCCGCTGACTGGATAGCTCACAAGAAAAACGTTTTTCACTGTACCTCAGTACACCCGACAATAAACTAAAAACCAATACACCATTCCTTCCACAGATGCTGCCTGACTCATTGAGTCCCTCTAGCACTTTGTCTTTTAACCAGTTGCAGTTTATTGTGCCTCCAAAGTACAATTATACTCATCACTATTATTTATGATTCCATGATACAAAAACGTGTTTACCCAATCCTTTGCCGCCCAGATTCTAACTTGTATCAACTCCCCGCCGTCCCAGCGTTGCCCTCCACTGGCTCCTCGTGTACCAGCCCCCTGGTCCCAACTCTGTCCAGGCCTCTCTGCTCTCAGCCGCCTCCGCTCCCTCTGTGTCACCGCTTCAGACCGCCCGCCGTGCCCTGAAGACATGGCCGCCCCTACCTCCCCCGTGTGCCTGCGCAGATGCTCCTGTAACCGCCAGTTCTTGGCAAACGTGGCCCCGCAGTCGAAGGAGCAGATGAAGAGGCTGCCCGAGGAGCCGCGTCGCGTCAGCCCAGGATCCCGCGTCAACTCCCCGGCGGCGGTGGCGGTGGCGGTGGCCGGCTCCGGAGATCCTGTCGCTGTCGCTGTCGGGTCTTTGGCCTTGGCCGGCTCGGTCTCTCCGGCCGCTCCCTCGTTCTCGCGAGATCCGTTATCCATGCTCGCGGCTCCGAGTGGACACTTCCGCGCAAAGATACGAGAGGAGCTTCCGCGGCCCAAGCTTCCCTGCGCGTGCGCGAGCGCTGCACCCGCTCACCTCCGGCCGCGTGCACGAGCGCTGCACCCGCTCACCAACGGCCGCGTGCACGAGCGCTGCACCCGCTCACCAACGGCCGCGTGCACGAGCGCTGCAGCCCGCTCACCTCCGGCCGTCACGCCCCGCCCACTCGGGCTACGCCTCTTCACGTCTCTCGCCCCTGTCGCGTCACGTCGCGTCACGTCACGCCGCCCCGGCCGCCCCGCACTCGCGTTAACGTCACGTGGGCGGCAACGGACGCCGCAAAGGCGGTGCATGCGCAGTCGGTGTGGGAGCCGCTGCGCATCTGCTGATGGATGGAGTCAGTCCTGGGTTGAGGTTTGTTATTGTCACATGTACCCAGATACAGTGAACCTCCTTCCCACTCTGCCTCCTGCAAAGTCTCTATCCCCTACTCCCAATTCCTCCGTCTACACTGCATCTGCACCCAAGGTGAGGTGTTCCAAACCGGGACATCTGAGATGTGCTAGTTCTTTGGGGAACGGGGGTTCCTCTCTTCCACGAGAGCTCCTCGGTACCCCGCAGCTCCGTTCTTGCTCTCCCTTCCCCCTAATTGCAACAGGGACAGAGTCCAACGTAGTCCTCACCTTTCACCCCATCAGCCGTTGCATACAACACATAATCCTCCAATATTTCCACCACCTCTAACGGTATCCCACCACGAGCCACGTTGTCCCATCTTCACCCCTTTCCGCAGATACCATTCCCTCTCCAACTCCCTTGTTAACTCATCCATTCCAACCAAACCACCCCCTCCCCAGGAACCACAGGAGATGCAACAGCTGTCCGTATAGAGTCTGAGCTATAGAGAGAGGTTGAATAGGCTGGGACTATTCATTGGAGCGCAGGAGGATGAGGGGTGATCTTATAGCAGTGTATAAAGTCACGAGAGGAATAGATTGGGTAGATGCACAGAGTCTCTTGCCGAGAGTAGTGGAATCAAGGACCGGAAGACATTGGTTTAAGGTGAAGGGGAAAAGATTGAATAGGAATCTAAGGGGTAACTTTTTCACACAAAGGATAGTGGTTGTATGGAACAAGCTGCCAGAGGAGTTAGTTAAGGCTGGGACTATCCCAACATTTAAGAAAAAGCTACATTTCATGGATAGGACAGGTTTGGAGGGAATTGGACCAAACGCAGACATGTTGGCCTGTTTCAACGCTGTATCACTCTATGACTCTAATCCTCCTCCCTCGACGACTCCATCCAGGGACTCCGACAGTCCTATCAGATGAGGCAGAGGTTCACTTGTACCTCCTCCAACCTCATCTACTGTATCAGCTGTTCCAGGTGTTGGCTCATAAACAGTATATCGGCACGAACAAGCACAGGCTCAGCGATTGTTTCGCTGAACACCTCCGTTCAGTCCACATAGGCTTATGTGAACTTGCAGTTGCTAAACACTTTAAATCCCCCTCCCATTCTCATACTAACCTTTCTGTCCTGGGTGCCCTCCACTGTCAGAGTGAGGCCCAATGCAAATTGAAGGAACAGCTCTTCATATTTTGCTGAGGCAGTTTGCAACCTAGCGTTATCAATATTGATTTCTCTAACTTCAAGTAACCCGTGCTTTTCCTCTCTCTCCCAACCCCATCCGAGTTCTCCAACTAGTTCTACGGTCCTGATTAAATATTACTGATTGTATGCCGCGTCGTCACCTTCCCCTCAACTAACAATAAATTATTCTAGAAGGGTTTCGGCCCGAAACGTTGCCTATTTCCTTCGCTCCATAGATGCTGCTGCACCCGCTGAGTTTCTCCAGCACTTTTGTCTACCTTCGATTTTCCAGCATCTGCAGTTCCTTCTTAAACAATGAATTATTCTACATTTCCTTATTGTTATATGCTTTGATCTGTCATTTTCACACCTTACCCTTCTATATTTCTAGACTCCGTGTTCCCCAACTCTTGGTCTGAAGATAGGTCTCGACCCAAAATGTCACCCATTCCTTCTCTCCATAGATGCTGCCTGTCCTGTTGACTTACAGTATTTTATCTATCTACAGTGAAAAGCATTGTTTTGCATGCTACACAAACAAAGTCAGATAATATATAGTTTAGTTTATTGTCATGTGTACCAAGGTACAGTGAAAAGCACTGTTTTGCATGCTATCCAAACAAAATCAGATAATTTTGCAAAGTTTAGTTTATTGGCATGTGTACAAAGATACAGTGAAAAGCTTTATTATTTCATTGTATTCAGTCTGCGGAAAGATTATACATGATTACAATCGAGCCGTCCACAGTGTACAGATACAGGGTAAAGGGAATAACGTTTAGTGCAAGATAAAGTCCGATTAAAGATAATCCGACAGTCTCCAATGAATTAGATGGTAGTTCGGGACTGCTCCCCAGTTGGTGATCCTCTGGCTTCACAATTCGCAACTCTTCTATCCTCAACTTACACCTTTAGTCTTTTCATCTTCTTTGTTCAACCTGTAGTTGCCATTTGGCTTGTTTTGTGTGTCATTAATTATGGCATGTGTCTTTAAATTTTTGACTGCCCTTTATTATGTGGGTGGGATTTTTGATGTATTTTAGGGCATGTTTGCAGCTACGTTTCTTGCGCAGAAGCTTAGCTTTTAGTTTAGGTTTGGACCAGCATGAGGAAGGCATAGCCTTTGACCATGCGACGTGTAACAGAGACACGAGGAGTTTTCTAACCTTTAAAGCGTTATGCTGGAGTGCGCTGAAGATTATAGTGTACAAGTCGGAATACCTTATTGTTTTTCATCAACAATAAAGAATCTATTAATCCAAAGACTGTGCTATGAAGATTTATCTGTGAAGAAGCTCTGTAGGTCCCCGACGGAAAGCTCGCATGCGTATAACGACATTCTCCTTAATCATGTAGTCCACTTAGAGGCTAGAGGGAGTAATCTCTTGAACGATATAAAAATCTTCTGCTACATTAAGTCAAAGGATACCTCCGACGGAGGGTGAATGCCAGTCCCAGAGAGTGGGACAGAAGATTTGGCTAAGAAAGAGGTTTTGGCCAGAAGACTGGTTCCAGCTGAGGAACTGAAGACAATACATTTTGGCCAGAGATGACCTTGAGGTCTATCGACAGAAAAGAGACTTATGTGAAGATCTAAAGACATTATCAAGATATTGTGAATAACATAGAAACATAGAAATTAGGTGTAGGTGTAGGCCATTCGGCCCTTCGAGCCTGCACCGCCATTCAATATGATCATGGCTGATCATCCAACTCAGTATCCCGAACCTGCCTTCTCTCCATACCCTCTGAGCCCCTTAGCCACTAGGGCCACATCTAACTCCCTCTTAAATATAGCAAATGAACTGGTCTCAACTACCCTCTGTGGCAGAGAGTTCCAGAGACTCACCACTCTCTGGGTGAAAAAAGTCTTTCTCATCTCGGTCTTAAAGGATTTCACCCCTATCCTTAAGCTGTGACCCCTTGTTCTGGACTTCCCCAACATCGGAAACAATCGTCCTGCATCTAGTCTGTCCAACCCCTTAAGAATTTTGTAAGTTTCTATAAGATCCCCTCTCAATCTCCTATATTCTAGAGAGTATAAACCGAGTCTATCCAGTCTTTCTTCATAAGACAGTCCTGACATCCCAGGAATCAGTCTGGTGAACCTTCTCTGCACTCCCTCCATGGCAATAATGTCCTTCCTCAGATTTGGAGACCAGAACTGTACGCAATACTCCAGGTGTGGTCCCACCAAGACCCTATACAACTGAAGTAGAACCTCCCTGTTCCTGTACTCAAATCCTTTTGCTATGAAAGCTAACATACCATTCGCTTTCTTCACTGCCTGCTGCAACTGCATGCCTACTTTCAATGACTGGTGTACCATGACACCCAGGTCTCGCTGCATCTCCCCTTTTCCTAATCGGCCACCATTTAGATAATAGTCTGCTTTCCTGTTTTTGCCACCTAAGTGGATAACCTCACATTTATCCACATTATGCTGCATCTGCCAAACAATTGCCCACTCACCCAACCTATCCAAGTCATCTTGCAGTCTCCTAGCATCCTCCTCACAGCTAACACTGCCCCCCAGCTTAGTGTCATCCGCAAACTTGGAGATATTGCCTTCAATTCCCTCATCCAAATCATTAATATATATTGTAAATAGCTGGGGTCCCAGCACTGAGCCTTGCGGTACCCTACCAGTCACTGCCTGCCATTGTGAAAAGGACCCGTTTACTCCTACTCTTTGCTTCCTGTTTGCCAGCCAGTTCTCTATCCATATCAATACTGAACCCCCAATGCTGTATGCTTTAAGTTTGTATACTAATTTCTTATGTGGGACCTTGTCAAAAGCCTTCTGGAAATCCAGATACACCACATCCATTGGTTCTCCCCCATCCACACTACTAGTTACATCCTCAAAAAAATCTACAAGATTCGTCAGACATGATTTACCTTTCATAAATCCATGATGACTTTGTCCAATGATTTCACCACTTTCCAAATGTGCTGCTATCCCATCTTTAATAACTGACTCTAGCAGTTTCCCCACTACCGATGTTAGACTAACTGGTCTGTAATTCCCCGTTTTCTCTCTCCCTCCCTTCTTAACAAGAGGGGTTACATTAGCTACCCTCCAATCCTCAGGAACTACTCCAGAATCTAAAGAGTTTTGAAAGATTATCACTAATGCATGCACTATTTCCGGAGCTACTTCCTTAAGTACACTGGGATGCAGCCTATCTGGCCCTGGGGATTTATCGGCCTTTAATCCGTTCAATTTACCCAACACCACTTCCTGACTAACCTGGATTTCACTCAATTCCTCCTTGGACCCGCGGTCCCCTGCTATTTCCGGCAGATTATTTATGTCTTCCTTAGTGAAGATGGAACCAAAGTAGTTATTCAATTGGTCCGCCATATCCTTGATCCCCATGATCAACTCACCTGTTTCTGACTGTAAGGGACCTACATTTGTTTTAATTCATCTCTTTCTCTTCACATATCTATAAAAACTTTTTCAGTCAGTTTTTATGTTCCCTGCCAGTTTTCTTTCATAATCCATTTTTCCTTTCCTAATTAAGCCCTTTGTCCTCCTCTGCTGGTCTCTGAATTTCTCCCAGTCCTCTGGTATGCTGCTTATTCTGGCTACTTTGTACGCATCATCCTTTGCTTTGATACTATCCCTGATTTCCCTTGTTATCCACGGATGCACTACCTTCCCTGATTTATTCTTATTAATAGTAGAAATCGACTATTATTTCTTTGAATTTTGAAGCTGCAAAGCTTTAATTTTAAACGGCTTCTGTAAGAAGAGCCAGATAATGAATGTGAGCCACTAGCTTGGAAGATAGCCAATAAAAGTGTTTTTCCAATCTGTCTGGAAAAACAGACAAGTTCGACCTTGAAATTGTTTTGAAGTCTTGATAACACATTCTTTCTGAATTAACGTCACTGCTAGCCCGTGGATGTTGATAAGATGTTGGCAATGATCTCAGTTTGTTATGGTTCTGATGTTGACAAACAATATTAGAGCAACCAGCAGAGGACTTTGTTTGTTCAATTTAAAGATTTGACAATCTGCCAAGACCTGTTTGAATAATGGAGCCAGAAGATGAAGAAAGCCATGCCCGAGGTACCACAAGGTGACAAAGTCAAGCTTAATCAAGGACAAGCTGTCTACCTGCCACAAGCTGCCACAAGATATGTGAAGAGAAAAAGATTAAGATATGTGAAGAAAAAAAGATTAGTTAAAACAAATGTAGGTCCCTTGCAGTCAGAAACAGGTGAATTGATCATGGGGAACAAGGACATGGCAGACCAATTGAATAACTACTTTGGTTCTGTCTTCACGAAGGAAGACATAAATAATCTGCCGGAAATAGCAGGGGACCGGGGTCAAATGAGATGGAGGAACTGAATGAAATCCAGGTTAGCCGGGAAGTGGTGTTAGGTAAATTGAATGGATTAAAGGCCGAAAAATCCCCAGGGCCAGATAGGCTGCATCCCAGAGTACTTAAGGAAGTAGCCCCAGAAATAGTGGATACATTAGTGATAATTTTTCAAAACTCTTTAGATTCTGGAGTAGTTCCTGAGGATTGGAGGGTAGCTAATGTAACCCCACTTTTTAAAAAGGGAGGGAGAGATAAAACGGGGAATTACAGACCAGTTAGTCAAACATCGGTAGTGGGGAAAATGCTAGAGTCAGTTATTAAAGATGGAATAGCAGCACATTTGGAAAGAGGCAAAATCATTGTACAAAGTCAGCATGGATTTATGAAAGGTAAATCATGTCTGACGAATCTTATAGAATTTTTTGAGGATGTGAGTGGATAAGGGAGAACCAGTGGATGTGTTGTATCTGGACTTTCAGAAGGCTTTCGACAAGGTCCCGCATAAGAGATTAGTATGCAAACTTAAAGCACACAGTATTAGGGGTTCAGTATTCATGTGGATAGAGAACAGGCTGGCAGACAGGAAGCAAAGAGTAGGAGTAAACGGGTCATTTTCAGAATGGCAGGCAGTGACTAGTGGGGTACCGCAAGGCTCAGTGCTGGGACCTCAGCTATTTACTATATATATCAATGATTTGGACGAGGGAATTGAATGCAACATCTCCAAGTTTGCGGATGACACAAAGCTAGGGGGCAGTGAGGAGGATGCTATGAGACTGCAAGGTGACTTGGATGGGTTGGGTGAGTGAGCAAATGCAGATGCAGTATAATGTGGAAAAATGTGAGGTTATCCACTTTGGTGGCAAGAACAGGAAAGTAGACTATTATCTGAATGGTGGCCAATTAGGAAAAGGGGAGATGCAACGAGACCTGGGTGTCATGGTACACCAGTCATTGAAAGTAGGCATGCATGTGCAGCAGGCAGTGAAGAAAGCGAATGGTATGTTAGCATTCATAGCAAAAGGATTTGAGTATAGGAGCAGGGATGTTCTACTGCAGTAGTACAGGGCCTTGGTGAGACAACACCTGGAGTATTGCGTACAGTTTTGGTCTCCTAATCTGAGGAAAGACGTTCTTCCCATAGAGGGAGTACAGAGAAGGTTCACCAGACTGATTCCTGGGATGTCAGGACTTTCATATGAAGAAAGACTGGATAGACTCGGCTTGTACTCGCTAGAATTTAGAAGATTGAGGGGGGGCCACATAGAAACTTACAAAATTCTTAAGGGGTTGGACAGGCTAGATGCAGGAAGATTGTTCCCGATGTTGGGGAAGTCCAGAACAAGGGGTCACAGTTTAAGGATAAGGGGAAAGTCTTTTAGGATCGAGATGAGAAAAAAAGAATTCACACAGTGAGTGATGAATATGTGGAATTCTCTGCCACAGAAAGTAGTTGAGGCCAGTTATATGGCTATATTTAAGAGGGAGTTCATTGTACATCAATGATCTGGATGATGGGGTGGAAAATTGGATAAGTAAGTATGCAGATGATACTAAAATAGGTGGTGTTGTGGATAATGAAGTAGATTTTCAAAGTCTACAGAGAGATTTGGGCCATTTGGAAACGTGGGCTGAAAGATGGCAGATGGAGTTTAATGCTGTTAAGTGTGAAGTGCTACATCTTGACAGGACAAATCAAAATAGGACGTACATGGTAAATGGTAGGGAATTGAGGAATGCTGTGGAACAGAGGGATCTAGGAATAACTGTGCATAGTTCCCTGAAGGTGGAATCGCATGTAGATAGGGTGGTAAAGAAAGCCTTTGGTGTGCTGGCCTTTATAAATCAGAGCATTGAATATAGGAGTAGGGAAGTAATGTTAAAATTGTACAAGGCATTGGTAAGACCAATTCTGGAGTATGGTGTACAATTTTGGTCGCCTAATTATAGGAAGGATGTCAACAAAATAGAGAGAGTACAGAGGAAATTTACTAGAATGTTGCCAGGGTTCCAGCAACTATGTTACAGAGAAAGGTTGAACAAGTTAGGTCTTTATTCTTTGGAGCGCAGAAGGTTAAGGGGGGACTTGATTGAGGTCTTTAAAATGATGAAAGGGATAGACAGAGTTGACGTGGAAACGTTTTTCCCATTGAGGGTAGGGAAGATTCAAACAAGAGGGCATGACATGAGAATTAAGGAACAGAAGTTAGGGGTAACGTGAGGGGGAACTTCTTTACTCAGAGGGTGGTGGCTGTGTGGAATGAGCTTCCAGCAGAAGTGGTGGAGGCAGGATCGATTTTAACATTTAAAAGTAAAGTGGATAGGTATATGGACGTGAAGGGAATGGAGGGGTATGGTCTGAGTGCAGGTAGATGGGACTAGGGGAAAACAAATGGTCGGCACGGACTGGAAGGGCCGAGAGGGCCTGTTTCCGTGCTGTAATTGTTATATGGTTATATGGTTAGATGTGGCCCTTGTGGCTAAAGGGATTAGAGGGTATGGCGAGAAGGCAGGTACGGGATACTGAGTTGGATGATCAGCCATGATCATATTGAATGGCGGTGCAGTCTCGAAGGGCCGAATGGTAGGATTTATGACCTATTCTAGGGCGTGTTTGGAGCTAAGTTTCTTGCGCAAAAGTTTAGTTTTTAGTTTAGTTTTAGACCAGCATGAGGAAGGCATACCCTTTGACCATGCGAAGTGTAATGGAGACACGAGGAGTTTTCTAACCTTTAAAGCGATAAGCTGGCGTTCGATGAAGATTGTAGTGTATGAGTCGGAAGAAGGTTGATGTATTCCTTATTGTTTTTCTTCAACAATAAAGAATCTATTAATCCAAAGACAGTGTTATGAAGATTTATCTGTGAAGAAGCTCTGAAGGTCCCTGACGGAAAGCTTGCATGCGTGTAACAACATTCTCCTTAATCATGTAGTCCACTTAGTGGCTAGTAGGAGTAATCTCTTGAACGATATAAAAATCTGCCGCTACACAACAATCTGCCGCTCCAAAGCCCACCTCGCCTGTGTCCACCTATCACTTTCCAGGCTTTGTCCTACCCTCCTCTCTTCCTGCTTTCTTTCCCCCCCACCCCACATCCCATCTCAATCAGTGTGAAGAAGGGTCCCGACCCAAAACGTCACCTATTCATGTTCTCCAAAGATGCCGCCTGACCCACTGAGCTACTCCAGACTTTCATTGGGTATTTTAAAGTGGAGATGGACAGATTCTTGATTAATAAGGGTGTCAATAGTTATAGGGAGAAGGCAGGAGAATTGGGTTGAGAGGGAAACATAGATTAGCCATGATTGAATGGTGGTCGACTCGACGTGCCAAATGGCCTAATTCTGCTCCTATGACTTATGAACACTTTGTGACTTTTTTTGTAAGCCAGCTTCTACAGTTCCTTGTTTCAACAGATTTAGCCTTTCAAGTTGATGACCTCTCAGTGAATAGTTATTCGGATTTATCTGTTTTCACTAAATATTGTCAGTTTTAAAATCCTCATCATTGTTCCAACACCCTGTCCCCTTGGGCTAGCAACCATCAGCACCCAAACTCCAGGATCTGTGCTCCTCAAATTCTCGCATTTTGATCTTTGGATTCCAGCTGTTTAGGGTCAATGTACTCATGCGAAAAATAAAAAAAGGCAACAAAAAGCAAACCACTGGAGGAACCGGTCAGGCAGCATTTGAGGAGGCAAAGGGTTAGTTGAGTTGGGTCAAGTATTTGCATCAGGACTGAGTGTAGAGGGGAGATAGTCAGCTTAAAGAGGTGGGGTAAGGTAGGGGCTGGCAGGTAACATGGGAACCAGTGAGATGGAGATAATGGGCAGATGGAGGCAGGTGGAGGTGGGGAAGAGGTGGAGTTGGGAGACAGTGGCCAATGGGTAAGGGGGGAGGGAAGGGTGGATGTACAGACAGAAGCTGAAGTGTGATAAGGTGATAAGAGGCTTTAAAGATGGAATCTGATGTAAGGAAGGCGATGTGGAACCAGATAATGGATGGATCATCATGGATGGAACCAGCTGGGGGAGGGGATAGGAGACCCAATATGTATAATATGGTGATAAGCAGATTGAAGCAAGTGGAGTTAAATTATGAGGAAAGATTACACAAGCTAAGGTTTAATTCTCAGAATTTAGAATTTACATAGTGATTCACTATTTAAATAACATCAAAAAGAAAATACTTCAAAAATTAAGTCTATCGTATTGTAAGAGATTGCCACAACGAATGCATTAGCGATGATCATTCAATATTCTTTACATTTGGAGCAGAAAAATTAACTGCTATGTATGAAAGTTGAGAAAAGATTGGGAACAATAACCGGAAAAGGCTACAAAGTGCTGCAGTAACTCAGCAGGTCAGGGTCTCGATTCGTAAGATCACATACCCATGTTCTCCAGAGATGCTGCCTGACCCGATGAATTACTACATTACTTGGTGTCCTTTTGTATATTAACCAGCATCTGTAGTTCCATGGTTTCTACACCATGAGAACTGACATCAGTTGACGGTAATGCTCAAATCCACTTGTTGTCTGACTGCCACCTAGGAACTGTACTCAACCAACCTCCCAAACTATAAATCGTTCCTCAGTAATGTTCTTATTTGCACTATATTCACACTCATGATATCCAGCTCTGTCACTTAAATGTCCGTGGCCATTGCCCAAAACGCACTCCAAGTAAATTATGACAGTTGTAGATATTTTGTACTTAAGCATAATTTATTCAAGATATACACGGTAAGGAAAGAGGGGCAAAGTTTAAGGAAGATGTGCGGGGCAAGTATTTTACACAGATGGGTGCCTGGAACACACTGCCATGGGTGGTGGTGGAGGCAAATACTGTACAATAGTGGCATTTTAGAGGCATTTGGATAGGCACATAGATATACATGGAATGGAAGGGTATGGATCACGTGCAGGCAGAGGAGATCAGTTTGGGCCAAAGGGTCAGTTCCTGTGCTGTACTGTTCAATTTTGGTTTAATTTAGCTTTATTGATATGTGTACCAAGGTGCAGTGAAAAGCTTCTGTTGCATGCTAATCACTCAGCGAAAAGACTATACATAATTACAATCGAGCAATCCACCGAGTACAGATATATGATAAAGGGAATAATGGGGTTAAAAGGAATTTAGGATGTGTAGGAATCCTTCCTACATGTTTAGTAAAACTAAATGTGTAGGAAAGAACTGCAGATGTTGGGTTAAATCGAAGGTAGACACAAAATGCTGGAGTAACGCAGCGGGACAGACAGCATCACTGGAGAGAAGGGTCTTGACGTTTTGGGCCGAGACCCTTCTTCAGACTGATGTCAGGGGAGTGGGTGGGACAGAGATAGAATGTAGTCAGAGACAGTAATACTGGTGGAAGAACTGGGAAGGGGGAGGGGATGGAGAGAGGGAAAGCAAGGGCTATTTGAAGTTAGAAAAGTCAATGTTCATACCGCCAGGCACGGAAAACACTTTCAAAATATGGGGGGGTGGCCGGAGGACAGGGGGGTACAATTTCTTGGCGGCCGCGCGCACATGCGCACACTCACACACACACACACGTGAGGCTTCGGAGGCTCAATTCAGCGTTAAAGGCAGCTCAACTCTGCCTGTCTCGCTGGGTTAACCTACAGCCCTGCCTGGACTGACGGGACACCAGCCTGGAGTCGTGGAACTAGCACTGCTTCTCTGCGCTGGCTGTAAACCTGGGCCATATTTCCCGTAAGTCCAGGCAGGGCTGTAGGTTAACCCGCCGGGACAGGCAGAGTTGAGCTGGGTTTAGCGCTGCTTCTCTGCGCTGGCTGTGGGCCTGGGGGGGCACAGCCGAGAGCCTGAGGCGCAGTCAGGGCTGCCGAGAACGTCTCCCTCCTCCAATCACCGTACTCTATCCTCAGTCCCACCCCCCTGCTTCCGCTTCTGACCGACACCTCCCTCCTCCAATGAACGCGCTGAATTATCATGTCCCGCCCCCATTGCCTGCTGACCGACGTCTCTCTCATCCAATCGGTGCCCTCGATCAGCAGTCCCACCTCCACTGTCTCGCCGAAAGCGGAGATTTCACCGGGTTTTAAAATCCGGATTACAAAAAATGGGGGGGGGGGGTGGGATCGTCCCACACCTCTCATAACAGGGGGGGACGTGTCCCCTCTGGCTCCCTGGGATTTCCGCCCCTACATACCGCTGGGGTATAAGCTACCCAGGCGAAATATGAGGTGCTGTTCCTACAATTTGTGCTGGGCCTCACTCTGACAATGGAGGAGGCCCAGGACAGAAAGGTCAGATTGGGAATGGGAGGGGTAGTTAAAGTGCTGAGCAACCGGGAGACTGACTCGGTTAAGGCAGACTGAGCAGAGGTGTACAGCGAAACGATCGCCGAGCCTTCGCATGGCCTCGCCGATTAAATTGAATGATTGTTTTGTGAAAACACTACCAGGAACTCTGCCTCCGCAACATTGATGACTGCATTGGTGCTACGTCCTGCACCCACACATAACTCACTGACTTCATCCATTTCACCACTAACGTCCATCCGGCACTCAAATACACCCGGACCATTTCCGACATTTCCCTACCATTTCTAGACCTCACTATCTCCATCGCAGGTGATAGACTACTGACCGACATCCACTATAAACCCACCTACTCCCATGGGTCTGGATTACATTTCTTCCCACCCTGCTTCCTGTAAGGACTCCATCCCCTACTCCCAATTCCTCTGTCTACGTTGTATCTGCACCCAGGATGAGGTGTTCCACACCAGGGCATCGGAGATGTCCTCATTCTTCAGGGAACGGGGGTTCCCGTCTTCTACTACAGATGAGGCTCTCACCAGGGTCTCTTCTATACCCCATGACTCTGCTCTCACTCCCCATCCCCCCACTCATAACAAGGGCAGAGTCCCCCTTGTCCTCACCTTCCACCCTACCAGCCTTCACATACAACAAATAATCCTCCAACATTTTCGCCACCTCCAACAGGATCCCACCACTGGTCACATCTTCCCATCTCCTCTCTGCTTTCCACAGAGACCACTCCCTATGTAACTCCCTGGTCAATTTGTCCCTTCCCACCCAAACCACCCCTTCTCCTGACACTTTACCTTGCAACCGCAGGAAATGCTACACTTGTCACTTTAATTCCCCCCTTGACGCCATTCAAGGACCCAAGCAATCTTTCCAGGTGCGGCAGAGGTTCACCTGCACCTCCTCTAACCTCATCTATTGCATCCGCTGCTCTAGGATTCAGTTGCTCTACATCGGTGAGACCAAGCAGAGACCTTGCGATCACTTTGCCCAACACCTTCACTCGGTTCGCAATAACCAACTTGATCTTCCAGTGGCTCAGCACTTCAACTCCCCCTCCCATTCCGAATTCGACCTCTCTGCCCTGGGCCTCCTCCATGGCCAGAGTAGGGCCCATCGTAAATTGGAGGAGCAGCACCTCATATTTCGCTTGGGCAGTTTGTACCCCAGCGGTATGAACATTGACCTCTAATTTCAGGTAGTCCCTGCTTTCTCCTCCCCTTCTCAGCTCTCCCTCAGCCCACTGTCTCCGCCTCTTCCTTTCTTCTTCCCACCCCACCTCACCCTCACATCAGTCTGAAAAAGGGTCTTGACCCGAAACGTTGCCTATTTCCTTCGCTCCATAGATGCTGCCTCACCCGCTGAGTTTCTCCAGCATTTTTGTCTACCTTCGATTTTCCAGCATCTGCAGCTCCTTCTTAAACACCAGGAACTTATCAATCACTGTCAAGCATATACAATTATATAAATATGCACAAATTATGCAGCCCCAGATACAAGTAGTCTCTTCACAGTGACCTGAAATCCTGAAATCGTTACATGGGATATTTATCACTTGTGCACAAGGATTGATACTTCAGTTGTGTTTCAATGCTGCCATCTTGTGTTGGACTACAACATTTGTTGAAGTTAGTAATTACAGTTAAGGCTTGTTTGATTCAGCTGCGTTTGTTCCTGGAGCATTTTTGCTTGGGAAGTTATAACAATAAATTTTGAAAGAAGATCTTTTCACATAGTTGTGAAGACAATGTACATTGTTAAGATACTATTTAATGCTTTGAAGCAACAACCTTCAGATATCTTGCAATGTGTTCTTATTCTAGATGACAAATTGTATCCTCTATAATATTTTTATGATTTTGCAAGGAATAACAGAGAAAACCTTTATGAAGAAATAAGGTTTTTCTTGGTTTAGCTCAATAATGTAAGTATGCAACATTTTTATCCAAATCTTTTCAAAATGTTTTCAAAGTAATTTACAGTTGATTTGTGACTATTTTTCTGTTTGTGTTCACTTGTTTATTGCCACCTTCTGCTTGCTTCATTCACAGGGTTTAGTTTTAAGTCATAAGTTCATGTGATAGGAGCAGAATTAGTCTATATGGCCTATCAAGTCTACTCCGCCATTCAATCAATGCTGATCCATCTCTCCCTCCTAACCCCATTCTCCTGCCTTCTCCCCATAACCCCTGACACCTGTACTAATCAAGAATCTATCTATCTCTGCCTTAAAAATATCCATTGACTTGGCCTCAGCCTTCTGTGGCAAAGAATTCCACAGATTCACCACCCTCTGACTAAAGAAATTCCTCCTCCTTCTTAAAGGATCGTCCTTTAATTCTGAGGCTATGAACTCTAGTCCTGGACTATCCCACTAGTGGAAACATCTTCTCCACATCCACTCTGTCCAAGCCATTCACTATTCAACAAGTTTCAATGAGATCCCCCTCATCCTTCCAAACACCAGCCAGGACAAGGCCAGTGCTGTCAAATGCTCATCAAATGTTAACCCTTTTGCACAATTGAGCCTCCTTCACCATTATCAGGAAGGAAGGCTTACAATAGGTTGATACTGCATCAGGTAGTAATGTGATTGCCGATAGGTTGAGAATGTGATGCTAAGAATAGTATGCATTAGTATGGATTATTTTAGTGCACTGAAATATTCTTAATGGAATCATAGATAGAGATGGAAACAGACCCTTTGGCCCACCTTTTCCACATTACCCAAGATGACATACTGGCCTACTCCAACTTGCCTGCATTTGGTCTATGGCCGACTAAACCCTTCCTACCCATATATCTGTCCACAAAGAAGCATTACATCAGTGACTGAAAAGGAATAGGTGATGTTTTGGGTCGCAACCCTTCTTGAGACTCAAGCCTTTGTTAGAGTAACTGCACTGCATTTTGTAGATGATACATGATACAGCTACCAGCACTGACCATATCCCAAAAATCAAAACAAATTAAAATAATCTAACGTCATGTTTCAATCCCGTCTATTAATTATTTTTAGTGCCACATTGTAATTTGAAGTGGAGATGAATATTTACATTATTAATAAACATCTAAATTGGATTTTCTAAACAGTAGATTGTGATCATTATTGATCAAATAGGAATGTACACAGATCAGATTCTACCAGACTCAGACAATTGTCTGCAATTACGGCTGTGCAGTTTATGTTGTTAACTTTTGAACTGACAGAGCTATCTGCTGGCCAGTGTTGGTAATATTGTGTTGTTAGTTCTGTGGTGTGAGATGATTTATGGCAATACTAACAAGCTGTTTATAATTGTGGAATTGATAACAACACTTAAAAATCTACATTTCTTAGTCCTACTGTTATTTAAAGCTCCTATTGAAAGTTAACATGTCACCTATCCAAAATGTCACCTATCCATGTTCACCAGAAATGCCGCCTGACCTACTGAGTTACTCCAGCAGATAGATACAAAGAGCTGGAGTAACTCAGCGGGTCAGGCAGCATCTCTGGAGAAAAGGAATAGGTGATGTTTTGGGTCGACACCATTCTTCAGCAGAATTCGGGTCGAGACCATTCCTACTCCAGCTTTTTGTGTCTATCTTTAGTTTAAGCCAGCGTCTGCAGTTCCTTACAAGTTACTCCAGCACTTTGTGTCTGCGTCTTTTTTTATATTAAACCAGCTTCTGCAGTTTCTTGTATCTCGTGAATAATGTCCAGTTTATTAGCATACTTACTGGATATAACTACATGATAAATTAACTTTGATCAAAGCAATGGATAATTTTCATTCTGCTCCGTGTGGCTGATTTATCCTATTATGTTAAAATAATGGAAAGTACTGTTTAGCTAATAAAAAACACATAACTGTACAAAAAAAAACATGAACCGTGGATGCTGGGAATCTGAAATAAAAATACCTGTCTTTATTACAATAAGCCAGCTTTGTGTTAAAGCAGTATGCTGGCTTTCTATGGATAAACAGAATAAGCAGAAAGTAATAGGTATTCAGTGGGTAAGGATGTGTATTTTGTATGTGGCTACAACACTGGTAAATGAAATACTGGTAAATCATTAAACAACTCAGAAACAGTGACAACTTTAAACACCTCAGATAATTTGGTTAGGCAGTCTAATGACAATGAGGATTGATAAATGTACACTATCTCACAAGTTCAATCATCACAATGAAATCTTTTATTTTCACAAAATAATTTTTTTTCATCTTTAGAACTCCTTCAAAAGCTGTGTTGCTGTTGACTCAATGGAAATTCTCTGGATTATTTGATGAAGATATGACGGTTGCGAAACTGGACTATTCAGTGAATTTGAAGTAAAATATCCGGCATAGATTTTGTAAAAAGATGAGCAAATTGTTTACATTGGTCTCCTGCTGTTCCCATGAATCTTACTCTCGTCAAACTGAACCGAGCATATCCAAGCAAGCTGACAAAGATTTACAATACATTAAAACAATTTAAATCCAAAGTAAAAAATAGAAAAAAAAATGCAAGCTTACCAAAAGAAAAAAGTTAATGCTCCAAGACTTTATTAAAATTTTATTGGAGAACATTGTCCCTTGTCTGAACCTCAGATTCTTAGATTGACACGTGTTATTAGGGATTGGGAGTTGTTCACTCCTAACACGATGTTGTCAGGGTCAGCGGATAAGCTGGTGCAAAGTTCATTCATGGGAAGGAAAGTGGAGCAATCAGTCATACTTTACTTGTGATGGGTAAGAAGTTCAGAAAGAACTTGCATGCAATCTTCACAGTCATGCGAAGTCAAATAAAACTTTTTGGGCGGAATTTTTACAGGATAGCAACACCTCCCTTCTACACACCTGCCTCCCTCCTACTAACATCACCATAGCAGATTAGTATGGTACCTGAGTATCACAAAAAAAGCAGTACTCTGCAATTTTTTAAAAAAATATGTCAAAAATTGATTATTTTGGTTAATGATAAATTAATTCCCAATGTTTTAGTTTTTCCGGAGTACTGCCTTGCGAACGTGCCAATGAATGACCTTAATACCAACTTAGGACCCGAGGTTGATGAATAAGATTTCTGTGTTGACTTTTAAATCCTAAAGGAGTCAGATTTTCTGATTTAACATAAACATGAAGATACTTTATTGAGACAATCGGCATAATTTATGTCTAGTCCGTTTGCTTTGCAGAAGGAAAACAAATTCAGGAAATATTGTAAACTTGAAAAGATATAGCAAAGTCAATTATTAATTAATATTCTTGACTTTTGGATCAGGTTATTACATTCTTCTAATGTGCACTCAAAAGAATTGTAGTAATTTGTATTATCTGTAACATAAAAATGAAAGTTTGGTACAGTGAACTCTTAACACTGCATGTCGAGTGTGACTTAGTGAAGTATCAGAATCAGTACATTATACATGATTTTATTTTGTGTTTAGGGTGCGGTTCTATGTTTGCCAGAGGAGGTAGCTTGCCAGCTGCAGAAGCGAATCCACAGTACCAATAGACACCCACGCTGGCCACATGGCTGCTTACAACATTGTATTGTTGAACCAACAAGAGCTAAAATAGGTTGGAACAGCTCAGTAATAAATGGACATTGCGTGTCAGTAAATTACTCCTTGCAAACATCTCTCCAAAGTGTGTAAGAAGGAACTGCAGATGCTGGTTTAAACCAAAGATGAACACAAAAGGCTGGAGTAACTCAGCGGGACAGGCAGCATCTCTGGAGAGGAATGGATGACGTTTCAGGTTGAGACCCTTCTTCAGGCTGGTTAGGGATAAGGGAAACGAGAGATGATGTGGAGAGATAAAGAACAATGAATGATATGCAAAAAAGTAATGATGATAAAGGAAACAGGCCATTGTTAGCTGTTTGTAGGGTGAAAATGAGAAGCTAGTGCGACTTGAATGAGGGAGGGATAGAGAGAGACGGAATGCCGTGGCTACCTGAAGTGAGATAAATCAATATTCCTACCACTGGGCTGTAAGCTGCCCAAGCGAAATATGAGGTGCTGTCTAATTTGCGTTTAGTCTCACTCTGACAATGGAGGAGACCTCGGACAGAAAGGTCTGCGTAGGAATGGGAACATCTGCAGTTCCGTGTTTCCACAATAGGGCTCCCAATTTCTATTGAATATTCTAATATGACTTTATACATTCTATCTATTGCCAAACAATTAAATGTATATTGAGTAGTATTTTTTAGAATTGAAATGATATTTAACAAAATAATAAGTATATATTCATGGGTAGTTAATGCATCCTGGGGTGCTAGAAAATTCTGACCAACTCAACATAGGTGTTTACCATTGTAGAATGCTGTCTAAATTAATTCATATTTAATAAACCTCTCAACCAAAGTATTGGTCGGGATAGATGTCAGTTCTCACTGGATTTGTTTTAATTGCCAAACTAAAAAAGAAAAAAATGTTTTATTGATATATGTAATTTAAAGTAGTGCGAACATTGAGATCCCACCACCAGTCACATCTTCCCATCCCCACCCCTTTTCCTCCTTCTGCAGAGACTACTCCCTCCACAGCTCCTCGGTTCATTTATGCTACCTATCCATGTTCTCCAAAGATGCTGCTTGACCCGCTGAATTACTCCAGCGCTTTGTGCCTTTTTTTGTAAACCACCATCTGCAGTTCCTTGTATTTCGTTTTTAGTGCTGACATCTGTCATGCCTTGGTGTGGTTATTATTAAAACCTGCAAATTGCATTATATATTTGACAAGATGATGTGGCTCGATGAGATGATTGTACTCAAAGGGAGCTAATCTGGATAAACCACAACTAGTCCAGCAGTTTCCTGTTGAGAGTTACTGAATTAATATTTGATTTAAAGCCTACCCAAAATGAAAGACCACGTGTACAGAAACCACTTGTCAAAAGAAAGTAATAATTTACTGACAATGTCAATGTCATATTAATCTTTTAGATGCTGAACAATGCTAGTGCAGCACTGGTAAATAAGATCACCTTAAAATCAAAGTGTTTATTGTACAAGCAGTCCCTAGATCACATCAGGGTTACTGACCATCTTCAGAAGTCTTCTAAGCCTGGCCCTGCACCCAGATTTAGTTTGTCAGACAGTATCTCTGGAGGACACAAATAGGTGACATTTTGGGTCTGCACCCTTCTTCAGACTGATAGTAGTGGGGGAGGGTGATGGGAGGTTCTATTCACCCATTCGTCACCTATTCATGTTCTCCTGAGATGCTGCCTGACCAGCTGAGTTACTCCAGCACTTTTTTTGTTTGTAAACCAATATCTGCGGTCCTTTGTGACGACATCTCCCACATTTATCTGCTGTTTTTCTTTATATGCTCTGCAATGGCAAAGCACATAAAGCACATGCCTCACAATTATCGATTAACAGCCCATTATGGGCGGCAGTAAAGTTTATGAGCTTCAGGAATATAATCACCACACCCCAAATTGATAGCCACATGTCAACAAAATATATCTACATTTAATTTCAAATGTTGCTGTATTACAATTAATTGTTGTTTTTTATTGATATTCCATATGAAATATATTACTATTATTTCATGCAATTTTCAAGTACTAGTCTTGCAGTAATTAATAAAAGCATTCTGCCTAAATTTCTTGTTCAAGCTCAGGGTTTCAGAGCAGTAAAAGACACATTATAACACAGCACCATTGATTGTTTTTTGCCTGTTTGTTGCTCAAAATTTATCTGGATGAATAAAAGGTTTTTAACAAATATCAACGTTCATTCATAACCTAATCCAACACATCTTCCATTTTCTCCATAGATACCGCCAGGCCTGGTGAGTTCCTTCAGCTATTTGTTTTTTTGCTCAAGATTCCAGCATCTGCAGTTTCTTGTGCCTCCATCTGAACTACTATGTCAGGGGGTTATGGGGAAAAGGCAGGAGAATGTGGTTGAGAGGGAAAGATAGATAAACCATGATTGAGTGGTGGAGTAAACGTGATGGGCCAAATGGCCTAATTCTGCTCCTATAACATGATCTTATGGACTATGCCTGATTTATCATTTTTATGTTCATGACTCGATCATTTCTATGAAAGCATTAGATGTTAGAATCCAAATGATGTAATTTGATTGTGTTTTTCTTTTGCATACTTTGATATTTAACAATTCCATCAAATGAACTGTTAATTTTATCAAGAGCAGAACAAAACCCGTTTGAATGTTGTTAGAAATAACAGTTTTCAGGATTTGATAATAGGAGCAAGGAGGTCCTACTGCAGTTGTACATGGCCCTGTTAAGACCATACCTGGAGTATTGCGTGCAGTTTTGGTCTCCTAATTTGAGGAAGGACATTCTTGCTATTGAGGGAGTGCAGCATAGGTTCACCAGGTTAATTCACGGGATGGCGGGACTAACATATGATGAAAAAATATATCGACTAGACAGTTTCACTGGAATTTTGAAGGATGAGAAGGGATCTTATAAAAACATATACATTTCTTAAGGGATTGCACAGGCTAGATGCAGGAAAAATGTCGGGGGAGTCCAGAACCAGGGGTCACAGTTTAATAATAAGGTGTAGGCCATTTAGGACTGCGATGAGGAAAAACTTTTTCACCCAGAGAGTTGTGAATCTGTGGAATTCCCTGCCACAGTAGTCAGTGGAGGCCAATTTACTGGATGTTTTCAAGAGAGCATTACTGTAGATATAGCTCTTGGGGCTAATGGAATCAAAGGATATGAGGAGAAAGCAGGAACAGGCTATGATCATATTGAATGGCGGTGCTGGCAAAGAAGGACCAAATGGCCCTCTCCTGCACCTATTTTCTATGTTTCTATGTTTACTAATCAGCAAGTATTTTCATAGCTTTGGCTCAATGTGAACATACAATAACAATGAAATACCATTTATTTTACTTTTTTTTAATTCTCACCACTCTTTTCCACCTCTTTTTAACACTATCAATAATCCATGGAAGGCAGTCATATTCCAACATAATCATATTATATAAAATGTATTTTAAATACTAGCCTGGATTGTAGTGATGAGTAGACACAAAATGCTGGAGTAACTCAGCGGGACAGCCAGCATCTCTGGATAATAGGAATGGGTTACATTTAGGGTCGAGACCCTTCTTCAGACTTCAGACTGACTCCCGTCAGGAGAATGGGCGAGACAGCGATCAAATGTAGTCAGAGATAGTAAGACTGGTGGGAGAACTGGGAATGGGGAGGGGATGGAGAGAGAGGGAAAGCAAGGGCTATTTGAAGTTAGAGAAACTACCCAGTAAAATATGAGGTCAAATTTCTCCAATTTGCGCTGGGGCTGGGCCTCACTCTGACAATAGAGAGGCCCAGGACAAAAATGTCAGATTGGGAATGGGAGGGGGAGTTAAAGTGCTGAGCAACCGGGGGATCAGGTAGGTTAAGGCGGACTGAGTGGAGGTGTTCAGCGAAACGATTGCCGAGCCTGCACGTGGTCTCGCAGATATACAGGAGTTGACACCTGGAACAGCGGATACAGTAGATGAGGTTGGAGGAGGTGCAAGTGAACCTCTTCATCCCCTGAGAAGACTGTTGGGGTCCTTATATGGAGTCGAGGGGGGAGGTAAAGTGACAGGTGTTGCATCTCCTGCAGGGGAAAGTACCTGGGGAGGCGGTGGGTTGGGTGGGAATGGACGAGTTGACCTGGTAGTTGCGGAGGGAACAGTCTCTGCGAAAGCTGAAAGGGGCGGAGATGGGAAGATGTGGCTAGTAGTGGGATCCCATTGGAGGTGGCGAAAATGTTGGAGGATTACGTGCTGTATGCGACAGCTGATGGGAGGGAAGTTGAGGACAAGGGGGACTGTCCTTGTTACAAATGGGGGGAGAGGGAGCAAGAGCAGAGCTGCGGGATATCGAGGAGATCCTAGTGAGAGCCTCATCTTTAATGGAAGGGGGGAATCCCTGTTCCATAAAGAATGAGGACAACTCCGATGCCATGGTATGGAAATCCTCATCCTGGGTGCAGATGCGGCTTAGACAGAGGAATTGGAAGTAGGGGATACTTAACAGGAAACAAGGGGGGGGGGGGGGAGAAGTATAGTCTAAATAGCTGTGGGAGTCAGTAGATTTGTAATAGATGTCAGTCAATAGTCTGTCTCCTGTGATGGAGACGGTGAGATCTAGAAATGGTAGGAAGATGTCGGAGATGGTCAAAGTGAATTTGAGTGCAGGGTGGAAATTAGTCATGAAGTTGATGAAGTCAGTGAGTTCTGCATGTGTGCAGGAGGATGCACCAATGCAGTCGTCAATGTAGCAGAGGTAGAGTTCGGGGATAGGGCCAGTGTACGCCTGGAACAGGGATTGTTCGACGTACCCCACAAAGAGGCAGGCATAGCTTGGGCCCACGCGACTGCCCATAGCTACGCCTTGGATTTGGAGGAAGTGGGAGGAGTCGAGGGAGAAGTTGTTAAGGGTGTCGTGATGGATGATTTAATTTTGGCAGTTATGGCCAAAATCAATAATTGTGGGTGTTTGCTTTTCATATGTCCTGAAACAGAACAACAAATTTCTTATTCACCTATTTTGCCAGCTTGTTAATCAGGTCCAAGAATGATTTTTCTCCTCAAGCACACTGAGGTTAATGACAATGTGCCTATCACCTCTCTGGATGAGATTAGTTCACTGAATAAAGAACAATGATTGCACATTATTAAATGTGTGAAATGCTTTGGGACACTTTATAGAACACATTATACCAATAGAAATTACTGTTGTTATGATCTGGGCGCATGTCAGAAAGAATAAATAGTTAGAATATCTTTAAGGTTAATATAAAATTGAGCAAAAATAGAGCAACAAAGAACTTGTAATTTATCTGAATAGATCCCATTCTGACTATCTGTTTGCAACTTTGATGTCTTATCTGATCTTAGGGTGAAAGGATCACAGTGCCATTATTAAGAGTGTTTACTTATTCCTCCATAACTGCTCCAACAGTCATCCAAAGGTGTATCGTCATCACCTAACTCATAGGTTTTGTAGATATACACAAAATGCTTGAGTAACTCAGCAGGACAGGCAGCATCTCTGGGTAGAAGAGACAGGTGACGTTTCGGGTCAAGACCCTTCTTTGGGCTGAAGAAGGGTCTCGACCCGAAACGACACCCATTCCTATCCAGACATGCTGCCTGTCCTGCTGAGTTACTCCAGCATTTTGCGTCAATCTACAGATTAAACCAGCATCTGCAGTCCCTTCCTACTCATAAATTCTGTTTACCCTTCATCCTTATGCTCCATAACCCACTGTGACTCTGGTTAAGAACGGACTAATTCCCCTGAAGTCATGTATACCAGTGCAACAATCCCATTAAATCAGATGTTATGAGACAAATCAATAAACTGAAGAGATTTGAGGCAACAATCTAATTATGCAGTGTGGCTGTTTGCTATAAACCTCTTGAACTCCACTATCACATTTTGTGGAATCACTGTAGTACTAAATTACATTATTACTTTGCAATCAGTCATGGAAATCAAGTATTCTATAATACAAATAAATTAGTCAACTGCATAGCTCCATTACAATCTGATAAGGAATTCCTGCTATCTATTATTCAATTATATTATCTATATTGAGTAGATTATTTCATTCCCAAATTTCCACTTTTTGCCTACATTGTCTGGTTACCTTCTGTGTATATTTTTTCTTTTAAAAAAACAACAGAATATGAGAGCAGGTATGTAATATAACCACTTCATTTAGCACCATGGCAACACTGATGTGACAAGATTACACAACCAATTGCTTAACCTAACAAATAAAAATAACATTTTCAAATTCCTTTATGACATTCATTGATTGAATTTGCTCCACAAGCAAAATCGACAAACTCGCCCCAAGACGACAGAGAGCACTGGAATTTAACTGAAATGTTCTCATGAGATCAAGACTGATTTGTATTGGAAGTATTCAATCCATGGATTTAGAACGTGTGGTTTTCTCGCAAAAAGAAAACATGGATTAGAAATTGGATTGTGCTTAAATGGGCCTCAATCATGGTCTGGTCAATGTGCCTAATAAAGCCAACAACAAGACCCACAAAATGGTCTTCTTCTGAAACAAAATGGGTTTTTATTTTACATTATTTTTGTTTTACATTAATTTTTTAGCACAGTTTATTCACAAGATCAGCATTTGTTGCACATAGAGCATAGAAGAGTGCAGCATAGGATCATGCCATTCATCCCACAAAGTCCGTGTCGAACATGATTCCAGGTTAAACTAATCTCTTCTGCCTGCACATGATCCATATCCTTCCATTCCATGAAAATCCACTGCCTATTCAAAAGCCTCTTAAATGTCACTATCGTAACTGCCTCTATTACCATCTCATCCCTGGCAGTGCATTCCAGCCACACATCACACTCCCAGTAAGAGACTTACACCATACATCTCCTTTAAATGTTGCTCCTCTCACCTTTAACATTTTTATCCTGGAGAAAAGGTTGTGATTGTTTACCTTATCTATGCCTCTCATGATTTTATATACTTCTATCAGGTCTCCACTTAGTCTCCAATGTCCCAGAGATAACAGTATACGTTTGTCTAACTTCTCCAGTGACCTTTAAGGAGGTGACAGTGAGCCACCTTCTTGAACTGTTGTAGTCCTGCATTGAAGGATTTCCCACATTGTTGATGGCCAGAGAGTTGAGGAATCAAACCCAACAACAATGAAGACATTATGATACATTCCCAAGTCAGACTAGAATGTGGCTTGGAGGAAAACATGCAGGGGGTGAGGTTCGCATATGCATGAAGCCCTTGTCCTGCTTGGTGCCAAGCGTCTCAGATTTGGAAGGTGCTGTCAGGGTTGCTGAAGTGAGGAACTGTAGTGAATTCTGTAAACAATGCACACCGCAGTCACTGTGCCAGTGTTGAAGAAAGTTAAGGATTGGAGTAATGTATAAGGTACTATTCAAGCAGGCTGCTTGATGCTAGTTGGAATTGTGCTTGAGTATTGCTGATGTTGCACCCATTCAAGCAATTAGAGAATATTCCACCAATCTCCTGATTTGTGCCTCGTAGATTTTGGATAAGCTTTGTGATGTCAAGAAATTAGCCACCCACCTCCAGGATACTAGCGTCTGATCTACTTTTGTAGCCAAGGACTACATGATTACTGTGTGCCTGACAAAATTGAACACAGAGAACACACCAGAACTCCAGGTACTGGAATCTTGAACAAAAAAAACAAGTGCTGGAGGAACTCAGCGGCTCAGGCAGCATCTGTGGAGGGAATGGACAGATGACGTTTCAGGTCAACACCCTTCTTCAGACTGATGCAGTAGGAGGACTGAACACAACATGCTTGTTTATATATTAGACAGCGTGACAGATGAAGACGAACACAACATTTGAAAATTAATACATTTTACATTATTAAGGTTTTAAAGTACAATCTGAACTTCCACGTCTCTTCTCTGACTCCTTTGTCCTTTAAATTCTCCTATTTGACCAAGCTTTTGTGGCGATGTCAGCAATTTTGGCTCAATGTCAGTCCTTGTTCACTAAAGTTCCTTTTGGTGAATCACCTTAGGATGTTTTACTTTGTGAAGGCTGCCTCAAAATAAATGCAAGCTGTTGACATTTAAGGAAATGTGTGTATTATCCCAGGCAAAAGAAAGCATGATTATGACTTTAACACCGATTTGGGAGATTAACCATTTTAACAGGGGCAAGCCCTGTAATTTAGTTGCACACATATCGACTAAACAATGCTGATTATAGTTCAGGGTTTCCATACCTAATACTAGCAACACAAGTCTGCAGTTAGTCTGAAAGAGCGCTCACCACAACATTCCTGGCAGAACCTGAGAGCAATTTAGCTTTGAAAATATTGCCTCTAATTTAGGTCTCAATTACTGTATGTAATAATTTAGATAGCCCCACTATTTTCCACATCTTGGCTGCACTATTATGATTGCTTTGTATTAACATGCATTATTATGGTTATCTAGTGTTACCGTTATTAATTTATCATATTTTTATTTATTAACTTATCTGTGTGTTATTACGTTTACAGGCTTGTTAAGCTGCAACGGGTAGGAATTTCATTATTCCGTCTCAGTACATTTGACAATTAAATACTCTTGACTTTTGACTCTCTTGTGTGTCCCATCTGATGACGCTTGCTAATCTATAAAACTTTTTAAAGAAGGAACTGCAGATGCTGGAGAATCGAGGGTACACAAAAAGCTGGAGAAACTCAGCGTGTGCAGCAGCATCTAAGGAGCGAAGGAGATAGGCGACGTTTCGGGTCGAGACCCTTCTTCAGACTGGTCAGGGATCCTATAAAACCTTCTATAAAACCTTCTGTGTTCTATCTGATTGTGTGAAGTGTAAATCAAACCAAGGTGCATTATTAGTGTAAAAAAATCAGGTTTGGACATGTTTATTGATTTAAAATAACAATTCATTTTTTTCTCAGAAAATTATCAGTCTTTATCTTCAGATTATGTAACCCTTCAATGACCTTTGTCACTCTAGCTGCATCTATAATTGTTGTCTCTCTCAGGCAGTTCCTTCCTACGACTGCTATTTTCGCCACATTGTATTCTTGCCTCTGTGACATTCTACATCCAAATGTGAGAGATACAGCTTTTGTTTCGAAACACTGATTACCTCAGGTCTTCACTTTGTTCCGAGAGGTGCTACCTTGAGTCTGTAACCAAAGTGACAAAAAAGCACCTTGAATTTTTTTATGCTGAATGGTTTCTTGGAAGAGGCGCTGATTAACAGCACAAGGGCCTCTCACCTGCTCTAAACAATGGAACAAATGATTCTATGCTTTGTCCGTATCTAATGCGGTAACAAAGGTAGGTCTGGGCACTGAAAGTCAGCTCAATTACATAAAATCTCGGAGCCACCTATTGATGTCTTCTTACTCCCCTCAGGTCTCTTTAAATTAGCCTGCCCATTCCTTATAGTCTTTTCTTATTCTTTAGTGGTCTAAACAAGGAAGCAGATCAAAGTGAATCACATCAGATAAGGGAATCACCAAAGAGGCAATAACATGGTAATCAGGTTGTATGTCCCCTTAGCAGTGTTTGTATTAATTGGTCTGTCTATATAGCTATTTGTATAGACTGTTAGCCATGTGCAGGTTAATTTATATATCAAACAGAATTCATGTTTTCTATTCAAATGCTAACAACAAACATTGTAGCTTGTCATCATTAAAGGTTTCAATGTGCAAAGCACATGAAAAACCAAACCAGTTAGCCACTTGGTCTGTTTGTAAGCCAGCAAGCTGAAGACCAGGGTTCTATTTGCACTGCACGTTGGAATTCTGTCGCATACTCTGAAAATATATCCATGAACGTTATACTGCTCTTTGTCCATCCATGCATTGCAAATCACAACACTTTTTTGAGCTTAACAAGGGAAACTTTCAAGGTTACTATGCATTAGAGTTATCCATTAACCCTGCCAGAAATACAAGCAGCTAATATGGCGAAGAACAGGGACATTTTTAACCAAAATGAACTTTACGCAAAATAAAAAATATATACAAAACAAGAACATTGCAAAAATGTTCCTGACATTCTCAGTGGCTATACATATATTCCTTAGCGTTATATTTGGTAGTGTTCATGAAACTATCATTATACCCATCACCCTTTCCATTCATGTGAACCCCTGGAGTTATGTCCCATCCGTCGTTCGACAAATCCTGTCCCCCAATGTACAGCAGCGGAAGGACCCTTGACTGTGGTTCTCCCCCACAGAGCCTTGGTGTTGGCTGCACCAAGCTTCAGTGCGTCCTTCAGCAGCTACTCCTGCAGTCTGGAGCAGGACAGTCAGCGACATTTCCTCATGGACATCTCAGTCTGCTGGGAGTTCACAGGTTTTGGGCAGACCAAAGAGCGTCTTCCACCAAGTTAATGACTGGAATGTTCCTCCAAATCCAGCCTGTCATTAATGGTGTCTGACCATTCACACTTACATTCTTGGGCTGTGGAGGGCCGATCTCACTGTCTTCATCACCCAACAAGTGAGGTGGAGATTTCTCCCTATCCTCAGACCTCAACAGCAACAACGATTATAAAGTAGGACACAAACTCCAAGGGTTGCAGATTGCAAAATGTTATTTTTAAATGGAACGGGTGACATTTCGAGTCGACACCCTTCTTTACTTGACCCGAAATGTCAGCCATTCCTTCTCTCCAGAGATGCTGCCTATCCCGTTGAGTTACTCCAGCATTTTGTGTCTATCTTCGGTGTAAACCAGCATCTGCAGTTCCTTCCTACACATCTCATCTGCTATTTTTAAGTGTTGTGATCCTTACCTTTACCAGAGGCTTATTCGGTCACTTCATACACTGACCCACCAAAGATATATTGAAGAAGGGTCTCGACCCGAAACGTCGCCTATCTCCTTCGCTCCTTAGATGCTGCTGCACCCGCTGAGTTTCTCCAGCTTTTTGTGTACCAAAGATATATTGATGCTGCCTGGCCCACTTAGTTACTCAAGCACCTCGTGTCCTTTTTTGAAAACCAGCATCTGCAGTTTCTGGTTTCAGCAAAGATACATTGATTTCAGGCTTGAAAATTAATCTCATATATTTGTAGTTTCAGACATGCCAAGATCCCTTTATTGAAGGAACGATGTAACTATAATAAAGCACTTCAAAGGTTTATTAGTCTGATACTTGAAGGACCTTTGTCTTATGCGGAAAGATTTTTTCCAAAAATATACTTTATTCATAACATATACAGTAAATACAATCATTGAGTTATGCAGCTTGGAAACAGACCCTTCAGTCCAACTTCCCCATGTTGACCAAGATGCCCTATCTACACTGGTCCTACCTTGCCTGCATTTGGCCCATATCCCTCTAAACCTTTACTATCCATGAACCTGTCCAAATGTATTTTCAAATGTTGTTATAGTACCTGCCTCAACTACCCCCTATGGCAGTTCATTCCATATACCCACCACCCTCCGTGTGAAAATCATTGCCCCTCATGTTCCTATTAAATCTTTCCCACGCACCTTAAACCTATGTCCTCCCTTCTTGATTCCCCTACTGTGGGTAAAAGACTCTGGCAATTCACTCTGTCTATTCCCCTCATTATCTTATGTACACCTCCTACACCTACACCTACACCAACCTGAAGCCGCGGTCTCCGGTGGGGAGGCACCGATACAGGACTTACCTGGACTTTATCTGGACTTTACCTTGTCCGAACATCTGGACGCCCGCAGAGGCGGCTGCGGAGGGTTGAGGTCCCGACCACGGGGGAAAATGGAGGAGGACTGGCTAAATTTTGTGCCTTCCACCATAGTGATGAATGCTGTGGTGGATGTTTGTGTTAAATTTTTATTGTGTTTCTGTGTGTTCTTTTTTCATTGTACCACTGCTGGCAAATTCATTCCACCTGCACTTCATGTGCAAGTGACGAATAAAACTGGTATTGATTGAATATCACCCCTCATCCTATATATCATTATACTGTCGATCAATATACTGTCATTGTCTACGTTCATTGTACCAAGCAGTTCAGCCAATTCCCTCTCAGGTTCAACAGCATTGCAGATCAACGAAGCATCAGTGGAGCATTTGAGAGATTGTTACATGTCATCCACTCTCTCAGTGGCCAGTGGCGCAAGGTCCCTGGACTGGGGCCTCTCGCACAGGTGGGTGCGCCTTGTGCCTTGTCTTGGTGGGTGCGCCAAGCTTCAGTGCGTCCATCACCTTGGAATGTGCCAAGAGGAAGCATTCACATGTGGGTATCTCCTCGCACTGGGCAACCAACAAACTTCAGGCAGACCAAGTATATTTTCCACTTAGCTAATTATCCTTCAGCAGCAGTCAGTGTTTTATTTCAGCATGTATCTTACCAGGAAAGGTTGTTCAGGCCAGGCTTGTATCTGCTGGAGTACAGAGTGAGAGGGGCTTGATTGAAACATGTTGGATCCCGAATGGTCTTGACAGAGTGGCTGTGGATAGAGTATTTCCTCTTCAAGAGTTAAGAGTGTTTAATTGTCATTCGTACCGGCTATGGAACAATGAAATTCCTACTTGCCGTATCTTTACAGGCCCATAAATACAACAATACACAAATAAATATACAATAATCAGCAATACAATAAATTAATAATCAGTAAAACTAGGCAACCACACCATAAAAATGCAACACCAAAGTGCAACCAAAAGAATGTCCACAGCAGATCATAGTTGCAGAGGTCATGGTTAGAGTTGTGCAATGTTGAAGCACCTAATGGTTGATGGAAAGAAACTGTCCCTGAACCTGGAATCTACTCTCAAGCCTTTCTTGAGGTCCTCTGAGGGAGCTCTGTATGTATGTATCTATGTATGTATTGTTGATCCATGTACCACTGTTTGTAGCACGTTAGTACCTCCACCAATGTAAAGCACTTTGGTCAACGAGAGTTGTTTTTAAATGTGCTATAGAAATAAAATTGACTTGACTTGACTTGACTTGGTAATCACAGTTCCCGTACCTTTTTCCCGATGGTAATAGTGAGATGAGAGCATGGTCAGAGAGGTGTGAGTCTTTGATGATATTAGCTGCTTCTCTGAGGCAGGATCATGGATCCTCAGGCCTGTAGATCCCTTCAATGTTGGGGAGTTCAGTACATATGATGGTCTGGGCAAAGTCTACCACTTTCTCTGGCCACCTTCATTCCTGGGCATTATAGTTAGTGAACCAGGCTGTGGTTCAACCAGTCAGTATGCTATCTACTGTATACCTGCAGACGTTCGATAGAGTATTCAGTAACATATCGAATCTTTTCAATCTTCCAAGGAAGTAGCGGCGTTGATTAACTTTCTTTATGATTGCCTCAATGTGCTGCCCCAAGACAGATCTTCAATAAAATGCATGACTTGAAGCTGTTGTCCCCCTCCACCACCGTCCCGTCGGTGAAGGCAGGGTCATGGATCCTCAGCTTCCCCTTTCTGAAGTCAACAATCAGCTCCTTGGTCTCGCTGTCATTGAGAAGAAGATTGTTTCTCTGACACCATTCAATCAGATTACCAATCTCCCTTGTAGAAGACTCTAGAGCCAGGAGGTCACAATTAAAAAAGAACACAAGATGAAATGAAATATTTTCTCTTGGAGGCTTATGAGTCTTTGGAATTTGTTTCCTTGCAAGGTGAGAGCAGATTTTTTATTTTAATTAGGAGTTAATTAGGAGATCAGAATGGCAAAAAAGGGGCCAGGTGTTAGCTCTGGCGGGTAGCATTAAGGACAATCCTAAAAGATTTTATAAATACATAAGGGGGAAAAGGGTAACTAGAGAGAGAGTGGGACCTCTCAGGAATCAAAGCGGTCTCCTCTGTGTGGAGCCACAGTAGACGGACAAGGTCCTCAATGAGTATTTCTCCTCTTGGAGAAAGGAACTTGGGGCAGTCAATGGAGTCAGTCTTGAGAGCAGTCAGTGTTACTGTTGAAGAAGTAGGAGAAGTGCCGGAAGACTGGAGGGTAGCAAATGTTGTGCCTCTTTTCAAGAAGGGCTGCAGGGAAAATGCTGGGAACTATAGGCGGTGAGCTATCTGTAGTTGGAAAGTTACTGGAGAGTATCCTGAGGGATAGGTTATAGAGACATTTGGATGGGCAAAGGCTAATTAGGGTTAGTCAGCATGGTTTTGTATGTGGGAGGCCATGTCTCACAAATCTGATTGGATTTTTTTAAGATGTTGTAGCGCACCTAGTGGTGGGGCTGGGAAGTCAGAACCCTCATCATTGGTCGGCTCGGTCACGTGACTACAGGGGTTTGTCCACGGGCTTTTTGAGTAATTAGCGCTCCTCACATCTACAGGAGCTGTGTCCGTTAGTTAGACTAGGTATTACAAGTTTTGGTTTGTGTTTTGCTAATAGAGAAAACCATTTCTACCAACCTGCCTGGTCTCACTACAGTGGTGACCCGACGATCTGAACGTTTTTCGGGTCTGAAAATGAAAGCCGCCGAAAACCTCGATGCCAACCTCACCCAGCACAATGCGGTTTCTGCCCCGATTTCTGGACAGTACAGCCTCATGTGTGGTTCCAACACATCGAGGCCCAGTTCCAAATCCGCCATTTCGTCGCGGATTCCACTGGGTATTTCTACGTGGTCGGTGCACTCAATCAGGAAACCGCCACCCGTTTGCTCCCTTACCTCCAGAATCCGCCTGTCGCCAACAAATACAAGGGCCTCAAGGCGCTGCTGCTGCGTACTTTAGGGCTCAGCTGCCGCGATCGCGCGGCCAGGCTCCTGCACATGGACGGCCGAGGTGACTGTAAGCCATCGGTGCTGAAGAGCGAGGCGCTGTCGCACATGGACGGTCACCAGCCTTGTCTCCTGTTCGAGC
The DNA here is from genome assembly GCA_035221665.1 of Okamejei kenojei. Classification (NCBI taxonomy): domain Eukaryota; kingdom Metazoa; phylum Chordata; class Chondrichthyes; order Rajiformes; family Rajidae; genus Okamejei; species Okamejei kenojei. Next base: position 71,022,073 of record CM069136.1, on the reverse strand, counting down.
AGGCTTTCCTGAAGCTGATGCCCGACAATATCTGCCTGTTCCTCGCCGGGTGTGACTTCACCGACCTCCTGCGGCTCGCCGAGCAGGCAGATGGTGCTTCCATCAGCCGGGTGTCTGCAGCTCCGCAACGGCCTCGACGGTCCGTTCCACCATCGACCGACAACGCTACGCCGCAACCGACCGCCGCGGATCACAGCAAGCTCCAATGATGTTACTACCACCAACGCTGGGGTGCGGAGGCCTGCCGATGCCGCGCTCCCTGCTCGCATCTGGAAAATGCCTCGGCCGATCGCCAGTAGAGGCTATCGCGGTCTGGGAGCTCTATGTCTGGGACTGTCATTCCGGGCTCAGATTCCTCGTGGACACCAGGGTCGATACACGTTCTGGTAAGCGTAGTCCCACCCTGACCGCCGTCAACGGCAGCCCCATCCGAACGTATGGCACTCGCACTGTTCCCCTAGTTTTCGGCTCCCGCCATTACACATGGCCGTTTACTATCGCGGATGTCTCTCAGCCGTTGCTAGGCGCCGATTTCTTACAGGCCTATTCCCTACTGGTTGACATCCAGGACCAGCGCCTCGTTCATCCTGAGACCCTCCAGCACGCATCACTGCGGCCTGCGGTTTCCTCCAGCCCGCTGCTCGATTCAGTGTCTGACACGGACGGTGCATATGCTCCGATTCTGGCTGAGTTCCTGGAAATCCTGACCCCCCAGTTTAAATCGGCCACCACTAAGCACGTCCACCACATCCTCACCACCGGCCCTCCACTCCATGCACGAGCGCGCAGGCTCCCGCCCGACAAGCTGCAGTTGGCTAAGGAGGAGTTCCAGCGCATGGAGGATATGGGTATTGTGCGGTACTCCGACAGCCCATGGGCTTCCCCATTCCATATGGTCCCCAAGTCGTCCGGCAGGTGGAGACCGTGCGGGGAATACTGCCACTTTAACAACGCCACGACTGCCGACCGCTACCCAGTCCCGCACATCCAGGATTTCACAGCCCATTTAGACAGGGCTACAATTTTTTTCAGTTGATCTGGTGCGCGGGTACCACCAGATCCCCGTCCACCGCGATGATGTGCCCAAGACCACCATCATTACCCCGTTTGGCCTGTTTGAGTGGTTGCAGATGCCGTTCAGCCTCAAGAATGCCGCGCAGGCCTTTCAGCGACTTATGGACATGGTTGGCCTGGGGTTGGACTTCGTCTTCATCTACCTAGATGACATTCTGGTCGCCAGCCGCTCCCGCCAGGGCACTGCTGTGCCAGCGCCTCAAGGACTACAGCCTCGTCATTAACCCCGCCAAATGCCAGTTCAGTCTCTATTTCATCTCCATCCTCGGCCGCCAGGCTACCCCGCACGGCGCTACTCCACACCCCGCCAAGGTGGAGGCGATTCGGCAGTTTCCCTGGCCGCACACCGTTAAAGTGCTCTAGGAGTTCGTGGGCATGATCAACTTCTATCACGGTTTTGTGCCAGCGGTGGCCCGGGTCATGCGGCCTGTTTTCCAGTGTCTGGCAGGCAAGCAGCGGGACCTGGTGTCTGACGTGGAGATCACGGCCGCTTTTGATGGGGCCAATGAGGCGCTCGCTAACGCCACCATGCTCGTGCACCTGTGGGCTGCTGCCCCAACCGCCCTCACTGTCGACGCTTCTGATACTGCCGTTGGGGGGGTCCTCGAGTAGTTTATTGACGATTGCTGGCAGCCGCTCGCCTTTTTCAGCCGGCACCTGCGTCCCCTCCCCGGGCGGAACTACAGTGCTTTTGACCGTGAGCTCCTGGCCTTTTATTTGGCGGTTCGGCACTTCCGGTATTTGCCGGAAGGCAGACCCTTCACGGCTTTCACCGACCACAAGCCCCTCACTTTCGCATTCGCGAAGGTGTCCGACCTTTGGTCCTCTCGCCAACAACGGCACCTGGCCTTTATCTCCGAGTTTACCACCAGTGTTCCGCCAGTAGCGGGTAAGCTTAACCAGGTCACCGACGCCTTATGTCACCCTGCTATTCATGCCGTTCTGTCCGTGGCCACGGGCATTGACTATTCCGGACTGGCTGGGATTGAGACGAGATGCTTCCCTATCGCACTTCTGTTTCGGGTTTGGTGTTGGAGGACGTCCCGCTCGGGCCCTCGGGCGTTATGGTCCTTGGCGATGTCTCCACTGGGCAGCCGTGACCCATAGTCCCTACGGTTTTCGACACCATCCACGGTCTAGCCCACCCTTCCATCCGGGCGACTACTGCATTGGTGGCAGCCAAGTTCGTCTGGCATAGCCTCCGCAAGCAGGTCGGGACTTGGGCCAGGGCCTGCATTCCCTGCCAAACGTCCAAGGTCCAGCGTCATGTTCGTGCGCCTCTCCAGGATTTTGTCGTCCCTCAACACCCGTTTGATCACATTCACGTCAACCTGGTGGGCCCTCTGCCGCCGTCCCGAGGTGTCACCCACCTGCTCACTATCGTGGACCATTTCACGCGGTGGCCCGAGGCCATCCCGCTCCCTGACACCTCCGCCGTGACTCGTGCTCGGGCTCTCGCGGCCCACTGGGTGGCACGTTTTGGAGTTCCTGCCGACATCTCTTCACACCATGGTGCTCAGTTCACCTCTGCCATGGTGGTCAGCCATGGCCCAGCTGTACAGTGCTTCGCTGCATCTTACTGCTGCAAACCATCCTCAGGCCAACGGCCTGGTCGAGAGTTTTCACCGGTACCTGAAGTCCTCGTTGAAAACATGGCTCATGGGTCCTGATTGGGTGGATGCATTTCCATGGGTGTTGCTGGGGATAAGGCGGATTTGGCCACGTCATCTGCTTAATTGGTTTACGGGTCCGCTCTGAAGGTACCCGGCAATTTTCTTCCAGTGGCTCGGTGGCAGCAGGAACCCCCTTCGTCTGTGCTGGCGCACCTCCATGAGAAAGTGGGTGGGGTAGCCCCGTCCCGACCTCTCACCACGGTGTTGCTCCATCCTATGTTCCGCCTGCACTCAAGGACTGCCACTTTGATTTCTTCCACAAAGACTCACACCGGACTCCGCTACAGCGCCCTTATGATGGATCTTCCGTGGTTCGCAAACCGGCATCGCGACTTTTGTTTCGGATGTCAGGAGGTTGTTTCGGTGGACCGCCTCAAGCCCGCCCACCTGGATGTCGACAGCCCGGTGTTGGTGACTCAGCCCCGTCGTAGAGGTCATCCGCTGGCCATCCCGCTTTCGCCGGTTGTGCCTGTTACACCTGTTGTGCCTGTTCCTCCTGTCTCCACACCGTCTGGCGGCTTGATTCGGACTCCTGCTCCTCTGGTTCTGGGGGGGGTGTCCTGTAGTGGCACCTAGTGGTGGGGCTGGGAAATCAGAACCCTCATCATTGGTCGGCTCAGTCACATGACCGCGGGGCTTTGTTCATGGGCTCCTTGCATCTACAGGATCTGTATCCATTAGTTAGACTAGGTACGTGGTATTATGGGTTTTGGTTTGTGTTTTGATAATAAAACCATTTCGCTCAACCTTCCTGGTCTCACTACAACATGACCAAAAAGGTTGATGAGGGCAGAGCCAGAGTTGTGTACATGGATTTCAGGAAGGTATTCGATAAGGTTCCGCATGGTAGACTGCTCTGGAAGGTTAGATTGCATGGGATCCAAGGAGAGATAACTGAATGGATAGCAAATTGGCTCCATGGAAGGAAGCAGAGGGTGATGGTGGAATGCTGCGTCTCAGAATGGAGGCCTGTGACTAGTGGTGTGCCTCAGGGTTCGGTGCTGGCCCCGTTACTGTTTGTCATCTACATCAATGACTTGGATGAGAACATATAGGGCAAGATTAGCAAGTTTGCTGATGATGCAAAAGTGAGTGGTTTTGCAGATAGTGAAGATGGTTGTGAAAGATTGCAGCGGAATCTGGATCGATTGGCCAGGTGGGTGGAGGAATGTTTGATGGAATTTAATACAGAGAAGTGTGAGGTGTTGCATTTTGGGACGTCGAACAAGGGCAGGACCTACACAGTAAATGGTAGACCTCTGGGTAATGTTGTAGAGCAGAGGGATCTAGGAGTACAGGTGCATGGTTCCATGAAGATCGAGACACAGGTAGATAAGGGGGTCAAAAAGGCTTATGGCACTTTAGCCTTCATCAGTCAGAGTATGAGTATAGAAGTTGGAAAGTCATGTTGCAGTTGTATAAGATGTTGGTGAGACAGCATTTAGAATATTGTGTTCAGTTCTGGGCACCATGTTATAGGAAATATATTGTCAATCTTGAAAGGGTTCAGAAAAGATTTACAAGGATGTTGCCAGGACTAGAGGGTGTGAGCTATAGGGAGAGGTTGAGTAAGCTGGGTCTCTATTCCCTGGAGCGCAGGAGGATGAGGGGAGATCTTACAGAGGTATACAAAATCATGAAAGGAATAGAGTTGTTAGATGCACAGCGTCTTTTGCCTAAAGTAGGGGAATCGAAGACCAGAGGACATAGGTTCAAGGTACAGGGGTAATGATTTAATAGGAATCCGAAGGGTACGTTTTTCACACAAAGGGTAGTGGGTGTTTGGAACAAGCTGCCAGGGGAGGCTGGGACTATCCCATTGTTTAAGAGACAGTTAGACAGGTACATGGATAGGACAGATTTGGAGGGATATGGATCAAGCGCAGGCAAGTGGGACTTGTGTAGTTGGGACATTGTTGGCCGGTGTGGGCAAGTTCGGCTGAAGGGCCCGTTTCCACATTATATTACTCTATGACCCTATGAGTCTAAGTAAATGAAGTCTTAAAAAGCAAGGTTACTGGAATCGGCAGAAATACAGAATTGGGGTCACAGTTACATCAACCATGATCTTATCGAACGGTGAAACATACTCACCTGACTGAGAACTGTGTTCTTGCTCATATGATTTCACTGCATTCACAGCATTTTATTTCTGTGAGAAACAGCAGCTGCTGAGCATCACCTGCTGTGATGTCCTCAATATTATCAGAACATCATCCGTGGTAATTTCAGTAATTATAAATTTTCAATGTAATGTGAATCCCAGATCACAAATTTAATATACAGTTAGTGAGTGTGATTCCGCTCAACCAGAAATTGTTAATACGATTAACAAGTTTGTTAAATGTTAATTAGTTGAAGTACAATTTTTAATTTAAAGTTTTCCTGCCTCAATGACTAATTAGTGTTATTATGATTCTGTTGAATTGCAAAGTAGGTTAGAGGGGCCATGTACAGGAACACAATATACACAGATTGAACCAAAGCACTTTAGGTCCATATAGACGATTCTATCATATTATGGTCATTCTTCCCTGAATGCTCCTTTGTATTATTAATTGATCTTTTCTCATTTCTTGGTATTAGATCTAACTTAGCCTGTTCCTTCCTTGGTTCTTAAACAAATGTGAATTCATTCTCTACGTTATTACAGTTTTGGTTTGCTTAGTTGATTAAAATCTCTCTTGATTATTGATTTGTCTTCCTACATGGAGCAATATTTCCAGATTTATATAATGTATTACATTATCGGAATGATAGAATACTCTATAAAATGCCTAGATAACACACAAAATTTACTGCCTCCTGCTATTACAGGCGACCCATGCATTACAGCAGATTAGGTAATAAAAATTTGCTCCATGTTCCACGGAATTCACACATAACTATCAAAAAATCTTGAGACAATAAAACTTTACTGTCAAGGAGTTTATTTTTTTCAATTTGCATTCTGTTGTCGTAGCATCCCATTATGGAAAATCGTGATATGGATGGTTTCCCAAAAATGCCCCCTTCCCAATCGAGCAGTAGTTGTCTGTATTCCAACGAACCTGACAACTACTGCTCGTGATTTCCCTTCCATGCCTTAAATCAATCCTTTATTATCATAATTCTCCTTCTTTTCCATTTGGCCAATCTTTTCTAAAACTATCCTCAAAACATAATTCAACCTTGGCCACTGCAACTACAGTATTTTACATGTAAGTTAAAGCCCTGTCCCACGGTACGAGTTCATTCCAAGAGCTCTCCCGAGTTTAAAAAAAGTCAAACTCGTGGTAAGCACAGAGAATCAATGTAGCGGGTACGTCGGAGCTCGGGGACGTCTCTTAGTGCTAACGGCAGGTACTCGGGAAGACGCGCTAACGGCAGGTAAGCACGGGAAGACTCGTGAAGATTTTTCAACATGTTGAAAAATGTCCACGAGAGCCCCGAGTACCGCTGAGTGGCCATTACCGTAAATCTCCGTGTTCGTATCAGGGTAAACTGGGGAGAACTCTTGGAGTGAACTCGTATTGTGGGACAGGGCTTTAAGGTTTAGGTTTTATTATTGTCACATGTACCGAGGTACACTAAAAAGCTTTGTTTTGCTTGCTATCCAAACATATATCAGATATACCATACATAGATACAATAAGTTCAAACTCAAATACAATAATAGACCAAAGGGGAAGATACAGAGTGCAGAATATAGTTCTCAGCATTGTAGCGCATCATTTCCTTAGACAGAGTCCAATATCCTCATTGGGGTAGAGGTGAATTGAGCAGTACCCTAGCTTATGGAAGGACAGTTCAGAAACCTGACCATATAACCATATAACAATTATGGCACGGAAACAGGCCCTTCCAGTCCGTGCCGAAACCTGACAATGGAAGGGAAGAAGCTATTCCGGAGTCTTGTGATGCGTGCCTTCAGGTTTCTATTTGTGCCGGATGAGAGCAGGCAGAAGAAGGAATGACCGATTATGTTGGCTGCTTTTCTGTGGCAGCATGAAGTGTAAATGGAGTCACGGATGAGGTCGGATCTGTGTGATGAACTCGGCTACATCTACAACTCAATGCAATTTCTTGTGGTCCTGGGCAGAGCAGTTTCCAAAGCAAGCTGTGAAGCTTTCTGTGGTTTATCTGTAAAAAAATTGTATGAGTCACTAGAGACATGCCAAATCTCCTCAGTCTCCTGTAGAGACGTTGGTGTACCGCCTTGCCAGTCGCATCAGTGTGGTTGGTCCATGTCAGATCATTAGTAATATAAACGGCAAGGAACCATTTTCAAATCCACACTATTGATGCTGATTGTGACATGTACTCCATCATGTTTCTTGAAGTCTCAAACCAGCTCCTTCATCTGACTGACATTGAGGGAGAGTTTATTGTCCTGACACAATGTCACTAAGTTCTCTATCTCCTTCCTGTACTCCATCTTGTCATTGTTTGTGAGTCAGCCCACCACAGTGGTGTCGTCTGCAAACTTGTTGATGAAAGTAAAGCCAGATTTGGCTGTACAGTCGAGAATGTAAAGGGACTACGGTAGGGGACTGAGAACACATCCTTGCAGGGCACCGGTGTTGTGAGTTATTATGGAGGAGATGTTGTCACCCATTCTCACTAATTGAGCTCTGGTCAGTCAGAAAGTCGAGGATCCAGTGACAGAGGGAGTTGCTGATTCCTACGTCCAGGAGCGTGGAGATGAGTATGGATGGGATTATGGTGTTGAAGGCACGGCAATAGTCAATAAATAGGAATCTAAGGTAGAAGTTCTTGTTGTCTTGGTGTTCCAGAGATTCGTTTAGGGTCAGGGAGATAGCGTCGGCAGTCTGTTGCAACGGTAAGTAAACTGCAGTGGATCAAGGCTGTCTGGAACGCTGGAGTTGATGTGCGCCATCAGCAGTCTCTCGAAGCACTTCCATGATGGTGGATGGTCAGAGTCACTGTATTGCAGACATTAAGGCACACCACCTTAATTTTTTTTGAGACCAGGAGGATAGTGGTTTAGTACTCGTAATGAGTATGTGTCCATTTATTTTTGTCCGTGTTAATACTTTGTCCTTTAAGGTAGGAAGTGACATGTGAAGTGAAATGAGGTTAAGGTGATGATGGTGTATCTGGCAGCTGCCCAAGTGACGTTTTACTTATTAGAATTAGACTTCCCTAGAAAAATTCTGCAGTCATTGTGCCTAAATTAGTCAAATTGATCTTCAAAATATGATAAAATCACAATCCAATCTGTATGCCATCCCGGGTTTACATGGATCTCATTATTCAGCATTCCCATGTTCTTCCCATAAACTGAGAAAAAGGCTAAGAAGCCTGCCAGAAATTACAAGTGCAGCAGATGGGATTAAGCCAGTAAAAGGGTTTTATTTGCTGAACTTTATACATTTTAATTTGATTTTGCTGAAGTTCAGTCTAGTTTGATTTAGTTTAGTTTATTGTCACATGTACCGAGGTTGTGTGCTAACCAGTCAGCAGAAAGACAATACATGATTACAATCTAACCATCCTCAGAGTACAGATACATGATAAAGGGAATAATGTTTAGTGCAAGATAAAGTCCAGTAAAGTCTAATTAAAGATAGTCCGAGGTCTCCAATGAGGTAGATAGTAGCTCAGGACCGCTCTCTGGTTGTACATTGGATGGTTGAGTTGCCCGATAATAGCTGGAAATAAACTGTCCCTAAATCTGGAGGTGTTTGTTTTCACACTTCTATACATCTTCCCTGATGGGAGAGGGGAGAAGAGTGAGTGGCCAGGGTGAGACTCACCCTTGATTATGCTGGTGGCCTTGCTGAGGCAGCGTGAGGTATAAATGGAGTCAATGGAAGGGAGGTTGGTTTGTGTGATGATCTGGGCTGCGTCCACAATTCCCTTGCAGTCTTGGATGGAGCTGTTTCCAAACCATGTTGTGATGCATCCGGATAAATTGCTTTCTACGGCACATCTGTTGATGTTGGTGAGAGTTGGACTTCCTACACCTCTTAAGGAGGAAGAGACGTGGGCGTGCTTTCTTGGCAATTGCTTCGATATCCCCACTTACCTAAGCTTGGCCCATGCCCCTCCAAGCCTTTGATATCCATGTACCTGTCTAAATGTCTTTTAAATGCCATAACTGTATATCCTATGGCTCCACCTTCTCTGTATGCACCGCACTCTATGTAAAAATGTTGCCCCTCAGGTCGCTTTCAAATCTTTTCTCTCTTACCTTAAACCTGACTCCCCTACCCTGGCAGATAAACTGTGGCTATTCAGCTTATTTTTGCCCCTTATAATTTTCTATACATATAGTATGGTCACTGTGGGGAAAAGACTGTGGCTATTCACTTTATCTTTGTTCCTTGTGATTTTACATATCTTTTTATTCCTCTTAAAAGATAAGTACATGGATAGGAAAGGTTTAGAGGGATATGGCACAAATGCGGACAAATGGGACTATCTTAGATGGGGCATCTTGGTCAGCATGAATGAGTTGAGCTGAAAGGTCTGATTCTGTCCTGAATAACGCTACATGAAGTCACTCTTCAGCTTCCTATGCTCCAGGGAAAAAGTCCCAAACTATCCAGCCTCTCCTTGTAACTGAAACCCTCTAACCCTGGTAACATGTTCGTAAATCTTGTTTGCACCATTTCTAGTTTAATGACATCCTTCCTATTAAATGGGAATGATTATTACACTACTGGGCTCTATTGTATGATTAAATATGAGCTAAAATTCGATCTGAACAAACAAGTAACCTTTGCATGAACTGAGTGCCTACTAAAGGAAGGCATAGCCTGCTGGCACTTGCAATGTTTTTTTCCAAAAATAATCTTTATTCAGAATAATAAAAAATATACAAAACAAGAACAGTGCAAAAACGCTTCCAACATTCCCAAAGGTTATATATACATTCATTAGTGTTATATTCGGTAGTGTTTAAAAAAAACATCATTATACCAGGCATTCCTGCGACTCATGTAGCCCCCTGGGTGATATTGCATCCTTTATAATGCTGACCCAGCAATGAAAACAGACCTGATATAAATAAAACTAAAACTTAGTTCTCCAGAAAAGGTAAGTGGATCTGGGTGTTTAATCGCGAGACATACAGTGATTTTTCATTGACATAAATTTGCAATATGATTCTGGACTGTAATCTCGCTTTGGAACAGATTAATTGACCCAATGTCCTAATTTGTATTTCATACAATGTTAATTTTGGCTTTAATCTGCCTTAAAGACGCGTTATAAATGTTGCCTGGTGAAACTACAATGTGCTTTGTTAATTTATTGCCGAGCTTTCTTTAATGTTTTGAGATAACAGATGGTTGCATCTCCACTTACAATACAAAATATTTAGTGCCTTGGAAGTGGAATTCTGTATATGCGGGTAAGAGACATCTCCTGTGGGCAGAGGTCAATTTGCTGCCTGCTATGTCACGTGGCTGTGGCCAGCAGTGATTTGTACCCAGAATCTACCAAACGTACAGCAGAAATAACAGCTGCAGTAACAAGGCCCACCCCTGATGTTCTCTTTAAAATATTTCCAACTATACAAAGATTTGAAAATCATTTTTCAGAGATCTCTCATAATTGATCGCAAATAGGACAAGGATGCAAATAATCTTGATTTTAATGGTAGCTACATAACCTTTCCTTGACCTGACACAGGAAATGGCAGGTGTTTGAAATGCAAAGGTCTGACTAGCAACAGCTACAGTTAAGTGACAGGGAGGAGAAGAGGTACAATCATATCCTTTCAGTCACCAGAAGTGAACTGATAAGAGGAAGCGGTATTTTACAATCTGACATTACAATGGGTTTTTTACACTTATCTTTGCCCCACAGCATTAATGACTAAACCAGAAACTGAAATGAAGGCTCTCCTAATCTCTTTTACGTTCATTGAAGTGGTGTGGTGGTTTAATACAATTATTGGCAGGTAAAGTCAAGCACAAAATTATGATCAGAAAATGATTTTGGGTTCCACTGATTTCTCTGCATGAGACTCTTTGGCTAAAGTGATTTCAAACGAGCCAGACTAAAAATGTCACATGTTAATCATTTGCCTGTACTTATTTGGTTCATTTGATCCCATTGGTATTGGTTGGTTTATTATTGTCATGTGTACTTAGATACAGTGAAAAACATTTGTATGCTGTCCAATCAAATCCGGTAATATCAGGTGGTAGACCTCCTATCTCATAGCGCCAGGAACCCGGGTTTGATCCTGACCTCAGAGCTCCCACGTTCTCCCTGTTTGACTGCGTGGGTTTCCTCTGGGTGCTTTGGTTTCCTCCCACATCCCAAAGATGTGCAGTTTTGTGGATCAATTGGACGTCGCTGCTCTGGCAGCAATAAAGGATTCTAATTAATACAGCACCGTCAATACTGGTCATAATTGTGTACTGCAGCAGAATTGTAGTCTGTGAATATCTGACACACTGCTAGAAGCCACATCAAATTATTTTGTCTAATAGGGTGGCACAGTGATTTGTGTTGCTACCTCACAGTTCCAGAGTTCCAGGTTTTGCATTTGATTTTGCATGCTGTCTGCGTGGAGTCTGCATGATTTCCTTGTGACCACGTGGGTGTTCCAGTTTGCTGGTTATTGGGTTAACTGACGACTGTAAATTACCTGTGATGGAGACAGTTGGCAGGAGAATTGTTGAGGGTTAGTTTGTGAGGGATGTGAGAGAAGAGAAGGCATTTGTACAGATCGGTGATTTATAAGCACCTTGGACACAACGGGCCAAAGAGTCTGTTTCCATGTGCAAAACATAAAGTGCTGGAGGAACTCAGCAAGTCAGGCAGCACCTGTGGAGGGAATGGACAAGTAACATTTCAGTTTGGGACCCTTCTACAGTGATGTTGGAGAGAGCATGAGAACTTCTTCAAAGTAGCTATTCTTTGAGAGGTTTTTGCATTGGAGACATAAAATGGAAACACAAGAAACTGCAGATGCTGGAATCCTGCGCAAAACACAAAGTGATCTTTGGTTTAAACCAGCATCTGCAGTTCCTTCCTACACATCTCTGAAATCAGCGTCTTTACACCTCTGCTTAATGGCTAGAAGGGAAACAACATTTCCTCCTGGCCCCATAAATCAATGAGTCTGTTGAAGGGAGCTTCTCTGTTCCCTCCCGATTATTACCAACTTCATTTACCATCATTGGACACCCTTCTACCCCACCCTCCATCCTGCAACAGCAGTGAAACACATCCACCTCCCTCTACCAACCCTATTAACAGGATCATCCCATTTTATTCTTTTCAACCCATCTCACACGCCTCGGGACCCAAATCTTAGATTCCCTTCTCCATATTTATATTTTTATTACCCGTGGAAAGAAAGCAGCATGATTGACGTAACAAGGAAGCTCCCTCTGTAAAAGCCACAAGCATTTTCATAAGCACAAGAAGTGGTCTAACTGTAAATGATAACAATCATTTGCTGTTTACATATAATTTCCTGTCATCCCACACCCCCTGCTCCACCTGACCCACTAGACAACAGTCCAGCAGCACCCAATGTGCATGGAGTTTGTCCATCTTACGTAAATAACACTGACGTCATAAGACCAAGTGCTGACATTACTAATGCATGTTCTGTATATTGCACAAAGCAGGTTGTTTGGAATACTAATCAAAGTGTGTTTCCAGCAGGTCGACCCAGATTTTAATTAAAGGTTGAGCTGGCAGGTATTTTTTCTTCTCTCCAACTTAGGGCACTGATGCATTCTTGTAACAAGTAATAGAGTCCTAGTTGCGAGAATGCATCATAATATAACAAAATATGGAGAAGGAAATCTATGGTATGGGTCCCAAGTAATAATATATAATCCAACAGAAAAATGGGCAATGACTATGGGACCAGTTCTTGATACTCTCATTCCACACAGTAACTGCGACGAACTGAACATCCTTTTCGTTCAAGGTTTTATTTCCAAAGACAAATTCAAATCCCTAGTACAAATTCAAATGGCTGCTGCCTGACCTATTGAATATTTCTGACTCATTCTGTTTTTATGATAGATTCTAATCTATAAATTGTTATTGCTGTACTCACACATTACATTGGGTTTTGTGAAGTTAAGCATTTTCCTGAAGGACAAACATAAATCTTGTAAAATTCCTGGAAAGGTTACGGTGGGATTTATCTCTTCTGGCACGTAACCACAGAGCAGATCGTTCCTATCTTAATGGTTAATTACCACAGCAGTTTCTGCACCAAATAATTCTAGCTTTGCCCTGATACCAGTGGGGAGAGAGGTTAGTTTAGAATTTGCTCAATAAAGGTATTTTCATCACAATTTAATTTTTATTATGTTAGAGTTTATTAGTGCCAATTGTTATTTCACTCTGTTGCTGTGTGGAAATATTGCTGACAGATCAAGTATCAATGGTTTGTTTTCTGTTGCTTTTCACTTCAGATTTGGTAAGTGTCTTACGGCAAATTTCCTTATTAGAACAAGGTCAACCTCTAAAGCCGACACCACTCTCAAGGTTTGCTTGCTGTGCAATCAGTTTAATTTAGTTTAGTTTATTGTCATATGTACCAAGGAAGAGTGAAAAGCTTTTTGTTTCCATGCTATCAATGTCGAGAGTTCAATTCAATTCTAAAATACCACATGGAAGAAAAGATATGTGAAATATTTTGTGATCCGAAGGGATTTCTAATTTTGAGAATTACAACCAGGGTCAACCTGTCAGGTGTATGGGACTGGGACTATTTAGCTCTGCTTGTCTGGAATTTAACAAAGGCAAGGTCATTTCATGGTAAGATACAAACCTCAGCTCTGGGTATCATGTGATATTATATGTGTTACCATAGCAACGTCTGAGCTCTATTGAGTAAGCACATTGCTGAAGATTTAATAATTCACAGTTTACAGCTCAAAATTCAAGATAAAACAAGTAAATGAGATCACACCCTTGTGCAATCTTGCCACGGTTTCTGACAGCATATGTCCCAAAACTTCTGTTGCTGTCAATCTCACACCACTTGAAGAACATGGACATTCTCCGTAGATGTTAAACATGCAACTGATTTTCATCATAAACTTAAAAATTATGTCCATTGCTGCATATCTATTTAAGCTTTAAGAGGAACCGCAGATGCTGGTTTACGGAAAAAGACACACATTGCTGGAGTAACTCAGTAGGCAGGCAGCTCCTCTGGAGAACATGGATGGTCATGTTTTGGGTAGGGTTGCTTTTTCAGACTCAAGAAGGGATCCGACCCGAAACGTCACCTCTCCATGTTCTCCAGAGATGCTGCCTGACTTGCTGTGTTACTTCAGCACTTAGTATATTTTTCTGATTTGATTTGCCAGTCTTACCTTAATTTGCCCCCTCACTTTCAAGTTATGGTCTTGAGCCTTTGGTATTTACACCTGCGGTTAAAGATTCTGACTGTCTACCCTACCTATATGTCTCAGAATGTTATCAATTTCTAAACACAAAATATCCCGGAAAAACAAGTTTTAAGAAATCCAGCTCCATACAGTATATCTTTCAGAATTAATCTTAAACCAGTAGGTGGAGGTAATATATTTCAGCACCGAGTTGTGGCTGATTCAGACTAGTTAATATTGTGCAGTCCTGCATTTTATTTTACATTCAGTATTTATTTAATTCGGCATTTCAATGTTATGACAGTGAGGTCAGACCGCATTTGAAGTACTGTGGCTTTGCAGAGTATCTAGAGGAGATTCACAAGAATGATCCATAGAGTGTTTGGGTTAACATATGATGAGCGTTTGACGGCACAGAGCCAATACTCACAGGAGTTTAGAAAGATGAGGCAGGGGGTAGGATGAGGTCTAGATAGAGTGGATGTGGAGAGGATGTTCCCACTAGTCGGAGAGTCCAGGACCAGAGGCCATAGCCTCATATTGAAAGGACATACCTTTAGAAAGAAGATGAGGAGGAATTTCTTTAGTCAGAGGGTGGTGAATTGTGGAAGGCTATAGAGGCCAAGTCAATTGATATTTTTAAGGCAGAGATCGACAGATTCTTGATTCGTACGTGTGTCATTGGTTATGGGAAGAAGGCAGGAGAATGGGGTTGAAAGGGAAAGATAGATCTGCCATGATTGAATGCGGAGTAGACTTGATGGGTTCTGATCCTATAACATGAACTTATGAGATATTGCATTATTCTGGCTGAAGTACATGAAATTAGAGTGTGATGTCTTTCACTCTATGGCATGACAGCAGATAACTTTTCAATGCTTTATTTACAGGGGTGAAGGAATTTAATTCATAGTTTACAGTTTAGTTTATTATTGTCATGTACAGTGAAAAGTGTTTTTGTTGCATGCTATCCAGTCAGCGAAAAGACTATACATGATTACAATCAAGCTGTCCACAGTGTAGAGATAGTGGATAAAGGAGCATAGCTAGAGTAAGTAATGCTGCTGTTGAATTAAAAATTTAAGAGTGTGTAATGAATGCTGATTGAAATGACAGTTGATCCACTTCCGGTGCCAGTACGTAAAGAGTGTCCTGGGGTCAGCTCAATTGAAAAGTTGTTTATCCCTATCTCCATTATCACCCATTGTAGGGTTTAAAATTTACTCTCTATATCAAAACATTCCTTGAGAATTTAGTAACTGTTTCCTGGTGGTTTTTCCCCCACGCTGTTGGAGTCTTGAGAATCTTCGCACTTTTTGCCAGATGAAAGGCAACACAAAGTCTGCACAACAATGAGCCAATCAGGATGCGCCTCTACTAATAATGCTGGGCTACTTATTAGTGAGCTTAAAGACAGTTGGGAGGAGATAGCAGAAAGGGGTCAACATAATGTCACACACCGATCGCACTTGGGATGAAAGGCGGTGTCTGACCTGAGCGCATCTGCAAAGGTCAAGAAACAATCTCGCTGTGAATTGTTCTACTACCAGATCAATAGATAAATATGGATGAGGAGAGCCAATCCATCCAGTGAGAACTCCAAGCATCTGATAGTTATGTGTATGCTTCCAGGCTTTTAATTCTGTTTTGCTATCCAGGAAATCCATTGACATGTGTTGTTCACCAGGTGAGAATGGATTTTTGGTCTTCTCCCCTGAATTTATTTATCTTACTGGCCTATTTTGATCACAATTATTTTTATTTTTGAGAGATACAGTGTGGAAACAGACCCTTTGGTCCACAGAGCATGTGCCGATCAGTGATCACCACACTAACACTATCCTACACACGAGAGACAATTTCCAATTTTTGAGTATGTATATTATTGACCCCCATTTCGCCTTACAATAATAAGGGGAAAAAAATAAATTTCTCTCCTGTTAAGTAGAAAACATTTATAACATCATGTCAACAATAATGTCCTGCGAACTACTGATTGTTATCATTAGTTCTGAAGTAGGGTCTGAAGAAGGGTTTCGGCCCGAAACGTTGCCTATCTCCTTTGCTCCATAGATGCTGCTGTACCCGCTGAGTTTCTCCAGCATTTTGTGTACTACTGATTGTTATCACCTGGGGAAGTCATAACCTTCACTCCACTGACAGGTGCTTTATACTTTTTATTTCAAAAATAAACTTTATTCGTAATAAAAAATCCACACAAAGCAAAAACCATGCAATACTCTTCATACATTCTTAATGAGTACAGCACAGGAACGCCCTAAGGCCCACAATCTTTATGCCAAACATGATGCCTAGTTAGACACAAGTTAAGTGGGTCAGGCAGCATCGCTGGAGATTTCCAGAAATGATGCCTGACCCGCTGAGTTACTCCAGCACGTAGTGTCTATCTTTGGTGTAAACAAGCACCTGCAGTTCTTTGTTTCGACATAATGCCTATTTAAACCAATCTCATCTGCCTGTATGAATACACGATCCACATCCCTCTATTCCTTGCCCTTCCATGTTAGTACCTCCTTTTTTCTCACACATAGCAACATTGCCACTCAGCTGGTCCCCTCAAACGATCTTCCTTCCCTTGTTTGAGGGGTGACCCAGCCCCTCAATGTCCAGTAGCAGAGGAACCCTTGACGGTGGTTCTTCCCCACTGCCGAGCCAAAAGTTGGCGGATGGTGACAAGGCACTCTTTGCATGCTGATAATGTCAAGAATTCCCAGCCTAAAGGGCCTGTCCCACTTACGCGACCTTGGCTCGCAAATTACACCACCTCATGGTCGCTTGAGGCTTACGGGCACCGTATGGCCGCGCGGGGCCGGTCCCACTTAGAAGCGCGGAGTTGTGCGGGGCTGGTCCCGACATCACGCAGGGCTCCGAAATTCTGGCAGTGGCCGAAATCTTCGCGCGCCAACGGCCTGACGGCACTCAGGCGCATTGCAGTCGTACGCAACGTCTTGACATCGTACGCAGCATCTTGACGGGGTACGGCGTGCGCGATGATGTCACCGCCCGGCATGGCTTTGCATGATGACGTCACCGCCCAACGTCGTGCGACGCCCAAATTCAGTCTGTCCGCCTCCTGCCCAGCTGATTGGTAAGCATGACGCAAATGACGTCACGCGCGAACCTAGCGCGTACTTAGTGCGAACTTCGCGTGAGCTCCGTTTCCGTTTGGTCGCACCAAAAGCACGCAATCGCATGCAAGTGGGACAGGCCCTAAAGTGTGTGACAGGTCAAACACAATGAATCACACGTTGGTGTTACTGATGAGCAGGTGGTGTCACTGGCAAATAGCACCACCCTGTGGTCTTAGTGCATATCTTCAGTTTGTAGTCGAAGAGTGACATTGCTGTGTAAAGTCAAGAGTATTTTATTGTCATATGTTCCAGACAGAACAATGAAATTCTTACTTGCAGCAGCACAACAGAATATGTAAACATAGTGCTCTGTAAACAATATAATAAGCACAAAAATAAAGTTATTGGTTAACGCTGAGGATTAGACGACTGTTTTTACTGTGGCCGCGTATTTACTGGGAACCGGTTGAGGCTCTGCAGCGTTATGTTACCCACAAGTTTTCGTTTTGTTTTTTGTTTTGGAGATACAGGATGGAAAAAAGGAATCTCTGGGCCACCAAAACAAAGGCTTTCTCGCGTGAGAAAGAGGTAGCAACAAAAGGAAATTGAGCAAAGTGGATTTGTACAAAGGCATGGAAAGTATGGAACTTATGATGATCCCTCACGCCATGCAGTGAGGTACAGGAGGATCTCACATTCTCCCAAACAATTGGGTTTGATTGGAATTTCTGCCCAGGGATGTGAAAATACATTGCGCATTCTTGGATCATGCAAGTTCATACTTTTACCTTATCATATAAATAGATGTTAAAACTTCTCAGAACTGATAATGAACATTATAATTTAGCAGCCCTAAGTCTGAAATACTAAAATATGGATTATGTCCCAGATATTTTTGAGTTTTGCAACTTCATAGGACTTTGGATAGGCTGCAGTTGGAACATTGTGTGCGGTTCTGGTCACCCCCATTCAAGGCAAGAGAGACAAGAGTGTTTAATTATCACATGTACCAAATATGGAACAATGAAATCCTTACCTGCAACAGCACAATAAGTATGTGAACACAGTACTCGTGGATAACACAATAAACAAAATAAATGTAAAGAAAAACACCATTTGTGCAAAACAAACACTGGTGCAACCAAGACAGTTCACAGTTCACAGCCTAGTTAGTGTTTATAGTGTTCAAGAGCCTGATGGTGTTGGTAAGAAGCTGTTCCTGAACGTGGAGGTCACAGTTTAACAGGAAGAGCCACTGGGTGGCGCCAGCAATGGCTGCCTCGCCAACAGTCTGTCTCGTCCCTTCTTTCATTGTTTTTTTTTATATGTTTTAGTGTTCTTTAGCTTGTTTTATGTGGGGGTTGGGGGAAACTTTTTTTTAATCTCTTACCTCGACGGAATGCGATTTTCTTTCCGTATTGTATCTCCGTCCGCACTGCGGCCTAACATCATGGAGCTGGCGGCCTTGCTGGGGGCCGACTTCGCGGAGCTCCAACCATGGGAGCCTGCAGACTTTAGGTAGCGTAGATTGATCCCTGGGATGGCGGGACTGTCATATGAGGAAAGATTGGAAAGACCAGGCTTGTATTCACTAGAGTTTAGAAGGATGAGGGGGAATCTTATGGAAACATATAAAATTATAAAAAGGACTGGACAAGCTAGATGCAGGAAAAATGTTCCCAATGTTGGGTGAGTCCAGAACCAGGGGCCACAGTCTTAGAATAAAGGGGAGGTCATTTAAGACTGAGCTGAGAAAAAACTTTTTTACCCAGAGAGTTGTGATTTTATGGAATTCCCTGCCACAGTGGGCAGTGGAAGCCAAATCACTGGATGGATTTAAGAGAGAGTTGGATAGAGCTCTAGGGGCTAGTGGAGTCAAGGGATATGGGGAGAAGGCAGGCACGGGTTATTGATAGTGGACGATCAGCCATGATCATATTGAATGGCGGTGCTGGCTCCTCCTGCACCTATTTTCTACGTTTCTATGTTTCTATGACTTTAACATCGTGGTGCTCGTGGTCCCTGGTTAAAGACCGACTTCAGGAGCTCCAGGCCGCAGGAGCTTCGACCGCCCCGACGGGAGCTTAGATCGTCCCAACGTGGGAGCTTCAATCGCCAACTGCGGGAGCATCAATCGCTCCGACTGTGGTTGGTTTGACTGCCCCGACCGCGGGAGAGTAAAGAGGAAGAAGATTAGACTGTATTCCTTCCATCATGGTGAGGAATGTGGGGAATCCGCTGTGGTGGATGATTATGTTAACTTTTATGTAGTTGTGTGTTTTGTTGCTTTTTTTAGTATGGCTGTATGGTAATTCGAGTTTCACTTTACCTTAATTTGTACACATGACAATAAATTGACCTTTGAATGTGGAGACTAACAAGAAGCTGCAGAGGAAGATTTACCAGGATGCTGCCTGATCAGAGGATATTAGCTGTAAGAAGAGGTTGGACAACGTTGATTGCCTTCCCTGGAGTGTCATAGGTGAGGGGAGACCTAATAGAAGTACAGGCACCTCGCCTTTGACACGTGTTCGGTTTACACGTTTTTTAAATTCCGTGTTTGTTTGTACCACCTAATTTATGCACTGTATTTTGTCTGCGCAGCATGGATATTGTGGACCAAAGGGCTTGTCCCTGTGTGATACAGTTCTATGTTCTATGAATGTCACCATCCTCATTCTTTTCCGCAGTTACACAGTTCCACCACGGGGTGGAGCTTTGGTAGTCTTGGACCAGCAAAACTCCACACGACTAAAAACTAAAATCACTGCAAGATTTAATACAAACTAAAGCGGCAACTTTTTCACTCAGAAGGGTGGTGGGTATATATGGAATGTGCTGCCAGGGAAGGTAATTGAGGCAGGTAGTATAATAGCATTTAAAAGGCACTTGGACAGCCTTGTGGATGGGAAAGGTTTAGAGATATATGGGCCAAATGCAGGTAAATAGAACTAGCTTAGATGGGGCGTCTTGGATGGCATGGACGAGTTGGACTGAAGGGCCTGTTTCCCTGCTGAATGCCTCAATGCCTCAATGAGATATTCTGGACAAGCTTTTTACACAGAGGGTGGTAAGTGCCTGAAACGCATTGCCCAGAGTGGTGGTAGAGACAGATACGATAGTGACATTTAAGAGACTTTTAGATAGGTATATGGACATGCAGGGTTTGGAGGTTTATGGATTGGTGTAGGCAAATAAGAGTTGGTCTTGAAATCGTGTTCGGCACAGATATTGTGGGCCGAAGGGCCTGTTCCTGTGGTGTACTGTTCTATATTCTATGGAGTCTAATTAAATATCTAGGAATAAGGGCATTCGTCACCATTAGTTCCCACTCTTTCGATCATTCGTGAAGTGTTGAGCACCTAGCTTTTCTTTCCCATTTTCCCTAATGATTCCAGCAGGAAAAATTAAAAAATCTACATTGCAGTGCATTTGTTTATTTTTAATTGCTGCCAGTTAAGAATTTAGAACACTTAATTTCTCAATCACTTAGGAATGGCAAACATTCTTGGATAATACTCAGTTGTCTACAATTCCCCAAAGCGGAAATATATCAATCTTCAACCAATCCTATTATTTTTAGCAGCTCAGATTGACTTGATCTTAGAATAGTTACATTCCTCGCAAGCCCACAATTGGATTAAGACAAAGAATGTTATTTAAAAATGTAAAAAGGAAAATAAACTGGGACATCCAGTCTATGAGTTTGTTCTGCAGTTAAAGCTCGTTACATTATGTTAACAACAATTCATTTGACACAAATTGTAACAAAATACGTTACTTGTAAAGTATTGTCATGGAAAAAAATGAAGAAATGTTGCAGTTGCAAGAAAGGTGGGAATAGGGAAGAATGGATTAGCTGCAAGGAGAGGTCGGATTAGCTGCAAGGAGAGGTCGGATTAGCTGCAAGGAGAGATGGCATCAGGAACAGGGAGAGGTTGGACGGACTTGAATTGCTTTCTCTGCAATTTCAGAGGTCGAAGGGAGACCTGATAGATATATATAAAATTGTCAGGCATAGATAGGGTAGACATTCAGAGCCTTTTTCTCAAGATGGAAAAATCAAATACTAAAGCGACGCAGCTTTAAAGTGAGAGGTGCAAACTTTAAATAAGATGTGCGGGCAGCTTTTTACGCAGAGGGTGGTGAGTGCCTGGACTGCACTACCAGGAGTGGTGGTTGAGGCAGATGTGATAGTGGTGCTTAAGAGATTTTTGGATAGACACATGGATATCCAGGAAATGGGAAGATATGGATATGCAGGCAGATAAGAGTTGGTTTTAGCATGATGTTCAGCACAGACATTGAGGGCTATCAGGCCTATTTTTATGCTGTACTGTTCTATGTTCTATGTACATCACTGACCCAGTCAGTGTTGCCGCCGAGATAACGGCCCTTTAAGAACAAGATAACACCTGACATTTTTGAAAAATGGATACTTGAAAGGTACAAAATGGCGCTAGAAACCTGGCAACTCTGTTTCGCATTAGAAGAAATCTATTATTTTTACACTGCGGTCTTTGCATCCTTGTATGATTGTGCTTATGCATATTATGATTTTACTGGATTGTACACAAAACAAAGCATTTCACTGTATCTAAGTACGTGTGACAATAAAGCACTATTGACATGCTGGATTATCTGTTGTGTTAAATCCAAATCCCTACCATTGGAACAGCACATGACAATCGACAAGCTGGGACTTTGTTCACAAGTTAACTGTGAATAACAAACAGCATAATTTATCCTTGAGGTGCAAAGCTGCAGCTGTTTACTGCTTAGGGTATAAGTTTAAACATATATTGATAATGAGTGAGAAATGTGATATGGAAAAGGGGATGGTGGGAAAGAACAAACCATCAGTTGAGAGGAAGTGTAAATAAAAATTGTGAAATTGTTAACTGAAACTTCTGGATAACTCAAGTGTAAGATCAGCAAGTAAGGATTTAGCCTGAATATGTTGAGTCCATTTGTAAGATGTGATATGGATGGAGGGAGGCTTTCAAACAGTTGTCTGGTATTAGACATCAATTTCTGGAGTAACTCAGCAGGACAGACAGCATCTCTTGATAGAACAAAGGGTGATGTTTCGGATCGAGACCTACTTCAGACCTTCTTCAGGTCTGATGAAGGGTCCCGACCCGAAACGTCACCCATTCCTTCTATCCAGAGATGCTGTCTGTCCTGCTGTGTTACTCCAGCATTTTGTGTCTATCTTCGGTGTAAACAAGCATCTGCAGTTCCTTCCTGCACATGCTGTCTGGTATTTTTCATATTTCGCTTTTGCAGCCTACACCCTGCAGTATGAACTTTAATTTCTCTCATTTCAAGTAACCCCTGCATTCCTTCTCTCCTCCCTCCCCCACCCTAGTCATCCTACTAGTTCGTAGAAACATAGAAACATAGAAAATAGGTGCAGGACGAGGCCATTCGGCCCTTAGAACCAGCACCGCCATTCATCATCTACAATCAGCAACCCGTGCAGGCTTTTCCCCATACCCCTTGATTCCACTAGCCCCTAGAGCTCTATCTAACTATCTTTTAAATTCATCCAGTGAATTGGCCTCCACTGCCTTCCATGGCAGAGAATTCCACAAATTCACAACGCTCTGGGTGAAAACGTTTTTACTCATCTCAGTTTTAAATGGCCTCTCCTTTATTCTTAAACTGTCACCCCTGGTTCTGGACTCCCCCAACATTGGGAACATTTTTCCTGCATCTAGCTTTATATATTTCTATAAGATCCCCTCATCCTTCTAAATTCCAGTGAATACGAGCCCAGTCTTTCTAATCTTTCCTCATTTGATAGTCTTACCATCCGGGGGATTAACCTCGTGAACGTACGCTCCACTCCCTCAATAGCAAGGATGTCCTTCCTCAAATTAGGTGACCAAAACTGCACACAATACTCCAGATGTGGTAACACCAGGGCCCTGTACAGCTGCAGAAGGACCTCTTTACTCCTCTATTCAAATCCTCTCATTATGAAGGCCAACATGCCATTAGCTTTCTTCACTGCCTGCTGAACCTGCATGTTTACTTCCAGTGACTGGTGTACAAGGACACCCAGGTCTCGTTGCATTTCCCTTTTACCTAATCTGACACCATTAAGATAATAATCTGCCTCCCTGTTTTTGCCACCAAAGTGAATAAGCTCACATTTACAGTGGCTTGCAAAAGTATTCATACCCCTTGAACTTTTACACGTTTTGTCATGTTACAACCACAAATGTAAATGTATTTTATTGGGATTTTATGTGATAGACCAACACAAAATGGCGCATAATTGTGAAGTGAAGAAGCCCCCTTTACTCTGATAGCCCTAAATAAAATCCAGTGTAACCAATTGCCTTCAGAAGTCACCTAATTAGTAAATATAGTCCACTTGTGTGTAATCTAATCTCAGTATAAATACAGCTGTTCTGTGATGGCCTCAGAGGTTTGTTAGAGAACCTTACTGAACAAACAATGTTCCTTGGGCATCATGAAGCCCAAGGAACACACCAGACAGGTCAGGGATAAAGTTGTGGAGAGGTTTAAAGCAGGGTTAGGTTATAAAAAAATATCCCAAGCTTTGAACATCTCACGGAGCACTGTTCAATCCATCATCCGAAAATGGAAAGAGTATGGCACAACTGCAAACCTACCAAGACATGGCCGTCCACCTAAACTGACAGGCCGGGCAAGGAGAGCATTGATCAGAGAAGCAGCCAAGAGGCCCATGGTAACTCTGGAGGAGCTGCAGAGATCCACAGCTCAGGTGGGAGAATCTGTCCACAGGACAACTATTAGTTGTGCACTCCACAAATCGGGCCTTTATGGAAGAGTGGCAAGAAGAAAGCCATTGTTGAAACAAAGCCATAAGAAGTCCCGTTTGCAGTTTGCCACAAACCATGTGGGGGACACAGCAAACATGTGGAGGAAGGTGCTCTGGTCTGATGAGACCAAAATTGAAGTTTTTGACCTAAATGTAAAATGCTATGCGTGGCGGAAAACTAACACTGCACATCATCCTGAACACACCATCCCCACTGTGAAACATGGTGGTGGCAGCATCATGCTGTGGGGATGCTTTTCTTCAGCAGGGACAGGGAAGCTGGTCAGAGTTGATGGGAAGATGGATGGAGCCAAATACAGGGCAATCTTGGCAGAAAACCTGTTAGAGTCTGCAAAAGACTTGAGACTGGGGCGGAGGTTCACCTTCCAGCAGGACAACGACCCTAAACATACAGCCAGAGCTACAATGGAATGGTTTAGATCAAAGCATATTCATGTGTTAGAATGGCCCAGTCAAAGTCCAGACCTAAATCCAATTGAGAATCGCTGGCAAGACTTGAAAATTGTGTTCACAGACCGCTCTCCATCCAATCTGACTGAGCTTGAGCTATTTTGCAAAGAAGAATGGGCAAATATTTCAGACTCTAGATGTGCAAAGCTGGTAGAGACATACCCCAAAAGACTTGCAGCTGTAATTCCAGCGAAAGATGGTTCTACAAAGTATTGACTCAGGGGGGCTGAATACTTTTGCACGCCACACTTTTCAGTTTTTTATTTGTAATAAAATTTGGAAACCATGTATCATTTTCTTTCCACTTCACAATTATGCGCCACTTTGTGTTGGTCTATCACATAAAATCCAAATAAAATACATTTACGTTTGTGGTTGTAACATGACAAAATGTGGAAAAGTTCAAGGGGTATGAATACTTTTGCAAGCCACTGTATCTATATTATACTGCATCTGCCACGCATCTGCCCACTCACTCAACGTCCATGTCACCCTGCAACCTCCTAGCATCCTCTTCGCAATTCACACTGCCACCCAGCTTTGTGTCATCTGCAAATTTGCCGGTGTTACTTTTAATTCCATCATCTAAATCTTTAATATACAATGTAAATAGTTGCGGCTGCAGCACCAAGCCTTGCGGCACTCCACTCGCCGCTGCCTGCCATTCTGACAGGTACCCATTTTTTCTGACTCTTTGTTCCTGTCTGCCAACCAACTCTCTATTCATGTCAAAACCCTACCCCCAATACCATGTACTCTAAATGTGTCCACTAATTTCCTGTGTGGGACCTTATCAAAGGCTTTCTGAAAGTCCAGATACACTGCATCCACTGGCTCTCCTTCATCCATTTTACTTGTCACATCCTCAAAAAATTCCTGAAGATTCAAGCAGGATTTCCCTTTCATAAATCCATGCTGACTTGGACCAATCCCTTTACTGCTATCCAAATATGCCGTTATTACTTCTTTAATAATTGACTCCAGCATCTTCCCACCACCGATGTCAGTTCGCATTCCTGTATCCCTTCGTTATCACATCTTCCCGATCCACAATGGCCACCATGGACTCAACCCTTCCTTGGTCATCCATTGCCAGCCTGATTTGTTCTGGCCTTTTTCTACCTCCGGTTCCCCTCACTCTAGAAAGGTTCCGACCTGAAGCATCATCTGTTCCTTTTCTCCAGAGATGTTGCCTGACCTGTTGAGTTGCTCCAGCACTTTGTGTCTACCTTTGATATCTGGTCTTTTAGTTCAATGAGATATCCATAAGAGAAAATAAGGGCACGAAATGCTGGAGTAACTCAGAGGGTCAGGCAAATCTCAGAAGAACATGGATAAGTGACGTTTTGGGTTGCGACCCTTCTTCACACTGCCTGATCTCCTTAGTTCTGAAGAAGGGTCTCGACCTGGAACATCACTTATGTATGTTCCCCAGAGATGTTGCCTGACCCACTTGGTTACTCCAGCACTTTGTGTCCTTTTGTGTATTAAATGGCATATGCAGTTCATTGTCTCTATATTCTGTCCTGCTGAGTTACTCCAGCACTTTGTGTCTTTTTGTGTATTAACCAGCATCTGCAGTTCCTTGTCCATAAGAGAATGCTGGCGCATTCCAGGCTGCGGTGAGATGTACTGTGAGATACACCGACACCTGGTACAGACAATACAAAGGCTGTGTGATTAAAAAGCTGCAGTCTAGGTTGCTGCTGCCAGAAAACAGCAGGCACTGGATCCTTTTATTGTCACGTGTGCCAAGGTAGAGTGAAAAGCTTTTTGGAGATTGGCCCCAACATGTTTAATAAAACCAGGAAAATAGTTGAATAGGGCTCTGATCAGTTGTATAGGGCTCAGTTAAGACCACATCTTGAGTATTGTGTACAGTTTTGTTCTCCTAATTTGAGAAAGGACATCCTTGTGATTGAGGCAGTGCAGCGTAGGTTCACGAGATTGATCCCTGGGATGGCGGGACTGTCAAATGAGGAAAGATTGAAAAGACTAGGCTTGTTTCACTGGAGTTTAGAAGGATGAGGGAGGGATCTTATAGAAACATATCAAATTATAAAAGGACTGGACAAGCTAGATGCAGGAAAAATGTTCCCAATGTTGGGCAAGTCCAGAACCAGGGGCCACAGTCTTAGAATAAAGGGGAGGCCATTTAAGACTGAGAGAAAAACCATTTTCACCCAGAGAGTTGTGAATTTGTGGAATTCCCTGCCACGGAGGGCAGTGAAGGCCAAATCACTGGATGGATTGAAGAGGGAGTTAGATAAAGCTCTAGGGGCTAGTGGAATCAAAGGATATGGGGAGAAGGCAGGCACGGGTTATTGATTTGTGACGATCAGCCATAATCACAATGAATGGTGGTGCTGGCTCGAAGGGCAGAATGGCCTCCTCTTGCACCTATTTTCTATGTTTCAATGTTTCTATGAAAAGCCTTAAAATTCAGCAGGTCAGGCAGCAATTATAGGCTGAAGACTGAAGGTACCAACCCGAAACGTCAACTAACCATGTTCTCCAGAGATGCTGCTTGACACGTTGAGTTACTCCAGCACTTTGTGTCATCCTTTGCCAGCCTGATTTGTTCTGGCCTTTTTCTACCTCCAGTTCCCCGCACTCTAGTAGGGTTCCAACCTGAAACGTCATCTGTTCCTTTTCTCCAGAGATGTTGCCTGACCTGCTGAGTTGCTCCAGCACTTTGTGTCTACCTTTGAGAGTATCTGCAGATCCTTGTTTATCCATTTACCCTTCATCAAAACTTTGCTTTGCCATAAAAATATAGCCTGGGAAAGTCCTATTAACACACACGCACACACACACACACACACACACACACACACACACACACACACACACACACACACACACACACACACACACACACACACACACACACACACACACACACACACACACACACACACACACACTCACACACACACACGCGCACGCACACACGCACGCACACACTCACACACACTCACACACACTCACATGCACGCACGCATGCACGCACGCACGCACGCACACACACACACACACACACACACACACGTGTGTGTGTGTGTGTGTGTAACCACATCTGTTGTAACCACATCATGTGTAACCACATCTGTTGTTTTTATTGAAGATAAAATAAAAATAGCTGACCCACAATGTGATTGCATTGAAACTAATTTAATTTAATACATTATTTCTGCTATGGAAGTTCTATCTGTATAATAGATCTAGAATGAAGTATTTGTAAAAGTATTTGTGTCCACCAAAGACTCTTCTGGCCCTATTTGGTGCCTTGGCAATCCATAGCATAAATATTGCCAGAAACTAAAAACATTTTAGGAGTTCCATGGATTATCAGTAGGTATCATTAATGAGATATAATTTTGCTGCAGTGCTGAATACTGCAGAATTGATGTCTGATCAGGATGATTCTGATGCTGAATTAAGGTGTGCACTCATCTTCTGCTCGAAGGGAGAAGAATCCCTAAATTCTATTTAGGTTTGACATTTAACTCGTTATAAATCCCATTCTCATTATGAAACACAATTAAGACCCCTGGAGCATTTTAGTTTCTAAGTTAATTTTATGATGTAGAGGTTTATTTAATTGAGCAAAGAAAAATACAGCACAAGAACCCTCCATGTGTGTGCCGAACATGATGTCAAAAGATAAACTAACTTCATTTGCCCACACGTGATCCCTCCATTCACAGCACATCAATGTGCCTATCCAAAAGCCTCTTAAATGCCACAATCATAACTATCTCCGCCAACACCCCTGGCAGTGCATTCCAGGCACCTACCATTCTCTATGTAATAAAACCTGGATGTATGCCCCAACCTATACTGGAGATATTTCTGCTACATTTCTTTAAAATGGTGGTATAGGATATTTTTCGATAGCCCAAGGGAGCAGATATAGTTTTAGATTAATATCTCACCCTATCGAAGCGTTGTGGGGCTTTCCCAACATTGCTGTGGAGTGTACACAACATGCTGGAGAAACTCAGCGGGTGCAGCAGCATCCATGAAGCGAAGGAGATAGGCAATGTTTCGGGCCGAAACCCTTCTGAATGATTCTCATGTCTGTGTCTGTAGTGAGACTTGAACCAACAGCACTTCTGATTCCGAAGCAAATTTGGTATCTACAAGCTATTGCTAACTGAAATATCTTTTAGCTCTGGGGAAGGGTATTTACCTGGAATACTAACTTTCTTTCTTCCGAATCTGCTGAATTCAGCATTGTGACATTAAGCATTAAGCATTAATTGGATTAGAGTTGGAGTCATAGAGTCATGCAGCACTGAAACAGGCCTTTCGACCTAACTTGCCCATGCTCACCAAGATGCTGTGTGTGTGTGTGTGTGTGTGTGTGTGTGTGTGTGTGTGTGTGTGTGTGTGTGTGTGTGTGTGTGTGTGTGTGTGTGTGTGTGTGTGTGTGTGTGTGTGTGTGTGTGTGTGTGTGTGTGTGTGTGTGTGTGTGTGTGTGTGTGTGAGATTTTGCATGTGAAACGTATCTCCTCGAAAACCAGACGCCAAAACTCAATTTTTTATATCTAAACGGCGCTCACCAGCTGCTGATGTCACAATGCCCACATGCCGACCAATCCAGGCCTACCTGCGCCATGGCCCCGCCCCCCACCGCTGTGGATTAAAGGCACAGAGATATCGAGAAAGTTCTGCAGAACAAACATTCTACAGCTGCGTTCCGCTGTAGCTTCTTTGTTCTACAGATCGTAGAGCAGCGACTCCTCACGTGCTGAATTTCTCCACATAAGTTCCGCTGAACTTTCTCCTCAAAGCTGGCGCAGCTCGCGAAACCCCGCTCACCTGCGCACCCCTCCCATTCCCTGCATGCACATTCCAGCTGTGGGTTTCCAGAGAGTCAGAAGCCCACAGCTGGACTCCCACGCCCGCCCACTCCAAACACCCCCCCCCGTTCTCAAAATGCTGTGGAGATCGGGAGGTCACCGGAGGTCATAGCCGGTTACTGGAGGCCACCGGCTTGAACATGGCGGTGGCAGTTATTGTCGCGCGGGGCATTACTCCCTCTGGGAAAACTGAAAATCCTCCGTTGATCGCAGGGGAATCATCACGCGAGAGCTGCCGCCCGAGGTCAGCCCCATCACCGAGTTCAGGTCCGCCCTCTCCCTCTCTCTCCCTCATCCTTTCACCATCCTCCTTCCCTTTCCTCCCTCCCTCCCTCCCGCTGCCAGTTGCGCCTCTCGCAATTCCTTTAATAAAAACCTTGTGACCCCCCTCCCCCTCGCTCTCTCCCCTCATCTCTCTCTTTCTCTCCCCACCTCTCTCTCCCTCTCCCCTACCTCTCTCACTCTCTCTCTCTCTCTCCCCCCTCCCTGTGCCCCCCCTCCCCCCCTCCTTGTCCCCTCCTCCCTCTCCCCCCCTCCCCCCTTCTCTGCCCTCACTCTCTACCCCCCCTCCCTCTCTAGACGCCCCTGCGAGCGGGGGGCTATGCGTCAGTAGATAGGGCGATTATGGGGTAAAAGGAGCGAATTAATAGTATTAATATATTAACAAGGGGCGTAGTTAGCATGTGTGCGGGGGGGGGGTAGTTAGTGTGTGTGTGGGGGTGGTTAATGTGTGCGACGCCCCCCCCCCCCCCCCCCCTCCGCACGTTGAGGGAACAGACCCAATGGGTCTGCACTTGGTCTAGTACATAACTAAAACTCTGATCTTGTTATCTTCCAGTTTGGCGGTCTTTTTATTTGCGCATAAAACTGTTTGTAATAGCGCTACGATTTTTTTGCCAGTTCACTCACTGTTCTCTTGTGCTGCGAGTGCACCAAGTTTTGTTCCGATCGGTTGAATGTTAACGTAAAAGTTAACGAGATTTAAAAACCTTAAAAACTGCATGTGCACAATTCGATCGCTTCTCCTGCCAGTCAGCGCTGCTTGGATTAGTCTCTTCTCCAGTCACTCCCCGGGACGGTCCACCCCTTCCTGCGCCATCATGTCTTTACTGGAGATGAGGGTGGCCGGCAAAGGTTTCCAACCAGATACAATTTTCGGAGGGAACCAAAGTGAACCGAAGCAGCCCAGCCCCAAGCAGCCCAGCCCCAAGCAGCCCAGCCCCAAGCAGCTTCTTCCCCACAGCCATTGGGCTATTAAACACAGCATCAAACAAACTGAACAATAACAGCCTATTGCACTTTATCTGTTTATTTATTGTGTAGAAATATGGTCTAAGATATATAGACACACTGAACTTTTATTTCCTGTTCTGTATTATGTTTACATATTCTGTTGTGCTGCAGCAAGCAAGAATTTCATTGTCCTATCTGGAACACATGACAATAAAACTCTCTTGACTTGACTCTTGTCTTGACTTTGTCCAAAAGAAATTCCAACAGCCCAGGTTAGTGTAGGTCATGTTGGTCAGCACGGGCAATTGGGCCTAAGGGCCCGTTTCCACATGGTATGACTCTCTCTCTATGTCTGACTGTTCACATTTAAGTGATAAACCTTATGTACTGTGAACTGAGTACAATTGTTCATCAAACTGTACAATGCACTACTAAGGGAAAACAAAGGCCATAACATCAAAGCTCTGCCTGCCTCACTGATTAGAAAGTCTTAGCCCTATTCCTCCCACAGACTAGCCTTGGATGCAGAAGTGTCGGTGACAGCTTTGGTGGCATTTTACTGGTTGTATTAGGTGTTTGTATTATCTGCTCAATACCCAGATTGTTACTATGACGACAGAAACCTTCAGATAAGTGTGCAATTTTCTCCTTAAATGTGACTCCTGGGTCCCAGAATATGCATCAGGTTGCTATTATTAGTAGTGGTCTGATCACAGCATGCTTCGTCCGGCTTTATCTTTAATAAATGCTGTGTTACAGTGAAGCTATCCTGGACCATGCTTTCATTCTCTAAAAATACACAATACCTGATTTGACCCATTTATATAACTTCAACTATAGAATAATATTTAGAGATACAACATTTTATAGTTCTATCAGATTTCATAATTCCTCACTTGTTGGTCCTACAGTACATTTTTACATTTTGTAGCATGTACTTTTCCTGTTTAGCTACTCAGAAACAGGCAGTTGTCTGTCAGCTCATAATATTTTAACCAAACTTTGCTGAAAAAAGTAACAAATAATCAACTCTAATAGTATAATTTGGCAACCAGAAGCTAATTCCTGATTGTGGGAACATGAGTTGTGGAGGTGGTGAAGTCAATCACAAAATTGCTGTTTGCAAAAGCTTTTAATTTTAACCTTTTATAATTCCCAGGCGTGCATGTGACAGCTATATTTCAGTCAACAAAATAATGAAAGGAAATTTGTGAAGCACCATCAAGGTAGCAAGACGTCCCAAATTGTTTCATGGGAACGTCGTCAGTCAGTTGTGAGTTCTGAGGTGGATGACCCACAGTTTGGTTAAAGTGATAGATTCTAGGATGCTCTTTACAGAAGAAAAGAGAGACTGGAGATATGGGTCGAGACCCTTCTTCAGACCCTTCGAGTCTCGACACGAACGTCACCCATTCCTTCTCTTCAGAGATGCTGCCTGTCCTGCTGCTTTACCCCAGCATTTGGTGTCTTTCTTCGGTTTATACCAGCATCTGCAGTTCCTTCCTACACAGGAGATTTAAGTGATGGGACCTTGGTAACTCAATGGCACTAATGGTGGAACATTGAAGAGATCGACAGGAGGTGCGGCCTCAAGAAGATGGCCAGTATCATCAAAGACCTACACCACTGGGGTACAGTGGCTCAGTGGTAGAGTTGCTACCTTACAGCGCCAGAGACCGGGTTCAATCCTGACTACAGCTGCTGTCTATACGGAGTTTGTACGTTATCCCTGTGACTGCATGAGTTTTCTCCGGGAGCTCCAGGTTTCCTCCCACACTCCAAAACCGTACAGGTTTGTAGGTTAAGTGACTTCGTTAAAGATTGTAAATTGTCCCTAGCGTGTAAGATTGTGTTAGTGTACGGGGTGATTGCTGATCGGTGCGGACTCAGTGGCTGAAGGGCTGGTTCCAACCCTGTATCTCTAAAGTCTAAAGTCACTCTAGCCACTCTCTCATTTCACGAGAAGAAGGTACGGAAGGCTGAATACCGTGATCATCAGGTTCAAGAATAGCTTCTTCCAAACAATCCTCAAGCTCTTGAACACTGCACAACACTAACCTCAATGATGAAGCTGAATGATTCTGGTTTTTGTTTTGCACTTGTATTCTGGTTATTAATTTATTGAATTTTGCTTATTATATATTATCTTTGTGTTATCTATGTTAAGATACTGCAAGTAAGAATCTGTTTGAAGAAGGGTTCCAACCCAAAACGTCATCCATCCATATTCTCCAGAGATGCTGTCTGACTTAGTATCTTACTCCAGCACATTTCATTGTTCCGTCGCCGATACATATGGCGATTATCTCACTCATGTCACCTCAGTAACCCGCAGCTCCGCCCTTGCTCCCCCTCTCCCTAGTCGCAACAGAGACAGTCCCCCTAGTCCTTACCTTCCACCCCATCAGCCGTCGCATACAGCACATAACCTCCGAAATCCTCCGCCACCTCCAACAGGATCCCACCACTAGCAACAACATTCCCAACTACACCCCGTTCCGCCTTCCACAGAGACCGTTCCCTCCACAACTCCCTAGTTAACTCATCCCTACCAACCCAAATCACCCCCTCCCCAGGTACCTTCCCCTACAACCACAGAAGATGCAACACCTGTCGCTATACCTCCTCCCTCGACTCTGTCCAGGGACCCCACCAGTCCTCAGGTTAGGCAGAAGTTCACTTACACCTCCTCCAACCTCATTTACTGTATTCATTGTTCATGATGTGGACTCTTATACATCGGTGAGACCAAACACAGACTGGGCAATCGTTTCGCTGAAAACCTTAGTACAGCCCGCCTGAACCTACCTGATCTCCCGGTTGCTGGACACTTTAATTCTCCTTCCCATGCCTACACAGACCTTTCTGTCCTAGGTCTCCTCTATTGTCAGAGTGATGTTAAATGCAAATTGGAGGAACAGCATCTCATATTTTGCTTGGGCAGCTTACAGCCCTATGGTATGAATATGAATTTCTCTCACTTCAGGTAGCCTCAGCATTCCCTCTCTCTCTATCCCTTCCCCACCCAAGTCGCATTAACTTCTCATTTTCACCCTACAAACAGCTAACAATGGCCTATTTGCTTTATCGTCGTTACTTTTTTGCATATCTTTCATTCATTGTTCATTATCTCTCCACATCGGTGGCCTGTAACTCTCATTTTCCTTATCCCTAACCAGTCTGAAGAAGGGTCCTGACCCGAAACGTCACTCTTTCCTTTCTCTCCAGAGATGCTGCCGGTCCCGTGAGTTACTCCAGCTTTTTGTGTCTATCATATGGCAATTAAACATGTTTGACTCTCTTCAAATTGGTAACAAGCAGGAAGCCAGAATG
Source organism: Okamejei kenojei (assembly GCA_035221665.1). Classification (NCBI taxonomy): domain Eukaryota; kingdom Metazoa; phylum Chordata; class Chondrichthyes; order Rajiformes; family Rajidae; genus Okamejei; species Okamejei kenojei. The sequence goes on along the minus strand of CM069136.1, from coordinate 70,988,185 downwards.
AAGAATTACTAATGTCTCAGTAGGTAACAGGGTTTGGTGAATTTATGCAGGTTGGAAGGGCCAAAATCACAGATGAATTTAACAAAGGAAAATGGAATTTTAGAACTGGGAAACTACATAACTGGGGCCAATGTATTTTTAACCAGTGGTCATGGATGACTTGTTTCCACGCCAGTCCTAAAGGTTCTGAAAATACATTATTATTATTATTATTATTATTATTATTATTATTATTATTATTATTATTATTATTATTGTTGTTATTATTATTATTATTATTATTATTATTTCCATGTGCAGTGAAAAGCTTTTTTAATTGCATGCTCTCCAGTCACAATGGAAAAACTAAGCGTGAATCCACCCAAACAGTCCACAGAGTACAGACTCAGGACAAAAAGGAATAATGTTTAGTGCAAGGTAAAGTCCAGTAAAGTCTGATTAAAGATAGTCTGAAGGTCTCCAATGAGGTAGATGGTAGGTCAGGACTGCTCTTTCGTTTCAGTTGCCTGAATAGCTGGGAAGAAACTATCCCTGAATCTGGAGGTGTGTGTTTTTATGCTTCTGTACCTCTTGTCTGATGGGAGAGGGGAGAAGATAGAGTGACCAGGGTGAGACTGGTGCTTGATTATGCTGATGGCCTTGAAGTGTAGATGGAGTCAAGGCCTGTTCCTGCGTTCTATGCCTGTGTTCTATATTCTGTTCCAGATGAACATGGGGAAAATGCCTTGGGATAATCTAGCACTGAAATCATCTTGAGATTTTTCCAACTCCAGGAGCTAAGTAAACTAACTGACGTTGCACAGAGTATCCAGGAAAATAATTCTCCTGTTTAAACAACGGGAATGTTTGACTGTTCATAAGTTCATGTCATAGGAGCATAGAAACATAGAAACATTGAAAATAGGTGCAGGAGTATCCAGTCTATCCAGTCTTTCCTCATATGAAATTCCTGACATCCCAGGAATCAGTCTTGTGAACCTTCTCTGTACCCCCTCTATGGCAAGAATGTCTTTTCTCAGATTTGCAGACCAAAACTGTACGCAATACTCCAGCTGTGGTCTCACCAAAACCCTGTACAACTGCAGTAGAACCTCCCTGCTCCTATACTCAAATCCTTTCGCTATGAATGCTAACATACCATTTGCTTTCTTCACTGCCTGCTGCACCTGCATGCCTACTTTCAATGATTGGTGTACCATGACACCCAGGTCTCGTTGCATCTCCCCTTTTCCTAATTGGCCACCATTCATATAATAGTCTACCCTCCTGTTTTTTGCCACCAAAGTGGATAACCTCACATTTATCCACATTATACTGCATCTGCCATGCATTTGCCCACTCACCCAGCCTATCCATGTCACCTTGCAGCCTCCTAGCATCCTCCTCACACCTAACACTAGGTGTTAGGCAGAAAGGCCATTTAGCCCATTGAGTTTACTCTGCCATTCAATCATGGCTGATCTATCTTTCCTTCTCAACCCCATTCTCCTGTCTTCTCTCCATAACCTCACTCCCTTACTAATCAAGATTCTCTCAATCTCTGCTTTAAAAATACCCAATGACTTGGCCACCACAGTCATCTGTGGCAATGAATTTCATATATTCACTACACTCTGACTAAATAAATTCCTCCTCATCTCGTTTCTAAAGGTAGATTTCTTTATTCTGAGCTTATGGCCTCTGGTCCTAGACTCTCCCACCAGTTGAAAAATCCTCCCCACGTTCACTCCATCCAGGCCTTTCACTAGTTAGTAAATTTCAATGAGGTGACCCTTCATCCTTCTAAACTCCAGCGAGTACAGGCCCAGTGCCTTCAAGTTCATCATATGTTAACCCATTCATTCCTGAAATCATTCTCGTAAACCTCCTCTGGACCCTCTCCAACGGCAGCACATCCTTCGTCAGATATGGGGCCCAAAACTGCACACATTTCTCCAAATGCGGCCTTACCAGCGCCTTATAAAGCCTCTGCATTACAACCTTATTTTTGTGTTCCCAAGTCCCTTTGTATCTCACATTTCTGAATTCGCTCCCCAATTCAAAAAATGTCTGCGCCTTTATTCCTACTACCAAAATGCATGACTCCACACTTTGCTACATTTTATTCTATCTGCCACTTCTCAGCCCACTCTCCCAACTGGTCCAACTCCTGGTACACAAAAGGCTGGAAAACTCAGCGGGTGCAGCAGCATCTAAGGAGCGAAGGAGATAGGCAACGTTTCGGGCCGAAACCCTTCTTCAGATTCCATCTGTTTTCCTTCTGCAGAGTCCCTGCTTTCTCTACAATACCTCCTCGCCCATCTATTTTAGTATCATTTGCAAAGTTGGAAATAAGGCACTAAAGATAGGTCCTTCTATTCTGTGGCTGTGCCCTCTGGTCCTAGACTTTCCTCTCCAAATCCACTCTATCCATGCCTTTCACTATTCTGTATGTTTCAATGAGGTTCCCCCTCATCCTTCTAAACTCCAGCGAGTACAGGCCCAGTGCTGACAAGCGCTCATCAGATTTTACTTCGGAGTCATGTGAGTGACTACGTGAAGAAGGCCGTCAGCCCACATGCGCGTCATTACGTCTCACGCATGGCGCCGCGGCTGGCTGGCAGGCGTGTTGCTACTCCAGCGGTACGTTTCAAACCTGAAGGTAAGTTTCAAATGTATTTTCAGGTTGTGCTTTTACCTCACAGGAAGCTCTCTACAGAGTTCCTGCTGGACGTCGTTCCGGGGAACCCCGACTCCGCAGGGAAATCCGGCTCGGAGACCGCGGGAAATCCCGGCTCCGCTAGGGGAACCCAGCTCGGGGAAACCCGGAAGCGGAGACCACGGGATATCCCGGCTCCGGGATAGGAACCCAGCTCGCGGACAACCCTGCTGCGGAGACCGTGGGGTATCCCAACTCCGCGAAGGAAAACTCGGCTTGGGGCGAAACCCGGCCATGGTGACCGCCGGCTGCGGAAGCCACGGGAAATCCCGGCTCCATGGGAAATACCGGTTCGGCAGGCCAGTTAACATTGAAATAGTCCGACCAGGAGGATTCACCTCCTGCAGTGGGAGCATCTTCGGACGTTTCTTTGCCGGATAGAGCATCTCATGGAGAGCTGTTCCACCTGATACTCCAAGGAAAGGAACAATACCAGCGTGGGTTTCGGGGGCCCGCGGCAGCGCCTGGTACAGGGCTGCATTATATCTCCCTCTCTGAGGAGAGGAGCGTAGGTAGTCAGTGTGTGACTGACTCCAAATTCAGAAGTGTGTCCGTGAAACATACTGGAGGGCATGCGCGAGGTCAGAATTCTGTCATGGCATTAAGGATTGCGATATCCACGCAAACGGAGGAGCCGCTGCAAGAAAAAGTTGGCTTCCAGCCTATGGCAGAAAACCTGGAACGTGGTAAGCATCTATGACCTCACGTCACATCATTACAGACAGAAGCCGGTGGCAACTTGAAAGCTGATCCTCTGGGCAGAGGTCTTTTAGGCAAATGCCCAAGCCGGCCCTGAGGGATAATGTGCAATCCACGCACCCCAGCAGTCCTATCCTCCAAATTCAAGGATGGAATGAAAACCTGAGGACGGTTACAGAACTCACACGGGGTGTGTGGACTTGTTAGGTGTGGTAATAGATACACAGTTTTGCAAGTATGTCGAGGCATTGGGTCACCCTTGATTAACTCACATTCACATATGCAGTTAATTTTAAATGGGAAACTTCGTTACTGTCTAATAACGGATATTCCATAGGATACTTTATGGCAAGCATCGATCTCAAAGATGCATGCTATTCAGTTCCCATTCACAGGGTTCACCGAAGATATTTGAAATTTAGCTGGAGACCAACGATAGCAGTTAAAGCGTTGCGAAATGGGCTAACTTCAGCTTCCAGGTTGTTTACCAAATTACCAAGCCAGTGCTTGGTCTGCCCAAATCTCAAAAATACATATTTATGGCCTATCTGGATGATATTCTAAAATGCTGAATCTTGCTAAATTAGCTGTTTTCAGCCACAAAACTCATATTTGAGAAATTGTGGTTTCTCATCCATCCAGTTAAATTTGATACCAACTAGAGTTGTAGATTGCGATGTACCTTTAACTCTATTAATTGTCTGTGACTCCGCCCTGGGGCATGAGATTGTGGCCAGTGTAAATTGGCAATTTAGTGGTTATTTTCAACAGATATATGCTATTACCAGCTGAAGCTATAAGTCACAATGATAGACAAACAATATTCAGCATTGCTTCAGTATTTTTGGTCATTTTTACCTTCAGTTATGTTACAAACTATTGCTAGTGCTCAAAGATGGAGAATTACTATCCCATCTCTAGTCACAGAGGCGGATGGGATGTGCATGAGTTACCAATCCGTCAGTTATGTGGTATCTACCTAAAATCACTAGGTGCATTCTATGGGTTAAAGGTTTATTGTGCGAATATGCATATCTGCATGCTCACCTACAAGTTGACACACTACGCTGGTGGCATATTTTAATCACATGGGTTCAATTAAGTTAATATCCTGTGATAGTTTGCCTAACCTCATTTGGCGCTGGTGTATCATCATGTTAATCAATGACAACACAATGAATGTTGGATCACAAAGTATTTAATGACATTATGGATTGATGGAACACCAAATATCGATTTGTTTGCATCTAGTCTCAATCAACAGTTGCAAAATTTTCTGGCATGGCGGCCATTCTCAGGGGCAGTGGCGATGGATGCATTCTCGCTACACTGGGGAGGAATGTTCGTTATGTCTTTCCTCCATTTTGCCTCATCAGTCGGTGCTTGCTTAATAACCAGCAAGGCTCCGCCTCAGGCGTGAAACTGCCTGACTGGCCTACACAGCCATGGGTCCCCTCATACTGCGAATGATAACAGAGCCTTTTATGGCTGTTCCCAAACACAAAAATCGGCTGGTTTACCCCGTGACTGGGGAGAACCATCCTCTACATGAGCGAATCAAATTGTTGGGTTGCAGACTATGAGAAGACCTTTCCTGGGATACGGACTGTCGGGTTGTACGGTGGATGTAATCACTGCGGCCTGAAGGGATAGTACCAAGAAACAGTACATCTCCTATATCAAGGAATGGTAAGGGTCCTGTTTATAGTCCAATATATCGTATGACACGGACGTATAACAGATGTCTTGGTATTCCTCTCAAAGCTATATTTCACGAGAGATGGAGTTATACATATTATGCCAGTAGTGCCTTGTGGTCCTACTTCCTGCTGGGGTCGGCACACCACGCTGTCAGGTCTCGACCTCTGATATCCAGATTTATGAAGGGTATTTACAACTCAATTTCCCCCCATGGACCTTTGGTTGTGTGTGTGGTCACACATCTACAACAGTCATTATGTCACCTAAAGCCTTAAAGGCTCTGAACTAGCAATGTTGTTAGTTACAAAAAACCTCATACGGCTGCAACAACATCAGCAGCGAGGGTTGTGAATGTTTTGCTGGACCTCATCCTAGTGGCTGCAGGATGGTCAAACCAGCGAATTTCCAAATGTGTTATAATAAACCCATTTGCCAGACCGGGGGTATTTACCAATATTATTTTTAGGTTATATTTTTAATCCCTCCTGGATGAGTGGGATTACTATTATCATCATTAAAAAGCACCAGCATGTTCCAATTTATGTCATGCTTTATTAAATTTCACTCATCCCTGGTCAATTGATGCGGTGTGTGACGCATGGACTCGTTTCCAGCGTGAAATCACAGAGCTTCAAAATCTTCACGTGACTCCAAAGTAAAATAGTAAGATTAAACGAGAACGTACCAGTTTGAAGTTTGATCTTTATTTTATGAGGAGTTACGATGAGAAATTACGTGCCCTCCGCTCCCAATCCTCTCTCATAAAGATCAGCTGGTAGTTTTCTAGGTTCTCGAATCTTACTATATTCAGTTCATCAACTGTTATCTGTGATTTCACACCGCTGCTTTGAAGATTGACACGCATGCGGGCTGACGGCCTTCTTCACGTAATCGCTCACCGTAACTCCACATAAAATAAAGATCAAACTTCAAACTGGTAAGTTCTCGTTTAATCTTACTATCAATCCTCTTTGGCTGGCTTTCTGCTCTGGCCTGTTGTACTGATTCACCTGAAAGCCGTTCCCTGTCTTTTTCCCAACGAAAGGTTGCGGCAGGAGCAGTTTTCCCCTGGCAAAAACGCAAAGCTGTACCCATCACTTCCATGAAAAATTTGAATCTAGATTTCAAATGAAGCTCTATTTGGTTTGAAATTTAAATCGGACAAATAAAACACATCACTGAATCTTGAATGACGTCCGATTCCACTTTGCCCTGAAAGGCATAACACGGACTCAAAAATACAATCCAATTTCTATTTGAGGCACTAGAGTGCATGCCAAGCATTCTTCAAATGTTAAAACACTTACCCAGAATGTTTCGGATGGCTTTGGAAATTGTAGTTATTAATGACCAGTAAACCACATCACCTTGGTCACTCTACCGCTGACCCTGTGCCAGTTTGCCTAAATTTTTCTCGTTCAAAGTTATTCACCTATAATTTAATTGCAACCCCTCATTTTTTTCTCATTACCTGGATGCGTGAGACTAATGTCCAGTAAACTTCAACAACTAATTGTAGTCATACAGCATGGAAACAGGCCTTTTGGCCCAACTTATTCATGCCGACCAAGATGTCCCATCTAAGCTGTTCACATTTGCCTGCGTTTGGTCCATATCCCTCTGAACCTTTCCTATCCATGTACCTGTCAAAGTGTTTTTTAAATATTATAATATTACAAGATATACTGGTTTAGTGGTCTGAGAAACGACTACTGGAGTTTTAAACAGATCTTTATTCAAAAGTTCGATATCCAGTATACAGGTTCTTCAGGCACGTCTGCCCTGTGGTCGGCGCTGAACTAACGCGCGCAAATGAAAAACCGCGCAAAACAAGCAGCCCCTCCCGAGTCACGTGACCGCGGCTTCCAAACGCCGGGTTCGATATATGCGTGCGCTAGCGGGCACCGCTACACTGGCTTCAATTACCTCCTCTGGCAACTCAACTACCAACTCTGGCAGCTCAGTCTATATACCCACCATCCCCTGAGTGAAAATGTTGTACCTCCGGCTCCTATTAAATCTTTTCCCTCTCACCTTAAACATATACCTTCTAGTTCTTGATTTCCCTTCAGGTCACTCTACAGTTAACACTGTGTCAATGGTTCAATGGTTTAATGTTGCTTTTATTGTCAGCAAATGCAGTGACATTATTTTCTTACATACAGTCCAGTACAGTATTCCCATACCTAAGCACATCCTCGATTAGCAAGTGTACAGAAAGTGTCTACTGATCCCGCATACAAGAGGCGCCATGTTTTGGCTCAATTTTCAAAGTCCATGTTATAGTTCTTGTGAGCGCGGAAACAGGCCTCTCGGTTCACTGAGTCTGCACCGACCACCGATCATCTCGTATACTAACAGTATCCCTCACACTAGGGACAATTCACTATTTTTACTGAAGCCAATTAACATACAAACCCGTACTTCTTTGGAGTGTGGGAGGAAACCGGAGAAAACCCACACAGTCACAAAGAGAACGTACAAGCTCCGTACAGACAGCACCCAGAGTCAGGATCGAACCCGGGTCTCTGGTGCTGTAAGGAGGCAACTCTACCGCTGAGCCACTGTGCCACCTTAGAGATGTCTGTCTGTCAGGGAATGTTGCCGACTGGCCCATTCCAGACTGCAGGAGTACATGCTGATGGACTCACTGAAGCTTGGTGCAGCCAATGCTGAGGCTCTGTGGGGGAGGACCACAGTCAAGGGTCCTTCCGCTGCTGGGCATTGAGGGTCAGAGTCTGTTTTTTGTTTTATATATATACATTTTTTCAGAATTTAAAAAAAAATAAATATATATATATATATATATATATATATATATTTATTTATATATATATATATATATTATTTATAAAAAAATAAATATATATATATATATATATATATATATATATTTATTTATTTATTTTATTCTGAAAAACGTATTTTTGGGGGGGAAAATTGTATTGCACATGCCTTCCACTGGCATAAACCATAAACACCCCCCCCTTTTCAGTCATGTTTTAGTGGAATACTCTTAAGATATGGTTTATATAGTGTGGTATGATTCTGATACATTGTTGTACAGACACTGCAGTTCAATTGAAAGTTGCTGCCTTCAGTAAAGGATGTTCTGTTCTAATTCATACTGGTTGCCTGTATTTACAGTAACATAAAATAAACGCACATTGACTGAGAGATTAGAGCTGCTTGGGGAATCTAGTTGTTTATTCCGAAGCCTAATTGGTCATCAATATTTGGGCCTTCAATGTTTAATTTTATATATTTTTGGAATATTGCAAGGAAGGTTCTTCCCCATCATGGTTTCCACACCTTACTGCACAAACCACTTTATTGTTGAGTGCTTTCCTAGTGAAGACTAGCATTGTCAACATTCCACATCAGGCATGGAAACAGCAGATTCAGGGGCTGATTGTGTTTCTGGGAATGCATTCCCTGCATTTTTGTTTTCTTCAATATCCAAGCACAATGACCCCTGGAAGCACGTCAGTTAAAGAGTCATAGTCATACAGCACCAAAACAGGCACTTCCATCCAACTCATCCAAACCGACCATCTATGTTAGTCCCACCTGCCCACATTTGGCCCATATCCCTCTCAACCTTTCCTGTCCAAAGGTCTTTTAGTTGCTGTTACAGTGCTTATAGTACGTTAGGGCGGCACAGTGGCGCAGTTGCTGCCTTACAGTGTCAGAGCCCAGAGACCTGGGTGTAAACCTGATTACGGATGCTGTCTCTACGGAGTTTGTACGTTCTCCCTGTGACCGAGCGGGTTTTTGTCTGAGTGCTCCGGTTTCTTCCCACACTACAAAAAACATACAGGTTTGTAGGTTAATTGGCTTCTGTACATTGTAAATTATCTCTTGTGCCTAGAATAGTGCTAGTGTATGGGGTGATCACTGGTTGGCTGAAGGGCCTGTTTCCATGCTAAAATCATTCCATCTCTATAGTCTAAAGTACTTGCCTCAACTACTTCCTCCGGCAGCTCGTTCCACATACCCACTGACCACCCTCTGGGTGAAAAGGTTACTTCTTGGGTTCATATGAATCCCTTTCCCTCTCACCTTAAATCTATGTCCTCTGATTCTTGATTCCCTTAGCATGAATAAAAGACTGTACATTCACTATATCAATTCCCCTCATCAGTTCCAGGTGTTTTTCAGCAATACTGACAAGGAATAAACCTGTATTCATTCAGATATGCTATTACAAGCTATCACTATCTGAATGTAAGATCAAAAATACTTTTTGTACAGAGGGAGATTTTTTAGGATTTATTGCTTTCAGCGGGTCTACTTTTAACGGAACCATTGTTCCTGTTAAAATGGGGGGGGGGGGGGGGAACTCAGCAACTCCTACTTAGTTGTTTTCCATAAGGCTTTATTTTAATCGTGTTGGAACACATCCTTCTCTGAAAAACAGTGTAAAGTGCAGATCATATTTTAAGTTTGAAAGCAACCTTAAGTGACAATGTGGTCAGGCACACAAAGTATTCACTTAGGAAACAAAATGCTGGAGTAACTCAGCAGGTCAGGCAGCATCCTAGGAGAACATGGATAGGTGAAGTTTCGAGTCGGGTCCCTTCTTCAGACCGACACTCACATCAATTAATTTAACCTGGCTACAGGGTAACAGTGGATGCAAACAAAACCTTGAGACTTTAGTTTTACTTCAGTTTAGTTTAGGATTGTCACGTGCACCGAGGTAGAGTGAAAGTCTTTTTTGTTGCATACTATCCAGTCGGCCAAAAGACTATACATATTTACAATCAGGCTGCCCACAGTGTAGAAACACTGGACAAAGGAAATAACATTTAGTGCAAGATAAAGTCCAGTAAAGTCCAATAAAAGATAGTCTCAGGGTCTCCAATGAGGTAGATGGGAGGTCAGGGCCGCTCTCCAGTTAGTGATAGGATGGTTCCGTTGCCTGACAACAGCTGGAAAGAAACTACTCCTAAATCTAGAAGTGTGCGTTTTCACACTTTCATACCTCTTGCCTGCGAGGAGTGGGGAGAAGTGAGAGTGACCCGGGTGAAATTCACCATTGATTATGCTGGTGGCCATGCCGAGGCAGAGTGAAGTGCAAATGGAGTCAATGGAAGGGAGGGAGGGTGGTTTGTGTGATGGTTTGAGCTACTTCCACAATTCTCTGCAATTACTTGCAGTCTTGGATGAAGCTGTTCCCAAACCATGCTGTGATGCATCCCGATAAAATGCTTTCTACGGCGCATCTGTAGGGACTTGCGAAACTTCCTAACAATCCTGATAGTATCGACCAGGAAATGGAATGATCCCAACCAAAGAAGGATAATGTACGGAAGGAGATGCTAACTTGAGGGCTGAGAAAAATAATTATTTAGGCATATCATCTTAACGTGACCAATAACATATTTGAGAAGTAATTACTTTGGTTTGCTTTCCGGTTTCCAGCAATTAGGAACATTGTAAACAACTGAACTCAAGGCTGCAAGATAATAAGTTTCATCATGGTCACAATTTTAATTTGTTCCATTGCATAATGTAAACATGTAGCTGGGTGTTATTGTAATTGTAGTCCTTACACTTAGTTCCAGCTACAGAAAAGTAACTGGCTTTGTTTTAAACCTGTTTTTTTTCACTGATTCTATTTTCTCCCAAATTAAGATTTTTGCATAGAAGAGGTTTAAGGTGACGGGGGAAATAGAAATCTGAGGGGTAGCTTTTTCACACAAAGGGTAATGAGTGTATGGAACTAGCTGCCAGAGGAGGTAATTGATGCTGGAACTATCCCAATGTTTAAGAAACAGTTAGACAGGTACACTGACAAGTTTGGAGGGATAAGGACCAAACGCTCAGGCAAGTGGGACTAGTGTAGCTGGGACATGTTGGCCGGTGTGGGCAAGTTGGACCGAAGGGCCTGCTTCCATCCTGTATTACTCTATGACTAAGATGCTGGAGTAACTCAGCAGGTCAGACAGCATCTCTGGAGAAGAGGAATAGGTGACATTTCAGGTTCGAACCCTTCTTCAGACTAAAAGAGGTGGAGGAGAGAAACTGGAGTTGTGAAAAAGCCTGAATAAATCAGTGCCGGCAACAGATTTTGCATGTTTGAAATCTGAGCTAATGTTTTGGAAACCATTAAAGTCTAATTGAAGGGTACACAAAAAGCTGGAGAAACTCAGCGGGTGCAGCAACATCTATGGAGCGAAGGAGATAGGCAACGTTTTGGGCCGAAACCCTTCTTCAGATTGTTACCCTCAATAACCTCTCCCTTCCCCCCAAAGTCTAACTCAATCTGGTTCTAATCTGATATCCACAAATAGATGATTTCCCCCCCAGGAAGTACGGGGAAATCCAACTTTTGGTAACCTCTACAAACCGCCCCTCCTTCCTCTTTCTCCCCCACCCCCCTCCCCCCCCCCACCCCGACCCCTAGTTGACCATGCACCTTTCTCCCCTCCAAACCCTCTCCACCTACATTCCGAAACAATTCGCACCTCGTCAATCCTCTAACGTCCTCTAGGAGTTTCCAACTCTTTAATCCTTTTGTCTCGCACCTTGAGTGTGTTCATGGAGTCATAGTCAAACAGCGTGGAAGCATGTCCTTTGGCCCAATTTGCTGACCATCTTGCCCCATCTGCACTAGCTCCACCTGCCTGCACTTTGCCCATATTCTATTGGTCTACTTGCCCAATTGTCTCGTACACGTTATGATAGTATTTGCCTCAACTATATCCTCCAGCAGCTCGTTCCATACACCCACCAAAAGTTACCCCTCTGGTTACCCCTCTAGTTCCTATGTTTAAGAAGGAACTGCAGATGCTGGAAAATCGAAGGTAGACAAAATTGCTGGAGAAACTCAGCGGGTGAGGCAGCATCTATGGAGCGAAATAGGCGACGTTCAGAGTCTGAAGAAGGGTCTCGACCCGAAACGTCGCCTATTTCCTTCGCTCCATAGATGCTGCCTCACCCACTGAGTTTCTCCAGCATTTTTGTCTACCTCTGGTTCCTATTATATCTTTCCTCTCTTCTTAATCCTATATCCTCTGGTTCTCGATTCTTGCTCTGGACAAAAGATTCTGTGCGTTTACCCGATTATTCCTCTACTGATTTTGTATGCTTCTATAAGATCGCCCCTCATCTTCCTGCGCTCCTATTTTTCTGCCCCCTTATTTCCCTCCCTACCATCTCCTTCGAACCATCTCTCTCCTTTCAGCTTTACATTTCACTTATTTCAGTTTAGGGAAACTGCGTGGAAAGAGGCCCTTCGGCCCACCGAGTCTGCGCCAACCAGCGACCATCCATACACTTGTTCTATCCTACTAAGGACAATTTACAGAAACCAAATAACCTACAAATCTGCCAGCGTGTCTTTGGGAGGAAAACTGAAGAAAAACCCACGGTCGCAGTGAGAACGTACAAACTTCATACAGACAGCACCCATAGTCAGGATCAAACCGGGATCACTGGCGCTGTAAGCAACTCTACCCCTGCACCACTGACTCTTCTCTCCTTATTTGACACCTTTTTATCTCCCATGCACCTCAAGCCTTTGCAACTTAAGGGGCTGTCCCACTGCGGCGACCTAATTGGCGAGTTTAAAAGAGTTAGCCCTCGACTCATACTCACAGCATGGCCGACACGAGGTCCTAGGAGGTCTTTGTAACTCTCCTTCATGCTCGAGAGTAGTCCCCGCGTGCTTGAGGATTCAGCTAGGTCGCGTTGTTTTTTTCAACATGCTGAAAACTGCCCGCGAGTAAAAAAAGGTCGCCATGGAAAAAAATCAATATTATTTTTACTCGTAGGTTTAGTCGAGATAGGTCCTAGTTGGTCATAAGGCTATCAAAGGTAGTCGAAGGTAAAGCTTGTTGAGAAAAAAAGGTCAGTAAACTGACCGGTAATGTTAAATGCCCGCTAAACTTTATTAAAGGTTGTCTGGCTTCTTAAAAGTGTCTTCTCCTTCTCCCCCCCCCCCCCCCGCCTCTCCACGCGGACTTACCGTAGTGTGCCAGCCGTCTTTTACCTTCCTGTTCATCGTGGGTGCGCTCCCCCACTTTCCCTGGCCCCGCCTTTGCGATGTGTTTGTGTGTGTGTGTGCAGACGGTCGATCCGGCTCGCGGTTTCATCGCTGACAGTCGATCCAGCTCAAGGTTTTTCAGGCAAGTGCCCTCGAGCTTGAAGGTCGAAGACAGTTGCTGAAAAGTCACGTTAGTGGGACTGGCCCTTTACTCCACCCATCTGCCTATCACTCATCTCCCTCACCTGTATCCACCTATCACTTGTCATGCTTTGTCCTGCTCCCTCTTTTCCAGCTTTCTCCCCACTATGAAATGTTTTTTCTGTCCATTTCCCTCCACAGTTGCTGCTCCTCTTGTACTTCCAGATTCCTGCATTCACAGTCTCTTGTGCCTCCTGTAAATTTATTGTTGTGTTTTTAATGCCAGTGTCTAAAATCCGAACATTAAACCCCCCAAAACAACTAACATGTTGAAAAATATCACATTGAAGTGCTAATAAATATTTATATGTCATGAATCATTCCAGCAGAAATTTATCACCATTGATTTATCTGCTCCTTGAGTTTACATGAACTACTTTTACATGTCATTTGCAAATAAGTCATTGAATTTAATTAAGCGGTTGATCACGTAACAAAATACAAAATTGCTTTCAATCAGGGAAATAAATGAACTGGTTGTGACCTAGAGATGGAGTTCATCTAATTTCAGATGCATCAAAATTAATCTGTCAGGATTTATTTTTGCTTCATCGAACTCGGGTAGATGCACATCCTAAGCATAATCAAGGACCAGTGTCATCCCGGTCACTCCCTCTGTTCTCCTCTCCCATTAGGCAAGAGGTACAGAAGTGTGAAAATGCACACCTCCAGATTCAGGGACAGTTTCTACCCAGCTGTTGTCAGGCAACTGAACCGTTCTCTCATGAGCTAGAGTGCGGCCTTGACCTCCTATTTACCTCATTGTCGACGCCATGATTGCATTCACGTATAATCTTTCCTTTGACCAAAAATCACACAAGCAAAAGCTTTTCACTGTATCTCCGTATATGTGACAATAATAAATTAAGCTAATAATTGCCCAAGCATTAACTTTAATTGAATGTTAATCACTGATTGTACATTCCCAATTCTCATGAATCAATGATATTTTCATTAACTTCAAGTCACATTTCGAGCAAGACATTGACTTCTTTGTGTTCTAGTCTGGCAAAACATGTATTGATCACTCGGGGGTTACACACAAAATGCTGGAGAAACTCAGCGGGTGCAGCAGCATCTAAGGAGCGAAGGAGATAGGCGACGTTTCGGGTCGAGACCCTTCTTCAGACGTTTTGAACATTTATTGTCACGTGTGAAATGCTTTGTCTTGCATGCTCTTTAATTGGATAATACTGGACATAAATACGGTCAGGTCAAACACAAGTACAACAGGTAGAACAAATGGGTAGAATGCAGAATATAGTGCAGAATTTATGAATGTAAAATATAATTTTCAGCATTCTCACGCATCAGTTCCACATACAAGGTCCAATGTTTGCAGTGCGGTAGCAGTGAATTGGACAGTACCCGAGCTTATGGAAGGGCCGGCTATAAGCCCGGGAACAGAGTGGAGGAAGCTGTTCCTGAGTCTGGTCCATTTTCCAGTACTCTGCTTGCAACTTTGATGCCATTGCATTTCAAGAGCTCTTCTGAATACTTCTTAAATGTTATGAAAATACCTAACTCCATCACCCCCTCAAGCAGTGTGTTCCAAATTTCCACCACTCTTTGAAAGACGATTTAATACATTCTTTTGAATCAGCTTCCATGTATCTTAAACTTGTGCCCTCTGTGCATTTTCGTGCCTTCTGCCGTACCGGAGCAGGGAGGAGTAATGTCTTTGATTATGTTGGCTGCTTTTCCGTGACAGCGTAAAGTGTAGATGGAGTCAATTGTGGAGAGTCTGGTCTGTGTGAAGGACTAGTCTATATCCATGACTCTCTACAATACTTGCCTTCTTTATCTAGGATATCTGGGTTATTTCCTTCTTTAGCTACAGTATAGACATAAAGCAGATAGATAATGGTACAATTATATAAAATACTTTTTCGAGCATAGACTTTAGAGATACAGCATGGAGACAGGCCCTTTGGCCCACTGAATTGGTGCCGACCGGCGATCACCCTGTACACCAACACTATCTTTGCACACTAGGGACAATTTATAATTTTTAACCAAAGCCAATTAAACTACAAAATTGGACGCCTTTGGAGTGTGGGAGGAAACTGGAGCACCCGGGGAAAACCCACTCGGTCATGGGCAGAACATACAAACTCCGCACAGACAGCACCCATAGTCAGGATCTAACCCTGCTCTTCGGTGCTGTGAGGGCAGCAGCTCCACCGCTGGAACACTATGTGCCATAGCTGGAACACTATGTACATTTCTAGTTACCGTATTATACAGGGCTGCCAACATTGGGTGAGAGTTGGGAGTGAGAAATTGTGAGTGACCAAGCCGGAGGGAGCAGAACGACTGGGGGGGGGGGGGGGGGGAGTGGGGAGGGTGTGAGAAGAGGGGGGAGGGTGTGGGAGGAGGGTGCCCCCCCCCCCTCCCATTGGTACGGAACTTTTGCATTTTTCAGCTTGCAATTGTGCAATATGGTGCATACTGTATTCATATGGTGCATATCAGTGCATGTATGGATATCAGGTTATAATCAAACACTTGGCCCAAGTTGACCAACCTGGGCCTCACTGCACACCTGGTACTACTCCTGGCCCTGACTCCAGTTGCATACCTTCTCTCATTCCTGTCCCCGAGTCCAGCCTTACCCTATTCTACCCTGATCATAGCTGCTTACCTGCTTAGGTTCCCAGTGCTGAACATTCCCATTGTCCCAGCTTTGACTGCACACCCAGAGATGCCAACCCTAAATTTAGTTCACAGTAACATTCAACCCATTTGTCCGTAAAAATGGGGGTTAATGCATTTCTCTCCGTACTCACTTGGGGTTGTTGCCGGCTGGTCTGCGCCTGCACACTGGTGCAGATCAGCGGGCTGCCGGCGGGCGGGTGCGGCACATGCGCACTTGGCAAGGTTGCCGGCGGGTCTGCGCATGCGCACTGGGTGGGGGTGGGGGGGACCGGTGATGGGGCTCTGGCGGCAAGAGAGTGCCGCTGATCGCGCGGACCGGCGCCGCCCGGGCTTTGGGCCGGGCGTGGCGTGGCTCGAAATGGCGCCAGGCCCGGCAACCCTCCCCCACTGCGCACGCGCGGCCACTGGGGCCCGGCAACCCTCCCCCACTGCGCACGCGCGGCCACTGGGGCCCGGCAACCCTCCCCATGCGCAGGCGCGGACACTAGGGCCCGGCAAAGTGCCGCTGATCGCGCGGGCCGGCAAACCGGGGACACATGGCGCCGGCGTTCACCACGGGAGGAACACCGGCGCGGCGGTGTTCCGTAACAGCATGTTTGGCTGCCGGAACACCGAAAAAGGTTATTTCGCCGGGATAAAATACGGCGAATCCGGGACACTTGGGCATCTCTGCACACCTAGTACTATTCCAGACCTTGACTCTGGATGCACACTTGGCCTTGCTCCTAGCCCCTTTGCATTGACAATATATCTGGCCCACACATAAAGCCCCATATCTGACGCCCTGGACTTAACCTATTAAGTTCAAGCCCACAGGTGCTTATCTAATGCAGTAATCCTTTATGGGGCACTTCACAGGCCAAATTATGGATAAAATTTGCTACATTCATTGGCTTCCTTGTTATCTAACATGCCAGTTACTTTGTCAAAGAAGTCATCAATTGGTTGAACACAATTTCTCATCCTTAAAATGATACTCACTCAGTATTCTGTTACTATTTGTTAAGGGCTTGGACACGCTAGAGGCAGGAAACATCTTCCTGATGTTGGGGGAGTCCAGAACCAGGGGCTCTCCCCCTCTCTCCCACCCTCTCTCTCTCTCTCTCCACACACTCTCTCTCTCTGTCCACACACTCACTCCCCTCTCCCTCCCACCTCACTCTCCCCCTTGCTCTCTCTTTCTGTCTCCATCTCCTCTTTTTCTTTGCCCCCCCTCTCTTTTTCTCTCTCCCCGTTTCCCTCTTTCCCCCCCTCTCTCTTCCCCCTCTCTCCTCCCTACCTCTCTCTCCCCCTCTGTCTCTCCCTCTCCCCGTCTCCTTCCCCTCTCTCTCTCGCCGCCTCCCTTGGAGAGTCTCTGTCCCTTCGGCACAGAGACTCTCACGGCAGCGGCGGAACGCTTCTGACACCTCCAAACTGAAGCTGCTCCATGGCCGGAGCTGCAGCGAGCGACTCGCCAGCCCCGCAAACACACGTCAGCGCCGGCAACCCGCATCTGTCTCCGCTGCTGCTTGTGCTTCCATCCCTCCCTCAGCCCCGGCTCTCGAACAACCGTGGCCCATGCAGTTTATCTGAGTTTTGACATTTTCGTTGATCACAGAATTTCTCACGACAGAGCGTGAGAAATTTGTGATCAGCGTGAGGGCGTGAGAATTTCTCGAAATGAGTGAGTCTCACGCTCAAAGCGTGAGAGTTGGCAGCCCTGTTATATGAAGGATGTGATTGCATTGGAGAGAGTGCAGAGGCCATGCACCAAGATACTGTCAAGGATGGAGCACTTCAGCTATGAAGACAGATTGCAGAGGTTGGTTTGTTTTCTTTAGAGTGGAGATGAACAGAATTATGGAAAGCTTCGACAGGAACAGAAAATCAATTCTCAAAAATATGAAGCATTACATAACAGAACGGTTTATTATCAGTGGGCATAGATTTAAGGTAACAAATAGTGAATTCAAAGGGATGCAAGGAAGATCCTTTCACACAAATAGCAGGGAAATCTCTCCACTTCCTCTTCTCCACTCTCCCATCAGACAAGAAGTACAGAAGTGTGAAAACACATACTTCGGATTCAGGGTCAGTTTCTTTCCAGCGGTTATCAGGCAACTGAACTATCCTCTTACCAACTAGAGTGGTCCCAAGCTACCATCTACTTCATTGGAAACCCTCGGACTATCTTTAATTAGAATTTACCTTGCACTATACGTTATCCTTTATATCCTGTATCTGTACACGGTGGTCAGCTCGATTGTAATCATGTATAGTCTTTCCACTGAAGGTAACAACGGGTCAAGCTGTATCTCTGGAGCATGCAGACCGGTTGCATCATGGTTTGGTTCGGAAACTTGAGCGCCCAGGAGCGGAGAAGACTACAAAAAGTAGTAAACACTGCCCAGTCCATCATCAGCTCTGACCTCCCTACCATCGAGGGGATCTATCGCAGTCGCTGCCTCAAAAAGGCTGGCAGCATCATCAAGGACCCACACCATCCTGGCCACACAGTCATCTCCCCACTACCTTCAGGTAGAAGGTACAGGAGCCTGAAGACTGCAACAACCAGGTTCAGGAATAGCTACTTCCCCACAGCCATCAGGTTATTAAACTCAACTGAAAAACATTAATAGACCATTATCTCTTTATTTACACTTTATCTGTTTATTTATTCATGTGTGTATATATTTATATAATGGTATATGGACACACTGATCTGTTCTGTATTCATGCCTACTATGTTCTGCTGTGCTGAAGCAAAGCAAGAATGTCATTGTCCTATCTGGGACACATGACAATAAACTCACTTGAATCTCGAATCTTGAACCTCAAGAAAAAAAAGGCGACGTTTCGAGTTGGAGCCCTTTCCGCTGACTGGATAACGCCAAACAAAAAACACAGTACACATGATACTAAACTAATCCAAACTAAATCAACTAAACTAAACAAATGGCCTGGAAGGGAGGGAACTGGCGATGTCAGATGTGAACAGCGAGGCCTGGGGTAATGCCTCCCACGCCGTCAAGGTTGGCTGTCGGAAGCACCCCTGGGACACAAAGATGGCCATAGGGGCTGACTGGACTTTGAACAATGGTGCCAGAAATGCGTAATATATGCAAAAAGAATTTCACTGTGCAGCTGCATAATGTCAAATAAAGCACCATTGAACTAAACTAAAACTGCCCACTGCAGTCTGAAGAAGGGTTCCGATCAAAAACATCACCTATTCCTTTTCTCCAGAGATGTTGCCTGACCCGCTTAGTTACTCAGCATTTTGTGTCTGTTAAACTAAATTAAAATCTGCATCACACTGCCCGGAGGGATGGTGGAGGTAGGTATTTTCATAACATTTAAGAAGTATTCAGCAGAGCTCTTGAAATGCAAAGGCATAGAAGACACAAGCCGAGTACTTGAAAATTGAATTAGTATAGATAGGAACGTGATAGCCAGCACATGCACTGTGGGTTGAAGGCCCTGTTTCCATGTTGGAAATGCACCAAATTCAATGTATTTTGCTTCTCTTTTGAAATTAGATCAAATATCTTTATCCCCCTCAGATTAAAAAGAAACAGTAGCCCTTATGGTTTATGGAACTGGCAATTTACTTATTAATAATACAAGAATAATTCTGAGGAACAATATAAACATTATTATTTGAATGTAGAAATAGTCACATTTTGTTCACAAGAATAAGTAATCACGGCTTGTACAAAATACATTAAAAAGTATTCTCTCCTGTACACAGGCAACTGTGTTGCAATCAATAGTGTGATTACAAATTCATTAAGCATGATTGACTGCAATGGTTTGACTTTTGTTTGTAATATCAAGTCCTATAAGCCCAACAAAATACAAACCAAATCCAAAATGTTTCTGCAATTCTCATGGCTAAAATCTGATTCATAATGACAGCCAAGGCTGCCTCTTCATGCCTTTCTAAGTCTCTGAATCCTTAACAACAACCAGCCTTAATTATACTCCACATTTTCTGTCGTTCTTAGCTGCTATTAATCTTCATCCAAGACGACCTCTGCCTTATTACATTTCATTTCACCGTTTGCTTCGACATTAAACAGATCACTATAATGCAATAAGACTTTTCCAAAAATATGTCATCAAAAAGAAAACTCGTTCTTGACAGCAACAGCAATGCATACTTATCGTCTTAAACGCAAGTCATTCAGAAAGAGCGAATATCTAGATTGTCTCAAGTGGGAAATATGTGAGCTTTGGAAAATAGCCCTTCAACCCTGCTCTGTAATACACAAATCTATATGCCCAATCCTTCGTTAGGACATTTTTGTAATCTTGCTCAATGTGCAAGGCATCATTTACTGGTACAGTTCAGTTCTGTTTATCTACAGGATTAAATAATTTCAAACTCAATTTCACAAAGTGGCACTAGATTTCACTTTGGATGAAAGGGCCTGCTTGAAGCGACGTTTTAAGTCTTGCATGTTTGGGGACTTTGGTCGGGGTATAATTGATCCCCTTCGTTTTTCGCCATTGTTGTTCATATGTAGCTTGCTAACCTCCCTGTGAATGTGTTGAAAGACATCGTATACATCCCCATAGTTTTCTCTGGTGGAGATCTCCAAGAAGGTTGTACCAAGTTCATTTGCTAGCTGGATGCCATCGTTGGTCTGGACTTGCCTGGCATGCAACAGGTCACTCTTGTTGGCCACGATGATCACGGGGACTTTGGTATCGGGGTGCATTTTGCGGATATGCTGATACAAGGGCCGAATCAGTTTGTAGCTGTTGTAGTCCGTTATTGAATACATCAGGATGAAGCCCTCTGCCCAGTGGCTACACCTGGAGACGAGGTCAGGAAAATGTGCACATTCACCTTGTACCTAAAAACAAAGTATTTTTATCATAAAATTGCACAACTCAGATAATAATTTTCTTCTCCCCACAGGTCATCTCATGTTAATAAATCAGTGGCGCAGCGATATTGCTGGCTCAAATGGCCAGAGACCTGGGTTCAATCCTAACTATGGGTGCAGCCTGTATGGAGTTTGTACATTCTCTCCGCGACCACGTGGGTTTCCTCCCACGCTCTAAAGACATACAGGTTTGTAGGTTAATTTGGCTTTGGTTATTGTAATTTGTTCCTAGTCTGCAGGAAAGTGCTAGTGTATGGGGATCGCTGGTCGGCGCAGACTCGGTTGGCTGGAGGGCCTGTTTCCATGCTGTATCTTAAGCTAAACTAACGTTGTAGGAGCAGAATTAGGCCATTCGGCCCATTGTGTCTACTCCGCCATTCAATCATAGCTGATCCATCTTTCCCACTCAACATTCTCCTGCTTTCTCCCCATAACCTTTGACACCCTTACCAATCAATAACCTGTCAATCTCTGCTTTGAAAATATCCAATGACTTGGATATTCATTGCCACAGCCGTCCGTGGCAATGAATTCCACAGATTCACCAACGTCTGGCTAATGAAATTCTTCCTCATCTTTTAAAATGTGTGTCCTTTCATTAGTGCAAATATACTGCAAAAGCTCAGAAAAGCGAATCCATTTTATAAGGTTCTATTAACGCATATTTTGCTCCGAATTCTGCAAATGTTTACCCTACTTAGCCAAAAATGTAATCTGCACATACCTGGATACAAGGTGTGTCTTGGACTTGCAGTGAAAGATGTTCCCCCTCAATTAGAACATGCCTTGAATAAAGATTTCCTAAAAGATAAAAGGAGTGGCTTGTTATAAATCATTTATTCCATTTCCAAAATATTGATTTACTATCATTCAAATTTTGATAAATTTGGGTTTGACAAAAACACACCTGTATTTGGTTCATAGTCACCAATAAACCTCTTGGTTAAGAATCGAACGATCAAGGCTGCAAGAAATAAACAATGTTAATATGGCTTTGCAGATACAAACCTGGTTATTTTTCATTTACATTTTACAAATGCTCATTGTAACTAACAGTGGGGCACAGATGCCATTGTGTCTGTCCAGTTTATTGAAATAGTAAAGATGAATGCAATATTTTTTTCTCCTGATTTTGTTTTCCATTTGTTATCTGACATTTAATGTTCCAAACAACAGCAACCCAAAAGGAGAGCAGAAAGACTGATCAAGGCTTGAAGCTATAGAAACAATGTTGTTGCTGGATCTTTTCACTATTGCAAGTGATGATTGGGTTAGGATTGGGTTGGCCCAAGAATAATTGGCACTGGCCTTTTGACAGCACTGGGCTTGTTCTCGCTGGAGTTTAGTTGGAACTTACTGAATAGTGAAAGGCCCGGAGTGGATGTGGAGAGGATGTTTCCACAAGTAGGAGTGTCTAGGACCAGAGGTCACAGCCTCAGAATAAAAGGACGTACCTTTAAAAAAAGGAGATAAGGAGGAATTTCTTTAGTCAGAAGGTGGTGAATCTGTGGAATTCATTGCCACAGAAGGCTGTGGAGGCCAACCAAGTCAATGGATATTTTTAAGACAGAGATTGACAGATTCTTAATTAGTACAGGCATCAGGGATTATGGTTAGAAGGCAGGAAAATGGAGCTGAGAGGGAAAGATAGATCAGCCATGATTGAATGGCAAAGTAGGCTGAATGGCCAAGTGCTGCTCCTATAACATACACAATTATGATGCTTCAAATCCAGAAAAAGAATAGGTATCACTTCGGGTCCATTCACACTAGCTCTATGTTAACCCACTTTCTCATCCACTCCATACACAATAGGGGGCAAGTTACAACTAACAAACATGTACATCATTGGAATGTGGGAGGAAACTGGAGCACCTGAGGAAACCCACGTGGTCACAGGGAGAACATGCAAACTCATGACAGCACCCAAAGTCAGTATTGAACCGACCCCTGACACTATGTGGCAGAAGATGTACCAGCAGCGTCGCTATGTCCCTCAGAATCTTCAATTTCATTAGTTGCCTCTTTCTCCAGCCCCCATCTCTTACCTCAACCTTTGCAGGCAGATCAGTAATGCAATTTTGAGTTTAACTAATGTACATTTGTCAACACACATTCATAGTGCTAACAGCGGTCCTTTTAAAAAGACAGTAACTACCTGGTGCAAGAATTCAGTGATTCTTTTTATAAATCAGTGAGCCTCAGCCAATTAGAGTTAATCAGGAAATAATTATCTTCAGCCATTCAATAGTTCCTGAAACCATGAAACCATCACCAAGTGCCGACCCAAAATGTCACCGACCCAAATGTTCTCTACAGAGGTTGCCCGCCCCACTGAGTTACTCCAGAACTCTGACCTTTTTTATAAGCCAGCATTCGCAGTCCCTTGTAGAAATAAGGAACTGCAGATGCTGGTTAATACACAAAAGGACATAAAGTCCTAGAGTAACACAGCAGGTCAGGCAGCATCACTGGAGAACTTAGATAGGTGACGTTTTGGGCTGGGACCCTTCTTCTTCCTTCCTCCTCTTGTGCAAATTGCTGCTCGTATTCTGACAGCATTCAACACAAGACCTGTGTGTTAGGATTGAACACATTTTCTTTCAAATCAGGATGTACTTATCACATTGAAGAAACACATGTTTCACTATTTCCCTCAGGCCTTTGCCACTGATTATCTTTCAGAATAACAACACTGAAACTAAACTATCCGGTCCCACACCTGCCTCCGCTGGTAAGCTGTGAATGCAAGATCCAACCTGATGGAAACAATCTAAGCTAATACATCAGCTCTGGTGTCTTTGAGATGAAAAAAAAAATGGCATCTCTGATGCATGAAAATATGCCACTGTGAGATATCTGAGAGCAGAGAAATTATCCTAATACCTTTCCATCAATAAACTTCACTCTTTCTCTTGATCCGGTTATAGACACTTTGCTTCACAAGCAAATAACCCGGCAAATGAGGTTTCGAGTCAGGACCCTTCTTTAGACTGAAGATAGACACAAAATGCTGGAGTAATTCAGCGGGTCATGCAGCATCTCTGGAGAAAAGGAACAGGTGACGTTTAGGTCGGAACCGTTCTTCAGACTGACAACAATTATTTACTGAAGACAGGTCCCAATGTTAAACGTCACCTATCCGTGTTCTCAAGAGAGAGTTAGATTTAGCTCTTAGGGCTAAAGGAATCAAGGAATATGAGGAAAGAGCAAGAACGGGGTGCTGTGTTTAGATGATCAGCCATGCTCATATTGAATGTCGGTGCTGGCTCAAAGGGCCGAATGGCCTACTCCTGCACCCATTTTTCTATGTTTCTAAGACCGGCTGAGTTATTCCAGCGCTTTGTGTCCCTTTTTCAAAACCAGCATCTAGAGTTCCTTGTTTCCATCAAGTATTTACCCTTCTCTTTTCTCCCAAGAAATCTCCAGACTCCCTTCTCCAGGGGATCTGGGTTTCAATGATGCAGTGGGAAGATAAAGCAGGGAATCGTTTTTGCCACACAAAGGCTGCCATTCGCCAGCATTGAAAATCCTTTCAACGGGGCCCTGGAGGAGATCCCTGACCATATACTTGGGTTAGACTTTATCCTAAACTTCAGGGGGAGTGGTTCCCAAATCAATGAATGGGAGTTTAAAATGAATTAGCACAAACTACTGAAGTAGGTGCAGTCTGAAGAAGGGTTCCAACCCAAAATATCACCTATCCGTGTTCTCCAGAGATGCAGAGTACTTTGCGCGTGTGTCTTTTTGATGTTAAATGTACAATGGGTTAATTAGCAGTTGGAGAAAATCGCTTCAATAGTAACAAGTTATACATGAACAAAAAATGTTTGCCTAGAGCCCACCTGGTGAACTTGCACAGCTGAATTAAAGCAGTGAAATTCAATTTCCTTGGTGATAATTCTGATATAAATTATTTTTTCATCCTTTAGGACTTTTTGCACTAAGGACCTCGACTACGTTTTTGCACTAGTGTCGGGGTTTCTAGTTTATTGTTGATTAAAAATGATCTATGTGTAGACACAAAGTGCTGGAGTAACTCAACTCAACGAGGCAGCATCTCTGGAGAGTTGGAATGGAAGACGACGTTTCGGGTGGAGACCCTTCTTCAGACTGATGTGTGTTGTGTAACAGGCCTGTTATACTGCTGCAAGTAAGAATTTCATTGTTCCTTTGACGATACAGATGACAATAAAATACTCGACTTGTGATAATACAGATCCTTTCAAAAGACAAACTGTTAATCGATTCTTACAGATCCACCCCTCGATATATTTCTTCCCTGTTGCAATGTGCTCTTACCTGTTTTCCCAACTGTGCTTGATCCCAAAACGGCGATCTTGGTGTCCCTGTTGGTGATATTATCGCCTGATTCCGGTATCGGGACTAACAGCAAGTTGGTCGACATACTATGGAAACGCATCAGTCCTCTCCACTGTGAAATCGACTGGGTGGAAGAGCAAGTCGCCGACACGCCCGGATAAAGGAGTGATATCTTGTAGAATAATCGTGTGTGTCCCTCCTCACAACTCAGAGCTAGTAAGTTTTCGTGGCTGTCAATTTCCTCCGACCGCTCTTTGTGAGTGAGCTCCCTGGTCCACATATATTGAGTGTGGCGAGCGAGCATCCTCCCACCGCTTGTGCAGACCAATAGAGCTCCTCTGACGAACACAATAACGGAAGTACATTCAACGCGTCCCCACGCACCAGCATCTCCATTGTGCCGCCACTGAGGTCAAGGGGACTAGAGATACATCGCGTTCTTCTGCTGCTGCTGGACAATGAGAGTCCTGCAGGGACACCCCTCAGACAAGGGAAGGGATATCATCCCGGGGGCGGGCGGGGGGGCACAAGAGTGTTTTGTGTAAAGACAGACAGAAGGGTCTCGACCCGAAACGTCGCCTATCTCCTTCGCTCCTTAGATGCTGCTGCACCCGCTGAGTTTCTCCAGCCTTTTGTGTACCCCCCATGAGCTAACAATACACATTTCACCCCTGGCATCGGGAAGAAGGTCCAGTAGGAATGTTACAACATTTTGAGATTTTAAAAATCAAGCCTGTAATTTATCCCATCAGATAAAGCATAAAAATAAGTTTAATTTGACACCTAATTCACTTTCATATCTTCAGTATTAAAAAAAGTTATGATCATTTTCATACTCGGAAATTAGCATCTTGTTCCCTATTGTGTTTCCATTAACTTAACACAAAAGCTGTGATCCAGGACAGTCAGTTGACATAAAAGCCCATAACTTTCTTAAAAAATAAGAGACTGAATGAAAGTTTCAGTTATTATAGATTGAAGCATTCTGAAACAAATATAATACATCTTACTTGGATGCCCTGAAATTAAAGCATATAATTAGTTAGTTACCTAATTGTAGATAATTACAAAATTGACCGTTGTGACAGTGTTACGACTCCCGAATGCAGGTACTTCAGAGCCGCATAACATAGTCAAAACCCAGGCTCAAGTTCAAGAAAATAGTATTTTATTTAGTTAAAACCCAAACCTGATTCAAACAACCCAGACAAGGACAAGAATAAACTAATAAACAAAGATAACAGTGCTCCAGCCAGCCTCGCAATGGGCCGTCGAACTAGAGTCTCTAACCTGCCTAAATGGAAATAACCCTGAAACAAAATACACAAAAACCCTCAGGTCAACCCTTATCAGTCCCAATTCAATATTAATTGACAAATGTAGGTAATAATACACAAAGTTCTATGCCATGTGGCCAGGCCTCCTGCAGCTCACACCAGCAACCTGCTCACGAGTCATGGTCGACGAAGAGAGAGAGAGTTCTGGGAGACTCCTGGTATTGAAGCTTTTGATGAATCACCTGTCACCTGACGCAGCTTGGCCAATCGGGTACAGAGCCTTGTCCCAGCCATGGGGCCTGCACTCAAGAGAGAAACATTCACCGGGTGGGGGTGGGGGGGGGGGGGAGTACCTAACACCCCCACAAAGATACTGAATAAGCTTCCGAAGAAACTATTCAGTGACAAAGGAACTTGCAGACACAAAAGATGCACTTCCCACATGATCACCGGTGGAAGAGGATAGCAATCCGGCTTAGTTACACCATTCACCTTCCGAAAGTCCGTGCAAAACCTGTCCTCCCCATTAGCCTTCGTAGCCAGTAGACACAGAGAACACGGACTACAACTAGGTTCAGCAATTGCATGCTGCAGCATATAGTCAACCTGACCTCTTAGACGTTGACGCTTGTCAGGGTTGACCCGATACGGATGCTGTTTAATTGGCGCAGCACCGGCCACGTCAATGTCATGCTGCAGCACAGACGTTTGAGAAGGCACATCCGAGAACAGTGACCCATTTGGCCCCACCAAAGCAAGCAGATCATCCCGCTGGCTTCCAGGCAAATGAGACAACCACAAGGGAAGCGACTCCAAAGCTTCAGAGTTGCACAGCTTTCCCTGCGTCACTGCCACCGACAACCGTGCCTCACCCACATCACCACCTGTGTCAGGGGTGCAGCACTACTACAGCCAAAACCGGCTTAGACAAAACCGAAGGACACAGCTCCTCCCCATCAACCTGTACATGCTCCTGCTCATGGTACTGCTTCAGCATGTTGATATGACAGAGCTGAGTCTTACGCCTCCGATCAGGGGTACCAATAACGTAATCCCTTGCACCAACCTTCTTAAACACCTGATAGGGACCACAATACCGAGCCTGCAGACTGGAACCAGGAATAGGCAACAACACCAGGACTTTGTCACCTGGAGAAAAATTCCTACTAGAAGCCTTCCTGTCGAACCAGCCCTTCATCCTAGACTGAGCAGAAGCAAGATTACCCATTGCCAGTTCGCATGCCCTCCGCAGTCTAGACCTAAAAGTACAGACGTGGTCTAAAATACTACGTTTTGAATCCTCCTGCAACCATTTCTCCTTCAGGACCCTCAACGGACCACGAACAGTATGCGCGAACACCAGGTCAGCAGGATTGAGCCCTAAAAATTCCTGCACGACCTCACGCACCGCAAACATAACAAGATGAACCCCCTCATCCCAGTATTTTTCAAACTCCAGGCAGTAAGTCCTCAACATGGATTTCAAAGTCTGGTGAAACCGCTCGAGAGCTCCCTGGCTCTCTGGATGATACGCACTGGAGTAACAATGTTCAATATCCAACAACTTCATTACCTGACCAAAAACCTTTGACATGAAGTTGGAACCTTGGTCGCTCTGCACAACCTTGGGCAAACCGAACAACGAAAAAACATGGCATGGCAGTAATGTTACGCAAAGGGGCTGAGGTAGAGGACCCACACAATCAACTAGCCACCTGCCACCTGGCAAATGGACAACACCTGCAACAACCCTGGCCAAAAAAATTCCGTAAGATACGGTCATACGACTTATTGGCCCCCAAATAATGTACACCCAGAGGTCATCATGAGCCAAACAGAGTATCTCGTCCCTATACCGACGAGGTATCACAATCTGATCAACCACGCTCCAATCATCATGCCCTGACATATCCAAGGGAGACCACTTTCGCATCAGCAAGCCATTCCTCAGAAAATACCCGTTTGCTGTGGAATCCATATCCCCCTCAGGTACCGCGCAGTCGAACAGATCCGATAAACCTGGATCACTCTTTTGCTCCTCAACCAGCCGGTCACGTGACAGCGACACCGGCACATTTTCAGACAAGACCCCATCTTGAGATGTAGAAACACCCTCCACAACACAGGATCCATCATCCTGATCCCTAAAAATGCTCTCACTCAGGTCCACTACATCAAACTTTGCCTGGCTCTTAGCCATAGCCCTTCGTGACAGCACAAGCTGTGAAGACCGTCGGATGCTGCATAGCCAATCCATCAGGTCTCTGCACCATCGGAACAGCCGTCACCTCAGGAGTAATGAGAACTCTACCCCCTGCCAAGTCATTCCACAAAATCACAGAACCTCCCGCAACAGGAAAACACGGCCATAACCCATCAATTACCCGGCCTGAAACCAACTCGGACTCGAGACTCACGGTATGCAAAGGCACTACCATGTCCTCCAACCCGAATCCTACCACAGGGACACTGGACCCAACCGATGACTCCCCAGAAAACGGCAGTACACTATCCAATATAAAGGACTGAGTAGCACCAGTAGCACGCAAGATGGATACTGGAACTCTATGACCCCCATTCTCTAGAGAAACAAAACCTTTCGTGATGAACGCAGAATAATTCCTACACTCATCAGACGCAGGCATCCCAGGAACCACAGGTGCTCTTTGTGTACCCACCAAAGCCACAGGCTTTGCATTTTTCCTTTGCAGGACGGAACACGACTTTAAAATGTGCCCGCTCCCTTTACAATAGTAACACACAGGACCTTCCTAAGTCCTGAAATCTCCGTCAACCTTATCAGCTCGGACCTCCCCCTGTATCAATGTGCTGACACTAGCAGGCTCAGAAACAGCTTTGACACTGCCACCGGCGACACCACCACGATTTAACGGCCGTGCACCAAAACTATAGGATCGCCCAACAAATTCAGTTTTATGAGTCAATACATACGCATCTGCTAACACCGCGGCCTTAGACACCTCCCGTTCCCTAGAAGAAACTCGGGAGGCATTCAATTCCTTCTCCTGCCGCTCAAGGCATTCCATTTCAAGCATGATCTCTTTCTCTCTTAAGGCCCTCTCCTCCTTTTTCCTTTCAAGCTCTGATTGGAGCATGAGCTCTTTCTCTCTCATTTCAAGCTCTTTCTCTCTTAAGGCCCTCTCCTCCTTTTTCATTTCAAGCTCTAACTCCTTCAATCGAATGGGGTCCCCCATTTCCTGACTAGGCTTTGTAGAAGATAGAGGACTGTCTGCACCAGCAGGCAATACCCCACTCCTCACCAACGCATAACTCCCAACTTTATAGCCTCTTTCTTCAAATGCTTATCAATAGGCACCTTATAGATCTCTGCCAGCATACACAAATGCTCCTTGGTACATTTATCAAACAACTCCCGACTAGGAGCCTCAGTAAATTCCTGTACTTTAAACTCCATATCAAATGTAGGACCAAACCACCAGCCAAACCCTGGGCACAAATGTAACCACAAACGGAAGAGAAAAAAAAAACACACAGACTCCCTCAGTCACCTGAAGCCTACCAAAAAAAACCCAAAACTCTAGGGTCCTCAAAGCTTAGGACGAGCCCCCATTTTGTTACGACTCCCAAATGCAGGTACTTCAGAGCCGCGTAACAAAGTCAAAAACCAGGCTCAAGTTCAAGAAAATAGTCTTATTTAGTTAAAACCCAAACCCGATTCAAACAACCCAGTCAAGGACAAGAATAAACTAATAAACAAAGTTAACAGTGCTCCAGCCAGCCTCGCAATGGGCCGTCGAACTAGAGTCTCTAACCTGCCTAAATGGAAATAACCCTGAAACAAAATACACAAAAACCCTCAGGTCAGCCCTTATCCGTCCCAATTCAATATTAATTGACAAATGTAGGTAATAATACACAAAGTTCTATGCCATGTGCCAGGCCTCCTGCAGCTCACACCAGCAACCTGCTCACGAGTCAGGGTCGACGAAGAGAGAGAGAGTTCTGGGAGACTCCTGGTTCGATGAGTCACCCGTCACCTGACGCAGCTTGACCAATCGGGTACAGGAGCCTTTAACCCCTTGATTCCTGACTCCCAGCCACGGGGCCTGCACTCGTACATAGCATTCACCGGGGGGGGGGGGGGGGGGGGGGGGGGGGAGTACCTAAGAGACAGAAATAGTAATAAACACCCCGACTGCCTTGAAAATTCGAAAATGTGATATTCTCAAGATCAGAACTTTAATATTATTGTAATGTTAAAACAAATAGTAAATACCCAACGAGAAAATCATATTCATCAGTGTCATCAAATCAATTAAATTCATCTAAATTCAATTACTAGGTCTAAACATCTATCCCATTCTTAAAAGGCTAAAAATAATGTTTTAAAAAGCCAATTTTTAAAAATAGATAATAACACAAATTCTAGATGTTAGATGTTCTTATGACATGATTGTGCAAAAAAATAATGAATTTGGTTATCAAGAGAGTGGATTGTGATCAAAGATCCTATAGCGGAGCAAGATAGACCACTCCTGCAAAATCCAATGGGCTGACGTGTAGTACGCAACAGAGCGTAACTTCCGTCATTTCAGTAACCCCGACTCTATCTTTGACCCGACCCGACTTCAGTTATGCGTTCAGTTAAAACAGCACATACCTTGTACAGGGAGGAACTGCAATTGCTGGTTTAAACCAAAGACAGACACAAAAGGCTGGTGTAACTCAGCGGATCAGGCAGCATCTCTGGAGAGAAGGAATATGTGATATTTCGGGTACTTTTTCGATAACTGCCATGACCCGTTACTAAGCGATTGCACCCTCCTCACTCCTTTACTACAAAAAAATAAACACTTTCATTTCCCCGGACAAGTGGAGGGGGGGACCCGAATGCTGCAAAAAACGTGATTTTTTTTGTGTGTTTTAAAACATTGCTGGAGCAGGGTTTGCTTTTAGAAAGAAGGTAGATACAAAATACTGGAGTTACCCAGCGGGACAGGCAGCATCTCTGGAGAGAAGGAATGGGTGGTGTTTCGGGCCAACAACCTTCTTCAGCCACTTTGTTTTGAGAAAACTGTGTTTGACCTAGACATTAAATGCAACATTCCTGTGAAGGGAGGGGGAGAGAGAGGGGAGAGGGAGAGAGAGGGAGAGGGGGAGAGAGGGGGAGAGGGGGAGAGAGGGGGAGAGGGGGAGAGGGGAGAGAGGGGGAGAGAGGGAGAGAGGGAGAGAGGGAGGGAGGGAGGGAGGGAGGGAGGGGGGAGGGGGGGAGGGAGGGAGGGAGGGGGGGGAGGGAGGGAGGGAGGGAGAGAGAGAGGGAGAGAGGGAGAGAGGGAGAGAGGGGGAGAGAGAGTGAGAGAGAAAGAGAGAGAGAGAGAGAGCTCTCTACTTAATCCAAGGGCAAGCGGACAGACAGACGAAAGCAACGATCATATAGGGTCAAAACTCTTCTTCAGACTGTCAGGGGAAAGAGGAACAAGAGATATAGACAGTACTAAGGACAAATGAATGGAAGATTCCCCTTTCTCTTGACTGTCTGTCTGAAGAATGGTCTCGACCAGAAATGTCACCAATACCGCTCTATGATCATTGCTTTCGTCCGTCTGTCCACGCGTTCGCTCGCTCTTGGTGCCGGCGCTTCTCCCCTCAGACTCCACTAAACAAACAAACACACACACACACACACACACACACACACAGCATGTCCGGCAGATCGGTGCGGGCCGAGACCAGGAGCGTCATCAAACAGGTCATGGCAGCTATCAAAAAAGTACGGAAATGGTAAGGGGGAAATTAAAAACAAATACCCGAAGGAAATGGATGTTTAACAAAAAAAAGGGGGCCGGTGTTCGCTCCGTGTCCGTGTCGGAAGGAAGGGTGGGGGGAGGATGGCGTGAGTGGGTGCAGGATTTTCTGGAGCTCTTTCCTAATGGCAATATTTTGTATGTTCAAAATTGATAAGGGAGACTAGGCAGGAATATCAAAATGATCACCTGCAGCTGAGAAAGGAAAAGATGATTTGTGTATAGAAACATAGAAACATAGAAATTAGGTGCAGGAGCAGGCCATTCGGCCCTTCGAGCCTGCACCGCCATTCAATATGATCATGGCTGATCATCCAACTCAGTATCCTGTACCTGCCTTCCCTCCATACCCCCTGATCCCTTCAGCCACAAGGGCCACATCCAACTCCCTCTTAAATATGGCCAACAAACTGGCCTCAACTACCTTCTGTGGCAGAGAATTCCACAGATTCACCACTCTCTGTGTGAAAAACGATTTTCTCATCTCGGTCCTAAAAGACTTCCCCCTTATCCTTAAACTGTGACCCCTTGTCCTGGACTTCCCCAACATCGGGAACAATCTTCCTGCATCTAGCCTGTCCAACCCCTTAAGAATTTTGTAAGTCTCTATGAGATCACCCCTCAATATCCTTGGAGAACATGGATAAATAGGTGACATTTCGAGTTGGGTCCCTTCTTCAGACTGTCATCAATTATTTACTGAAGAAGGGTCTCGACCCAAAGCGTCACTTATCCATGTTCTCCAGAGATGCTGCCTGACCTGCTGAGTTACTCCAGCAACGGGTCCTTTTTTATAAACCAGCATCAGCAGTTCCTTGTTTCTACTATTTTGTATAACTTTCGCAATATTGAATATATATTAAGACACTAAGAATATATACAGATAAAGGAGTGGAATTAGGCCATTTGGCCCAGCGAGTCTGCTACGCCATTCAATCATGGTAGATCTATTTTTCCCTCTCAACCCCATTCTCCTGCCTTTGACATCCTTACTAATCAAGAACCTGTCAATCTCCCCCTTAAAAATACCCACTGTCAATGGGCCGAATGGCCTAATTCTAGTCCAAGAACATGTGAACTCCCTAAGTAATGACAAGGCAGCCCTGTCTAAATAAGCATGGGATAGGATAGGGCAGTCCACTCCAGATAAAGCCAGACAGTCTGACTCAGGTACAGGGATGTAATGCTAAGACTTTATAAGGCGCTGGTCAGACACATTTCAAATATTGTGAGCAGCTTTGAGCCCCATATCTACCAGGGGCGGAAAACCCGGGGGGGGGGGGGGGGGCAAAGGGGACACGTCTCCTCCATGTTTTGAGAGATGGGGGATATCCCACCCAAGTTTTTGTGATCCGGATTTTAAAATCTCTGCTTTCCGCGGGACAGTGGAAATGTGTGTCCCCGTCCCCTCCATGTTTTTACAGCGAGTTCCGCTCTTGCTGAGGACGGATGTGCTGGCATTGGAGAGTCCAGAGGAGGTTTATGAGAATAATCCCGAAGATGATTGGGCTAACTTATGATGAGCACTTGACAGCTCTGTATCTGTATTCGCTGAAATTTAGAAGGAATAAGGGGCCACCTCATTGAAACTTACCGAATAGTGAAAGGTCTGGATAGAGTGGACATGGAGTGGATGTTTCCATTCGTTGGAGAGTCTAGGACCAGAGGACACAGCTTCAGAATAAAAGGACATGCATGAGGAGGAATTTCTTTAGTCATGCATGTGGTGAATCTGTAGAATTCATTGCCACAGACAGCTGTGGAGGAAAGGTCATTGGGTATTTTTAATGCGGAGATTACCAGGTTCTTGATTAGTAAGGGTTTGGGAAGAAAGCAGGAGAATAGGGTTGCGAGGGAAAGATAGATCAGTCATGATTGAATGGCAGAGTAGACTCGATGGACCAAATGGCCTAATTCTGATCCTGATTTATGAACTAATAAAGACAGGACAGTCTGATCCAAGTAAATGCAGGGTATACCGAAGATAGGCACAAAGTGCTGGAGTAACTCAGGGGGCCAGTTTGAACAAGTGTTCCAAACCAAAACATCACCCCATCCTTTTTCTCCAGGGATGCTGCCTGACCCGCTGAGTTACTTTAGCAGTTTGTATCTATCTTCTGATCCAGGTAAAAACAAGCAGTCTGACCAAGGTTAGAACAGGGTAGTCTGACCCAGGTGAGGACCCAACAGCACACTTTAATCCGCATAAGGGCAGTGGATCCGGATAAAGATGGGGAAAACATATAGAAACAAAGAACTGCATATGCTGGGTTATACCAAAGAAAGGCACAAAGTGCTGGTGTAACTCAACGGGTCAGGCAGCATCTCTGGAGGAAAAGGATAGGTAACTTTTCGGGTTGGTGTCCGAAGAAGGGTCCCGACCTGTAACATTGTGTATCCTTTTCCTCCAGAGATGCTGCCTGACCCGTTGAGTTACTTGAGCACTTGTCGACTTTAGGTAAAGATGGGGGAAGGACAGAATAGTCCAGTCCAGGTAAAGCTCAGGTAAAGATGGGACAGTCTGATTCAGCTAAGGATGGGGCAGGATAGTTCAGTGTGATCCAGGTAAGTACAGGGCATGGCTTTTATTGCAGTAAATCTGTACTAAAAAATACATGCAAAAGTTGGATTAAAATGTAAAACTACATTGAAATAGACAGTAACAATTCTTTGATGTTATCTGGATAAGAGCTGTTGTAAAGTTTAAATTGGATGTAAAAATAAACTTCAAGGTGGTCAATCCGAGAAAATCATTTAGGTGTGGTGTCATGATTATAATCATAATCATAATAGTACTTCATTAGCCAAGTATGTTTTGCAACACACGAGGAATTTGATTTACCGTCCAATCATACCAATAAAGAGCAACAATCACCCAAATTATTTTTTTAAACATGAACATCCACGACAGCGACTCACCCACATTCCTCACTGTGATGGAAGGCAAAAAAAGTTCAATCTTCTTCCCTTCTTTGTCCTTCCACGGTCAGGGCACTCGAACCTTCCGTTGACGGGACGATCTTGACTCCCGCAGCCGGCGGTCGGGCCCTCCGCATCGGGGGGATCTCGTCTCCCCTGGGCCAGGCGATTGGACCACGGGGCAGGGCTGGTCGCCCCTCCTGCGGCTCGGAGCTTCCCGACATCAGCCTCTACATGACACTGCGAGCGCCTCGATGGTGAAATCTGCAGGCCGCAGTTAGAGCGTCAATCCCAGACAAGGTAGGTCCACGGCCCCATGGTGGGGCTCAAAGTCAGTCTCGAGCAAGGCCGGCAGCTCCATGATGTTAGGCCGCAGAGCGACCGTCCAGAAAACCATCACATTTCAGGCAAGGTAAGATTGAAACAAAAGTTTCCCCCGACACCCCCGCCCACCCATCCACCACATAAAACAAACCAGAGAACATTAACACATACTTTTAAAACAAACTAAAAATGACCAAAAATACGAAAAGACAGGCAGACTGTTGGCGAGGCTGCCATTGCTGAAGGTGCCACCCGATGGTGATTCATTGACTGCAAATCCAGAAAACATACTTTCAGAGTCATCAAATCAGCAAATAACAGGAATCCTATCCGTCTTTACAACGTGGGCTGTATCATTCAATTGGACAGTTAACACCCACCAGTTTAATTTAATTGATATACTGTTGTTATGTTGAACACTAATATATGACAATAACCCTTGCATCGGTATAGTGAATGGTGCATATGGATGAACATAATTTTCATTTTGTTTTTATTTCTATTTTCCCATGATTGAATAATTCAGCCAGACTGAAATAATTTGGGTCTCCATTGGCCCATGTTTTCCTTTTCCCATAAGATTAAGTTTAAATTCAACTGGAGAAAAGATCAACTTAACATGTAGTTCTGTGATAGCTTACTCAAATGTTTATGAGGTTGGAGCGTCGAACTGCAAACCAACTATTATGAATCAAGGGTGTTTTATATTGCAATATGTACTAAAATGGAAAAAAATGAAATTCTACTTTGCGGCAGCATGGGAGGTATGTAAATACAGTACTCATAGATAATATAATAGACAAAAATAAGTTTAATAAATAAATAACTCAAGATTGTTCAACCCAGACAGTTCGTAGTTGAGTTTAGTTGGAATTTGTAGTGTTTAATAGCTTGATGATTGTTGGGAAGAAGCTGCTCCTGAGCCTGGATTTTATAGTTTTCGGACTCCTGTACCTTCTTCCCGATGGCAGGAGTGAAACGAGAGCATGGCCAGGGAGGTGTGAGTCTCTGATGATGAGACAGTGCCCCTCATAGATCCCTTCGATGGTTGGGAGGTCAGTACGCATGACGGATTCTCCACTTTTTGTAATCTCATTAATGATTTACATTTAGATTTTTGTAGAAGGCATGATTAGTAAGCTTGCAGGTGATACACTGGCCTTACATAACAATCAAATCCTATATTACCAAACATAAAACACTGGATTGAGATGCTGGAATCCTGAGCAAAACACAGAGTGCTGGAGGAACTTAATAGGTCACTGAGTTAGAGTCAGAGTCAGAGTGATACAGTGTGGACAGTCAGTCATAAAGTGATACAGTGTGGACACAGACCCTTCAGCCCAACTACCTCATTCCTATATCAACACTTTATGTAAAACACTGGGTGTTAATCAGAAATCTGCAGTCTAAACTTGGTTATACAATGCTGCAGTAACCTAGACTAAAATTTTAGTTCACTGTGATTCTGGGAGGGGGGAGGGAGGGAGGTGGGGACAAAGTTCTTTAATGTTAAACCTTAAAATGAAAAATATTCTTCTGAATTCTGCCTTCCTGACTCTGGTTCTGAAATGGGAAAGTAACATCTTATAAACATTTTGGCTGTAAAAGTGAATTGTGTCCAATATCACATTCATCATTTTTTAATTGAAAAACAGATAAATCTATGATAAATAATTTACGTTTTCATATGCAGGCCGTCTGTAACATCTGATATCTTGTCATATAGTGCATTTAATTAAAATATTCAGAGGATGGTTTGATTAGTATGTTTGCAGGTGATGCCAAAATAGACGATTAAGATGGTTATCAAGAATTTCATTCGGGGCCTCGGCCAACTGGGCAAGTTGGCCAAGGAATGGCAAATGGAGTTTAATTTAGGTAAATGTGAGGTGTTGCACTTTGGAAGTTAAACCAGTGCAGGACCATTTTAGTGAATGGTAGGGCCATAGGGAGTGTGAAGGAGACTTTTGACACTCTGGCCTTCATTAGAGAAATGAGTATAGAAGTTGGAACATTACAAGATGTTAGTAAGGTCACACTTGGGAGTATTGTGTGCAGTTTTGGTCATCTTGCTACAAGAAAGATGCCATTGAGATAGGAAGAGTGCAGAGAAGAATAAGGATGATACCAGGCCTCGAGGGCTACAGCTAAACTTTATTCCTTGGAGTGTAGGGTCCTCGAGGTGATTGTAAAGAGGTGTAGAAAATCACAAGGGGGAATAGATAGGGAGATTGCACAGAGTCTTCTCTCCAGGGTAAGAGAATTTAAAAAAAAGGTTTAAGTTGAGAGTGGCAAGATTTAATAAGATTTAATAACCTGATGGGCAATATTTTCACGTGGAGGATGGTGGATACATGGGAACAAACTGCCAGATGAAGTGGTTGAGGCATGTATAATTACATTTTAAAGGAATTTAGACAGGTAAGAAGGGTTGAGAGAGTATGGGCAAATGGGACAGGTTTGGATGGGGCATTTGAGTCAGCAGAGAAGAGTTGGGCTGAATGGCACGTTTGTTTGCTGTATGACAGCTCAATGTAACTTGCAATTTCTTTTGGTTTCTGGCTTCATTGGCAAATAAACCTAACAAAATACATTTACCAAGGTCATGTCAACATTGCAATTAGAACATAGTGGTTGGAATGTTCTTGGGCAGGCCATCCTCTGAATATTTTAATTAAATGCACTATATGACAACATATCAGACATTAGATATGGCCTTCATATGAAAACGTAAACTTTATCTGAGGGTGCTTATGCAGAAGAATTATGTTTTAGTATGTCATTGGTATAAGTAGAGATAAAGGTGGCTCAACTAGTCATAATTGTAACTGGACTTTTTTGTTAGCCTTCCTGTTTAATTTTAGTACGACATATGAAACACTTCATAAAAGCACTAATGCACAGCACTTGTTACTGGAATGACTTTGAAAATCACATTTGGCAGTTATTTTCCTTTATTCAACTACAAATCCCAGACTGATGTGGTGCGTAGGTGTGTTTATAGTAAAAATCCCACAGTTCCCAGCAATTTTATGACTAATAATTACCAACTCCACAAAATGTTTTACAGCAATTCATAAGATGGTTCAAAGCACGAGAAATGTTATAATACATTCCTTTCAGATTGCTCTCAATTGCATATCCTATTAGCAATTACATGGCTACGACAGCACTTCCACAATCTATCACTGTATATTTAGACATGGAATTTACATGATTTCCTTTGCAAAGATTAGCCTGCTCTATGATCTTTTAAACAATTGAATTGCCCAACTTCGCTAAGAGGCACAGTATGACTAAACATTCATTTTGAATACATTTTTCATTCCTATGACTAGAAAGAATAAATTAATTTAATGTGGTACTTTGTAAGAGATGAAAAAGATCTAAAGGGTCCCAACATGAAATGTCGTCTGTCTATTCCCTCCACACATGCTGCCTGACTAGTTGGTTCCTGCAGCACTTTGTGTTTAGTTCTGAATCTATTTTCCTGCCAAAAATGTATTAATCTGTTTCAATAGAGTGGTATGTACTTCAGTACAGAACTCCAAAGAGCCCAACATTAAGAAAATTACACTTATTATCTGCCTTAAATGGCGCAAAGTTTAACATGACTTTTCAATTGGCTCTCCAAAGATTGTAGAATTACAAATTTCAACAAGATCAACATTTGTTGTTTCAAACTTCAGAGAACATAGATTGACAACTCAAGGCAGCATAAAAACACGAAGAATCAACCACTGGCCTTCATTGCATCCCCTTTAGGAATCAACATTTAGGTTTAAGTTTATTATTGTCACAAGTACCAAGGTACAGTGAAATGCTTTGTTTTGCATGTTATCACAACAGTTCAAATACACCATAAATAAATGGCATCAATTCAAACTCAAGAACAATAGATAAAGCAAAGGGGAAGGTGCAGACTGCAGAATATAGTTCTCAGTATTGTAATGCATCAATCCCTTTGGACAAAGTCCAATGTTCCCAGTGGAGCAGAAGCGAATCGGACAGTACCCTAGCTTATGGATGGATTGTTCAAAAGCCTGATAAAAAGGGTGGAGAAGAAGCTGTTCCCAAGTCTGGTGATGTGTGCTTTCAAGCTTTGGTACATTCTGGTGGATGAGAAAAGTGCAGTCTTAAAGCTCCATATAATTGTAATAAGGCTTTGCTCTTATGCTGTAGAGGTTAATATACCAGCTTTCTTTCATTAGTTGGTCACTATATCTTCATTTAAGCTGAGTTCAAGAGTTATCGCTACAATGGCGCGTCGATCTCTACAAAGCTGAGGCCACGCGCCAACTCTCGGACACCTCCTCCTACTTACCCCTGGACCATGACCCCACTAACGAGCACCAGGCCACCATCTCTAGCACCATCACCAACTTCATCAACTCTGGCTCCCTGCTCCCCCGCGCCTCCAACCTCATCGTTCCCCAGCCCCGCACAGCCCGATTTTACCTTCACCCCAAAATCCACAAATCTGACTGTCCCAGTAGACCCATTGTCTCTGCCTGTTCGTGCCCTACCGAACTAATTTCCACATACCTTGACTCCATCCTATCCGCCTTGGTTAAATCCCTACCCACCAATGTTCAAGACACCTCAGACACTCTCCGTCGGCTCCGCGCATTCCATTCTCTAGGCCCCCATCCTCTCATCTTCACCATGGACGTCCAGTCACTCTACACCTCCATCCCCAACCAGGACGGTCTCAAAGCCCTCCGGTTATTCCTCGACCGGAGGAGCAACCTATACCCGTCCACTGATACTCTCCTCCGCTTAGCGGAGTTGGTCCTTACCCTCAATAACTTCTCATTTGAATCCTCCCATTCCCTCCAAACACAAGGCGTAGCTATGGGCACGCGCATGGACCCCAGCTACCCTTGCCTCTTTGTCGGTTACGTCGAACAATCCTTGTTCGAGGCGTACCAGGGCCCCTCTACCTCCGTTACATCGACGACTGCTTTGGTGCCACCTCCTGCACCCACACACAACTGACTTGACTTCATCTGCTTCACCACCAACTTCCATCCGGCACTCAAATACACCTGGACCATTTCCGACACTTCCCTACCATTCCTTGACCTCACTATCTCCACCACAGGTGATAGACTTCTGACCGACATCCGCTATAAACCCACTGACTCCCACGGCTATCTTGACTACGCTTCCTCCCACCCTGCTTCCTGTAAGGACTCCATCCCCTATTCCCAATTCCTTCGTCTACGCAGTATCTGCTCCCAGGAGGTGTTCCACACCGGGGCATCGCAAATGTCCTCATTCTTCAGGGAACGGGGGTTCTCCTCCCCCACTATACATGAGGCTCGCACCAGGGTCTCCTCCATAAAACGCAACACTGCTCTCTCCCCATCACCCCACTCGCAACAAGTCCCCCTGGCCCTCACCTTTCACCCCACTAGCCGGCACATACAACAAAGTCCTCCGTCAGTTTTGCCATCTCCAACATGACCCCACCACTCGCCACATCTTCCCATCTCCCCCATCGGTCTTCCACAAAGACCACTCCCTCCGTAACTCCCTTGTCAATTCTTTCCCTTCCCTCCCGCTCTACCCCTTTCCCCAGGCACTTTCCCTTGCAACTGCAGAAATGCTACACTTGTCGCTTTACCTCCCCCCTCTACTCCAATCAAGGACCCAAGCAGTCGTTCCAGGTGCGACAGAGGTTCACCTGTATCTTCACCAACCTCATCTATTGTATCTGTTGCTCTAGATGTCAGCTGATTTACATTGGTGAGACCAAGCGTAGGCTTGACGATCGTTTCGCCGAATGCCACATTAACCAACCTGATCTGGTGGCTCAGCACTTCAACTCCCCCTCCCATTCCGAATCCGACCTCTCTGTCCTGGGCCTCCTCCACGGCCAGAGTGAGCAACACCAGAAATTGGAGGAACAGCACCTCATATTCCCCTTGGGGAGTCTGCATCCTGGTGGCATGAACATCGATTTCTCACAATTGTGTTAACCCTGGCTGTCTCCTCCCCTTCCTGCCTCTCCCTCAGCCCTCAGGTTCCTCCTCCTTTTTCCTTTCTTCTCCCCGCCTCCCCCCACCCCCTATCAGTCTGGGTTTCGGCCCGAAACGTTGCCTATTTCCTTCGCTCCATAGATGCTGCTGCATCCGATGAGTTTCTCCAGCATTTTTGTGTACCTTCCAAGAGTTAATTAGTTCAATTCTCTCCTGGTTATTCTCATTAAACCTGTGGTTTCTTGCTAGAGATGCCGTGGATCTTCTCACAGATGTTAACTATGGCAGACTTTGAACACAGCCTGGTAACATCCTCCTATTGAGTGGGGATTGAAAAGTTGCTTAATAGAGCAGAAGCAGCAATAGTAGGTTCAACAAACCTCAGTGCCCATCATGGCATGTGTGATAGTCAAAGGTTCATTATCATCATTGATGTAATGATTTTTTTTTTTTGCATACAGTTTAGTAAAGTATCATCAGACATAAGCACAATCCTGATTAGTAGAGTGTAGTGGCTGTCCATTGAGACCACACACAAGTCGCCAAGCTTTGGTACCCTTTTCAAAAGGATGCAAGCTTCCTTCAGTAATACAAAGTAGGTACCAGTCATGGACCTGTGATGTTGCCATGCACTTGCCTGTCCAATGAATTGTCCATTCAGGTCCGAAACTTAATTCTCCCATATCTAAATGCCCTGCTGTGGTATTCTTTAATGTGTTAAATTGTTACCTATCAGCTAAAACATGGGCTTCAGAGAAAGATCCTAATCAAGTAACAACGGGGCCAAGGCGGTGGTGACCATGTCCCGCTGCATTGAAGGTAATGCCCATGTATTACTGAGCACATGTATAGGTGCAGCCAGGCACATACACACCTCACAGTAACCCTCGGCCATTGCCTCTACCTCCAGTCACCCATGTCCCAAGCTCTGCTGACACCAGACCACGTCACTCGGTCCCTGTATCTGGTCATGCCCCTGCTTATGTGCCTGGTCACTGGCTCCACTTTCACACCCAACTACACCCATGCCAGGATCTCCAGTTCAGTTACCCAATACCATTCATGCGAGCGCAAGCAAACTGGACTGGTCATAACTTGTATATGCTCCTCTGAACTAATAATAGATTGCACATCTGAACCCCAGTAAATTGCAACTGACTAATCATATTGGCATCCCAAAAGACCAATTTGCAATCTTTACCAAGTCCATTTGCAAAGCTCCACCCATACACTCCAAAACATGTGCAACACCATTAAAACTCAAATATCCTACATTCCATTTTATTTTATTCTTCCATTTTCTCCATTCATTTCATTTTTCATGCTCGTGTCTTATCAAAACCACTGACTAATTCAGATTTTCCAAAGTTTTTAACAAGGTATGCGCATAGATCAAGCAATTTTCTACCAAGTCAACCCTTTTCTCATATCAGAACAGGATTGCATTTGTTTCCTTCAAATCCAAATGGGAACATTTTGGAATCAAAGGAACCCTAATTAAAACTTTTAATATCCTCTTTGACAAGAGGATATTAAAAGGTTTTAATCAGAGTTCCTTCGATTCCAAAATGTTCCCATTTGGATTTGAAGGAAACAAATGGGACAAGGGTCGGCAACCTATGGCCCACCGGCTGGATCCGGCCTGTGACCCAAAATCATCCGCCCGCAGGCGTTTTTATTCTCTATTAGTGTTCGCGACATGGGAACTGTAGCCAGTTCCGGGGACGCAAGCTGATCTGGGAACTGCAGCTAGTCCCAAGGCACACAGGCTACCTGGATGCTACAGGCAGTTCCGAGGCAGGCGAGCCGACCTGGGAACTGCAGCCAGTCCCGGGGCAGGCGAGCCGACCTGGGAACTGCAGCCAGTCCCAGGGTACGTGAGGGACCTGGGAACTGCATAAAACTAATTGAAAAACACGTGAAAACTAATGTGAAAAACAACACCAAGTCACACTATGGCGATAGTTGTGGCCCACCATTTGCTCAGACATGGGTCCAGGTC
Source organism: Okamejei kenojei (assembly GCA_035221665.1). NCBI lineage: Eukaryota > Metazoa > Chordata > Chondrichthyes > Rajiformes > Rajidae > Okamejei > Okamejei kenojei. Next base: position 70,944,743 of record CM069136.1, on the reverse strand, counting down.
CCTATGCAGAACAAGGTTGCTGACTCCAGTCTTAAGTCTGCAGGTAACAGGTGTTCACTCTCCTTAATAATTACACAAGGATAGGCTAACCACCTCCTTGTGCCTGTAGTCAAAAAGATCATAGCTGGTACTTTGTTCCCATCTTTGTTCACATGAAAAGTCAGTTGAAAAATATATCAGCAAGTTGCCAGTCACAGAATGGCACCTATAACTGAGCCAGCAAGTTGGAAAGTTACAAATGAATGCACAGTTAATATACAATTGAGTTATAAGACATTTATTTCATTTTAACAATTATGCCATGAACTCGTATGGAATGGGCTCCAGCAGCTGCGGCTTGTTCGCTTTTGTCCGCACAAAGTGTGCCTTCCTGGGCTCAGCAGGCTGGAAAGCAGAAAATTCACATGTAAAACATTTTACTTAGTTTCAATCTATGGTTCTATCTTATGCTGGATTGAAAGCACATTTGAAAAGGCGCATATTTAAATTGCACTGACAATCCCCTTGAGATTGTTTTACCCGAACCCACAATTCCTCACATCGTTGTCCTCTTGAGATCACTTTACCTAGCCAACAATGGGTTTACCAGGCACTATCCAGCCTGGGGTCATTTGTGGTCAGTCTTGATCGGTCCTGGCCTTTTCTCACCTCCAGCTCCTTTCAGTCTGAAGAAGTGCCCTGACCCGAAATGTCACCCATCCTTTGTCTCCAGAGGTGCTGCCAGACCCACCGAGTTACTCCAGCACCGCGTATCTGTCTTTGGTATAAACCAGCATCGCCAATTCCTCATTTCTACTGACAATTAATTTGCTGTAATTATACTCTTCAACATTTGTACACGAAATGTGCGTGAATACTACTGATTCAATGCAACAGTAGGATGCGTTTTTTCACAACCCAAACCCATCAATTCATTTGCAAATACAGACACCATTGCATGCAGATGCCAAGAAGCGTGTTCAGCTCTGGCTGAACAACTTCTAATCTTGTGTATGGACTTGACAAGATTAAGAAGATTGGCAAATAATACCATTGAATGGTATCTAAAATGTAGTACACACGGGCTGCCCTTACCTTGCGTTTCAGATCGACCCAGATGCCCTTCTCCTTAGCCTCTTTCTTTGCCAGTTCATTTGCTTTCACGCGAAGCAGAAAACTGTCTCTGCTCTTTGAATGCTTAATGTGCTCGACACGCACATTAATTCTTTTGGCCAGAATCTTGCCCCTAGGATACAAATCAAAACAACTGAATTAGAACGGCACTGCTACTTAAACAATTGACTAAAGTTTACAATTTTAAATGCCTACAATGTTATATGACACAGCACATTAATATAAGATAGACAAAAGTGCTGGAGAAACTCAGCGGGTGCAGCAGCATCTATGGAGTGAAGGAAATAGGCAACGTTTCGGGCCGAAACCCTTCTTCAGACTGATGTAGGGTGGGGGGGGGGGGGGGGGGGGGGGGGGGGGGGGGGGGAGGAGGAGAAGAAAGGAAAAAGGAAGAGGAGGAGCCAGAGGGCTGAGAAGGGGAGGAGACAGCAAGGGCTACCGGAAATTGGTGAATTTAATGTTTATGCCGCTAGGGTGCAGACTGCCCATATGAGGTGCTGCTCCTCCAATTTCCAGTGGTGCTCACTCTGGCCATGGAGGAGGCCCAGGACAGAGAGGTAGGATTCGGAATGGGAGGGGGAGTTGAAGTGCTGAGCCACCGGGAGATCAGGTTGGTTAATGCGGACCGAGCGGAGGTGTTCGGCGAAACGATCGCCAAGCCTACGCTTGGTCTCACCGACGTAAATCAGCTGACATCTAGAGCAGCGGATGCAATAGATGAGGTTGGTGGAGATGCAATTGAACCTCTGTCGCACCTGGAACGACTGCTTGGGTCCTTGAATGGAGTCGAGGAGGGAAGGTAAAGCGACAAGTGTAGCATCTCTTGCGGTTGCAAGGGAAAATGCCCGGGGAGGGGGTGGGCCGGGATGGAAGGGAAGAATTGACCAGGGAGTTTTGGAGGGAGCGGTCTTTGCGGAAAGCAGACGGGGGGGGGGGGGGGGGGGGGGGGGGAGAGATGGGAAGTTGTGGCGACTGGGGTCATGTTGGAGGTGGCAAAAAATGACGGAGGACTATTTGTTGTATGTGACGGCTAGAGGGGTGAAAGGTGAGGACTAGGGGTACTCTGCCCTTGTTACGAGTGGGGGGGGGGGGGGGAATGGGGAGAGAGCAGTTTTACGGGGTATTGAAGAGATCCTGGTGAGAGCCTCATCTATAGTAGGGGAGGGGATCCCCATTCCCTGAAGAATGAGGACTTTTCCGATGCCCTGGTGTGGAACATCTCATCCTGGGAGCATATGCGGCGTAGACGGAGGGATTAATATAAGAAATAGTTTAACGAAAACAAATTCTTAAATATAGCTTTAATTAGTAAAATGCAAGTTTATCTACCTTGTTGCATTAGTCCCAATAAAACTCTCCACACCTAATTAAATACTGAAATTAATTTGCATCTATGTACAGTAGTATTACGATAGTCATACTTTTCGCTGCATGTTTTAAATAGTTTTAAAACATGATATAGGGAGAGAAACAGAGATTTATAAAATTAGTTTTTCAAAAGGTATGACCAAAATGGTATGACAACAAATCTTCAATATTCACTAATGTCCCTAGTGATAGAAACCCAAGTAAAATACAAAATACCTGGGCTTTTAAAAAAAGGACATTTTACTCTACCCCACTTGAATGACCAATAAAGACACATGTCCCCTTGGCAAAGTGAAGAGGGGTGACATGAAAAGGTTTACATTTACCCACACAATACCAACAAAATTCACATTTGCGTCTCATGCAATTATTCCTCGAAAATATCCGGAGTTGTCAGTCAGTTAAACCCTTCCAGAATCCATCCAACTGCATCTACATGTACAGACAGTTAACTCAATTTATAGTTATCTGCATCGTGCTCTTCTTGCCCTCTTCTTCCTTCTCTCCACTCTTCCTTATATTTAGGCAAAAATCAGGAGTTTTGTATTGCCAACTTCCCATCCTACCCTACCTCCAATACTTCCATCAGTATCAAACCCCCTTCCTTAACATTGCTCCTTACCAGCCTAGTCACCTAAGCCAACAGCACCCTCTGCAGAGAGCTCCCCACACCCCATTTAGAAAGAAAATCAAAATTCAACCCACTCATCTGATTGGCCTTCCAAATAACCCCTTGTGCCGTAATGCCAAACTTTCTGATCAAAACTGCAGTACGTTGGAACATTTTCCAACATTAAAAAAACACCAAATCTTTTATACTCACTTGACTTGCTTGTTGATAATAATGCCTACAGCATGTTGTGTAACATTATAAATTCGTCCTGTCTTCCCATGATAACATTTGTGGGGCATGCCCTTTTGAACCGTGCCCGTGCCCTGAAGAAAAAGGCCGTTTATTGTTACCCCAGCAAGTTTTGAAATAATATCCATTAGCTTATCCAAAGGTTATTTAAACAAATTTTCAGTCCTATCACCACAGCACATTGCACAAATCAAGCTCCATTAGGCCCAAAAATCAAGCTGTTGAGAAAATCGAGGCTCGAGTATTATTAGTCAGGGTGGGAGATTCTAACCAAGATTCCCGAATTCATTACTGCCATTTCTAATTTACACATGTAATAAGTTTTGGGAATTAATAATAATTAAAATGTTAAAATTCAACTATAAAGATATAAAGCATGGTCAGTTAAAGGATTAATTAATGGTACAATGCAAAATGCTCAGCAAAAACAGCCACCCAATACCCTTTTAATCTAACCGAACTCCCCAAAACAACAAATACCTAATTTAATATGTTACTATTTCTCTCAAAAATATTTCGTGTGTCCAGTTTTCAGGGATAATTTCTGCTGCAAAACTGCAGCTTTTTTTGCTATAAAATAGCAGATATAATCAGACATCACTGATTCTATTTAAAATCAAGACTGCATTAAAGGCTTTAATAAATACCTTGATGTCAACAATATCTCCCTTCTTGTAGATACTGAAATAGGTAGAAAGGGGAACAGGTCCTGAAAAGTAACATTTTACAAATTACATAGAACAGAAAATAGTAAAAATTCCTACATCATCAAACATCCCAATGCAATAAAGGTAAATATATACAAATATTGTTTCACTACACAGAGGAAAATAATTTCCTTGGTGTCCTCAAGAACAGCGCAGCGAGTGGAGTTGCTGTCCCTTGGTGCCAGGACCCCTGGCTCAATTCTGACCTCAGGTGCTGCTTGGGGTTTGGCCAACCTGCCCGTGTGGTTTTCTCCAATGTGCCAAAAGAGGTGCAGGTTGGTAGATTAATTGGCTGGTGTAAATTGGTCAGTGTAGATAACAAAAGAAAGGTGCAGGAGTAGGCCATTCGGCCCTTTGAGCCAGCACTGCCATTCATTATGATCATCTAAAATCAGTACCCTGCTCCTGCTTTTCCCCCCTATCCCTCGATTCCTTTAGCCCCAAGAGTTAAATCTAACTGTCCCATGAAAACATCCAGTGAATTGGCCTCCACTGCCTTCTGTGGCAGAGAATTCCACTGAGTTTTTCCTCATCTCAGTCCGAAATGGCCCACCCCTTATTCTTAAACTGTGACCTCTGGTTCTGTACTCCCCCAACATCGGGAACATTTTTCCAGCATTTAGTCTGTCCAATCCTTTAAGAATTTTATATGTTTCTATTAGATCCCCTCTCATCATTCCAGCGAATACAAGCCCAGTCGACCCATTCTTTCATCATGTCAGTCCTGCCATCCCGGGAGTTAAACTTGTTAACTTACGCTGCACTCCTTCAATAGCAATAATGTCCTTCCTCAAATTAGGAGACCAAAATTGCACACAATAGAAGACTGCCCGCTGTACCTGCATGCTTATCTTCAGTGACTGATGTACAAGCATACCCAGGTCTCCTAATATGACAAAGTTACAGAAAATAATCTGCCTCCCTGTTCTTGCCCAAAGTGGATAACCTCACATTTATCCACATCTGCCCACTCACCCAACCTTTCCAAGTCACCCTGCAGCCTCATAGCATCCTCCTCGCAGCTCACACTGCCACCCAGCTTGGTCATCCGCAAACTTGGAGATGTCACATTTAATTCCTTCGTCTAAATCGTTTATATTGTAAATAGCTGGGGTCCCAGCACCGAGTCTTGAATCACCCCACCAGACTTGCCATTCTGAAAAGGACCTGTTAATTCCTACTCTTTGCTTCCCGTCTGCCAACCAGTTCTCTTTTCATGTCAATACCATGTGATGCCATTTTGCACACTAATCACTTGCGTGGGGACCTTGACAAAGGCTTTTTGAAAGTCCAGACACAGGACTGCAGGTGTGTCATGGTAGCATCTGATTCAACAAGATTTTCATTGCACCTGACCTATGCTGTACTTATGTATGTGGCAATAAACTCTACAGTAGGGAGAGTGGACGGGAATGCGTAGTGAATAAAATGGGATTAATGATCAATGTAGGATGTGTAAATGAGTGGTGCAGACAGCTTGTGTCTGTGCCAGAGCTCGCTCTGCCAATCAGACTAACACAGCTCCCAATTATCAAAGAACTATCATCGCAAAATTATAACCACCTCAAAGTGAACATTTTCCAACCATGTAATGAGATTTCTCATGAAAAATACAATACTACTCATCTTAGAATATGATTATACAACGTGGGCCTGGCAGGCTCACTCAAGCGCTTGATAAACAAGTGGAGTGTGGGGGATCAGACTCAAGACTACCAAATTGAGGAGTTGCTGGAGCAATGGCGGCTGCCAGAGCTTCCCCTGCCTGACCGAGCTGTACGACTCCCACATTTCGGTGGCCCATGACTAATATTTGGAATGAATAAGTTGTCACATAAGGAAAAGCTGGACTGGCTAGGTTTGTATTTGTTAGAATTTGGAAAAGTGAGAAGAAACGTAATTGAAATACAAGATCCTGAGAGCCTTGACAGTGGGGATGTGAAGTGGATGTTTCCTTTCGAGCAAGAATCTAAAATTGGGATTGCAGTTAATGGGGATGGTCATTTAAAACAAAAATTAGGCAACATTTTATCTCTCTCAAGATTGACGAGGGTTTTTTGGAATTGAAAAGAACTATGAATGCAGAGTGTTTGAATATTTTTAATGCAGAGGTGCCCAGATATGTCATAAGCAGATGAAAGATTGCCAAAGCTAGGAGTGAAGTGTGGTTACAATCATATAACACATGGTGGAACATAAATTATATGCATGCAAACTAATTTCCTATGACATACTGAAGTAGAATACAGTCTACCCTCATTATCACAGACCTCTTTATAATTATTTTTTGTTATAGTGGACAGAACTGTCCCTTTAAGGATACAGGCTGCTAGTTACACTGCAGGAGGGCATTAATTGACAATCAATTATTTTGATTGACACTTGTGCAATGACACACAAACAATATAACAAACTCCTTTAGTATTTTTATATTGCAGTATCAACACATTTTTAGCTATTGCAAAGAACTTTGTATTTGAAAATAACTTGTTTCACAGAATGATCCATTATAACGAGGGTATTCTGTAAAGCTTTTATTAATATTTTTCTAGAATGATCATGCCAATCATACACCCAACTCCAATTTTTAATCAAAGCTAATCAACAAAACTCTAAAATGCCAAATTTTCTAGATGCTCTCAGAACCGGTGAAATAATTTTGCTCAGCTTGCCACATGAGGCAATCACAGGAATTAAATCATCATCGAGCTCTAGTTTTTACTGAAATACACATTATAGCAGTATTAACCAAACAAAATTACACCAACATCTTCAAAAAGGGCAGAGAGGTAATCATTCAGGCATTGTTTCATTCAGTTTATTTTGAATTCAAAACTAGATATCATCAAATGGGTTTATTTATAACACGCCATGTGGTGTACTTTCTATTTCTCCTCCTTTATTCCAAATAGCTGGACTTCAGTTAGCACCTCTATGATCACTGGGTCATCACTGGACAGTAAGAGGCACAAAAGCTCCTATGTCTGTGCAAAATCCCAAGGTGAGTCAGTCGACTCGATTAAGAAGGAATTGACACCTGGACACGTCTTTATTCGATCAAAACCATACTTCTGCGTTTTCTAAACAAAACATTCAATCTATGGATCAGTAGCTGCAGTAAATTAAGGATTCTCACCATGTTTGCGGAATGGCCTCGCGAACATGTATCGCGTCCCCCTCCTTTTACCCCTGGTGTTGGTCATCTTGGACGTTCACTGAAAATCAACAAGCATAAGATTTAAATGAAGATACAACGTACACAATGGTTTGCAGAAACACAAAGTGCTGGAGTAACTCAGCAGGCCAAGCAGCCTCTGATGACATGGATAGGTGTAGTTTTGGGTCAGGACCCTTCTTCAGCCGAGTTACTCCAGCACTTGTGTTAAAGAAGGAACTGCAGATGCTGGAAAATCGAGGGTACACAAAATGCTGGAGAAACTCAGCGGGTGCAGCAGCATCTATGGAGCAAAGGAGATAGGCAATATTTCGGGCCGAAACGCTGCCCATCTCCTGCGCTCCATAGATGCTGCTGCACCCGCTGAGTTTCTCCAGCATTTTGCTTACTCCAGCACTTGTTTTGGATTATGTTTCATGAGTCAAATGACAGCCACTTTTTTTTTAGATTTAAATTATTGATTTGAAAGAATGGACATGGAAATAGGCCCTTCAGCCCATCAAGTCATCCTGGACACAAAGTGCTGGAATAACTCAGCAGGTCAGGCAGCATCTCTGGAGAACATAGATAGGTAATGTTTCAGGTCTGAAGAAGGGTTCCGACCCGAAACTTTACCTATCCATGTTCTCCAGAGATGCTGCTTGACCTGCTGAACTATTCCAACACCGTGTCCTTATGTAAAGCAGCATCTGTTCATTGTTTCTACTTTCTCCTTTCATTTTCTAGACACCAAGTCATCTTTTTCGGCATGGGCAAGTTGGGCTGAAGGGCTCGTTTCAGCACTGCATACGACTATAAATCCAGACCAATCATAGATCAGACATTCACACACGTTCAATGTTATCTTACTTTATCATCCAAAGGCCAATCATCCTACATACCCATAACCTTAGTCCACTGTGAAGTTTCATTCCTGCAAACCCCTAAGATCATCTTTGGGAAGTGGGAAGAAACCAAAGCGCCCAGGAAAAACCACATAGTCACAGGGAGAATATGCAAACTCCACACATACAGCACCCGAGATTAGGATTGAACTCGAGTCTATGGCTCTGAGAGGCAACAGCTCCACCAGCTGCGCCAACGTGTGCTGCAGGCTGTAGAATAGTACCATACAAGAACGAGCCCTTAAGTCCACTGTTTGTGCCAAACATGATGCCTAGTTAAACTGATCTCATCTGCCTGTACATGATCCATATACCCCAATTCGTGAAACTTCTATGCAAAGATTCTCTAGCAAGCAGGATAGATCACTCGACAAAAAAGATGTAGTACAATCATGGGCAGATTCATGGGTAATTTTTGGCCCCATTTCCGTAACTTGCTACTGTCTCCGCACCAAAGATCCCATAGCGGAGCAAAAATAACTAGTGCGGAGTCGGAAGCCGGTTACAGAAACATCCTCGTAAAAATAAAAGTTCTTTGGTAAAAATCTTATCATTTTAAGAATTATAATTTATTAACACAAACTGTTCCCCCGCAACGTTGATTACACTGCGAGTCGGGTCGGGTCACTGAAATGGATGAAGAAAAGGCCCAAGTTTCCGCTCCATACTACACCTCAGCCCATTGCATTTAGGAGTGGTCTATCTTGCTTCGCTATAGGATCTTTGCTTCTATGTACCTATCTAAAACATCTTAAATGCCACTATTGTATCTGCATTAAACCACCACCCCTGGCAATGTATTCCAGATCCCCACCTTCACCCTCTATTAAAAAAAAACATGCCTGCATATCTGCTTTAAACTTTCCCCTCTCACCTTAAAACTATGTACTTTAGGGCTGGAAACTTCCACCCTGGGAAAAAGGTTCTGTCTACCATATCTATGCCTCTCATTTCTAACAAGTCTCTCCTCAACCTTCCAGAGAAATCAATCCAATCTCTCCCTAACGGAACCCTCTAATATAGACAACATCCTGGTAAATTGCAATAAAAATGAACTACAGATGCTGTTTTTTTCTTTGGTAAACCACCTCTGCGCCCCCTCCACAGCCACCACGTTTTTCCTTTAATGGGGGCGACCAGAACTGCACGCAATACTCCAGATGCGGCCTGACTAAAGCTGCACGGAGCGGACGGCGAGGTGTGCAGCGCTGGCTAGCCGGCTGGCCGGGCCCCTGTGGACGGGGACTCGGGCTGCGGTGCGGACTATCCCCGTCAGCCTGAGGCCAGGCCCCCCGCCACATGTCGGAGCCACAGTTGCTCGCTAAACCCATCCATCGGCCCCCCTAAAGCTCCACCGCCGGCACCCATCCGCCGCCACCCACTGCCCCCAACCCCCGCGAGTGCCCGGAGGCCGCTGCCGCCGGTGGTGAGCCGGGACCGTGGCCGCGGCCCAGCGCCGCTCCGGCAACCCGCTACCTGCAAGATGGCGCCGCTCGGCGGAAAGGGCGGCTGGGGGCCTCGCGCCCCTTACATAGCAACCACAGGGCTGCCCGAGCCGCGCCTCGACACCAAAACCATGCCTACAAATCCCTCATGCACATACGTCTGCACCTAACCATCGCGCCAACACTTCATATAAAAATGTTATTTATAATCAAAATAGCCAAATTATGCATTGGACTCAGTAAGTCGGACGTCACGTGACTCGAGGCGAGTGGGCTGGCTCCATGGTGACTTTGGTCAAATGTGAGTTGTCTTCCTTTTGTATTCCTCTTAGAGTTGTTCCAGGAGTTTCCTTGACGATGGGTTCACACATATTCAATTTCGACAGGATTTAGTTAGTATAAGTGATATTGTTTTTTAATCAATCTGAGCTAACATTTAGCTGAACTACTTTATCTAGGTGAAAAGAAACTAAGGTGCATTTTTATAAGCGAGGCCCCCAGCTGCCCTTTCCCTATATAATATGTTCTGGTAACAATTATGAACGTTTAATAGAGTCAATTAACAAGAGTTTAATAGTCAAATTGAAATTTATCTAGCCAAATTACTATATTTATTCTTAAGATCTGAATTCAACAATAGGGGAGAGAAATCCCAACTGAGTACAATATGTTCTTGCAGCTGCTCACTAGCAGAAACCTCAATGTATACGTCACCTGTGGTGCAGAAAAATATACGGAGGCATTGTGAAGTAAGGTGAACAGATTTTAATTGAGGAACTGCAGATGTTGGAATCTTGAGTAGATCCCAAAGTGCTCGTGTTACTTAGTAGAGTTACTCCAGACTTTGTGTTTTAGTGTTTTAACACTTTGAGGTAAGCACAATGTGCTGGAGTAACTAAATCAATCTGACGAACAGTTTTGACCTTAAACTTCACCTGTCCATTCACTCCACAGTTGCTGCCTGACCCGTTTTGTTACTCCAGCACTTTGTGTTTTACTAAAATTTTAATTGTTGTTTCTCCCTTTGCAGTTGCAATGATTATTTCCCTGCAATGATTATTTACAGCATTTTCTGTTTTCTGAAGAGCCTAAGGCTCTTCACAGCAATGCTATAAAACAAAAATTCAGAGCAGGGCATACATGAGAATATGATCAAAATATGCCAAAAAGGTCACTTTACAGTGTATCTTAAAGGAGAAAAAAGTCACTGGGAGAGCGTGGAAGGAAATCCCTGAGGTTTGTTAATTAAGACACAAGATACTGCAAATGCTGGAATCTTCAGCAAAACACAAGGTGTTAGAGGAAACCAGTGGGTCAAGCACCATTTGTGAAAGGATTGGACAGACAATATTTCTCGTTGGGATCCTTCTTCAGACTGATCAATTGATTTGTTAAATTTGTCAAATTAAGACATGGCTTTGGTGGAATTGTTTTTTGCTGTATGTCAGACATAACAACAACGGTATGGACACAAATTGCTGGACAGCAGGTCATGCAACATCTCTGTAGAACATGGATAGGTAATGTTTCAGGTTGAGACCCTTTCATCTGCAGTTCTTTGTTTCTACATAACAACAGTCCTGTCATACAATAGCTTAATTTTCTAGCTCCTTTCAATCTTGCAATTTTTTCACTAAATCCATAGTAGTGTGAGATACCCTTTATGCTCACAATTAATACTCAAAGACTAAATCCTGGAAGCAAAGAGATTTCTTTATTTTACGAGTCTGCAGACCGGGTGCCTCTCCAACTCGAGACACACTGAAGCCAAAGAGATATCCCCCTTTTTACACAAAATCTTACATTCAATCTCCCCTCCGGACCTTTCTCCAATCAGGGTCGGAGGTGCACAATCTGTAGGTACAACCCACCGTACATCCCCTCGCACCTCCCATATCATACATTGCATGTTCAAACATGTTCATGGTTAATGAGCAATTTCTTGACCAGGGGTGTGTTGTAATATTCATTTATTCTATTAAGCATGCTCAATTGCTCATGACCTGGCCCAGTTTTACTCACCTCCTAGTGAACCCTCTCAGTTTTCCTATATCAGTACTAAAGCTAAGCTATAGTGACAAGGGTTCCATCCATCACTCCTTTCCACTGATAGGGATCTCTCTACATCACCCCCTTCTCTAGCTATACAAAGCTATCTCTTCTTACTCAAGGCCTCAAGGATGGGTCTGGCAACCTTCAGACACTGCTGTCAGAATCCCCTCTCCAGCCCCTCTCTGTTTGAATTCTCTTTAAAAACTCCTTTCTTTAATATGGATTAATCACTTTATCCCTCACAATCCTCCCTTTTTCTTTTGCTACGCATACACTGATTAAACCCTCATTTTAAGTTCCTTCAATTCGAACTGACGTAACATCGTCCTAACCTTCTCCTCCTGTAAATCATAAACTTCCCCTGGCGCATTATCATTATTTTCTGTATTTCCCCTTTCTCTCCCATAGGCATGACTACAGCCTGCATCTGACTTATACTTCTGGTAATAGGTTCCCTAAAACAAGGGATACAACAGGGGATAAAGATCAGTCCAGCCACTGCACATAGAAACACAAGTCCCACCGTTCTCCACCATGTTCCTCCGAGGATAGAATCCCACCATTGGGTTCCCATAATCGAATTCCACTTTTGTATTGGAACATGCGCCAACTTCCGGATCCCTTCTGATATGTCCATCACTGCCTGTCCATTATCATTGATGTTCAAAACAGCAATTAGAGAGGTTGAATTTCCCGCATACCCTCCTTCTTCTGCCAGGAGATAATCTAGGGCTAACCTGTTCTGGTATATTGCTGCTCTCATCTGCGTCTGCTGCTTTGCCAGCATCTCCAGCGCCCCCGTAGTTTGGTTGGTAATTACCTCCAGTACTGCCTGAAGCCTTATGATCCGGTTTAACATGTATACTGGTGTTCGGTAGCCCCAGGATCCATCCTGTGCCCAGGTGGCTGGTCCGTAGTATGAGATGATTCTTGCTGTTGGCCACTCATCATCTTCCCATTCTCCAATGTCTATTTTCCTCTTTTTCCGATATAGGTCATCAAATACCGGTGTTCCTAACGACCGGCCTTCTTTGGGGTTTAACAGGAAGAATCCAGGTTGTACCAGTCCAATAAACAAGTCCCATTCCAATTCATCGGTAACACCGAGTATGCCTTGTATCCGCATATCCATAACAATCCTTCAGGGGCCGGTACACTAGAGGCAACCTTGTTCCATATATCTCGCAATACTGGGATCCCCTGATAAGGGTTATTCCGGTGCAATTCCATAGTCCGGCTGATTCCACTCCATCAATTTCCATCCGGATAGCACAGTTTTTCCCATATTTTTTAGTTAGATACCATTTAGGCTCCTCTGGCCACCACACTCGGGACTGATTTGGCCACTGGGTGACGATGCGCTGGCAGGGGCTGCTGCCTACTAGGGCGGCATCCTTTGCCCAGGGCCTAGCGATACACTCAGTCCCGACCGGAGCATCTGTCAGGACCCATACCTGGGGATCTCGGTCTTGTCCAATTGTCAGGTTCCACCCCATCATGTCCCATATTTCAACAATGGATCCTCTCCACGGCCAGCGTGAATTCATCAGTGGTCCTCCGCAGACCCAACAGTTAGTCACATTTCAGGGTCCCAGCTATCCGGGTGGCCAAGTCCACAAACAGGTTTTTTTCTCCTTCAGGGATTTCGATCTGCTTCTTGATTTCTTCGTACAGTGTCTGGTGCACTTGAGGCTGAGTATGTGGGGGAGGGGGAGGCTTAGTGACTACTACCTTAGTAACCTCTTTTATTACTTCCTCCTTCGTCTTATCTATTGCCCCTTTTACGATCTGAGAAGGAAAAAAACTAACTGTTACACAAACCCATCTCTCTCCCCTTGGGCAGGTAACGGCCCCAAACTTCCCTATATACCCCATATTGCCTGCCATCAAATACTCCTTTCCCCCCTCTTTACAAATGATTCTATTCTTTCGGTCATGGCATGCTTTATTCACATGGGAATGATAGGTAAATTATCTGGTTATTACCCCTCTGTATTGAATAGGGATGATAAACATTTATCACAATTATTAATACCTTTTACAACAATTACATACAAAGCAAACAATACCACAACTGCTCCTTTCATACTGTCAGTTTATACATTCAATGCTTTTTTTTTTAAATTACTGTTAGGGGTTTACTTCCCGGCTTCACCGTCCACTGTTCCTCCTCCTCAGGAACGGGTGGATCGACGGGTCCTTTAACCCGGATCGCGTGGGTCCACCCTTTCTCTTTTGTTCGTATTGCTGTCTCGGTTGTCAGTAATACTAGGTACGGTCCAGTCCACCTGGGCTGGAGTTTCTCCTCCTTCCAATTTTTGACCAGTACCCAGTCGCCGGCCTTTACAGCATGTATTGGAAAGTCAAGTGGCGGGCTTTGAGCCAATAATCCTTTCGCTTTTAATTCTGTAAGGGAACGGGACACTGCCAGTTAAATAGTTCCTCAAGAATACATCACCTCCCTCAAAGGTTGGTGTGCCTTCCACCTTCCCAAAATAAGGCAATCCAAACAACATTTCATAGGGAGACACCGCAATATCCTTTCGTGGTGCCGTCCGTATTCGCAATAGAGCAATTGGTAGACATTTAGTCCAGGGTAACCCCGTCTCCTCCATTAATTTAGTTATCTGTATTTTTAGAGTGGCATTCATCCGCTCCACTCTCCCCGAACTCTGGGGGTGCCATGGAGTATGCAGCTTCCAGTTTATTCCCAAGGCGCGACAAATTAATAGGTGCACCTTGGAAGCAAAATGTTTCCTCGATCTGAGTCTATGGATTCAATTACTCCATATCGTGGGATGATTTGTTCCAGCAATATCTGAGTAACTGCCTGGGCAATGGCATTTATCGTGGGAAATGCCTCTACCCACCTGGTGAAGTGATCCACTATAACCAGAAGATATTTCCACTGCTGTACTTTTGGTAATTCTGTGAAGTCTACCTGTATTCTCTGGAAGGGTCTAATGGCCAATTGTTGTCCTCTCCCCATGGGACAGCTCTCATTACCTTCTTATTCACCTTTTGACACACTACACAACCAGACACCGCCTGCTTGGCTAAAGTATAAATGCCTCTACAGGCATAAGTCCGTTAGTATCGTGTCGCACAGAGCCTGAGCTCCCCAGTGCGATTGCGAATGTAGTTGTCTAATCAAATCCCTCGTCAATCCTTTAGTAATTATTTGTTTTTTTGTCCGGCGTCCACCACTTCCCGTCCGTGGAGCGCCGGGCACCCCAACTCATTCATTTTATCTTCCTCCTCCCGCGAGAATACAGGTATCTTCTCTATTCCCTCTCTCAACGGTATCAGAGACAGCATTTTTACCGTTCCTTCTGTCGCTGCTGTCTTAGCGGCACTATCGACTGCCCTGTTCCCTCTAGCTTCCAGCGAATTCCCTCTCTGGTGGCCTGCTACATGGACCACCGCTATTCTTTCTGGCAATTTTAGTGCTTCCAAAGCTTTCTCAATTAACTGTTCATGAGCCAACTCTTTCCCTCTGGCTGTAATCATCCCTCTTTCTTTCCAGATTTTCCCAAAGGTGTGTACAACCCCAAAGGCATACTTGGAGTCCGTATACACAGTTCCTTCTTTCCCTTTCAATAGTTCCAATGGCCTCAGTAATGCATACAATTCACACGTTTGCGCGGACCAACTTCCTGGTAACCTGCCTGCTTCCACTTTTTCAAACCCTTCTCCGGTTTATTATAGCATACCCACTATACCTTTTTCCGTCTATGCCGTCTATGAAGAACCATCAATAAACCATCTTTCCCCTGTCTCAAGCGGTCGTTCTTTCTAAATCTTCCCTACTCTTTGTCCTGAAGTTCTATTATCTCACTACAATCATGTTCTGATAACTCCCCTTCCTGCTCAGCACCTGCCGAGTACAAAAACTGAGAGGGATTCAGGTTTTTATCTGTTACTATGGTCAAATCATTCTTTTCCATAAGTATAACCTCATACTTCAAAATTCTAGAATCCGTCAACCACCGACTGGACTTCTGAGTTAGTATCGTCCGGACCGTGTGGGGAGTGGACACCACCAGAGTTCCTCCAAACGTCAATTTTCTACTTTCTTCCACTAACACCGCTGTGGCTGCTACCGCTTTGAATACATTACTGGCCATCCCCACGATACTGGATCCAAGAGTTTGGAGAGGAACGCGATGGGCTGCCGCTTCCCTCCTTTCTCTTGGGTCAGTACTCCCAGCGCAATTCCATTTTCTGCGTTCACAAAAAGATGGAATGGCTGGTCAATAGACGGGAGAGCCAGTACAGGGGCAGTGATTAAACTGTTCTTTAATTTCCTAAACTGGTGTTCGTCCCTGGATTCCCACTTTACTTTATCATTTTCTTCACTTAATTTATCATATAGAAAACCTAAACCTGTCGGGTATAGTCATCTATCCATAATCTAAAAATATCCAATCAGTCCAAGAAACTTCCTAATCTCCTTCTTATTCTTCGGCATTGGCAGTCCGGTAATTCCCGCTATCCTTTCTGGGTTTTATTCTCCTTTTCCCATCGCTTATCAGGTGTCCTAGATATTTAACTTCTCGTTCTACAAACTGTAACTTACTTTTAGGACACTCTCAACCCCTTTTCCCCAGAAAGTTCAGGAGGGTTATTGTTGCATCCTTAACTGCCTCCTCTTCTTCCCCTGATAGTAATAAATCGTCCACATACTGCAACAGCTGTGTCTCATCAGTCCTCGGGACGTCCTCTAATACTTGTTCTAATATCTGTCCAAACAGGTTCGGGGACTCTGTAAATCCCTGAGGGAGTGCAGTCCACCGTTACTGCTGTTTCCTTTGGGTCTATGGGTTTTCCCATTCAAACGCAAAAAGGTCCCTGCTCTCTTCAGCCAGGGGACAGCTCCAAAAAAGCGTCTTTTAAATCTTACCACACTGAACCACTTGTGATTCGGGGGTATCCGTCCCATTATGGTATACGGGTTCGGGACTACCGGGTGTCGCGTTCTAACTACCTTATTTAATTCCCTGAGATCCTGGACCAATCTGAACATCCCGTCGGTCTTCCTTACGGGGAGTACGGGGGGGTGTTATATGGGGACATCCAACTCTCTAATATACCGTCTTTTAGTAAGTTCTCTATAATTGGCTGAAGTCCTCTTCTTCCTTCCATAGAAGTTGGATATTGCCTTACCCGTACTATCTCACTTTCTTTTTTTTTTCAGAGCTATTTTCAAGGGTGGGATCTGCAGCCCACCCCGGTTTCCTTCCTTGGCCCACACCTGCGGGACTATTCTTCCCTCGTCCTCCGTGGTCAATTTATACAATTGGACTATTATCTGTCCCCCTACGGGGGCTGTTCCCATCCCTAATTGGATTTGTAAGTCTCTCCCCATCAAATTTATCCCTGCCTGGGGTACCAAGATTAAATCTTCTATAGTTTCCGATTCTCATATTTTTACCACCACCCCTTCTACCTCGGGTAATGTCATCACTTTCCCTTCTACCCCTGAGATTCTAACCTGTTTTTTTTACCCAATCTCATTCCTTCTGGTACCTTAGTTATACTTGATCTTTCTGCTCCCGAATCTACCATAAATATCATATCCTCTCCCTGGGGTCCTAATTTCAAATTTACCAGAGGTTCCGTGTGTATCCCATACACCCCAGGGAGCAGGACCCCTGACTCCCCTATTCTTCCTCCATGAGTGCGTTACGACTGCATCTCCCGTCGTCGCTTAGGACATTCCCTCTTGAAATGACCCTCTTTACAATAATAACACCAGGGTGGCCCCGTGTACCACCCTCCTGATCCTTGTTCCTTGTTTTCCCGGGGGGGACCCCAACTTCGGTCCCTCCATTCACCTCTTCCTCGTCCTCCAATACTACTTGCTGTACTGCTTGCAACATCATTTTTGCCTTTCCCTTCTGTTTCTCCTCATCCCGTTGTTATCTCCCTGAGATCTCTCACACTTCTTCTGTTTGGTTACTCCAATTCGTGCCGTAATGGGATATTTTACTGCTCTCGCTTTAATCCTGTAACCCCTTCTCCTGCCTGTCTGACCATCTGTCTTTCTTCTGAAGTAAAAAACTTCCCCTTATTGACATCATTGTCTGCCAACTCCTTTTTTTTTTTTTTCTGGGCCCCATTAATTTATTACCCTTCTCCAACCAGAATGTTTATCTAAACAAACCATAAAAGCTGCTTGTTGTTCAGCAATTAACTTATTTCTAATTTTGTTCAAACCATTCCCCCTACAATTCCCAATACCAATTCCTAGTTTAAATACATACGACTAACAATTTTCCAAATTAACTTTACTGAAAAGAAATCTATAGAAGCAAGCAACCTACATTTTCCAACTTCCCCTTTTTAAGTTGCCATGATACAAAGCGTTGTCCGTTTACCTTACAATAACCTCCCCCATTGCTTACAATTCCTTAAAGGAACACACACACACAACCCTTACAACATGTGGCCCACAGCAAACAAACCTATCACATATACAAACTTCCTCATTCATACAAAACCGGTTTTTACACACACATTACATTAGTTCCATTCTTACTTCAATGAGATTGTTTGAAACAACTCAATATTTTTCATAAAAACATTTTTGGCCCTAGGAACTGATCTATTTGTTCAGCCAGTCCCATAGGGGTCTTCCAATAAACTTTATCTCCTTTTTAAAGTTCCTCATCCCCATACTGGTGAGAGGCACATAGTTTCCTTACTATTACCCCGGGTGTTCCCTTCACCCCATCCAACATTCGCCCCAACGGGACTATCGGGCGGAATGTTAGGCTCCATATCAGTATGAACCTCATCCCGGTTCCCGGACCCTTACTCCTCCTGTTCCGGTTTCCCATTACCTTGTCGGACTATTCCCGTCCGACAAACCCCGGTCGACCAGGCAATACTTAATAGTCGTTTTTCTTTACCTGGGTCCTGTGCACAAGAATCACTCGACCGTCCCGTACGTATTTACCTTACACCCCCTCTTGCTTCCCGAGTCTTTTCAACCGAATATCACTCGCTCAAACTGCTGATGGCAAGCAAGGAGATCAGAGACTGCTGAAATCAGCAGGGTGCACCTTCCCCTCCTTCTTTGCCTCCACCAAGCAGCCGGGAGTGGCGATCCCGGACGAGCCCCCAATTTGTTGAGATACCTTTATGCTCACAATTAATACTCAAAGACTAAATCCTGGAAGCAGAGATTTCTTTATTTTACGAGTCTGCAGACCGGGTGCCTCTCCCAACTCGAGACACACTGAAGCCAAAGAGATCATCCCCCTTTATACACAAAATCTTACATTCAATCTCCCCTCCGGACCTTTCTCCAATCAGGGTCGGAGGTGCACAATCTGTAGGTACAAACCCACCGTACATCCCCTCGCACCTCCCATATCATACATTGCATGTTCAAACATGTTCATGGTAATGAGCAATTTCTTGACCAGGGGTGTGTTGTAATATTCATTTATTCTATTAAGCATGCTCAATTGCTCATGACCTGGCCAGTTTTACTCACCTCCTAGTGAACCCTCTCAGTTTTCCTATATCAGTACTAAAGCTAAGCTATAGTGACAAGGGTCCCATCCATCACTCCTTTCCACTGATAGGGATCTCTCTACATCACCCCCTTCTCTAGCTATACAAAGCTATCTCTTCTTACTCAAGGCCTCAAGGATGGGTCTGGCAACCTTCAGACACTGCTGTCAGAATCCCCTCTCCAGCCCCTCTCTGTTTGAATTCTCTTTAAAACTCCTTTCTTTAATATGGTTTAATCACTTTTTCCACTAAATCCATAGTAGAAAGAAAGCAACAAGGGTGTTCTGCTTTGTTGTCAACAGTGTTTCATGAGTCAGAACAAATGACAACTACATTAATGCACAGAGGAAACTGTTGAATACACCCAAATAAGGAAGATTCACTCTCTGCCATTTTCACTTTTGGTTGTGTCTAACCACTTGGTTCCAGCTTCATTGTTTCATGGAGAAAATTCTGGAGCAGAACCTGATGACAGACATGCACACGGGCCCGTCAGTTTATCAGATATATCTGAGGATAACATGGGAAGCTAATGGAGAAATTACCGGAGCCTTGGCTGAGATATACGAATGGTTTGGGAACAGCTCCATCCAAGACCACAAGAAATTGCAGAGAATTATGGATGCAGCCCAGTTCATCACACAAACCAACCGCCCTTCTATTGATTCTATTTACACTTCACGCTGCCTCGGAAAGGCCACCAACATAATCAAGGATGAGTCTCACCCACGGTCACTGCCTCTTTCCCCTCTCCCATCAGACAAGCGATACAGAAGTGTGAAAACGCACAACTCCAGATTCAGGGACAATTTCTTCACGGCTGTTATGAGCCAACTGAACCATCCTATCAACACCTAGAGAGTGGTCCTGAACTACTATCTATCTCACTGGAAATTCTCAGACTATCTTTAATTGGACTTTACTGGACTTTATCTTGCACTAAACGTTATTTCCTTTATCATGTATCTGTACACTGTGGATGGCACAATTGTAATCATGTCTTTCTGCTGACTGGTTAGCATGCAATTAAAAGCTTTTCACAGTACCTCAGCACAGGTGGTAATAAATGAACTCATTAACTAACTAATGATTCGGCATTGATGAGGTGTCAGAAGACTGTAGGGTGGCTAATATTGTGCACCTTTTCAAAGGGCTGCAAGGAAAAACCTGAGAACTATAGAGCATTGAGCTTAACTATAGAGCATCAATGCTCTATTTGTGGTAGGCACATTACTGGAGAGGATTAGGAGGGATAAGATATATGCATTTGGATCAGTGATGGAAATGGCATTCCCTAGTTTTCAATTTCCAGCTCGGGTTTAATGAGTACTGCAGAAAGATTCGAGCCGTTTCTCACTTTATTCAACTCAGACGAAAACGATTTGTTAACTGCCACTGTTAGCACCTGTTAACAACCAGTAGTTAACAGTAGTTATACAATGTGTCATCAATACATCGATCCACATTCCTCAGTAAATGTAATTGTGTTTTAACACTGCGTTCCGTTGAATAAAATTCAGGGGAGAATTTCTTGAACTCACGGTCACGCGAGCCCGGGCTCAGGTAAACTCACGTTATTTTATTATTCCACTTTATTTTATTTGCTTCCCTGCCTCCGTCTCTCTCTCTGCCTCCGTGCCCCTCTCTCTCTCTCTCTCTCTCTGCCTCCGTGCCCCTCTCTGCCTCCGTGCCCCTCTCTCTCTGCCTCCATGCCTCTCTCTGCCTCCGTGTATCTCCCCGTTCTCAAAAACTCGATGATGTATTTTGGAGAAAGGAGATGCATAAAATGTGCACATTAAAAAAAATCAGGGTTCAGATATACAAACTTTCAAAAGCAAATGATATGCTACATTTTCAAATCGGAAATAATGCTTAAGAAGCTAATAGAAAACTTGTATAAATCATTGGTTTTGCCATAGTTAGAATATTGTGTTCAATTTTTCTGGAACGATATGTTAACAAAATTCAGCTAACAAAAATAATGAATAATTGGTCTGAGTTAGTGAATTAGTTAGTGGTGCAGTAACGCTTGGCTAGCAGTCACCGTTGAATGGTATTTGATATACTAGTTAAGAGGGAGAAGGATGAGTCAGAAAACAAGGCTCTAAATTTAAGTAAACTTTGGGAAAGTGAGGCAGAAGAGTAGACTATGCAGAACATTGACAAACAATGTGAAATGTTCCAAGATCTTCTTGGTAATAGACCTGTACATTTTGAATTAAATTGAAATTATTTGTCATTCAAAAATGAATGAAAAGAAATGAATGTTATCCCTAACAACTAAGTTCAGGTAGACAGTAACATGGATAACAGGTAAGTTCAGGTAGACAGTAACATGGACCTAAGTTCAGGTAGACAGTAACATGGAGAGCTAGTGGATGTAGCGTACCTGGACTTTCAGAAAGCCTTCGATAAGGTCGTACACAGGAGATTAGTGGGGAAAATCAGAGCACATTGTATTGGGGGTAGGGTATTGACATGGATAGAAAATTGGTTGGCAGACAGGAAACAAAGAGTAGGAATTAACGGTTCCCTTTCAGAATGGCAGGTCGTGACTAGTGGGGTGCTCAAGGCTCAGTGCTGGGATCGCAATATATATTAATGATTTGGATGAAAGAATTAAAAGTAACATTAGCAAATTTGCAGATGACACAAAGCTGGATGGCAGTGTGAACTGTGAAGAGGATGCTATGAGGATGTAGGGTGACTTGGATAGGTTGGGCGAGTGGGAAGATGTATGGCAGATGCAATATAATGTGGATAAATGTGAGGTTATCCACTTTAGTGGCAAGAACAAGAGGAGGATTATCATCTGAATGGCAGGTAGACACAACAAGCTGGAGTAACTCAGCGGGTCAGGCAGCATCTCTGGAGCAAAGGAATGGGCGACGTTTCGGGTCGAGATCCTTCTTCTGTATGGTGTCAGATTAGGATAAGGGGAAGTGCAACGAGCCCTGGGTGTACTTGTATATCAGTTACTGAAAGTAAGCATGCAAGAAACAGCAGGCAGTGAAGAAAACTAATGGCATGTTGGCCTTCATAATGATAGGATTTGAGTATAGGAGCAAAGAGGTCCTTCTGCAGTTGTACAGGGCCCTGGTGAGACCACACCTGGAGTATTGTGTGCAGTTTTGGTCTTGTAATTGGAGGATGGACTTTCTTGCTATTGAGGAAATACAATATAGGTTCACAAGGTTAATTCCCAGGATGGCGGAAATGTCATATGATGTAAGAATGGAACGACTCGGCTTGTATCCACTGGAATTTAGAAGAATGAGAGGGGATCTTATAGAAACATAAAATTATTAAGTAATTGGACATGGTAGATGCAGGAAACGTGTTCCCTGTTGGAGGAGTCCAGAACCAAGGGCCACAGTTTAAGAATAAAGATAGGCCATTTAGAACTGAGATAAGGAAAAACCTTTTCACCCAGAGTGTTGTGAATTTGTGGAATAATCTGCCTCAGAAGGTAGTGGAGGCCGACTCATTGGATGCATTCAAAAGAGAGTTAGATAGAGCTCTTAGGGCTAGTGGAATCTAGGGATATGGGGAGAAGGCAGGAATGGGGTACTGATTGTGGATGATCAGCCATGGCTCAAATAGCTCAAAGGGCTGAATGGCCTACTCCTGTACCTATTTTCTATGTGTCTATGTAAAATGCTGGAATAACTCAACGGAACAGGCAGCATCTCTGGAGAGAAGGAATGGGTGACGTTTCGGTTCGAGACCCTTTTTCATACTGATGTCAGGGATGAGTGGGTCAGAGATAGAATGCAGTCGGAGACAGTAAACCTGGTGGGAGAACTGGGAAGGGGGAGGGGATGGAGAGAGAGGGAAAGCAAGGCTTTTTGAAGTTACAGAAGTCAATGTTCATACCGCTGGGGTGTAAGCTGCCCAATATGAGGTGTTGTTTACCCAATTTGCACTGGGCCTCACTCAATGGACAATGGATGAGGCCCAGGCCAGAAAGGTCAGAGTGGGAATGGGAGGGGAATGGCGTGAATTCACAGCTTTATCCTGCGCTACTTAATCCAAGGACGAGCGGACAGACGGACGAAAGCAACGATCATGGAGTGGAATAGATGACATTTTGGGTCAAGACCCTTCTTCAGACTGAGTCAGGGGAAAGAGGAATAAGAGATATAGACGGTACTAAGGAGAAATGAATGGAAGATATGCCTATAGCTTCCATTTCCCTTTCCCTTGAATGTGAGTCTGAAGAAGGGTCTGGACTCGAAATGTCACCTATTTCACTCGATGATCATTGCTTTCATCCGTCAGAGAGAGAGAGAGATGCAAGAAAGCAGCTATGACATATAATACACAATAAACTATATTATAAGTACACAATAAACAAGTTATGCATTCTTGTACGGGTTTGACCGCACATAAAAAATTTCCCTCCCCTTCCTTCCCAACCTCAGTCTCACAGACCTTTGAGTACCCCTAGTTCCTAAAACCCATTTCCATCACTGATTTGGATAGGGGCTGATCAGGGATAGCATGATTTTGGACATCTGGGATTGAGTCTTACGAACCTTACTGAGTTTTTGATGAAGTAACCAAAAAGAATGATGAGAGCAAAGCCTTAAATGTGGTCTATATGGACTAAAGCAAGGCATTTGATAAGGTTTTGTATGGTAGGCTTCTACTGGCAGATTAGATCACATGGGATTCAAATTAGCCAAATGGATAGAGAATTATCATCCTGGAAGGAAGCAAAGGGTGAATGTGGAAGGTTGTTTTTCAGACTAGAGACCTGTGACTAGTGGTGTGTCTAGGGGATAGTTTAGTTTAGAGATACAGCGCAGAAACAGGCACTTCGGCCCACCTTGTCGACCAGAGATCACCCCATACACTAACACTGTCATACACACTAGGGACAATTTACAATTTTTCACCAAAGCCATTTAACCTACAAACCTGTATGTCTTTGGAGTGTGGGAGGAAACCGGAGCACCCGGGGAAAACTCGCGTGGTCACAGGGAGAAAGTACAAACTCAATAGAGACAGCACCAGTAGTCAGGATCGAACTCGGGTCTCTGGCGCTGTGAAGGCATTAGTAAGTTTGCAGCTGACACTAAAGTGACACATAGATAGCGAAGATGGTTATCAGCAATTACAGTAGGATCTTGATTAATTGGGCTAGTGAACTGAGGAATGGTTAATGGAGGTTAATGATTGGTGTTGCATTTTGTAACGTCGTACCAGAACAGGTCCTTCACAGTGAATGGCAGGGCTCTGAAAAGTTGTAGAGCAATGGGATCTAGGAGTGCAGGTACATAGTTCCCTGAAAATTACATCACAGATACTATGATCAAAAAGGCATCTAGTACTATAATGGCAGTTTCTATACCTTCTCAAAGTCCAACTTCGATAGCCATTACTTTTCGGGGGTGTGGTGGAGACATAGCTTATGTACTTGCCGCACTCACAGATAGCAGATAGTAAAAAAACAAATGCTCCAGTCATTGTCTCTTGATTAATTAGTCTTTATTGTAGTACAAAACAAAGAAGTAAATCATAACTTTTCCCTCTTATTAACTGTTTCTTCTTCAGACAGTACGGTCGTTACTGTGCGGTCGTTAGCATGGTAAAAAACTTGTACTCACCATCCCTTGAGGAAAAACTATCTCCCCAATCTATGAGTATGTATGTGCTAGTCTGCCCCGAAGTGGACACACCCCTCTATGTATCAAATCCCACCTACAAGCATATATACAGATAAGAACTAGAAATATTAGACATGGCTATAATATACTGACTTGAGCTTATATGGCTCCTACAAGTACATTAGCTTTCATCAGTTAGGGTATTGAGTGTGAAAGTTGGGATGTGCTATATTTGTACTAATCTTGGTGAGGCCTCATCTGGAGTATTCTGTTCAATTTTGGTCACCCTGCTATAGGAAGGATGTTGAAGAAGGGTCGCGACCAGAAACGTCACCCATTCCTTCTCTCCAGACATGCTGCCTGTCCCGCTAAGTTACTCCAACTTTTTGTGTTTATCTTCGGATTAAACCAGCATCTGCAGTCCTTCTTACACATAGAAAGGATGTTGTTAAGCTAGAAAGAGTGCAGAGAAGGTTTACAAGGATGTTGCTAGGATTTGAGGGCTTGAGCAACGGGGAGAGGTTGGGCAGGCTACGGCTTTATTCCGAGGAGCGCTGGAGGCAGGAGTGATCTTATAGAGGTCTATAAGATGATGTAGGAAATAGATAGAGTGAACACACAGACTCTTTTACCCAAAAGGACACAAAGTGCAGGAGTAACTTAGCAGGTCAGGCAGCATGTCTGGAGAACATGAATAGGTAATATTTTGTGTCGGGACCCTTCTTCAGGCTGATTCTCCAGATGGGGAATCAAGAACTAGAGGACATGGGTGAGAGGGGAAAGATTTTATAGGAACCTTCGGGGGTAACTTTTTCACACAGAGGTTGGTGGGTATACAGAATGAGCTGCCAGAGGAGGTCATTGAGGCAGGTACTATAACAATATTTAAAAAACTTTAGGACAGGTACATGGATAGGAAAGGTTTACAGGGATATGGGCGAAATATGGATAGGTGGGATAGTGTTTGATGGGTTATCTTGATTGGCATGGCCAAGTTGGGCTGAAGGGCCTGTTTCCATGCTGTATGACTCTAGGACTCTATGGTTAAATTAAGAACTTTCCCAAGAAGATATCGTGATGGCATCTTGATTTCTAGCCATAGGAAAGCTTGCATAGGAAGACATTCTGCAGCAAATGCTTGCCTTCAGACTTGAGAACATTTCTCACAGAGGCTGTGTCAAAAGTCCCCGCTGGCACATATTTGATGCTCCCTTTCTGGAAGCATTCGATCGTGATATTATTGGAACTGCACAAAAAATGTCAGCATGTTCGTAATTAGTCACAAATTATAGGATTCCATCTAGCACACTCATAAAGTAAAAATGCATTTTTGGTACATGAATAGGAATGGTTTAGAGGGATATGGGGCAAATGTTGGCAAATGGGAGTAGCTTAGATGGGGCATCATGGTTGGCATAGACGGGTTGTGCCGAAGGGCCTGTTCCGGTGCTGCAAGACTTTGAATATGACTCCATAACTAACTGGTTATGGCAAGCTAACTTCACAGGACATGGTGTGTTCTCTTTGGAAATGAAGATTGGGTGGCATTTTTGTATAACTATTGTAGGGCTATGGGACTATTGTTCCTTGGTTTCACTCTTACCTATTCAGTCCTTGTCTAACCTTTTTCCCCATCCACATAGCGTCTTAATGATGCTATCTGAAGACACAGTGTGGGACATCAAATATACATAATTGACAAACACCACCCACTTTTTCAGGACACGAAACATGCCCGTCTATGTGCTCCATGCTGCTGTCTGACCTGCTGAATTACTCCGGCACTTTGTCATTTTTTGGTAAATCAGCATTTGCGATTCCTTGTGTCTAATGCCCTCATTCCACTCCCCTTTCCCCCGCCATGTTCCCTTCCACCTATCTCCCTCCCTTCGCCTTTACATTTCACTCACCTTCTCCTTATCTGACACCATTTTGTCTTCTTTTCACCTCTAGCATTTGCATTTACTCCACCCAGGTACCAATCAATACCCCATTCCCGCCCCCACCTCACCTGTATCCACCTATGACCTGCCAGGCTTTGTCCCACCCTTTCCACTCTTATTCAGCTTTCTCCCTCCTATTGCAATCAGTCTGAAGAAAGGTTCCAACCCAAAATGTTGTCTCTCCATTGCCTACCCAGAATCTGCCTGACCCTCTCCAGTACTTTGGGTTTTGCTCAAGCATTGCTGATTTGAACTCCATTGTGTCAGTGCCATTAGCATGGTTTTCTGACATCTAGTCCTGGATGAACCATCATTTCTTCCAGTTTACACAGAAAGAAGACTAAACCCATCGTCAGTGAGAAATATGGGTGTGAAATTACTGTGTTAAACATAAAAGAGTGAAATGATTGAGGATATGGTTGTCAAAAGGGAGCTGGGAACATAGATCAGCAGATAAGAAAATAGACAGAATATTTTACAAGATAATCCACGACTCCCAGTAAAAATTATTCCAATGAGGTGGTGATAGAGATCTAGGAAAAGTATTAACCATGGTTGACAAAGGAAGTTATGGTGGGTATTAATTATGGTCTGCGGAACTAGTTAAGGGAACAAGAAAAATGTAATGGAATTTTTACACAATCTTTTTCTTTTCATTGTCTCGTAACATTTGTGTAATTTATGTTTGTGTGTGCTGTCCAAGTCTGTTTTTGTGATGCTGCAGCAAGCAAGATTTTCATTGTATCTGTACACCACTGTCATTTGACTTGTTTGTATTGAAACTGATAGGATCATATGCTGTCTCTGACAAAAATCTCTTTTTTTTCTGCACCGCTTCTAACTTCATTTCAGTTGTCAGCATCAGTATTGTTTGCTTCTGGTGATTAAAATAGCTTTAATATCTGGACAGACGCCATGATATTTGTCCTACTTTAGCTCTCATCAGATGTAACCTGGTATTCTTCAGATATTTGCAAAATATGGGCTTATTTGAGATATACTTTGGAATGTATCATCATCTTTGTGAACACTGAACGCATTTATTTTTGATGTATGATGTAAAAGCAACGAAGGACACCACTACAAATTTGCAATACCTTCTGAGAAGCAGATCGACAAGACAGATGGATTTCTGAAAACAGAATTATGTTGACTATAAGTTCAATGGTGCTTTATTGTCACGTGTGCACTGCACAGTGAGCTTTTTGCATAGATTACACACGCACGAGCTGCCATATTTTGGCGCCATTTACAATAAGTCCAAGGTTCACTTCATGCACTCGATGTACTGGTGCGGCTCCCAATCCAGGTAAGCCCCAGGCTGCTGCAGGGCCTCTTCCGTTGCCATCGACCGGCTCAGCCTGCGAATCGACGTCCGTCTCCTCGCCCGACCGCTTTTATGTCCCGGGGTTGCCTCCTGCAACCGACATTGAGGGTAGGGTCGTCAACTGTCCAGTATTAGCCGGGACATCCCGTATATTGGGCTAAATTGTTTTGTCTCATAATTTTGCTAATTTTCTTTTTAAATGTTTTCCTCCCTGCTTAATATATCTGTTTCTGCCCATTTCCCTCCCACCCCCCTCTTTTTCTGTAGTTTCCCTTGCATTGCTCATTTTCTCTTTATCTTATTTCTCATGATGTTCATAAGCCATAAAGGCAATTTTACTTCGGAGTCACGTGAGTGACTACGTGAAGAAGCCCCGCCTGGCGGCATTACGTCGACTCACGTGAAGCTCCGACAGGGTGAGAGCGCAGCTCCTACCAGCGTAAGTTTAACCCGCAGGTAAGTCGCTGTTGAACTTTCTTGCTAGTGGGGTTTAAACTCTAAGTCTGCAGAGCCAGCTAGAGTGCTGATGTATTTTGAATTTTTTTTAAAAACTCTGTAACTGGCTCGAAATACGGAGCCAGCTAGAATGAATGTATTTTTAAACTGCGGTAATTGAATAGAACGCGCTGGAACCGCAGTTTCCGATTTAGATCGGATCGGGAGATAAGGGCTGCTTTAAAAGCCGGCTACCGCTATTTAGATCGGGTTTGGAGATAACGGCTGCGCTAAATGCCGGCTCCAAATACCCAGTAATCGTTAAATAAAGTCTGCTCTGAGTATATGTTACCAGATGCAGTTTCTTTATGGAAATGTATATAACCCTGTGTGATACTGAGGTTAATACAAGTATTCTGCAAGCAGAATGTGCCTGTCAGAATTACAATTTTAAACATATATGGTTTATGCATAAATACAAAACAGTAAAGAAGTAACTCTCCTCCAAGGGAGGACAAGAATGTGGTGGAGGCTGGAAATGGAGAAAATGCTACACACTTGACTTAGTCAAGGGTTCTTGACCCAGGTATGTCTTCCTGTTAGGCAGGCTCCAAAGGAGTCTCCATACGCTGAGTATGGTGCCTATGAAAATGGGATTCTGATTCTCCAGTAGCTTGGTTAGGTTGGATGATGATCCCTTGAGCAAGATAAAATGCTCCAAATTCTAATCAGTCAAGGGTTCTAAAGACCCATGAGATTCTAAGGCAGGCTCCGAAGGAGTTTCCATACACTGAGTATGGTGCCTATAAAGATTGAGAATCTCATTCACCAGTGCCTTACATAGGACTGGATGAAGTATTTAGAGCAAGATAAAATGCTCAAAATTCAAAACAATTAAGGGTTTTAAGACCCATGAGATTCTAAGGCAGGCTCCGAAAAGGAGTTTCCATACACTGAGTATGGTGCCTATGAAAAATGAGAATCTCATTCACCAGTGCCTTGTTTAGGTCTGGATGAAGTCTCCTAGAGCAAAGACTTGGGAGTACCAAGGCAGGATGAAAACTGACCCTGAAGCTGGTGTCCCTACTTGTGTTGTATACACCAGAGCACAATAGAAACGCTCCGGTTGTTCCTGATGTTGCACCAAGTTTCTTAAGGGGTTGGACAGGCTAGATGCAGGAAGATTGTTTCCGATGTTGGGGAAGTCCAGGACAAGGGGTCACAGCTTAAGGATAAGGGGGAAATCCTTTTAAGACCGAGATGAGAAAGACTTTTTTCACACAGAGAGTGGTGAGTCTCTGGAACTCTGCACAGAGGGTAGTTGAGGACAGTTCATTGGCTATATTTAAGAGTGAGTTGGATGTGGCCCTTGTGGCTAAGGGGATCCGAGGGTATGGAGAGAAGGCAGGTACGGGGATACTGAGTTGGATGATCAGCCATGATCATATTGAATGGCGGTGCAGGCTCGAAGGGCTGAATGGCCTACTCCTGCACCTAATTTCTATGTTTCTATGTTTTTTGCTATATCGGTATGGACTGGTGAGGTTATGGATGAACCTGGCGGCCAACATTATTTTGGTTTCTCACCTACTCCAAGAAATTGTTATGACTGAAACAGTAAAAAAATATATAAAATACCAGTCTATTGTGCCTCGCTCAGGGTGCCAACAGTAACTCAGTAATGGGGCACCCATGAGTGTAACGATGCGAGGACAGGAAATGTGTTCCAGCATGTCCTCTAGCTGATATTCAGTTGGCATCACTGCATTTGGGGAAGACATACATGGGTCGATAATGTCCAATACTTTTAAGACGTGCTTGCGTTACTCTGCAATGCATATTCAAACCCAATTGTATGATGAAAATTCCATTTGGCTAACATTATACCCAAAAATTGCAGGATTATGTGGGCAAGCTATAACCTTTTTTGATGATTGATGAAAAACTGCCCAAACAATTAAGGATATTTGCCTTATAAAACTTCTCATCCCTGCTTTGAGAAAACAAACAAGTTGAATACGAACCCCTATATTAAGAGAAGGAGATCTTCTGGTTCATTTACGGAAGTACAGAAACGTCATTCCATCACACATGGAATTTCTGGGAAACAACCTCTGGTCGGTTGTAAGATTACAATTGTTTTGTAATTCTGCATTAAATCTGATCGGCTTGGTGTTTGAATGTACCAGGAACTCGTCAGGTAGAGATAAAATATCCCAGACACAAGTATGGGGGTTGCAGAGTCATTCTGGGACTCATAAACTTAAATTTATAGTTCAGTATAGGCATTTTTTTTAAAAGTACACTTCAACACTGTAACAAAGTTATTATCATTAGGCTGCTATATGGCTATTATTAGACCTAAAAAAGATGCCTTATTATTCAGGTACTTAAATTAATTGGAAGGGTCAGCTGAAGGAATGACCTAATGGGTTAAATTCAGCCCTCAGATTGCTCACACAATTATTGAAACCAGCACTGGTGTTAATGAGGGCTCAGAATCACATTGTAATGACTTATCTAGAGGATAAGTTAATTGTAAATGGGAGACAGCTGAAGAACTGGGTTCAGCAACCATAAGCCTATTGAAAGGCTAAGGTTCTGTACATCCAAACAACATGTAAGTTACAGGCATCCCAAACAATTGATTATTTGGGGTTTGTCATTAATACATTTGATAAACTTTAAACATGTCAGTAACTTTACCAACAATTAAGGTTGGGGATGTTACAAATGCCTGTACTTGTCTTGGTAAAAAACATTATCCCCCCATCCAAGAAGTAGCTATGGTTACTGGTAAAGTAATAGTGGTAAAGTAAAGTGATCAAAGTCTGCAAAGACCAGAGAATAAGCGTAAAAAGCGTGCAGGTCATTGATTAGGTCCATGCAGTTACCAACTAAAAAGGTTGAGCTGAATTGCAATGATGGATTCTCAATGTTGCACAAGTTACTAGAAGTAAAAATGTGCTTGTTCAGTAGTCTTCAGTGGTATTACAGACTGATGGGAGTGCTCTCGGATGGGGAGCCAAGGACAGCGACACCAGTTGTGGTGGTCGATGGACTGTCCAAGACGATTTAATTCTCCAAACACATGGTATGAATTATTTGGAGTTATTGGGAGTAGACAATACCACAGCTGTGGGAGAAGACAATATTGTGGTAAGACAACAGATCACGAAAGTTCAATGACAATACAGAATTAATGTTAAAATTCAAAAAGTTAAAAAATAAAAAGAAAAGATTGTCAGACAGTATGATCTGTTGTGTCTGGATTAAATCTCCAGTGGTCTAAATGTGTCTCATGGGAGCCAGACCCAGGAACATTAGCGGAGGATGCATTCTCGCTACATTGGGGAAGTATAGTCTTTTATGTTTTCGCCATTTTGCCTGATTAAGCAATGTGTCACCAAAATAGATCAAGTCTCCGCCGCAGGCGTTTGGTGGTTCCAAACTGGTATTGCTTCTCGGCCTTTTGGCTAAGATCAAGTGTAGTATCAGTTCTTATCAGTTCAATATCTGATACGTCCCTTATCTAGGGACCATTACTACACAGCCATTGTTCCCATTGGTGCTCAGAATGATGATTCAAACATTCATGACAAATCCCAGGTGCAGTAATTGTTGGTACATCCAGTAACAGCAGAAGTCATCCATTACATGACCGTATTAATTGTTAATCTGTAGGTTCTGATGGAATGTCGGATAGGACCATGGATGTCATAACTGCAGCTTGGAGATATAGCACTAGGAAACAATATATGTTTCATATAAGGAATGGGAAATCTTTTGTATAGTCAGATATATTTTATCATACTGCAAACATATCGGATGTATTGGATTCCTTGCTATGTTTGCACCTGAGTTATAGTACATTAATGGAGCTCGGAGTGCTTTGTCCTCCTATTTAGGACAATTTTCAGAACGACAATTTATCGGGTCTCATCCGTTAATATCCCGATGTATGAGAGGAATTTTAATAAAATCCTACCAAATCCATATATACAGAAATCTGGGATGTCAGTATAGTTCTCACATTGCTTCGGCAATGGACTCCAATTACGTCACTGTCTTTTCAGAAGTTAATATTTAAAGTGGTTATGCTGATGACATTAATATCAGCACAATGAGTACAAACATTACAAATGTTACGGTTACATTGTATGCAGTTGTCTGAAGATAAAATGACGTTTTTTGTCAATGATCAAAGCAAGCAAAGCAAGCCAAGAAAGGCTGGAACCAATGTTGAATATTTTTTATTATAGAAACATATTTATGAAAATTACAATATTTTACATAAATGAAAATACACATTAAATACTTTCATAATATTAATAATATTAATATTATTACTAATATTGAAATTTAGGACTATATGCTTCTATACACTTTTTAAATTATTTTTTATAAAGTAAGAAAAGATAGAGATAAATAATAAAGAAAATATGAAAGCGAATGGAGTATTAATCATTATTCCGTCATTGGAGATATAGGCATGATTTATTATATTTCTTTCTTCATCCATTCTAATATTCAGGCCTCAGTCAAGCCCTCGTACTGAGCCATTATGACCTGTAAATATTCAATGTATGGAGGACCATATCCCTCTGAAGAGATCTAACCTGTCCATTAGGACAAGCCTCAATCTCTCCAGATGGAGAGTCTCCGACATTTCTGTATTCCACATTTTGATTGTAGGGGATGTAAGGCCTTTCCAAAATTTTAATATTATTTTTTTCCCAATTATTAACCCATAATCAATAAAAAAATTTGGTTTGTTGTTACTATTTGTTCTGTTTCCAGTATTTCCTGTATTATTAGCTTTGAATCGGGTGTCATAGTTATATTAACAACATTCGAAATTATCCTAAATATTTCAATCCAGAATTTTGTAATTTTTATACAGTTTGTAAATAAGTGTGACAAATTGGCTTCTAAATGTTGACATTTATCACATATAGGAGATACTTTGGGAACATATTATGTAATTTGGATTTTGAATAATATAGTCTATGTAATATTTTAAACTGTATAAGAGAGTGTTTAGCATTTAACGAACAATGATGTGTATATTTGTAAACTATCATCCCATATTTCTGGTCTAATAGTTTGGCATAATTCATTTTCCCAAGATTGTCTATGTATTTCTGTTGATGGAACATCACCTTCCAATAAGATTTATATATATATATATATTATATATATATATATATATTATATATGAAATCATTTTTTCTGTATTCGGATGTTTATTCAAACATTCATCTAATATTTCTGTTCTTTCTATTTCTGAGTTCTTGTGTATTTGCTTTAACATAATCTCTAATTTGTAAATATCTAAAGTAATCTTTAGAGTGTAGTCCATAAATTTGTTGTACGTCTTGAAATGAAAGGAAGGAGTTTTCCCTATAGAGATCCCCAATCTTAATAATTCCATTATTTTTTTCCGTTGTAAAAAAACTTTATCCATCATTGAGGTTTAACGTAACATTATTTACAATGCTAAGAGATAGTGGTATAGATTTTAATTTTAATATTTTCTTTATTTGTTTCCAAATACGTATTCCACTTCCTATTATTGGGTTATCACTATATGTTTTCTTAGCTAAATTAATATTAGCGAATATTATAGAGCTAATTTCAAAAGGAGAACAATCTTCTTTTTCCATATTTAACCAAGTTGGTGGTTATCTATTTCTTCTAACCAAAAGTTCATATTTTTAATGTTAACTGCCCAATAATAAAACATAAAATTTGGTAGAGCTAGACCTCCATTTATTTTTGATTTACATAAATGTTTTTTGTTTATTCTATGGCACTTATAATCCCAAATGAAGTTAGTGACTAAGGAGTCCACCTTTTTAAAGAAATTTTTAGGGAGATATATCGGGATTGATTGGAAAAGGTATAATAATTGTGGAAGGAACACCATTTTTATTATATTAATTTTGCCTATCATCGAAATAGGTTTTCCAATATATAATATTCTTATTTACTTTGTTCAATAATAGTGGGAAATTAGCTTTAAATAAGGAGTCAAATCTTTTTGTTACAAAGATTCCAAGATATTTAAATTTTTCATTTGTTATCTTAAAAGGGAATTGTTGTAATATATGTAAATTGTTTACCGTTATTGGCATAAGTTCACTTTTATTCCAGTTAATACTATATCCTGAATAGGATCCAAATTCAGTTATTAATTTTAACAAATTACGAATACTAGTTTCTGGTTTTGTGATGTAAAGTAGCACATCATCCGCATATAAAGAAATTTTATTTTTAGTGTCTCTAGTATCATATCCATATATTTCCGGATGTGATCTCACCCTCAGAGCTAACGGTTCTATTGCAATGCAAACATATAAGGGGATAACGGACAACCTTGTCTACAACCTCGAGATAAATTGAATTTAGGTGATAACATTTGATTTGTTATTATTCTAGCTGTCGGATTTGTATATAGCAATTTGATCCAGTTAATAAACTTTTCTCCCAATTTAAAACCTTCCATAACCGAGAACAAGTAAGGCCATTCCACTTGATCAAAGGCTTTCTCTGCATCTAACGAAATAACTACTAGATCTTTATTAATATCTCTTTTCGAGTATATAATATTGAATAACCGTCTCAAATTATACGAAGAGTATCGTTTTGGTATAAATCCTGTTTGATCAGGGTGAACTAATTTATTAACGACTAAACTTAACCTTTGTGCTAATATCTTAGTTAATATCTTTTGATCGGTATTTCTCTATTGCTCTAAATGACCCTGGTTCATCCAAGTCTTTGTTTATTTTAGGTAAAAGTGTTATAGTAGATTCATTTAATGTTTCTGGTAGTTTTTGCTGTATATATATATATATATATATATGTTCATTATAGTAATTTCAAACGTGGTACCATCTGATCATAAAATATTTTATAAAATTCCGAGCCAATGCCGTCTGGTCCCGGTGTTTTACCCTTTTTTAGTGATCTGATAGATTCTTGGATTTCTTTTATCGTGATATCAGCATTCAGTAACTCTATATTTTGTTAATCCAATCCTTTCAAGTTACATTTTTAAAAAAAAAGCTTCAATTCCTATTTTATTATCTATTGTTTTCGCAGTGTTTAAGTTTTTATAATATTGCATAAATCTTTCATTAATATCTTTAGGCTGTGTTAACAATTCGCCTTTATGTGATTTAATCCTATGGATTATTTTTTCAGCTTCCATTTTCCTTAGTTGACGAGCCAGTAATTTTTGAGGTTTATCACCGAATTCAAACTGTAATTGTTTAGTATGTTGATAAAGTTTAACGACTTGGTCTGTAAATATTTTATTCAATTTGTATTTCAATGCTGCAATTTTATCATGTAATATAGTAGTTGGATTCATTGCATTCTGTATATCTAATTGTTTAATCTCCTTTTCCAAATCTTGCTGCTCCTTACGATTCTTTTTATTATAAAATGCTTGAGAGGAAATCATGATTCCCCGGAGGTATGCTTTAAATGTTTCCCATAATAAGGAACAGGATATTTCTGGTTTATCATATATTTCGAAAAAAATCTTAATTTGTTCTGTGATATATTCCTGGGTAATTTTATTTTCTAATATTTGTGGATTAAATCTCCACTGTTCTGATTTTTGTAGTTTACCATTTATTTTGATCTTGAATGTTAATGGTGCATGATCTGAAATTATGATATTATGATTTTGGATTTATAAGTAAGTGAAATAAGTTTAGCGTCCACCAAAAAATAATCTATTCTTGAGTAAGTTTTATGTACTGACGAGTAAAAAGAGTATTCTCGTCCAGTAGGGTTTTCAATTCTCCAAACATCTTTGATATTAGTAGTTTCCATATATGCATTTAATAAATCACTAGAAGGTGATTTAGTTTTCCATTGCCTTGTAGATCTATCTAAGTATGGATCTAGTGTACAATTAAAGTCACCTCCAATTATTAGATTATGTTGTGTTAATTCCAGAATATTATTAAATACTTCTTAAAAACAATGGGCTATCAAAATTTGGTCCATATACATTAACAAAAATCATTTTTTGTGTATTTAATTCTCCTATGACGATAATATATCTTCCATCTTTATCAGTTATAGTTGATGTATGTTTAAATAAAATACCTTTACGAAATAATATTGCTATGCCTCTTGATTTATGTGTAAAAGAAGAGTGATACATTTTATCTATCCATTTAGCTTTCAATCTATGTTCAGCATCTTTTTTTAGATGTGTTTCTTGAATAAAAATCACATCAGCTTTGTTTGCCTTTAAATGTGCAAAAACGTTTCCTCTCTTAATCGGTTCATTAATACCTTTAACGTTCCAACTACAAAACGTTATTCCCTCATTCCCTATATTTATTTTTGGGTCTTGCATCTTTTGATTATGGAGGTCTGCAATAGAGTCTATGGTTCAGCACATCAGACCCGACCTTACACCCGAACATCGAATAGATGAATTTTAAGTCTCGTACATGTCTCTCACGTATATATCTCCATTGATCCAATATATAACTCCATTCAAATTGAAGAAAACCATAATAGATTATATGAGAAAAGAACAAAGGATAGATTAAGAGGTTAGTAATGTGCAAAAAGAGAGGAAAAACTACATCTAGAGTTGTTGCAGTTAGTGCTAGCCATACTAGCATGCCTAACCATCTACCGACTTCCGTCGTTGATGTTGGTAACTTAACCAGCTCCCAAGTTTTTGGAATTATTATTCCATAAAAATATTTTACCGGGGGTGTAGTATTAGAGAAAAAAAAGGAAAGGGAAAAAAGAGGGATAAAAATAGAAACTTATTTAGTAAAGGCATATTTAACTTATAACAATTAAAGGTATAGAAATACAATTAATTTAAAACTTATTTAAAACATCTAATTATTATAAACAATTATAAAGGTATAGAAATACAATTATTTAAGACTTATTTTAAAACATCTCATTATTATAAACATGAGGAACAAAACAAAGAAAAGATATCAAAGTACATATTTAGAACTTAAAAATCTATCAAATTTTAAAACCGAAAGAAACAAAATAAAGACTTATTTAGTAAAGGCATATTTAACTTATAACAGTTTAACGGTATAGAAATACAATTATTTGAGACTTATTTAAACATCTAATTATTATAAACAATTATAAAGGTATAGAGATACAATTATTTAAGACATTTAAACATCTAATTATTATAAACAAGAGGAACAAAAAAAAGGAAAGATATCAAAGTACATATTTAGAATTAAAAATCTATCAATTTTAAACAGAAAGAACACAAAAAAGGATAAAAAGAGAAAAGAAAAAAAACCAATCCATCCTAGAAAAAAAAACCCAGAAATTAAGAATGAAAATAAAAAATTGCTGACAAAAAAGAAAAATCTCCAAAAGAAATCAATCCCTAATTTTAACTCTATTCATTCCAACATAGAAAATCATTAATTATTAGTAATAGTAATTAATATTAATTAGTAAAAATAGTGTTAGTAGAAATACCGCATTGTGTCTGAAATGTGTATTAGTTATTTATATTAGTAGTGTAATGATATTAATTATTAGTATCCAAGTAAAGTTTTCCAATCTACTTCTTTCTCCGACTTCCATCCAACGTTGCCCAGTTCAGTCCAGTCCTGCATTGTTTTGTGGAGTCTTGCGAAGTCTTGGACATTCTTGTGGCATTCTTAAGAGTCAAATATTTGAAAGTAGCTGCTTCTCAGGTCTGGATCTGACGCGCAAAGACCATTGCTGCTTCTGGGTTGGAAAAGAAATGCTCCTCGTTATTGAAGGTAACTCTTAGAGTAGCTGGATAATTCAGACCGTATTTCAAATGTGGCACTCCTCTCATAAGACTCTTAGCCTCATTGAATGCTTTCCGTTTCCTGGAAACTTCTGCAGGATAATCTCGGTAGATACTGATCCTGTGACCTTCAAATTCCAGGTTTCTATTTCTCGAGGATCTCCGCATAATCATATAACCATATAACAATTACAACACGGAAACAGGCCCTCTCGGCCCTTCCAGTCCATGCCGACCATTTGTTTTCCCCTAGTCCCATCTACCTGCACTCAGACCATACCCCTCCATTCCCTTCACGTCCATATACCTATCCACTTTTCTTTTAAATGTTAAAATCGATCCTGCTCCACCACTTCTGCTGGAAGCTCATTCCACACAGCCACCACCCTCTGAGTAAAGAAGTTCCCCCTCACGTTACCCCTATACTTCTGTCCCTTAATTTTCATGTCATGCCCTCTTGTTTGAATCTTCCCTACCCTCAATGGGGAAAAACGTATCCTCGTCAACTCTGTCTATCCCTTTCATCATTTTAAAGAGTTCAATCAAGTCCCCCCCTTAACCTTCCGCGCTCCAAAGAATAAAGACCTAACAGTTTTTTGTTCAACCTTTCCCTGTAACATATTTGCTGGAACCCTGGCAACATTCTAAGTAAATCATCCTCTGTACCTCTCTATTTTGTGACAATCCTTCCAATAACTAGGCGACCAAATTGTACAAGACAACCGTACTCCAGAAATTGGTCCTTACCAATGCCTTGTACAATTTTAACATTACCTCCCCTACACCTATATTCAAGCTCAGATTTTATAAAGGCCAGACACACCAAAGGCTTTCTTTACCACCCTATCTTACATGCGATTTCCACCTTCAGGGAAGCTATGCAACCAGTTATTTCCTATATCCTCGGTTCCACAGCCATTCCTCAATTCCCTACCATTTACACATGTACGTCCTATTTTGATTTGTCCTGCCAAGATGAGCACTTCACACTAACAGCATTAAACCCATCTGCCATCTTTCAGCCCACTTTTCCAAATTGGCCCAAATCTCTCTGTAAGAACTTTGAAAATCTACCTCATATCCAACAACACCAACCTATCTTATATCCTCTGCATACTTTACTTACCAATTTTCCCACCCCATCATCCGATCATTGATGAACATGACAAACAACAGTGGATCCAACACAGACTCCCTGAGGCACCCCACTGTCACTCGCTTCCAACCTGACAAACAGCCATTCACCATTACTCTCTCATCTCCCATTCAGCTCCCCCACCCCCCCCCACTGTTGAATCCATCTTGCTACTTCCGCCATTAACTCCAAAGATTGAACCTTCTTAAACCAACCTTCTCATGGAACCTTGTGCAAGCTACTGAAAATCCATATAAACATCCACTGCTTTAACCCTCAATCAAAGTTCCTAGTTACCGCTTCAAAAAATTCAGAAGGTTTTGTCATACATGACCTTCCAGGCACAAATCCATATGGCTGATTCCTGATCAGACCCTGTATATCCAGATGCTTATATATATTATCTCTAAGTATCCTTTCCATTAATTTGCCCAACCACTGACGTCAAACTAATAGGTCTATAATTGCTAGGTTTTATGCTTTGAACCCTTTTTTAAACAAATTGGACATGCGCAGTACGCCATCCTCCTGCGGCACTATTCCCGTTCTAATGACTTTGAAATATTTTCTGTCATAGCTCCTGCTATTTCTACACAAACTTCCCTCAATGTCCTAGGGATATATCCTGTCAGGACCTGAGACTTATCCACTTTATATTTTTCAAAGTGTCAGTACTTCCTCCTCTTTTGAATCTCATAGTTTTCCATAGCTACTCTATTTTTTTTCCCCTTAACTCACAGAGTTCAATATCCTTCTCCTTGGTGAATACCGAAGAAAAGAAATTGTTCAATATCTCCCCCATCTCTTTTGGCTCTGCAGATAGCTGTCCATTCTGGTTCTCTAATGGTCCAATTTTATCCCTCGTTATCCTTTTGCTATTAATATAGCTGTAGAAACCCTTTGGGTTTACTTTCACCTTTCTTGCCAAAGCAACCTCATATCTCTTTTAGCCTTCCTAATTTTCCTTAATTCTTTCTTAAGATTCCTTTTTACATTCTTTATACTCCTCTAGCACCTCATTTACTCCATGTCTCCTATAATTATTGTAGATATCTCTCTTTTTTCGAAACAAGTGTCCAATTTCCCTTGAAAACCATGGCTCTTTCCAATTTTTAACTATTTCCTTTCACCTAACAGGGACATAAAGATTCTGTACTCTACAATTTCCCCTTTAAATGTCCTCCATTCTCTTCTACATCTTCCCATGAAACAAAGTGTCCCCAATTCACATTCCTTTAAAATTCTTACGCATTCCCTCAAAGTTAGACCTTTCTCCCAATCAAAAATCTCCACCCTAGGTCCAGTTCTGACTCTCTCCATAATTATATTGAAACTAATGGTATTGTGATCACTGGTCCCGAAGTGCTCACCAACGCATACCACCCGTCACCTGACATGCCTCATTTCCTAACAGGAGTGTCCAGCACTGTCCCTTCTCTGTCGATACCTCTATGTACTGCTGCAAAAAACTATCCTGCACACATTTTACAAACTCCAAACCATCCAGCCCATTTACAGAATGTGTTTCCCAGTCTATTTTTGGAAAATTGAAATCTCCCACAATCACTACCTTGTGCTTACCTACTAATAAAAATCCCCCCCCTGCTATCTCCTTACATATTCGCTCTTCCAATTCTCGCTCCCCATTTGGCGGTCTATAATACACCCCTAAAAGTGTTGCTACACCGCATTATCTCATCCAAGACAAAGTCGTATTGTAGCTTTATAATCATTTGCCTTGGAGGGGCATTTGCTCTTGTATGACGTCTTCTGACTCTGTGAGCACGGGCTAATAAAGGCTTTTGTTCCAGAGATAAAACTTGTTGTAATAAGTTCGCAGTAAATTCTCGAGGATCTTCATCTTTCTCTCGTCCTTCAGGAATACCTGCAATTCTTAGGTTTTGTCTTCTCTGGCGACCTTCTAACTCAGTACATTTCTCAGATATTTTAGTCAGTAAGTTTGTTAGACGTTCGTTTTCTATAATCAGCTGTAGTCGTAGCACTGGTAGCAGCTAGTTCTTCAAGACCTTTTATACCGACCGCGGCTGTTGTTCCAGTACCTCTTCCATAGGCTTCAGCCTTTTTTTCAAAGTCATTTTGACCTTTTCAATTTTATTATCCCATCTCTTTGTCATTTCGTTCATCATTTTTCTGTAATTTCTTTCTTCAGATCTGCCGATATTTCTTGGTCTTATATTATTAATATTTGAATTTGTTTCCTGTTGTAATTCTTTCATTTGAGTATTCATCTGGTTTATTTGCGTATTTCATCTGGTTTATTTCTTCCTTTTAAAGCCAGCAATTTCGCGAGAAATGAAACTTTTCAATTCGTCCACTTTCCGCTTTTTCCCTGTTCTTTTCGATACATCTTCCTGGGTTGAGACCCTACTTGAGTCCGAGGCTTCAGTTGGGCTTCTGCCCGTTTCTGCCAGGGTTGGTCGACTTTTCTGTTTTTTCGGTAGGGCTGCGAGTGTTTGTAGCCATAACTTGTCCGCGCCAGGGTTAGTCTGATGACGTCACTCACAACAATTGTGTGCAGAAACGGCAGGCAGCAAGCAACAGCAGCAGGTAGGTCCGTTAATCCCCCGTTTTTTCCCGTTTTTTTCACGGAGCTGGCTGGCGTTGTCCTCTAGCCCTCCATAGCGCCACCGGAAGTCCAGGCTGGAACCAATGTAATCTTTAAGACATACTCTGTCAACTAAACATTGTGTGTGGTTAAGCATCTGATTTAATAGTATTTTGAATTAAGAGTCTCATCGAGATTGTGGGAAAAAAAGAAAAAACACTAATGTTCCATTACCCACAAAAAACATATAAAAAATTACAAACTATTTCTAGATGGATAAACAGGTTCTGGATTAACTGGAGTAGACACTGATGTGTTTAAATCTCACTCCACAAGGGCGTATCATGTCCGCGGCTAAGGTGCAGGACATGGCCGCTCGACCAAATTCTGAGACCGCAGGATGGGTCTAAAGAGGAACTTTTCTAGATTTTATGATAAACCTTGTCACAGTCCCAGGGTTTGCACATGCGTGTTTGGGTCTTCTGTTTCAAATTGTTTGCTTTGTTGCATATCATTTTGTTTGTAATTTCCCCAGGGATAGAGGGGTTTATTACTTTTCTTTTTATTATTATTATTAAAATATTTATTGCATAATTTCAGCAATATATATTATTACTCACTACTGTGTAAACTCAAGCAGTGTGTCGTATGGAATGATCTACGGCATGAAAAATCACAGAGCTTCAAAATCTTCACGTAGTCACTCACGTGACTTTCCGAAGTAAAATAGTAAGATTAAACGAGAACTTACCATTTTGAAGTTTGATCGTTATTTTATGAGGAGTTACGATGAGGGATTACGTGCCCTCCACTCCCAACCCTCATAATATAAATGATCATCTGGTAGTTCTCGTCTATGTAAGCCTTACAATCTTACTCCGGCTATTGGTTCTGTGTTTTTCCACGCCACTGCTTTGAGTATGCCGAGCATGCGTCAGCGGGCTTCTTCCGTAATCCCTCATCGTAACTCCTCATAAAATAACGATCAAACTTTATATATATATATATAACTCTATCTATATCTATATCCTATATTCTATAACACAACATATATGTGTGTGTGTCAGAGCAAACGTGCCGTGAGTATGTTACTCAGGGTAGGCAGTCAGTCGGTTTAAAAAAAAAATCTTAAGCCGCGCATGCGCAAATTGTTCTCTCCGTAAAAATAAAAATAAGTAACAATTCAATTTTCCCAAGTCTTCCAAATCTCCTTCATTTTTCAATTACTGAATGGGTGGGGGATGGAGGATGAAGGCAGGTGGAGAGATGGTGGGAAAATCGGGAGCACAAGTTGAATCAGTTGTCATCTTATTGAATGACAATACTTTTTCAAGGGACCAATTGGAGGGAGAGTTCCCTCCAGCGTGTGGAGAGTCTGTGCCAGGGGTTAAAGATGCAGGGAGGGCAGGAGCGTTGAGAAGGAGGGGTTGGAGATCATGTCAGTAATTCACTCACCGCTGCCGCAGGGACAGCAGAACTGAGTTACTGACATGATCTCCGGGAAAGGAAGCAGCTCGGGTGACTGCGAGCAGCCGTCGGGACCGACAGCAAAACCGGCTGCCACTACAAGGCGCCTTCCTGCCGGCCCGCTTCCTCCCCTGCATTTTCTCTGTCTGAACACCTTTCACCTGCCACCGCTGTCTTTTTTGCTCCTGTCAGCCGCTTCCCGCAAATTCCTTAACTTCCCACACGAGCCGACTAACCTCAATTGGTCCCCCTTGACGCGCTGTCGGAATTTAAGGATTGCGGAAGCGCTTGACATGACTGAGGCTGGCGAGCGGCAGGAAGAGAGGTTTTTAAAAAGACGGAGAGCACTGCCGATGTGAGCGGTGGACTGGTAGAAGGGGCCCGTCCCCCCCACCCCCCCCTGGTCCCGGCACCACTCGCAGCCACCCAAGCTAATTCACTCGCCGGCCACAATGCGGTGGCTCCCTTGCCCGGAGCGTCGGCATGGTGGGTTACTGGCCCCGATCCAACTCCTTCACAATCTCCTGCCTCACCCTCCACTTTACCCCAGGCCAGACTCCTGAAATGCTGTTAAAAGAGCTCTCCCCCACCCCAGAAATATGGTATTTTAAAAACATAAACACCTAGAAATGTACTTACCACTTATTGGTACACAAACTCATTCTTCTACCTCTTTTGATTCCTAAGATACTCTTAAAATAACACAATCCATATTTTGAAAAAACCGCCAAGACTTGCGCTGCACATGCGCAGTAACTCGCAAAGGCAAATTTCAACTGCCGTCAGCCCCGCTTGTCATTGACGGCTTCAAGCATCGTCGACGGCACGTGGGCTGCACAGACATTCGCATGTTGCAAGTACTGCGGTTGAAAGGCATGGAGAATTATGCCTACCTAACAGATCGATCTCTTAGATAGGCATAATTCTCCCATGCCTTTACTATTTATATTTAATAATTACCATTTCATAATTTTAGTCAAGGTAGGCAGTGCCTGGTGTGGGTGTGTGTGTGAACATATATGAGACATAGAATTGAGATGTTAACCAACCCAACTAACACTAAACAATTTGTGTATTACTATTTGACAATGCCTTTGTTAGCTGCAGATTCAAGATTGGACCAAATATACCTAATAATGGAAATTAGTTATTGAGTATTATTTAATATTTTCTTGGGATGTAAAATTTGAAATAGCTTTAATATCCCACTGGCACTGATCAATAAATGGAAAATCACATGGCTTCATGTCCT
The DNA here is from genome assembly GCA_035221665.1 of Okamejei kenojei. Lineage (NCBI taxonomy): Eukaryota > Metazoa > Chordata > Chondrichthyes > Rajiformes > Rajidae > Okamejei > Okamejei kenojei. The sequence continues at coordinate 70,900,071 of CM069136.1, read as the reverse complement.
GTGTGTTGATTGAGATTTTGATTAAACCTTGCACGTCTGTAATTCATCTACCGATTGTTCACAACTGCTTGTATGCACCCTTTCAAGGAAAATGTTAAAAACCTCAATCAAGAAACTATCAATGCAGAGGGGAGTGGGTGCAGGATTTTCTGTAGCTCATTCCTAAATGACAGTATTTTGTATGTTCAAAGTAAAATAAGGAAGAATATCAAAATGATCACCTGCAGCTGAGAAAAAAAGGTGATTTGTGTGGCATTTGGTAAAATAATAGCAATATGAAGATTCCAGTTGCTCTACTTTTGGAGTGTTCCTTAATGTTTTTTTGTGTCTATGGAATTGTTTTGCAACAATAAAATGGGTTTGGTCTTCCCATTAGCCAGAGAGGAATGAGATATGTCTGTAATAGTGGGTTATCTAAATGAAGTATTTAACAAACTAAAAATTGTTTTGAGTGAGCAATAGCTGATTTTAATTCACGAACATACAACTATGTAATTGTGGCAGGAAAGAAATATACAGATGCCTGGTTTTAAAATCAAAGGTAGCCAAAATTGCTGGGGGTAGTACTGAAGAAGGGGTCTCGACCCGAAATGTCACCAATACTCTCCAGAGATGCTGCCTGTCCCAGTTGAAGTTTACTCCTAACTTATTGGATTGATCAATTCTAAATAATTGCAACCATATACAAGTTTGAATGAGAAATTTGGTATATGTTAAACTTAACCATCTCATATGCTCCAATTTAAGAATGTTGCCATGGGGGGGTGTTCTTTGCTTAGTCAGTTGCCAAAAATTTGACAACTGAAAATGAAAGGGGTGAGAGATTAGCTGTTTTAAGCCATTGTAATCTCACCCTTTCAATAAATTCAGATGGTTGTGTTTTGTTTTATCACTGGGCAAAATGGGACTTGATAATACCTAGCAGTTTTCATCAAAAGAGAGGTTTGTTTAAAGTGTTTTTAAACCCCCCCCCCCCTCCCCCGCAAACCGGCCCCTGACAGCTCCCACCTGATGCCGTCGCCCCTCCCCCAGCTCCAATCCATTCTGCCCACAGCACCCTTAATATCAATAAAATTCATTCGGCTGCAATGTCCATACTAGCCCTTGGAAACCCGTCACATCCAGCCCCACAAACACCTGTACTAACCAAGAAAAGTCCTTTTTGGCCCATGATATCCATACTACCCTCTCTGGAAACCTTCTCCTTCGAACTGCAACAAACCTGTACTAAGCCCTCCAGAAAACCCCGCCCAAACCCACCCACCTGAAACCCTGCCGCTCCCCTGGCTGCAGGCCGCTCGCCCCCCCCTACTGTCCAGCCCCTGACAACCCCACCTGATCCGCCCCCCTTCCCGCTGCAGGATTACTCCCTCCACCGGCCGCTGACAGCCCCCGGTCTGAAGCCGTCCCACTCACCCTCGGATGTAGGATGCTCGCTCCCCTCCCCCCCTCCACAGGCTCCGAAAGCCCCCGCCTGAAGGCCGCCCCCCCCTCACCCCAGCGCAAGGACGCTCGCTCCCACCCATCAGCCCACGCCTGATGTCGTCCCCCTCCACCCTCTACAGGATGCTCACCCCGCCAGAAGCCGTCCCCTGCTGCAGAAACGCATTCCCCACCCCTCCCCCACCGGCCCCCACACGAAGCCCTCCCCAACCCCAGCTACAGGATGCTCCCCACCGTCCCCAGCTGCAGGATGCTCCCCACCAGTCCCCGCCTGAAACCAGTGGGGAGCAGCACCGGTGGACCATGGCAGCGGCCGGCCACGGCAGCCACAACGGTAGGCCACAACAGCGATACAACACGGCAGCGGCAGGTCACGGCAGGGGTAGGCAGTGGTGGGCCACAGCAGCGGAAGGCCACTGCAGTGCCCTCCCCACTGGCACCTGACAGCCCTGCCTGAAGCCGTCCCCCTACCTCAGCTGCAGGACGCTCCCCCCTCCCCCACCAGCCCCCGACAGCCCCCGCCTGAAGCCGTCCCCCTCCCCCAACTGCAGGACGCTGTCCCCCCCCACTGTGTGCCTGGACAGCCCCCAGCCAAAGCTGTCACCCTCCCCAGCTGTACGACGCTCCCCCACCCCCCCGACAACCCCCTCTTGTGAAGCCGTCCCGCTGCAGGGCGCTCCCCCCCCCCCCCCCCCCCCCCCCCCCCATGGCTCTCCGTCTGAAACGGTAGGCCACAACAGCAGTAGGCAGCGGCAGTGGTAGTCCACGACATCAATAGGCAGGTGCAGGCCATGGCAGTGGTAGGCCACATCCTGTAGCTGGGGACGGTTAGGGGGGAATTAGTGGCTATGGGTGAGTGGTAGAATATTGCGTTGGGGGAACGAGTTGCATTGGGGGAACGGGTGAGTGGTGGATTATATAGTTGGGGAATATATATATAATTAAAAGTCTCATCTTGACCACTTCTTGTCTGTGCTGTATATTGATTTTAGAAAAAATGCTACCCTGTATCGCTATGATTTTTGGCCATCTTACTCACAGTCCTCCTCTGCTGAGCCAGCTCCCATCGATGAAAAATAAAAAAGTTATGAGTGTTTAAAAACTTTGAGATGAGCTGACTGGTCCTCCCGCCTGTCAATCACCGCGATGAAGGTAACGCCCCTTCCGGGGGGGGGGGGCATGACTATAAAACCCCAGATGCCTGGACGTGAGTCAGTCACTCTGCAAGATCGTGAGGGTGAGGCCACGACTGTCATTCTAAGCTGTGAATCAACTGAACTGTGAGTCTGCAATGTACTTGCAATAAATTAGTCTCTGGAATTCTCTGCCTCAGAGGGCGGTAGAGGCAGGTTCTCTGGATGCTTTCAGAGAGCTAGATAGGGCTCTTAAAAATAGCGGAGTCAGGGGATATGGGGAGAAGGCAGGAATGGGGTACTGATTGGGGATGATCAGCCATGATCACATTGAATGGTGGTGCTGGCTCGAAGAGCCAAATGGCCTACTCCTGCACCTATTGTCTATTGTCTATTGTGTAAATGATTCGTAGCCCTTAGACAATGCCATGAGTTGTTTGGCCTGCTGCCCTGCCTGTGCTTGAAACTGCATGCTTTATGAGGTCCGACTCAGTTTGGAAGGAATAAATGCTTTATTAGGTCCGACTGTGTTTAGTCCAAACGTCCCGCTAATTTCGGGACTTCCGCTTAGTGGACAGGTCGCGCTGATTGCTAATTTCCGGTGAGTGCAGAGGTCGCGCTGATTGCGTAATTTCTGGTAAGTGCAGAGGTCACGCTGATTGCTGAAGTGTAGCTGACTGCGGAAGCCCCATAGTGGAGATGCCGCGCTCAGCCGTGTGAGTAAATTCAAGAAGGTTTACTGTCATATATATGGTGTGTGAATCAGTGTGTGTGAGTGAGTGTGTGTGTGAGTGTGTGTGTGTGAGTGTGTGTGTGTGAGTGAGTGTGTGTGTGTGAGTATGTGTGTGTGAGGTGGAGGGTGTGTGTATGTGTGAGAGTGTGTGAGTGTGTGTGTGTGTATATTGGAATTGGTGGAGAGGTGGAATATTGTGTTGGGGGACCAGCCCTCCCGTGTGAAGCTGGGACCCAATGGGTCCCACTTAGTCTAGTATATAATATATAAACACACATATAATCATTATATACATACATGTGTGATACACACATATATAAATGTGATATTGATGTGTACAATTATAACACACACATATATATTTCTCTAGTTTCTTATATATATAACATATATATTCATTATATATATATATATATCTATATGACATATATGTACATAAATATATAACACAGACACATATTTCTCCATCTTCTTGTGATCTCTAATTATTTATTGAGCAACCTTTTTCTTTCTTTCTTTCTTCAAGACTCTTTCTTTCTTTTGGAGGAGATCTTTCCTTTCATTTAACGTAGCCAACAGACTCCTCAGTCTCATCCTCTCCCTCCCTCCTTTGATCCTTTTCTACCTAACTGTACCTCTGTACTTTTTTATTTATTTATTTATTTTTACTAATATTATTGTGAATAAAATATCAATGAACACAAAGGCTAGTGGGACAGGATGAAGGGTTTGGTTTAGTCCAGGCGTCGGCAACCTTTTTTTGCACAGGTGTCAGGACCTTCCGGGACTAGCTGCAGTTCCCAGCAAAGATCATCTTTGGTTCTCAGGTCGCCTGTGATCCCCTGGTCTAGCTGAAGTTACGCTGTCCGACCCCGGCGGCCGCTCGCAGCCACCCGAGTTACTGAGTGAGTTTAATGGGGAACCTGAAGAAAGACAGGTCGGATCGCCTACACTGGCGATTCGAGCAGTTTATGGCAGAGCAGTACGCTACGCTTGTAGATGTGGATGCCATGACCAAAGATCATAGAGCGGAGGTGGAAGCCGGCTATGGAAATGCCGCTGAAGATTACCCATGACCTACTACGGCTTTTTCACAGAGTGGACTATCTTGCTCCACTCTATGATCTTTGTATTTGACTGCTACTACTCTGGTCAAGGGGACTGACGGGTCTGAGCGCCACGTCCGGCCCCACCTCACTCGTCTCAACGTAGTGCAGCCCATGGAGTGCAGCAGCAGCGCCTCACCCGTGGCCCAGTCAGTCGGCAGCCCGGCCAGCTGTCTGACCTTCGGACCTTCGCTTACCACCGACACCTCCATCCCTCCTTCTCACGACCGATCATCGGTTCATGAGTTGAATGGGGCGCCGGACTTTGCACACACGTCACGCGGCCCGGGCCAAAACTCCTCAGCTGGCCCGCCGGCTGGGCTTTGTGTGCAGTCCAGCACCCGGGCACAATCATTCACCCAGCCATAGCCGAGTTGGTCAATGAATTGCCGTCTGGAATTTGTCCCTTATTTTGATCTTTTGTCCCTTATTTGGGAGTGAGAAAGTTGGCAACCCTAATTGAAGGTATTTGAGGCAATACCGGGACCCTCTCCTACTGGCCCACTCCTTGCGTCCGTCATCACCAGTGATTATCTCCTCTTCGGCTCTCCGGTCTTCGGGGTTGAGCTTGGCGGCTTCCAAGCTCACATCATGCAGGCTGCGTCCCACTGCATCTTTCTTGCCACCACGTGGGTGGGGGGGGGTGGGTGGGCTCGGTGGTTTTCCTGAAAGGCCAAGGCCCGCTGGATCTTCCTTTGTCCGACCATCGGGTCTCCTGGGCAGGTTCCGGCTCCATGGCACAGCACGGGTGCCATCTGCTGTGATGCGGCGCATCCCAGGAGCCTTTAGGGTACAAATAAGTGTACGTTAACAGCAGCTAGAATGAAAAACAGAAATATCAATAGGGTAGGCAGCGTCCGTGGAGTTAGAAAGGGAGTTAAGACCTACTTCACCGAATGCATGCACTTCTCCAAATCTCTCCATACCCTGCATATTCATGTGCTTATCTGAAAGACTTTTAAACCCTACAATTATATCTGCTTCCAGCGACACCCCTGGCAGCACATAACAGGCACCTGTCTCTCTCTATATAAGAAAGCTTGCCTTGCACATCTCCTTTAAACTTGCCCCTCTCACCTTAAATTTATCCCCTCTAGTACATGACATATCAACTCTGGGTAAAAAAGTCTGATGTCTACCCTCTCTATGCTTCTCATAACGTTGCAAACCTCTATTAAGTCTCACTGCAGTTTCTAATGCTCCAGAGAAAACAATCAAAGTTTGTTCAAACTCTCCTTAAAGCTTAAACTCCATGATGCAGGCAGCATCCTGCTAAACCTTCTCCTTTTCCAAAGTGTCCACATCCTTCCTGTAATGGGCGAGCAGAACTACACAACATACTCCAAACACAGCCCAATCAAAGTTCCATAAAACAGCAACACGACTTGATTGATTGATTAAAAGATACAACATGGAAACATTCCGTATCATTCAACGTTCAGCCCACCGAGTCCGTGCTGACCATCGATCACCCATTCACACTAGTTCTATGTTATCCCACTTTCTCATCCATTCCCTACTCTCGAGGAACAATTTACAGAGGCCAATTAACCTACAAACCAGCAGGTCTTTGGTCTGTGGGAAGAAACCAGAAGACCCAGAGAAACCCACCTGTTCACAGGAAGAACATTCAAACTCCACACAGACAGCAACTTAGGTCAAATCGAACCCAGGTCTCAGATGCTGTAAGACAGCAGCTCTACCGGCTGTGCCACCTGATAAACAAGTGACTTCCTGACTCATGTACTCATTGCCATGAGTGATAAGGCAAGCATACTATATGCCTTCTTTCCACCCTGTCTACTGGTGTTGCTATTTTCAGGGGGCTATGGACTTGGACCCGTAGAGCCACCTGTGTCTGGGGTGATAACACCTGCGACTGGGGTAATAACACCTGCAACACAGATGTTCTCAGGAGAGTTCAGGAAGGACAGAGATCTGTGAAGGACAAAAGTTCATTGTGATCTTGAGTAAAGCCGAACTAAATATAGAAATCATGTTGAAATGCAAATGAAAGTGTGAATCTTAATAGCTCTTACCATACTCATTTAAATTACAATATGAAAATATGCAATTTTGTGTTGATGCAAGTATATATTTTGGACATAACCTGCATCTACTTAACATGAGCGCTTGAAAAGGTGAAAAATGAGCAACTTCATTGCAAGCTCAATCAGAACAGTCAGTTGCTTCTAGGGAGTGCAAGAATTCGACAGTGATGAGAATCAATGGTTCAGCGGTTCCATTATTATTATGTGTACCAAGATACATAGAGTCATATAGTCATACAGCATGGAGACAGGCGTTTTGGCCCAACATGCCCATGCTGACCAACATGCCTATCTACACTATTCGCACCTGCCTGTTTGGCCCATATCCTAAACCTATCCTATCCATGTACCTGTCTAAATGTTTCTCAAACGTTGTGATAGTACCTGCCTCAACTTCCTCCTGCAGCAGTTTGTTCCTTACACACACAACCTTTTGTGTAAAAAAAAAGTTACCCTTCAGTTACAGTGCGATTCTTTTTTTGCGTACAGATCAGTGACACAAGTACAATCATCGGTTAGCACATAATGCAAAGAAACGGGCCTGAGTCTATATGCAATAGTCACCAGGTTTTGTCGCGATTTCACAGTCCCAACTGCAGCTGGCCATAGAGGCCTGTTGCAGCCGTCTCCTCCACCCGGTTCTTCGTCTTTCTTGCCCAGCCATCTTCAAACTTCATGCCTCAGGGGGCACCTCTCACAAACGACCTTGAAGGCACGGTAGGTAAGGACAAAAGTTCATTTTGATCTTGAGTAAAGACAAACTAAATATAGAAATCATGTTGAAATGCAAATGAAAGTGTGAATCCTAATAGTCTTTCTTACCAGTACTTCCTACCGTCCCTTGTTCAGCGTCCGCTACCATTGCCGTCTCTGTCCGCCAGATTTTGCTCATGTTTGGTAGTTGCATTGCCAGTGATTGGAAATGGTTGAGATTTTCAAGTTTCTTTGTGTTAATATTACCAACAATCTGTTGTAGACCAACCACATTGATGCAACAGCCAACAAGGCACACCAAATCCTCTACTTCCTTAGGACACTGATGAAATTCAGCAATACTCCAATTACTTTTACAAACATCTGTAAATGCACCATAGAAAGCATACTGTCAGGTTGCATCACAGCTTGGTTTGGACACAACAACAGATGCTGCAATCTTAAGGTAACACCAAGTGCTGGAGTAACTCAGTGGGTCAGGCAGCATCTATGAATAATGTGGATAGGGAATGTTTTGGGTTGGGACCCATCTTCAGACCAGTTCATCCACAGGTTTCTACACAGCATCTACCATCACAGATTCAGTGGCCTCTCTCAGGCCAACGTCCCAGGCACTAAAGCAATAACATTGTCAGTCAACTGATGGGCAGGCCACATTGGCCATGACCGACATCAATCCCTGCAAACAGGTCCCTTGTTCTGTCATGGGAAGAGGTTAGCAGATGGCCTGGAAAAACTTCCTTGGAAAAAATGCAACATGGCCTAAATCTCCTGGGAATATCTGACTCATAATTCTGTTTAGCTTAGTTTAAGCTTAAAGATACAGTGTGGAAACAGGCCCTTTGGCTCACCGAGTCCATGCCAACCATCGATCACCTGTACACTAGTTCTATCCTATACACTATGGACAATTTATAGAAGGTAATTAATCTATAAACCCTTTGGAACCCTTTTAATTTTTCTGAGAGCATGTGAATGAAGGGAACCGTGCAATCAGCAACATCAAACCCATCATTATTTCCATCTTGTTTTTCTCCTTGCCTGTGAGCAGGTGTGGAAGTAAAGTGGGAGCCAGCAGGATGGGTACCTGAGACTCTTAGTGACAAGTGCACTCTTTGAGAATGATACCCCTCAGATTCCTATTAAATCTTTTTCCATTCACCTTAAACCTATGTCCTCTGGTCCTCAATTCACCTACTCTGGGCAAGAGACTGTGCATCAACCCGATCTATGCAGTCATCCTATCTATTATCTTCGTGATTTTATACACCTCAATAAGATCACCCCTCATCTTCCTGCATTCCAAGGAATAGAATCTCAGCCTACTCAACCTCTCTAGCCCTGGCAACATCCTTGTAAATCTTCTCTGTACCCTTTCCAGCTTATTGTGTAGGATAGAACTAGTGTTTTCTCTGGGTGCTCCGGTTTCCACCCATATTGCAAAGACTTCTGTTTAATTGGCTTCTGTAAATTGTCCCTAGAGTGTAGGATAGTACTAGTGTACAAAGTGATTGCTGGTTGGTGCGGACGCTAGGACGTAAGACTTGCTTCCATGCTGTATCTCTAAACTAAAACTAAACTAGTAATGCCAGTGATGAGGCAGCTAAAGATGACTAAGACTCATACTGTCTCCAGTAAGTTTTGGAGTAAACATTTGGAGTCATATTCTAGGACTGAAATTCTTGGTCTCATAAATTCATAAGTTATAGAAGCAGAATCAGGCCATTCGGCCCATCAAGTCTACTCTGCCTCAACTACCTCTTTTGTTCTAAACTCAACTTTTGTTTTGTGCATACTTTTTATTCTGAATAAATGATATTTTTGATTAAAAAACATTCCTTCGCCTGCCTTTTCTGCTTACAGATTATCATTAAAATTGCAATCGCCACTTGCTCTCTGTGATTTGACTTATTTTTCTGAATGCATTTGCAAGCGATGAGTTGAGGGGTGCGTGTACACTGCATGGGACGGTGTTTGTGAGCCCGGCGCTAGGACCCCGTGGCCGCAGCGTAACACCCGCATGGCCCCGCCCCCTCACTCGGCGCTGAGCGGGTGAAACATGGCGCCGGACGGATGGAAATACTAATGACAGTCGGCAAACTCGCTTCCATTTGTACCATGGTAGGTTGCGGCTCCCGTGGGGGAGCTCGCTCCTCAGTGTGCAGCAGCAGCAACAGAGGCTTCGCCTTGGGGTAGAGGCGGGCCCGGCTTCACCCCCTCTCCCCCGGCCCCTCTCCCGGGCCTGACACGACAGGCCGAGGAAGGAGGGAGGGAGGGAGCGAGCTGGGAACAGCTCCTCAAGTTGCAGTGAGGCAACGGGGAGGCCTAGTTTCCCAGAGCCCAGACTCTCCCTGGATGCAGGGCCTGGCCTGGCCTGGGGAAGGGGAGAGGCAGGTGTAGTGAACAGGGAGCTGGGAGTGAGTGAGTGTGAGGGAACCTTTCCTTGGCCCCAACCCTCGTGTTGGGCACTCGGCTGCGGTACATTTAATCTCAACGAAGCCTAACCACGTTCAGAAATGTCCAGGATCAGCAACGTGCAGTCTAACTACCAGCAGTATTGACTATTTCGCTTGGGCAGCTTACAACCCAGCCGCATGATTACTGATTTCTCTAATTTCAAGTAAACCTTACATTCTTCGTCCCTCTCCCACTGGGTTGTTCTGCTAGTTTCACTGGTTGTATCCTTTCGTTATCACCTCGTCCACAGCCAACAATTGACCATTGTGGGTTCAACCTTTCCTTGGTCATCAGTGTCAGCTCTGGTTTGTCCTTTTCATACCTTTCATTCATTTGTTCCTTATACCATTTCGTAACTCTATTTTCCCTCTCCCCTGACTCTCTTTCTGAAGAAGGGGCTTGACCCGAAACGTCATCTACTCCTTTTCTCCAGAGATGCTGCCTGACCCGCTCAGGTACTCCAGCCTTTTGTGTCTATCTTTGGCGTAAACCACCATCTCTAGTTCATTCCTAAACAAGGAACCACCCTGTAAAGCTCCTTCTCAATGTCCTAATTGTTAATTGAGTTTAAGAAAGATTTAATTGGAATTTAAATCCCAACCCCAGATGCTCCCTGCCCCACTGAATTCCTCAAGCACACTGTTATGCTCAGGATTACAGCATCTGCTGTTTCTTGCATATCTGTTTAATTGGAAACTATCTGTGATTGATAATTTTTTGCATTTTGCAACGGGAAAAATCATGTCTGTCGTTTCACTCTTAAGTTGCAGTATAATTTGTGGAAATTGTCAAAAATTATATTTTAAATTTTCAGTCCAAGTTAGTGTCAGCACTTTAGATTTTTGTAGTGAAAATTGTATATGCAATATATTAATTTTGTAGATAGAGTTTTGTTTTGAAAACGGCTCTCATTTCTTTCCATCTGAAGTAAGTAAATGGAATTGTTTGGCATGTTGCTGACATTATTTACATGTTGCTGACAAAAACTATATTTGAATATGATCTGATCAGCGATTTTACCAACAACTTGTGTTATTTGATAGAACAGTTGATTTGTTGTTCATGATCCAGGGCACATCCTGAGGATTTCACTCCACAGCTTAATGTTTCAATTTCTTGATTCATTTCTTTGTTTCCTGACATTTCATTTTTAGTTATCAGCATATTTTAAGAACTCACAATTTTTGATTTTGTCATCTCATAGCAGCAATTTTTGGTTGGTTACCGAAGGGGATTTGGTGCTTGGCACATGTTGCTAACTCTAACACTAACACTAGATTCAAATGTGGAATTTAAACAGTGTAAACGAGGTGCCAGTGGAATAGATTAGAAATATATCAGATATTTTATCAAGTTGTTAAAGTCACAACTGTCTTTTAAAGCACTATAACAGTTTGCTTATGGCTGTATATTTTTAAAATCAGTGTTCTGTTATTAAATTGCATTGAAAATGCAATGTTAACATTCATTTCGAGGGGACGAGAATATAAAAGCAAGGATGTTATGCCTAGGCTTGATTAGGTGCTGGTCAGACTACTTTTGGAATATTGTGAATAGTTTTGTGCCCCATATCTGAGGAGGGATGTGCTGGCATTGGAGAGGGCCCAGAGGAGATTTACGAGAATGGTCCTGGGGATGATTGGGTTATCGAACCAATTGACAGCTTTGGGCCTGTACTCGCTGGAGTTCAGAAGGATGAGGGGAATCTTATTGAAACCGACTGAATAGTGGCGGTGAAGAGGATGTTTCCAATAGAGGCAGAATCTAGTACCATATGGCACAGCCACAGAATAAAAGGATGTACCTTTAGAATGGAGATGAGGGGGAATTTCTTTAACCAGAGGGTAGTAAATCTGTGGAATTCAATGCCACCGACAACTATGGAGGCCAAGTCTTTGAGTTTTTAATGCAGAAATTTATAGATCCTTGATTAGTAAGGGTGTCAAAGGTTAAGTGGTGAAGGCAGGAGAATGGTGTTGAGAAGGAAGAATAGATCAGCCATGATCAAACTGTAGAATGGATTTGGTGGCCTGAATGGCCTGATTCTGTTCTTATGACATGAACTACTTTCTCAGTTGAGGTCAAAATGATTGAAAACCATTTGATTAGTTTAGAAGAAACCTAATTTCATTTGGACAGGTACATGGATAGGATAGGTTTACAGGAATATGGGCCAAATGCAGGCAGATGGGACTAGTGGAGATGGGACATGTTGGTCAGTGTGGGCAAGTTGGGCTGAAGGGGCCTGTTTCCACGTTGTATATCGTTATGACTCTGACGAGTGAGCTCTGTTATGGGGAAATACTAAAGCCACTTTGATTATTGCAGGATCCAAGAAAGAGAAAATTATAAAAACAACCCTTCAATTAATTATTGTTTTGATGCTTGAGAGAGAAAATAATTAACAGGATACTATGAATTTCCTTTTTTTTTGTTTCAAATAACGCAATGGATAGTCATACAGCATGGAAACAGACGCTTTGGCCCATGTTGACCAAAATGCTGCATCTAAGCTGGTCTCCCATTTGGCATGTATCTCTCTAAACCATACCTGTCCAAGTGTCTTTCATATAGTTTTATAGTAACTGCCACAACTACATCCTCTGTCAGCTTGTTCCATATATCCACACCCTCTGAGTCAAAAGGTTGCCCCTCAGATTCGTACTCAATCGTGCCCCTCTCACATTAAACTTATGTCCTCTGGTATTTGATTTCCCTACCCTGGATAAAAGAGTGTGCAGTCATCCTATCTATTCTCTTCATGATTTTATACACGCTAGACACAATACACCAGACTGATTCCTGGGATGTCAGGACTGTCTATAAGAAAGACTGGATAGACTCGGTTTATACTCTCTGAATTTAGGAGATTGAGAGGGGATCTTATAGAAAACTTACAAAATTCTTAAGGGGTTGGACAGGCTAGATGCAGGAAGATTGTTCCCGTTGTTGGGAAGTCCAGGACAAGGTCACAGCTTAAGGATAAGGGGGAAATCCTTTAAGACCGAGATGAGAAAGACTTTTTCACACAGAGAGTGGTGAGTCTCTGGAATCTCTGCCAAGAGGGTAGTTGAGGCCAGTTCATTGGCTATATTTAAGAGTGAGTGGGATGTGGCCCTTGTGGCTAAGGGGATCAGAGGGTATGGAGAGAAGGCAGGTACGGGATACTGAGTTGGATGATCAGCCATGATCATATTGAATGGCGGTGCAGGCTCGAAGGGCTGAATGGGCTACTCTGCACCTAATTTCTATGTTTCTATGTTTCTATAAGATCATCCCTTATCCTCCTGCGCTCCAAGGTATAAAGTCCTAATTGGCCCAACCTCTTCCTACAGCTCAGCCCCCCAAGTCCTGGCAGCATTCTCGTAAATCTAAATGTAGATCTTTTAAGTTGATCTGAATAAGACGAAGGATAAGACTTTTAACATCTAATTTAAAACTTAAAGCATCTTTAAATGCAGTATTTCCATTGTAGTACAGTACAATGCCTATTATCTTGATTTGTGCAGATTATAAGTACTACCTAAATCATTATGATGTACTTCCATCCACAATATTCTGACGTCACCAAATCTCATTGCTATACTGATGTTTGCAGTTAAATATGTATGTTTTCCGCAATGTCCTACTCTTTTTTTTTCTTTAGACTTTAGAGATACAATGCAGAAACAGGGCCTCCCCGTCGACGAGCGATCACCCTGGACACCAGCACTGTCCTACATAATGGGGACAAATAACATTTTTTTTACAGAAGCCAATTAAACTTGAAGGGGAGGGTAGTGCCAGTGATGAGAGGAGGGCCAGTCATTAATGTGGAAAGGTGAACTTGGAGGTTGTAAGCAGCACTAATCTGAAGAAAGTGGCATTATATTTAGCATACATTTCTAGCAAAATTTCAAATGTTTTCATGCATCATCAGATACTTTCCACTATAAACATTTGAAAAAGCGAGCCATTTAATGGACGGCCACCTCACACTTTCCATTGCTGGGCACCAAAACCTATCTCCGCTGCCAAAATGTGCTTTTATTAGCTGTGTGATACAGTCTTTACCCTTTATTACGTGATGAAATTCCCCTCTTCCAATGTTCCCAGACAACTCATTATAATTGAAATTCTATCTGCCCTAGTACCTCCTCCCTTGACTCCATCCAGGAGCCCCGACAGTCCTTTCAAATGAGGCAGAAGTTCACATATACCTCCTCTAATCTCATTTACCGCATCCACTGATCCCGATGTGGGCTCCAGTACATTGGCAACACCAAATGTAGACTCGGCGACTGCTTTTCTGGACATTTGCACTCGGTCTGCCGAGACCTACGGTATCTCCCAGTTGCCAAACATTTCTACTCTCTTTCCCATTCTCATACTGACCTTTCTGTCCTGGGCTTCCTCCATTGCCAGAGTGAGGCCACTCGCAAATTGGAGCAACAGCACCTCTTATTATGCTTGGGTAGCTTAAAACCCAGCGGTATGAACATTGAATTCTCTAATTTTAACTAACTACTACATATACTCCCCTGCCATTCCCCCCTTGCCCCTTCTTCCACCCTAGACATTGAAACAGTGCCTCAGCTCTCCATATTGTATCCACCTGGAGTTCACACCTTCCCTAGCCAACAATGGGCCCACCAGGGCACCACCCTGCCTGAGGTAGTTTTGTGGTTGGCCCTGATTGGTCCTGGTCTTTTTTTCACATACAGGTGTTCACCTCCCTCCCTACCACTGAAGATGGGTCCCGACCTAAAACGTCACCTATCCTTTCTCTCCAGAGATACTGCTGACCCGCTGAGTTGCCCCAGCACTTTGTCTCTATCTTTGGTATAAAACAGCATGTACAGTTCTTTGTATTTATTTAGCAGTTCAGCCAAGCCCATCTGATACTTCCCAGATTTCCTCCTCTCTGCCTAATCTTTGTTTTTTCCCCAGTTCCTAAACCTCTGATAGTGCATAACATTGTATCTGCATCTTTATAACCACACTTCGCCAACAGCCTTATACATTTGAAAGCCTCATGCTCCCATAGCTCATGACACCTCCTAGTGTTACAAACCCTTGTGGTTGTTGCTAATGCTTTGGCCCCTGCAAATAAGAAGACAAATGTATTATTCTAATCACGAAGGTTGGCAGAAAGAATTTCTTCTTGTGTTTCGGTACATAGGACTATAAAACACTCATGACTCTTGAAATATTCATTGTATATGAATTATGTTTTTTATATATATGTATGTATATGTATATACATGTGTATATATAATATATATATATATATATATATATATATATATATATGTATATTATATATATATATATTATATATGTATATATATATATATATATATATATGTATATATATATATATATATAATATATATATATATATATATATATATATATGTGTGTGTATATGTTTGTTTTGTGTGTGTATATATATATATAGGTGTATGTAATATATCACACACACACACACATACACACACGCGTACTTATGTACTTAAAGGTGTGGAATCTTTGTTTTTCTTTATTATAATGCCTTGCACAATGTGTACATGAAAGTAGTAGCTTCACTTAACGTTACTGAAAAATAATTCAAATAAAAGTGCATGATGTGTATTTGCATGATTACGTTAAGGGGCTTTGTCATCAAAGTTTTCTCTGACTTGCTAGGTGTTGCTACCAAATTAATTTGCTGTTTTATAAAATATGCAAGGGGTCGCACAGTGGTGCAGCTGGTAGAGTCGCTGCCTCAAGGTGCCAGAGACCTGGGTTCCATCCTGACCTTGGGTGCTGTCTATGTGGAGTTTGCACATTCTCCTTGTGATTGTGTGGGTTTCCTCCGAGTGCTCTAGTTTCCCCCCACATCCCAAAGACTTGCAGGTTTGTAGGTTAATGGCCCTCGGTAAAAATTGCCCCTAGTGTTCAGGGAATGGATGTGGAAGTGGGATAACATAGAACTAGTGTGAGCGGGTGATCGATGGTTGGCAGCACTTGATGGGCCGAAGGGCATGTTCCCATGCTGTATCAATCAATTAGTTAATCAAAATATGCATTGCCTAAGTGAACTGCAAATATTTTTATTTCTCTTAACTTTGCTTTCTCCATTTGCGTCCTTGGTTTCAGTGTTTCACTGTTGGGGTGGCATGGTGCAGCTGCCATAAAGCGCCAGAGACTCGGGTATTCTTCAGGCGTTCTGGTTTCCTAGTTTGTCGGATAGTGTTAGTGTATGGGGTGATTCCGTGCTGTATCTTTAAACAAAACTAAACACTTGCACTGATGTATATGATATGTTGGTAGGAAGCAGGTTTACTTTTGACATATACTCAAGGAACCTGTCTGTAATTTCTGTGTATCATTCAGGTTTTGGGATGAGGGTTGTGTTAGTAAGGCCAGCATGTCTCAACATTCCTAGTTGCCCTTGTACAGATGATAAGTGACCTAGAAATGATGCAGTCCTGCTAATGAGGGTTTTCTCAAGAGTTATCTGGGTGGAATGATTCTGGATTTACATCTAGCAGCAATGAAGGAAGGACTTTGTGTTTGTTTAGATTGTCGTGTGTACTGAGGTACGGTGAAAAGCTTTGTTTTGCATCTATCCAAACAGCTTAAATAACACCGCCTTTTATTATTGAATGTCGCAGACAGAACGATTAAATTCTTACTTGCAACATCACAACAGAATATGTAAAAAACAGTACTCTGTAAACGATATAATAAATGAAAGGAGTGGCATAGAGGTAGAGCGACTGCCTTACAGTGCCAGAGACCTGTGTTTGACTCCGACTACAGGTGCTGTCTTTACGGATTTTGTACGGTCTCCCCGTGACCTGAGTGAGTTCTCTCCGAGATCTTCGGTTTCCTCTCACACTCCAAAGACGTACAGGTTTGTAGTTTAGTTGGCTTGTTGTAAATGTAAAATTGTCCCTTGTGTGTGTTGGATAGTGTTAATGTGCGGGGCTCACTGGTGGGTGCGGACTCGGTGGGCCGAAGGGCCTGTTTCTGCACTGTATCTAAACTAAACTTAAAAAAAAAACGTAAAGAACCCACATCCCAAAACCTGAATGATACACAGAAATTACATACATGTGTGCATGCATACAATCAAACAGTTTTCAAGCTCCGAAATAATCATCCAGATGGCAGGAGTGACTCAATCAAGTCAAACTCGAGTACAATAGTTACTCGGACTAGAGCAAAGGAGAAGATGCCGAGTGCGGGATATTGTTCTCAGCATTGTAGCGCTTCATTTCCACAGACGGTGCATCAGTTTCATACTTTTTAAGTTAGAATGGGGTTCAACTTACAGCAATGGTGTTCCCATATGCCTGTTGCTCTTATCCTTCCTGGTGGCAGGTTTGGGCCATAGTCTAGATGAGTAAGTACAGTGCTTTTCTAAATCGTACAGCCACAACCATGTAACAATAATAAACATAAACCTAAACCCGCACTGCCTCATGATGGAGAGAATAGATGTTTTAGATTTAGGTTTATTAGTGCCACGCGTACCGAGATACAGTGAAATGCTTTGTTTTACATGTTATCCAATCAAATGGTGGGTATATGGAACGAGCTGCCAGAACAGCTACTTTGTCAACATTTAAAAGTAATTTGGACAGGTACATGGATAAGAAAGGTTTAGAGGGATATGGGTCAAATGTGGGCAGGTGGGGCTAGTGTAGATGCTGCATGGGCAAATTGGTTGGCATGGGCCGAAGGGCCTGTTTGTATGCTATATGACTAAATCAGATAATACCATGCATACATATGGTAGGTAGAGCAAATGGGAAGATACAGAGTGCAGAATATATTTCTCAGCATTATATTGCAACTGTCCAATGTCCACAATTGGGTACAGGTGAATTGGACGGCACCTTAGATTATGGAAGGACTGTTCAGAAGCTTGATAGCAGACAGGAAGGTGCTGTTCCTGAGGCCGGTAGTGCGTGCTTTGCGGAGATGGATAGATTCTTGATTAGTAAGGATGTCAAGGATTATGGGGAGAAGGCAGGAAAATGGAGGTGAGGGGGAAAGATAGATCAGCCATGATTGAATGGACTTGATGGACTGAATGGCCTAATTAAAAGAAATACAAGAACTGCAATGAGGTAGTTGGGAGAATGTGAATACACTGTAGCTCATGAGAGGATCATTCAGTAATCTTATAATAGCAGTAAAGAAACTGTTCCTGAATCTGCTGATACGTGCTTTCTAGCTTTTGGGCATTCTTCCCGACGGAAGAAGGAATGATGTGTGAGTAAATGGTTTTTGATTATGTTGTTCCTGAATCTGGTGGTTTGTTCTTTCAAGATTTTGTAACTAGTCCTTGATTATGTCAGCTACTTTCACAGGGCAACGTGAAGTGCAGATGAGTTGGAGGAGTACAGGATGGTGCCCAAGCCATGCGACTATCTGAGTGCTGGTCCCAAAAGCGGATCTGCACTCAGTCATTACAATTTCTCCACTCTTTTAAACCTCTATCGTAACATCAGATTCCCTTTATCCTGTACCTGTACACTGTGGACGACTTGATTGTTATCATGTAGAGTTTTTCTGCTAACTAGATAGCACGTAACCAAAAAAAGCTTTTCACTTTTGGTACATGTGACAATAAACTAAACTAAACAGTTGTGATGGATTGGGTGGTTTGAAATGAGGCAACTTCAAGAAATGGAGGGAAATTGAAAACACTTTATGGCAACACAAAGCAGGTCTTGGCAGGTAAAAACACGAATCAACTTGTATGAAGCAAGGGGACTATGAATCATGCAAAAATAGTCTAAGCTTTAACTAGGATTTTTGATTGGCAGCAGTATAAATCATATTTATGGTGTTGTACAAATGGTTGCTTCTAAACATCCTGGTTTGCCTTTTAAAACATTCAAACACCTGAATATAACATCTGGAGCAAGTTCCATGGTGTTCTATTCAGTTTTTAACCAAAAATGCTATCAGAATTGGTGAAATACAGTGTATTTTAAAGATCATTGAACGATGCAGCATGGAAACGGTCCCTTTGGCCCACTGAGTCCGCGCTGGCTATCAATCACCTGTTCACACTAGTTCTCATCCTCTCCCTACACGCTGGAGGCAATTTACAGAGCCCAATTAACCTTTAGAACATGCAAGAAATGACAGATGAAATGGAGCAGTGCAAAGAAAAGACTAGATTAGTTCACTGATCACATTCATATATCAAAGCGTTTGCAGAATTAATGTATGTAAAAGAAAAGATTTACTTGAATTTTGGAATGTACCCCAGCATTTCCTACCTGTACTGGCACAGTGGTAGAGCTGCTGCCTCAGAGCACCAGAGATCTGGGTTCAAACCTGACCATGTGTGCTATCTGTGCAGAGTTTATATGTTCACCCTACGACTGTGTGGTTTTCTTCTGCGTGCTCCGGTTTCCTCCCATATCTTAAGGACATGCGGATTAGTAGGTTAATTTGCAGCAGTAAATTGCCAAGTAGTATGTAGGATGCTAAAGTGGGATCTAATGGCATGGTGGCACAATAGTAGAGTTGTTGCCTTACAGCACCAGAGACCCAGGCTCGATCCTGACTACGGGTGCTGTCTGTACAGAGTATGTACGTTCTCCTAGTGACCGCGTGGGTTTTTCCCCCGAGTGCTCCGGTTTCCTCCCACACTACAAAGACGTGCAGGTTTGTAGGTTAATTGGCTTCGGTAACGATTGTAAATTGTCCCTAGTGTAGGATAGTGTTTGTGTACTGGGATCGCTTGTCAGAGCGGACTTGGTGGGCTGAAGGGCCTGTTTCTGTGCTGTATCTCTAAACTAAACTAGTGTAAGCGTGATCAATGGTCGGTGATGACTTGGTGGGTTGAAGGGTCTCTTTCTCTATATATATCTCTAAAAATGAAACTTAAATAAACTAAATGTGCATGCAGGAAAAAGTGTACTTGAATTTTGGATAATATCCTAGCATTTCCTGCTGTTGTTTTCCTTGTTTCTCCCCCCCCCCCCCCTTGGGAGATATGGGTCTGTTTGATTTAAGCAACAATTTGTTTTGCATCTGCATGAGTACACATGAAAAGAGTGAGCAAGTTATGCACAGCTGGTAACATAATCCCTAAGAGTCTTTCACCATAAAATAGAGAGCAATTACCGTAGCGGCTAACAACTTGTATTTGTATATTGCTTTTAATGTAATAAAACATTTCTGGCACTTCAAAAGTATTATCAAGAATCAGCCCCAAGAAGGGTTAATAAAGGGTTAATAAAATAGAAAGAAGTAATAGATTTTAAGAAGCTCTTAAAATAGCAGCGAGCAAGGTGGATGCGCATGAGGAGGGAATTGGAGTGTGGAGGAAGGAACTGCAATTGCTGGTTTACAACGAAGATTGTCACAAAATGCTGGAGTAACTCGGCGGGACAGGCAGCATCTCTGATGAAAAGGAATAGGTGATGTTTCGTATCAAAACCCTTTTTCCCACGTTCGACGTGAAACATAACCCATTCCTTGTTTCCAGAGATGTTGCCTGACCGGCTGAGTTACTCCAGTATTTTGTACCTATCTTCCGTGGGAATTTGATTTATGGCCACAGTTGTTGGAAACATGCTCTCTAGTGGTAGGAAAAACATGCAAAAAGAAACACAGATCTTGGTGGGTTGTGGGGCTGCAAGATAAGATAGGGTAGGGCGGTGGGTGGGTGGGGGTGTTTAAAAGCGATCAAAACTTTTAAAATTAATTTGTTGTTGGACCCATAATCAGTGAGCACATGGGTAAGTGGGACTTGGCGAGAATTAAGATGTGGATAACAGAACACGAATAAGCCTGAAGATAGACGCAGAATGCTGGAGTAAATCAGCAGGTCCGGTAGCATCTCTGGAGAAAAAGAATAGGTGTCATTTCAGGTTGGAACCTTTCAGAAGGAGAATCCCGACTCAAAACATCACCCATTCTTTTTCTCCAGAGATGCTGCCTGACTCGCTAATTTACTTGCGCATTTTGTGACTACCTTCGATATAACCCAACATCTGCAGCAGTTTCTTCCTACACATGAATAAGTCTGAACTTTTGTTGGATGGAAGGTGGGTGGGGTGGGAGAGGAAAGCGGGTGCTCCAGTTTCCTCCTACATTCCAAAGACACGCAGGTTTGTTGGTTAATTGGCTGCTGTAAATTGTCCCTGGTGTGTAGGATAGAACTAGTGTACGGGTGATTACTGGTCGGTGCGGACTCGGTGGGACGTAGTGCCTATGTCCACATTGTATCTCTAAACTAAAGGAAACTAATTCCTGAAAGACTTCTAAAACTCTGAGAAAATAGTTAACACTTAATTACTTTGTTTGTTCATGGTCAAAATCTTTCTACAGCTTTTAGTTAGAAAGGGTGCTGTAAATAAGTAATTACTTGCTACATATTGTTCACGTGGACTGTAAGTAGCTCTGTATATTACAGTAAAGTCCTGTGCAATAATGAGATGCAGTTCACAAGAAAGTCCATGCTTTAGCACATTAATAGGGCAGCTTGAGTCTGCCATCCAGTGGAAAACTAAAGGTTATACCTGCACTGAACCGTGTACTTCAGATACTATGTGAAAAAGTTCTAGGAGCAGAATTAGGCCATTCAGCCCAAGTCTACTCTGCCATTCAACCATGGCTGATCTATCTTTCCCTCCCAGCCCTATTCTCTTGACTTCTCCCCATAACGCCTGACATCCTTACTAATCAAGAATCTGTCAATCTCTGCCTTAAAAATATGCATTGCTTGCCCACCACAGCCTACAGTAGCTATGAATTCCACAGCTGCCTGTAGCAAAGAATTCCACAGATTCACCACTGATTAAATAAATTACTCCTTATCTCATTTCTAAAGGTACATCCTTTAATTCTGAAGTTATGGCCTCTGGTACTAGACTCTCCCACTAGTGGAAATATCGTCTCCACATTCACTTTATTCTGGCCTTTCACTATTTGGTAAGTTTCAATGAGGTCCCCATCTCAGCTTTTTAAACACCAGCGAGTCCAGGCCCAGAGCCGTGAAATGCTCATCATATGTTATATTAGCAGAGGTTTACAAATTCCATTTTAACTGTTGCTGTTTCACGCGAGAAAAGTGTGTTCATATTTTGATTTTTCAGCTGCATCGTTTACAGACATTCAAAACAAATCATTAATAATTGTTCTTTTTGTTTTTACCAGGGCATCAATGCCTCTGCTTTGGAGAAAGAGATTGGGCCAGAACAGTTTCCAATTAACGAGCATTATTTTGGTTTAGTCAATGTAAGTATTTGATATTTTTAAATAGCACAAACAAATTCATTAGATTATTGTATCTGGCATTCGGGCAGGATGGTGGCGCAGCAATAGAGTTGCTGCCATATAGCGCCACAGCCCCAGGTTCGATCCTGACTCTGGGTTCTGTCTGTACGGAGTTTGTAGGTTATTTGGTTTCGGTAAAATTGTCCCCAGTGTGTGGGGATCGCTGGTCGGCATGGACTCGGTGGGCTAAAGAGCCTGTTTCCACGATGTATCTCTAAACTAAATTTTATAAATGGCTGAATAGCAGTCTTAAAAATCTTAGCATTCATCTTATGACTATTCAAACTAACAGTTATAGCCAAGGATTTAAGAGTCAACATTTTTGGCAGAGAATACAGAGAAACATGTAACTTTATTAAAAAGTAATATATGCCTTTTAAATTACAAGCAACAAGGAATATAATGCTAAAAGCTGTGATATCTGCATTTTCAACCGCACACCGAGTGCATCTCAGTCATTGAGATTAAAAATCAAGTACTGCTTGAAATGGAAAAGGAGAGTAGGCCTCTGAACCGAGCTTCCATTGGCTCAAAAACAGTGTACAAAATGAGGATATCTCCTAATAATTCTCGGAGTCTCAACCATGATTCCTATTGAAAACAGTCATGCTATGCCATGCTGTTCTTGAGTGTGTTTCTTCATTCTCCCTAGTGTTTTTTGATAAGTGTCTTAATTTTCATGAGAACAAAATGTTGACAAAATTGGCATAACAATGGAACCTGTTATGACCTTTTTTAATAGTCAAAGCTGTGCTCCCTTCATTGATCTCTCAAGCTAAATTGCAAAATTATATTACTGGGGGATCGACCAGTGAGACTTTATGACTGGAGATGATAAATCAGAAAGGGGCAATCACTTTGTTGGCATTCTGCCACAGGCCCTCAAATAGTCAACAGCAATTAGGGAAACGTATGTAATTCATAAGTTATAGGAGAAGAATTAGGCCATTCGGCCCATCAAGTCTACACGACTGTTCAATAATGGCTGACCTATCTTTCCTTCTAACCTCATTATCCTGCCTCCCCCCCCCCCCCCCCTCCGCATAACCACTGATATCCTTACTAATGAAAAATCTGTCAATCTCGCCTTAAAAATATCTGTTAACTTGGCCTTCACAAATGCCTGTGGCAATGAATCCCACAGATTCACCACGTTCGAAAGAAATTCCTCCTCATTGCCTTACTAAAGGTACGTCCTTTTATTCTGAGGCTATCACCTCTGGTCCTAGACTCTCCCACGAGTGGAAATATCCACTCTGCATTTACTCTATCCAGGCCTTTCACTATTTGTAGGGAGATTGCAGAGAGTTGCAAGATTGTTTTTTTTTACTGGAAGCCTGTGACTAGTGGTGTGCTTTAGTGTTCAGTGCTGGGGCCTTTGTCTTTATCAACTATATTAACAACTTGGATGAGAGTGTACAAGGCAGCATTAGTATGCGTGCCGACCACACAAAAATTGAGGATTTTATAGTCTGCAGGAGGATAGCAAGAATTAGAGTATCACACAGGTTGGAATCAGGCCTTCAGCCCAACTTGCCCACATTGGTCAACTTGTCCCATCTACACTAATCCCACCTCCCTGCGTTTGGCCCATATCCCTCAAAGCTGTCCTATCCGTGTACCTGTCTAAATATTTCTGAAACGTTGCAATATGTTATGTGGGAAATTGAAAAGCTGGATAAGTGGGGTGAAGGATGGCAAACGGAGTGTGGATTTAGTTCATTGGAGCCCAAATTTACCTGATGCTGTATCTCACAACTGGTTTTATTTTTTGTATGTGTTAACAATTTTCAGCCATTTAATAAGGCACTTTTACTGAATCAGGCAGAATATTCATCGAAAGAGTCTTTGCAATTGAAATTCTTTACCATCTGGCCACATTACCTCCTACATATTCCAACACATGAAACAGCTTGTGTTCCATTCCCATTGGGCTGATCCAAGTTTATGCAGGATGAGGAAGCAAGGCTCTGAGCTTAAGTTCATAAGGTATAGGAACAGAATTGGGCCTTTTGGTCCATGAAGTCCGCTCCACCTTTCAATTGTGGCTGATCTATCTTTCCCTCTCAATCCCACTCTCCTGCCTTCTCCCCATAACCCCTGACACTCTTGTAGTCTGATAGCACTGTATCAGACTACAAGACTGTGGGTCTCTTTCTACTAATTTTATGCATTTCATTTAAGGTTGACATTTAAACTAAACTCCACAAGAAATTTAGATTCAAATAGCAACATAAAAATTGACCTATATTGACCTATAAATCTATTACAGCCTGATTTCAGTGCACTAAGTCCAAGAAAATTTGACGTGATATTTTAGAATAACTAATTGACAAAGGTTTTAATTTTGCATGCATTATCATTGTATGTTTACTTTGAATTAAAATACAACCTTTTTGACTCTTCCCTGGATTGGGAATAGCTAATTAGCGGCGCATAGGTAGAGTTGCTGCTTTCCAGCTCCAGAGACCCGGGTTTGATCCTGAATACTGGTGATATCTGTACGGAGTTTGTGCCTTCTTCTTGTGACCACATGGATTTACTCTGAGTGCTCCAGTTTCTTCCCACATTCCAAAGACGTACAAGTTTGTCAGTTAATTGGCTTCTGTAAATTGTCCCTAGTGCTAGTGTACAGGGTGATTGCTGGTCCTGTGGACTTGATGGACCAAAGGGCCTGTTTTCATGGTGTATATGTCTAAAGTAACATCTTAAATTAAGAGACATTATTTCTTTTAACAATAGATGTGTTATGATTCCAGAATAGCTGGAAAATAATGATCATTTTCTTGTGCATCGTTGTAAAATTTTATTTTAATGAACTGCTTTTTGACACTCTTAACTTGTTGTATCCTCTCTTGCTTTCAGTTTGGGAATACTTGCTACTGTAATTCAGTCCTTCAGGCACTTTACTTTTGTCGTCCATTCCGAGAGAAAGTCCTAGCGTACAAGAATCAGCCAAGGAGAAAGGAAAATCTACTCACGTGCTTGGCAGATCTCTTCCACAATATAGCCACGCAAAAAAAGAAAGTGGGTGTGATACCTCCCAAGAAGTTTATAACAAGACTACGAAAAGAAAATGGTACGATTTTTTTTTTTCTTTAAAAAAGGGAATTAGATCTCCAGCATATTTGTTGGTGTCCCATTATCAGAAATTCAGTCAATTTAATAATTTATGAATAATTCTTATTTGTCAAAATAAGTGGAGATGGTGGATTGTTGGACGGCTCACTGGAGTAAAGAAACGATTTATTTGGTTTGGTTTAGTTTAGAGATACAGAGTGGAAACAGGCCCTTTGGCCCACCGGGCCCACGCCGACCAGGTACAATAGTTCGATCCTACGCTCTAGGGACAATTTACAGAAGCCGATTAACCTATAAACCCACATGTCTTTGCAAAGTAGGTGGAAACCGGAACATTCAGAGAAAACCCACGTGGTAATAGGGAGAACGTGCAATAGTGCAAACTCCATGTAGACAGCATTCGTAGTCAGGATCGAACCCAGGTCTCTGGTGCCATAAGGCAGCAACGCTGCTGCTGTGGCACTGTGCTGCCTACTTGATTTGTCTGACTTTTTATGTGTTGCGATAGCATCTTGGATTGATTTTAATATTTGTATGGCACAGTAATTACAAAATAAATCATAGGTTATCTGAATAACCTGAAGTCTCAATACACTAAAATTCCAGTAACTCAGTTATTGATTGTTTGGAAATCATATGGTTTGGCATCTGGTCCCTTGACAATTTAGACAGCAGGAACTGCAAATGCTGGAATCTTGCGTGGAGCATAAAATGCTAGAGGGCCTCAGTTGGTGAGGCAGCATCTCAGGAGGACATGGTTAGGTGATGTTTTGGGGTTGGGACCCTTCTTCTGATCTTAGGTTACACAACAGGTCAGGCAGCATCCCAGGAGAACATAGATAGGTGACGTTTCGGGTCGGGACGCTTGAGATGCTTCAGACCCGCTGAGTTACCAACAGTTTGAAGAAGGGTCCCGACCGAAACCTCACCTATCCATGTTCTTCAGAGGTTCTGCCTGACTTACTGAGTTACCCCCGCATTTTGTGGCTCTTATGTTGCAACATATGCTGATTTTCCTAATCAAACAGCCGTCATTTTTTACCACTCAACTTTTTTTGTTTCAGAACTTTTTGATAATTACATGCAACAAGACGCTCACGAGTTCCTTAACTACCTGTTAAACACTATTGCTGATATCCTGCAGGAAGAGAAAAAACAGGAAAAACAAAACGGACAGCTACATAATGGTTGTATCAATGACGACAATGGCAATGACATACCGGAACCAACTTGGGTACATGAGATGTTTCAAGGGACGTTAACTAATGAAACCAGATGTCTTAACTGTGAAACTGTAAGTTCAATGTGATGTGAACGTATTTGCAATTCCTTTGTTGGTTATGGGTGGCATGAATTGCACAGGATGTCATTTGACCAGTGATAGCTTCACAGCAGAATACCTACGGTAAACCCATTGTCCCTGCACTTCTCTCACATTCTTTTTCTTTCTCTTAAATTTCCTTTTATCATGTGTGTTTGAGTAATGATTTGGTTCTGTTTTTGCTTTTAAACAGAATCCCACACCAATTCATTGAACTATTTACTGAAGGCTCGGAAATAAATTGTTATATGTAAATAATTTCAAATTATTGCATTACTGCCTTGTGCTATTAGTAATTAAATTGTCCCTACTTCACAGGTAAGTAGCAAAGATGAAGACTTTTTAGACCTTTCTGTTGATGTGGAGCAGAACACTTCGATTACACATTGCTTGAGGTATGCCGAGTAAAATGTTTTAACAGCTTTGCAGTTAATTTTTTAGTGAAAAGAATACAGCATATAATTCTTACTAATCTTACATATGAATCAATTAGATCTGAGCTTTGTAGATTTTTCAAATATGACTATATTTTTCATCTTTTTTAAATTGAATTTATTCCTAAATATTCAAGATAATTACAAGGTTTGTGTTTTTTTTTGCACAGAGGGTTTAGTAATACAGAGACGCTGTGTAGCGAATGCAAATACTACTGTGAAGTGTGCTGCAGTAAACAGGAAGCTCAGAAAAGGTATGACTGTAATGCACCAATGAAGCAGTAAAATGGCAGTGAGTTAAATTTTAATTGTAAATTGTACCTTGGACTGAGGGCTGCAGCTTTTTACATCAGTATGGTTTTACAGTTAAGTGTCTGGCATTTGTTCTGATGATTAGGGTGGCTCGGTGCCAGAGCGGTAGTTGCTGCCTTGCAACGGCAGAAACCCGGGTTCAATCTGACTATGGGTGCTGTCTGTACGGAGCTTATACATTCTCATCTTGATTGCCTGGGCCTTTCTCCGGGTACTCTGGTTTCCTCCCACACTCCAAAGATATGTGGGCTAATTGGCTTGGTTTAACAGTAAACTGTCCATAGTGTATAGGATTGTGTTAGTGTACGGGGATCGCTGGTCGGCACAGACTCGGACCTGTTTCAACGCTGATCTCTAAACTAAACTAAAGATACCTTGGGGATTCTGTATATTCTTTCAGATTTGCTTTTAATTATTCACTGTTGTACAGCAGTGAAATTCATTGTGTAAGTGATGGAAAGCTACTACGGGACGTACCTTAAAGGTCAGAGGGTGGTGAACCTGTGGAATTTATTGCTACAGACAGTGGTGGTGGCCAAGTCATTGGGTATTTTTAAGGCAGAGATTGCCAGATTCTTGATTAGTACGGGTGTCAAGGGTTATGGGGAGAAGGCAGGAGAATGGGGTTGAGAGGGCAAGATATATCAGTCATGATTGAATGGTGGAGTAGACTCTGGGCCAAATGGCCTAATTCTGCCTCTACGACATGAACTTTAACTTTAGCAGGAGCTATGACAGAAATATTTCAAATGTCATTAGAAACGGGAATAGTGCCGGAGGATTGGCTTACTGCGCATGTTGTTCCATTGTTTAAAAAGGGTTCAAAGAATAAACCTAGCAATTATAGATCTGTAGGTTTGACGTCAGTGGTGGGTAATTTAATGGAAAGGATACTTAGAGATAATATATATAAGCATCTGGATAAACAGGGTCTGATCAGGAACAGCCAACATGGATTTGTGCCTGGAAGGTCATGTTTGACAAACCTTCTTGAATTTTTTGAAGCGGTTACTAGGGAAATTGATGAGGGTAAAGCAGTGGATGTTGTCTATATGGATTTCAGTAAGGCCTTTGACAAGGTTCCCCATGGAAGGTTGGTTAAGAAGGTTCAATCTTTGGGTGTTAATGGTGGAGTAGCAAGATGGATTCAACAGTGGTTGAATGGGAGATGTCAGAGAGTAATGGTGGATGGCTGTTTTGTCAGGTTGGAAGCCGGTGACCAGTGGGGTGCCTCAGGGATCTGTGTTGGGTCCACTGTTGTTTGTCATGTACATCAATGATCTGGATGATGGGGTGGAAAATTGGATAAGTAAGTATAAGCAGATGATACTAAGATAGGTGGTGTTGTGGATAATGAAGTAGATTTTCAAAGTCTACAGAGAGATTTGGGCCATTTGGAAAAGTGGGCTGAAAGATGGCAGATGGAGTTTAATGCTGATAAGTGTGAAGTGTTACATCTTGGCAGGACAAATCAAAATAGGACGTACATGGTAAATGGTAGGGAATTGAGGAATGTTGTGGAACAGAGAGATCTAGGAATAACTGTGCATAGTTCCCTGAAGGTGGAATCGCATGTAGATGGGGTGGTAAAGAAAGCTTTTGGTGTGCTGGCCTTTATAAATCAGAGCATTGAATATAGGAGCAGGGAAGTAATGTTAAAATTGTACAAGGCATTGGTGAGACCAATTCTGGAGTATGGTGTACAATTTTGGTCGCCTAATTATAGGAAGGATGTCAACAAAATAGAGAGAGTACAGAGGAGATTTACTAGAATGTTGCCTGGGATCCAGCAACTATGTTACAGAGAAAGGTTGAACAAGTTAGGTTTTTATTCTTTGGAGCGCGGAAGGTTAAGGGGGGACTTAATTGAGGTCTTTAAAATGATGAAGACGGATCATTCCCCCTCACGTTACCCCTAACGGAAGTTTAGGGGTAACGTGAGGGGGAACTTCTTTACTCAGAGGGTGGTGGCTGTGTGGAATGAGCTTCCAACAGAAGTGGTGGAGGCAGGATCGATTTTAACATTTAAAAGTAAAGTGGATAGGTATATGGACGTGAAGGGAATGGAGGGGTATGGTCTGAATGCAGGTAGATGGGACTAGGGGAAAACAAATAGTCGGCATGGACTGGAAGGGCCGAGAGGGCCTGTTTCCATGCTGTGATTGTCATATGGTTATATGAACCTTTCGAATAGAGTGGGTTTAAAAGGATATAAATGGGGTCGAGATAATTATAGAAACATAATTTATTTTTGGATCAAGGATTGCTTTATTTACAAATAGATGATTAATATGAGTCTGCTTTCTACTTCTGGTGACAGAGTTATGTTTCTATATGTCTTAATTCATGATTCTATTTGACCAGGGCTTCAGAAAAACATATTCTCTTTGGTAAAGCACAAAGTGCTGGAGGAACTCAGCGAGTCAGGCAGCATCTGTGGAGGAAATAGATAGGTATTGTTTAAGGTTGGGACATCTATAGAAGATGTCTTGATCAGAATCGTAGCAGTCCATTCCCTCTACAGTTGCAGCCTGACCTGCTGTGAGTTCTTCCAGCACTTTGTGTTTTGCTCAAGATTCCAGCATCTGGAGTTCCTTGTATCTCTGTTTTTCATATTGGTTCCTGATTATTATTATTATTATTATTATTATTATTATTATTATTATTATTATTATTATTATTATTATTTTAAAGCCATTATTTCATTATTTCTTGGATTCCTAAAGGATCCTCAACAGTGGAACAATACAGAATGCTCATTTGACTGATTGCAGTTTCTATGAGGAAGTGATGAGTTGCAAGCAAGAGGTCTTAGCACTTCATTGGCTGTCATTTTTTATTTGCTTTGTCATCACCAGATTTTTGATGTGGAACAGACTACATTGCAAACTGTAATAAGCAAAGCTAGTGTATTAAATATTCATTGCTTGCTGCACAATTTACAACAATAGGTTTGGAAAATCTTGTCAGGAGGTTAGAACATAGAACAGTGCAGCACAAGAACAGGCCCTTCGGCCCGCAATGTCTGTACCGAACACGATGACAACCATCACTTATCTACCTGCATATAACCCATATCCCTCCATTCCATGCATATCCTTGTGTCTATCCATAAGTCTTTTAAATGCCTCTAACATATCTGCTTCAACTGCCATCCCTAGCAGCTAGTTCTAGGCACACACCACCCTCTGTGCAAAAAAAAAAATCTTGCCCCCATATCTCCTTTAAACTTTGTTCCTCTCGCCTTAAAGCTCAGGTTTTCAATATAGGTCTAAAAAGCTTTGAACGTTCTTTAATCCTACTTGCCAAAACCATTTTGTGGCCCCTTTTGGCCCTTCTAATTACCCGCTTGAGTTAGTGATTCATCCAATTCCAATCTCAGTTAATTTTAAGCAGAGTCAGGGCGTCAACTTTAAAACACCGTTGAACAAATTAGTCTTGTAAGTTATAAAATTGCTAAATTTGCAATATGCTTTTAATTCAAATGATTGCCATTATACGCATTTAATTTATACCAATTGTGGTAATTGCATTGCTTCAAATTATTTAAGAATCTATAAGGAAAAAGTGACTAATAAGGGCAACCTGTGTTGATTTCCTCCCGCACTCTAAAGATGTACAGGTTTGTCAGTTAATTGGCTTTGGTAAAAATTGTTCCTGGTGTGTAGGATAGTGCTAGTGAACGGGGTGATCACTAGCACTATTGGGCGAAAGGGCCTGTCCCCACATTGTATCTCTGAAGTCAAAAGTAAAGTCTAAATCAAGGTTCAGAAGGTATGCATCAAATGCAGGCAAATGGGACTAGTTTAGATGGGTATCTTGGTCACCATGGATGAGTTGGGCCCAAAGGGTCGGTTTCCAGACTCTATGACCTTTCAGGTTCCTGGTTGTGTCAGAATGTCCTGGGGCAAACTGTTATCTTAGTTTACGATTTATTACTGGAGAACATGGGCAGGTGACGCCTTGGGTCAGAACCGTCCTTCAAACTGATTGTGGGGAAGGGGGGGGGGGGGGGGGGGGTTGGGGGAGGAAGAAGGGTCCAGACTGGAAATGTCACCTACCATGTTCTCCAGAGATGCTGCCTGACTCGCTGAGTTACTCCAGCACTTTGTGTCTTTAGTCATTTGATGAAATTAATGAAAAATGAAACCGAAAACAACAGGTATATGAGGATGTTGCTGGTACTCGAGGGACTGAGATATGGGGAAAGGCTGGTCAGGCTAGGACTTTCTTCCTTGGAGGACAGGGAACTGTGGGATGATCTCAAAGAGGTGTATAAAATCATGGTGGGATTAGATAGAGTCTGATGAAGGGTCCTAATTTGAAACATTTCTGTTGTGCTAGTTTTTTTGCTCAGATAGTTGAGGCAGGTTTCCTAACTTGTACAATTCTAACATAACGTTCCCACGTCTATGCTCTGTACCCTGATTGATGTAGGCCGATGTACCAAAGCCTTTTTAGCCATCCTATATACCTGTAACGGCCAGTTCTGATAAGGATAGAAAGTAAGAGTAAGTTACCCGATAGAGGAATGCTGTTAGTTTACGTTAAAATGTAACTTGTGTATTTTGTTTTATGAGCATTTGTTAATTGTCTTTCTTTTGCCATTGCAGGATGAAAGTAAAAAAGCTACCTATGATTTTAGCTCTTCATCTGAAAAGGTTCAAATATATGGATCAGCTGCATCGATACACAAAACTATCTTACAGAGTCGTCTTTCCTTTAGAACTTCGATTGTTCAACACGTCAGGAGATGCTACCAACCCGGACAGAATGTATGACCTTGTTGCAGTAGTGGTGCACTGTGGAAGGTAAGGGCACAGCATATCATCTAACAGCTCCCTGTCCAGTCCAAACCCTAAATCCACATCTTTCTGTACATCCTCTTGTGCACATCTGTCTAGATCCAGACCATCACGCATACCAACCTCCCTTCCATTGACACCTCGCGCTGCCTCTGCAAGGCCATCAGCATAATCAAGGACCAGTCTCAGTCAAGGACCTTTACTGTACTTTATCTTGTACTAAACATTATTTCCTTTATCCTGTATTTGTACACAGTGGACGGTTTAATTGTTATATATAGTCTTTCCACTCACTGACTGGATAGCTTGCAACAAAGCTTTTCACTGTACCTCCGTACACGTGGCACTACACTACTCCTTACCTCTCAAAGGATCTCCATCTCTCACCTCCTTTGCCAATCCTGGAGCATGTTGTAGCATTAAATTGTGGACAATTTTATTTTTGTATCACTGTTGTCATATTTCTGCTCTGTCAGAGGATTGATTGAAAGATACAGAGGTGGCACAGTGGCGCAGCAGTAGAGCTGCTGCCTTACAGCTCCAAGGACCCAGGTGCGATGCAGACTACGGATGCTGTCTGTACAGAGTTTGTACGTTCTCCCTGTGACCGCGTGGGTTTTCTCCAGGTGCTCCAGTTTCGTCTCACATTCCAAAGACATGCAGGTTTGTAGGTTAATTGGCTTCGGTAAATTGCCCCTAGTACGTAAGATGCAAATCTGGGATAACACAGAACTAGTGTATGGGGTGATTGTCGGTCGCCATGGACTCTGTAGGTCGACGCGTGGAAACAGGCCCTGTATCTCTACCCCAACCCAAGCAACTCTTTGTGTGCTAGTCACAGAAGTGGACCTGCAATCACACATTACAATCGCTCCACTCTTTTAAATCTCTGCTCCGACAGCACCATTTCTTACTTATTCATGCTATTCCCTTTATAATGATTTGTGTACTGTGGATGACTCGAATGCAATCGTGTATCATCTTTCCGCTGACTGGTTAGCATGAAACAAAAGCCTTTCACTGTTACATAGAAACATAGAAACTTAGAAAATAGGTGCAGGAGTAGGCCATTTGGCCCTTCGAGCCTGCACCGCCATTCAATATGATCATGGCTGATCATCCAACTCAGTATCCCGTTCCTCGGTACACATGGTAATATACTGAAATGTTCTAACCTCATGAAATTTTAAGATTATTCAAAGCTCTCCTGCTTACATCTCAACGTGAATTAAGTCCTGTTTCTCCATTAACCTCATAACTTTCATTGGTCTTCAGTTAAACAACATGTTTGTTTTCAAATCTATTAATAGCCTCTCCTCTTGCTACATCTATTACTCTTACAGCTCTATAACTGCCTTTACCCTCCATTTATTCCTAAGGAACTATTAGTAATCACCCTTATTTGTCAAGTACATGGTGACCTTCACAAAGACGTACAAATACACCACAGAATGTCACTGCCACCTTTCTCTACTCTTTTATTGACTAGTGATTGCTACACACAAATTAAGCTCTCCTCCATTTCTGGTCTCTTTGTGGTGCCTGAATTTAATCTTTCTATCATTAGTGCCAGTCGATTTATAAGATTGTTTCCAAAACTTCACTCCCTCTCCAACTCGTTATTTACTTTGCAGCCACTCCTCAAACCCAATTCTGATTATTTGCATTAACATATCCATTTATTTGTTGATAAAACTCCACAAATAAATACTTTAAAGCTTAAAGGTGTGAATGGAAACTGTTTGTTACCATTCAATTTATTTGGTTGTTGCCATGCCTTTTATATTTAAACTTGCAAAGAAAAGCAATCAGTGTTCACTTGCATATATTCTGCTCGATCGTCCACTTTGTCCGACCCATTTTATCTGCAGGATAAAGTTCTCATTTCCCCCCTCTTCTCATGTGCCCCTCCCAAGCCAAGAAAAAATAATTAGTAAAATTCTGTAGTTCAAGGTTTCAAGGTCAATTTATTGTCACATGTACCATTAACGTACAGTGAAATATGAGTTACCATACAGCCATACTAAGTGAAAACACAACCACATAAAAGTTAACATAAACATCCAACACAAGTGTATTCCACATTCCCCACTGTGATGGAAGGCAATAAAGTTCAATCTTCTTCCTCTTTGTTCTCCCGTGGTCGAGGCAGTCAAACCATCCGCGGTCGGGGCGATTAAAGCCCCCGCAGTCAGCGATCGAAGCCCCCCCCCCCCCATATGCCAGGGTGATCGAAACTCCCGCTTCGGGGCGGTTAAAACTCTCCGCGGCATGGAGGTCCCGAATCGGCCTCTTCTTACCAGAGACCGTGGGCTTCACGATGTTAAAGTCCACAGGCCCTGTGGTTGGAGCTTTGATCGCATGCAAAGCGTTCGCAAGCTCTGCAATGTTAAAGTCCCGCAGATGCCCGTGACTTGGAGCGCCGGGTCGGTCTCCAGGAAAGGCCGCCAACTCCATGATGTTAGGCCACAGTGGGGACGGAGATAAATAAAACAAATCAAGAGACACATAAAATCAACCAAGGAACACTAAAACATACTTTTAACACATACTAAAATTAACAAAAAAGAAATTTTTGACAGACTAATTGAGAGGAAGGAAACAAATGAGGCAGCTAGGTTGAGAGGCATTGGTAATACAAAGGGTTGACAAGACAGAAGAGATTGAAATTTGGAAAAATACAAGAGAGCCATGATCAGGAAAGGCAGATGATCAGTGATCCAGAGTACAGAGTACTATGTTTACAAATCTATTGTGCTGCTGCATAAGAATGCTATTCTGTTTGGATAAAACATTTGTTTAGAGGGATAGGGGAAAAGTGTAGGCAGTTGTGATTAGTATAGACTTAAGACTTTAGCGATACAACGTGGAAACAGGCCCTTTGGTCCATCGAGTCAGCGCCGACCAGCGATCAACCTGTACAGTAGCACTATCCTACACAAGGGATGATTTGCAATCTTTACTGAATCCAATTAACCTACAAACCTGTACATCTTTGGAATGTGGGAGGAAGCTGGAGCACCTGGAAAAAACCCATATGGTCACAGGCAGAACCCATAGTCAGGATTGAACCCGGGTCTCTGGCGCTGTAAGGAAGCAACTCTACTGCTGCGCCACTGGGCCAACCCAAGGGCAACTTGGTCAGCATGGGCAAGTTGGGCTGAAGGGCCTATTTCTGTGCAGTATGTCTCTTTCAAGAACTGACTAATTGCTGTGTATCGTATGTGCAAATGAATTCCCATCTGACCAGAGATTCAAAAGTTGCTATGGCTGACGTTATAAATACTGCAACAGTCTTTGATTTTTATCTGTGTATGTACAAGAGCCAGTGTTATTTTGTGGTACCCTGCCTTGTTCACTGGGTACCTGCTGGCTTTTCAAACCATGAACAAAGTTGGAGAATCTCACAACTTTGTTCATGGCAATTTTAACATTAGTGGAAATAGTTTTGCTGCAACTTTTCAATCAAATCTTGTCAATTTATCTGAAGCTGTGAAAATGTGTGTTTCTTTTCCTGCTAATTGTGTCAATTGTTTCTTTTGATTAGTGGTCCTAACCGAGGGCACTACATTGCAATAGTGAAGAGCCATGACTTCTGGTTGCTGTTTGACGATGATATTGTAGAGGTACGTTTATAGGTCCTGGTAGCTAACAATCATTAAACTCTTTTCTGAATTTATGTAGTCAGTCCAGTCTTGAATAATAAGTTTAACAAATATCGAAGTTAGTTGAAACATGATTGCTACCGAGATGAAATTTGGATAAATAGGACCACAGAATTTTGTACAGTATTAAGCTCTTGCACAGTCTAAATGTTAGCACAGAACATAGAAAAGCACAGTCTCATGCTCAGTCTGCAGAAGGGTCTCGACCTGAAAAGTCACCTATTCCTTTCCTCCAGAGATGCTGCCCGACCCGCTGAGTTACTCCAGCTTTTTGTATCTATCGCTATTGAAAAGCACAGCACAGGAACAATGTCTGTGCTGAACATGATGGCAAGATAAACTAACGGAGTGATCTTACAGAGGTGTGTAAGATGATGAGGGGAATAAATAGGGAATATTCCCCAGAGTTGGGGAAACAAGAATCAGAGGATATAGATTTAAAGTGAGAGGGGAAAGATACTCAAGGGCAACTTTCTCAGACAGAGGGTGGTGGGTGCATGGAATGAGCTACTGGAGGGGATCATTGAGGCATGTACAAAAACATTTAAAAGACACTTGGACAGGTAATGGATAGGAAAGTTTTAGAGGGTTATGGGCCAAACATGGGCAGGTGGGACAAGTGTAGATTGGGCATCTGGGTCAGCATGGGCAAGTTGGACCAAAGGGCCTGTTTTTGTGTTGTATGACGCCATGACTCTCTTCTCATCTGGTGTGCAACAGTGTTGTTAACTAGGGCATCTCGCACTGGAATCAGTCATTTTCAGTGGCAGATGTAAACCTTGCTCCTATTATTTGTGATTCACAAAAACCTGAGGATAAAGTAAAAATGGCATGAAAGACAGAATTAATGTACACTTACACATGGGGGTCATGCAACTCAAGCAGATTAAAAAGCAAATTATTAATAGTTCAGGAAGCTGAATTTTGATGACATGACAAACTATCATTATTTTATTGGAATAGTTCATATTTAGTGAATTCTTAGATCAATCTTTGAGATGAGGGAATACATTACTGTTAAAGCATGTTGAGGTGAACTGTATATAACAGCTTTATAAAAAACTTTGGTTAGATCGCATTTGGAGAATTTCATGCAGATCTGATCATTAAGGATTATAAGGAAGAATACAGGAAGGATGTGGAGGCTTTGGAGAGGGTGCAGTGGAGGTTTACTAGAATGCAGCCTGGGCAATAAAGGGCCAAAAGAGCTTGGTCAACCTTGGATTGTTTCTCTGGAATGTTGGAGGCTGAGGGGAGACTTGATAGAAGTATATACAATTATGAGAAGCATAGATAGGATAGACCATCAGAACATTAATCCCAAGTTTGAAATATCGATACTAGAGGGTATAGCTTTAAGGTGAGTGGAGCAAATTTTAACGGAGACCAGACCAGGTGTGGGCCTGTTGGGCTTGACCCCGAAGGCAATATTCCACCACTGACCAATGACCCCCAAGTGCGCAGGTGTGGCTGAGGGGTTCCCGTTGTGACGCCAGAGATCCCCGTTGTGACGCGAGTCACGACAACCCTCCATCAACTGCGCCTCGCCATCCCTCTTCCTATCCCTATCATCCTCCATTCCCCCTCATCCACCAGCACCCCCACTTCCTCCCTCACCTCTCCCTCCCTCTTTCCCCTACCCTCAGTCACTCCCTCCCTCCATAACGCCTCTCCCCTCCCTACCCTCTCCTATCCCTCTATCTCCCTGCTCCCCCACTCCTCATCTACCCCATATCCCACTCCTCCACTCTCCCTCCTCACCTCCTCCACTGCCCTCCTCTCCCTCTATCCCCCACTCCCTACCTCCCCCACTCCCCCTCCTCTCCCTCCATCCCCCTCCTCCCACACTCAACCCTCCTCACCTCCCCACTTTCCCCTCCCTCTCCCCTCCCTAACCCCGCCTCTTCCTCTTATCCCCATGCTCACCTCCCCCATATCCCACCCTCAGACAATGAAAATCTTTTTTTTTCTTTAGTTAATGAAAATTGAAGAATTTGATCAAAACTGATTTTTTTTTTTAAATTTGCGATTTAAAAAAAAAATGTAGATTCATGATCCCATTGTGACCTCAATGTAACGTGGCTGACAAGCAGGGCAAGTGGAAAAGTGGTTTGAAAAGTGTTTTTTGTAAAGTTTAAAATGTAAATAACTTGTAAAATATAACATCAATCCGAACAAAACATATTTCATTTGCATCCCATGACAATGCTGAGTAAGGTGGGACAGAGATTGTAGCACTATTGTGTAATGTTTTGGGATATCACATCCACGCACGCATACAAACAAACAAGATAGTTTTAATAATATAATAACATAGATGTACAGAATACAGGTTTGTGGATGCCTGTGATATGTTGGCAGGGGGTGGTGGAAACGGATATGATAGGCACATAGATGTGCAGGGATTGAAGGAATATGGATCATGTGCATGCAGAGGAGATTAGTTTAACTTGGCATGGTGTTCAGCACAGCCATTGTGGGCCAAAGGGCCAGTACAATGCTGTACTGTTGTGTGTTCTCTGAATAAATTCTTTAAGAACTCCTTGTAACTATTAGGGGACTTGCTAATGAATAGGAAAGGAAATATTGAAATACAACACTAGGCAATTATCAAGCTATTAAAATGTATAAATAAAAGTACAGAACTTTCACCAGATGATTAACAGGCACAGAGAGAAAAAGTGTAATTTACAATGTTAATGAACAATTAAAAAAAATTGGAGATTTGCTCTGGCAATCCACAGCCTTGAGAATTAGGTGGTGCTAGGTTAGCAGATGGTGAGGACAATTGGACAGTATGATACTATTAATAGAGCAACACAAATTTAATTCACTTTTCTGGAAATGTAACACAATTGTTGAACAAATATTCTAATCAATAGATGTGTTAAGAGGCTCCAGTGAATTAAAAGTGAGACCAAGAAGGCATCAACCTGTGGTCATAGTTTCATGAAAGTAACCCCCTGCGCCTCCTGATTATTACTTGTAGATTACAGTGCTCTCCATAATGTTTGGGACAAAGACCCATCATTTATTTATTTGCCTCTGTACTCCATAATTTGAGATTTGTAATAGAAAAAAATCACATGTGGTTAAAGTGCACGTTGTCAGATTTTAATAAAGGCCATTTTTATAAAGGCCATTTTTACCTCTGCTCGGTCCGCATTAACCAACCCGACCTCCCGGTGGCTCAGCACTTCAACTCCCCCTCCCATTCCGTATCCGACCTCTCGGTCCTGGGCCTCCTCCACGGCCAGAGTGAGCAACACCGCAAGTTGGAGGAACAGCACCTCATATTCCGCTTGGGGAGTCTGCATCCTTTGGACTTGAACATTGAATTTTCTCAATTCTGTTAACCCTTGCTGTCTCCTCCCCTTCCCACCTCTCCCTCAGCCCTCGGGCCCTGGCATTCCCTCTCTCTCTATCTCCCTCCCCCATCCTAGTCGCACCAGCTTCTCATTTTCACACCACAAACAGCTTACAATAGCTTTTTCCCTTTATCATTGATACTTTTTTGCATATCTTTCATTCATTGTTCTTTATCTCTCCACATCACCGTCTATATCTCTCGTTTCCCTGATCCCTGACCAGTCTGAAGAAGGGCCTCGACCCGAAACGTCGCCTATCTCCTTCGCTCCTTAGATGCTGCTGCACCCGCTGAGTTTCTCCTGCCTTTTGTGTACCCCCCATTTTTATACATGTTGGTTTCAGAATGTAGAAATTACAGCAGTGTTTATACATAGCCCCCCCATTTCAGGGCACCATAATGTTTGGGACACAGCAATGTCATGTAAATGAAAGTAGTCATGTTTAGTATTTTGTTGCATATCCTTTGCATGCAATGACTGCTTGAAGTCTGCGATTCATGGACATCACCAGTTGCTGGCTGCCTTCTCTGGTGATGCTCTGCCAGGACTGTTTTGCAGCCATCTTTAGCTTCTGCTTGTTTTGCGGGCTAGTCCTGTTCACTTTTCCCTTCCGCATATAAAAGGCTTGCTTAATTGGGTTCATATCGGGTAATTGACGGCACTCAAGAATTGACCATTTTTTAGCTTTGAAAAACTCATTTGTTGCTTTAGCAGTATGTTTGGAATCATTGTCTTGCTGTACAATGGACCAATTAGTTTTGAGGCATTTGTTTGAACTTGAGCAGATAGGATATGCCTATACACTTCAGAATTCATTATGCTACTACCATCAGCAGTTGTATCATCAATGAAGATAAGTGAGCCAGTACCTTCAGCAGCCATACATGCCCAGGCCATAACACTCCCACCACTGTGTTTCACAGATGAGGTGGTATGCTTTGGATCTTGGGCAGTTACTTCTCTCCTCCATACTTTGCTCTTGCCATCACTCTGATATAAGTCAATCTTCGTCTCATCTGTCCACAAGACCTTTTTCCAGAACTGTGGTTGCTCTTTTAAGTACTTATTGGCAAACTGTGACCTGGCCATCCTATTTATGTGGCTAACCAGTGGTTTGCATCTTGCAGTGTAGCCTCTGTATTTTTGTTCATGAAATCTTCTGTGGACAGTGGTCATTGACAAATCCACACCTAGAAACATAGAAAATAGGTACAGGAGGAGGCCATTCGGCCCATTGAGCCAGCACCGCCATTCATTGTGATCATGGCTGATCGTCCCCAATCAATAACCCATGCCTGCCTTCTCCCCATATCCCTTGATTCCACTAGCCCCTAGAGCTCTACTATCTCTTAAATCCATCCAGTGATTTGGCCTCCACTGCCCCCTGTGGCAGGGAATTCCACAAATTCACTACTCTGTGGGTGAAAACGTTTT
The DNA here is from genome assembly GCA_035221665.1 of Okamejei kenojei. Taxonomy (NCBI): domain Eukaryota; kingdom Metazoa; phylum Chordata; class Chondrichthyes; order Rajiformes; family Rajidae; genus Okamejei; species Okamejei kenojei. Next base: position 70,859,738 of record CM069136.1, on the reverse strand, counting down.
TCCTCACCTCAGTCTTAAATGACCTCCCCTTTATTGTAAGACTGTGGCCCCTGGTTCTGGACTCGCCCAACATTGGGAATATTTTCCCTGCATCTAGCTTGTCCAGTCCTTTTATAATTTTGTATGTTTCTATAAGATCCCCCCTCATCCTTCTAAACTCCAGTGAATACAAGCCTAGTCTTTTCATATGACAGTCCCACCATCCCAGGAATCAATCTCGTGAATCTACGCTGCACTGCCTCAATCACAAGGATGTCCTTCCTAAAATTAGGAGACCAAAACTGTGCACAATACTCCAGATGTGGTCTTACCAGGGCCCTATACAACTGCAGAAGAACCACTTTACTCCTATACTGAAATCCTCTTGTTATGAAGGCCAACATTCCATTAGCTTTCTTCACTGCCTGCTGTACCTGCACGCCAACTTTCAGTGACCGGTGTACAAGGACACCCAGGTCTTGCTGCATCTCCCCCTTACCTAACCTAACCTCATTGAGATAATAATCTGCTTCCTTGTTTTTGCTGCCAAAGTGGATAACCTCACATTTATCTACACTATACTGCATCTGCCATGCATCTGTCCACTCACTTCACCTGTCCAGGTCACCCTGCAACCTCCTAACATCCTCTTCACAGTTCACACTGCCACCCAGCTTTGTGTTATCCGCAAACCTGCCAGTGTTGCTCATAATTCCCTCTTCCAAATCATTAATATATATGGTAAACAGTTGCGGCCCCAACACCGAGCCTTGCGGCACTCAACTCGCCACTACCTGCCATTCTGAAAAGGACCCATTCACTCCTACTCTTTGCTTCCTGTCTGCCAACCGATTTTCTATCCATGTCAACATCCTACCCCCAATACCATGTGCTCTAATTTTAGTCACCAGTCTCCCGTGCGGGACCTTATCAAAGGCTGTCTGAAAGTCTAGATACACTACATCCACTGGCTCCCCTTCATCCATTTTACTTGTTACATCCTCAAAAAATTCCAGAAGATTAGTCGAGCATGATTTCCCTTTCATAAATCCGTGTTGACTTGGACAAATCCTTTTACTGCTATCCAAATGCCCCATTATTACCTCTTTAATAATTGACTCCAGCATCTTTCCCACCACCGAAGTCAGGCTAACTGGTCTGTAATTCCCTGTTTTCTCTCTCTCTCTCTCTCTCTCTCCTTTCTTGAAAAGTGGGATAACATTAGCTATCCTCCAATCCACAGGAACTGATCCTGAATCTATTAAACATTGGGAAATGATCACCAATGTGTCCACTATTTCTAGAGCCACCTCCCTGAGGATCCTGGGATACAGACCATCAGGCCCAGGGGATTTATCATCCTTCAGTCCCATTAGCCTACCCAATACTATTTCTCGCCTAATGAAAATTTCTTTCAGTTCCTCTACCCCTTTAGATCCTCTGTCCTCCAGTACATCTGGGAGATTGTTTGTGTCCTCCTTAGTGAAGTCGGATCCGAAGTAACTCTTCTGCCATTTCCTTGTTGCCCATAATAATTTCACCCATGTCTGCCTTCAAGGGACCCACATTTGACTTTGCTACTCTTTTTCTCTTAACATATCTAAAGAAGCTTTTACTGTCCTTTATATTCCTGGCCAGCTTCCCTTCGTACTTCATCTTTTCAGCCCGTATTGCCCCTTTTGTTTCCTTCTGTTGTCCTATGAAAGTTTCCCAATCCTCTGGCTTCCGGCTACTCTTTGCTGTTTTATTCTATCCCTAACTTCTCTTGTCAACCACGGTTGCCTCCTCCTCCCCTTAGAATCTTTCTTCCTTTTTGGAATAAAATGATCCTGCGACTTCCGGATTATGCCCAGAAATTCCTGCCATTGCTGTTCCGCCATCATTCCTGCTAGGATCCCTTTCCAGTCTACTTTGGCCAGCTCTCCTCTCATGCCTTCATAGTCCCCTTTGTTCAACTGCATCACTGCCACTTCCGATTTAATGTTGTCCTTCTCAAATTGCAGATTAATACTAATCATATTATGATCACTACTTCCAAGCGGTTCCTTTACCTCAAGTTTTCTTATCATATCTGGTTCATTGGACAACACTAAATCCAGAATTGCCTTTTCTCTGGTCGGCTCCATTACAAGTTGCTCTAAGAATCCATCTCAGAGGCATTCTACAAACTCTCTTTCTTGGGGTCCTGAACCAACCTAATTTTTCCAACACCATATTAAATATATTACAGAAAAAAATAATTTAATGGGGTGGCACGGTGGCGCAGCGGTAGATTTGCTGCCTTACTACCACATGGGTTTTCTCTGGATATTCTGGTTTCTCCCATATCCAAAAGAAGTGCAGGTTTGTAGGTTAATTGGCTTCTGTAAATTGTCCCTGGCGTGATGGATGAAATTGGTGTATGATAGATTGCTGGTCGGTGTGGACTTGGTGGGCGGAAGGGCCTGTTTCCATATATGTTTTTACATATATTTATCTTAATTTCCGAAGTACCTGTTCTGCCATTTCCTTGTTCCCCATAATAATTTCACCCATGTCTGTTTTCAAGGAACCCACATTTGACTTTGCTACTCTTTTTTCCTTAACAAATCTAAAGAAGCTTTTTCTGTCCTTCCTTATATTCCTGGCCAGCTTCCCCTTGCACTTCATCTTTTCAGCCTGTATTGCCAGTTTTCTTTCCTTCTGTTGTCCTATGAAAGTTTCCCAATCCTCTGGCATCCGGCTACTCTTTGCTTTGTTATACATCTTTTTGTTTTATTTTATCCCAAACTTCTCTTGTCAGCCATGGTAGCCTTCTACTCCCCTTAGAATCTTCCTTCCTTTTTGGAATGAAATGATCCTGCGTCTTTTGGATTATGCCCAGAAATTCCTGCCATTGCTGTTCCACCGTCATTCCTGCTAGGATCCCTTTCCAGTCTACCTTGGCCAGCTCCTCTCTCTCATGCCTTCATAGTCCCATTTGTTCAACTGCATCACTGACACTTCCAATTTAACCGTCTCCTTCTCAGATTGCAGATTAAAACAACTCATATTATGACCACTACCTCTAAGCGGTTCCTTTACCTTGAGTTCTCTTGTCAAATCTGGTTCATTAGACAACATGGTTCCCTGGTCCAGAACCAGGGGCCACAGCCTTAGAATAAAGGGGAGGTCATTTAAGACTGAGGTGAGAAAAAACTTTTTTACCCAGAGAGTTGTGAATTTATGGAATTCCCTGCCACAGAGGACAGTGGAGGCCAAATCACTGGATGGATTTAAGAGAGAGTTGGATAGAGCTCTAGGGGCTAGTGGGGTCAAGGGATATGGGGAGAAGGCAGGCACAGGTTATTGATAGCGGACGATCAGCCATGATCACAATGAATGGCGGTGCTAGCTCGAAGGGCCGAATGGCCTCCTCCACCTATTTTCTATGTTTCTATGTAACACTAAAGCCAGAATTGCCTTTTCTCTGGTTGGCTCCATTACAAGCTGCTCTAAGAATCCATCTCGGAGGCATTCTACAAACTCTCTTTCTTGGGATCCTGAACCAACCTAATTTTCCCAGTCTACCTGCATATTGAAATCTCCCATCACCACGGTGGCATTACCTTTGTTACATGCCAGTTTTAACTCCTGCTGCAACTTACATCCGGGCTACTACTTGGGGGTCTGTAGATAACACTAATTAGTGTCTTCTTGCCTTTACAATTCCTCAACTCAATCCACAGTGACTCTACCTCGTCAGTCTCTATGTCTTCCTTTGCAAGGGACTGAATTCCATCCCTCACCAGCAGAGCTACCCCCTCCTCTGCCCACCTGCCTGTCCTTTCTATAGGATGTATAACCCTGAATATTAAGTTCCCAGGCCCGATCCTCCTGCAGCCACATCTCAGTAATCCCCACAATGTCATATCTACCAACCTCTAACTGAGCTTCAAGCTCATCTACTTTACTTATACTTTGTGCAATCATGTACAATACTTTTAATTCCTATCGCATCTCACCTTTCACATCGATCCCTATTGCACTTGGCCATATTATCCCTTTGTGAGCTTTCTTTCCCATTAATTCTGGGGTGATTAACTATCCCTTTACTCTCTTTCCCTTTAACTCCATCCTTGACTATCCCATTTGACCCCCCCACTCCCCCATTTAGTTTGAAACTACCCGTGTAGCAGTGGCCCCTCCCGCCCGTTAGGTCTGGAAATTAATCAAAGCATAGTTCTAAACCTGAAGGTTAAATATGAAACAGTAAACAGCTTGTCATGATATGTCATCTGTGATAGTAATTCATACGTTGCAATTGGAAGCGATCCCTTTCTCTGCAGAAGCAATATTGTTTAATTCTGTTCAGAAACAGAGCAAGCACATGAAAAATTCCTCGGGTGACATTTACATCTTGCTAGGTGTCTTCTGAATGTCTGTTTTGGCAAACCCTTTCATAACCTTCTGGAGAAGGATTGCTGAAGAATGCGTACAGCAACTGCGTGATATCATGGGGAGATTTTTGTTGTACTGTCTCTCGCCAGCTCTTTAAGAGCAGAGAGCAGCAGAGCCAAAAAGAGCCTCTTGGAGAAGAACAGCTTTATTTTCTGTACAACAATTTGAAGCCACAATGCTTTTCATTCCCTAACATTATTTCCTAAGTGGTAATTAATATGAAGATGATTACATTGCTGATATTGATATGGGGTCCTATTGACTTAGACTTTATTATAGACTTTAGAGATACAGCATGGAAACAGACCTTTCGGCACTGACCAGCGATCACCCCATACACTTGCAATATCCACTGGACAATTTACAATTTCACCAAAGCCAATTACCTACAATAAAGGATGGGTGTCATTTCGAGACCCTTCTTCAGAACATGTGTGAAGAAGGGTCCCGACCCGAAACATCACCCAAGATTTTTGGTGTATTTTAGAGATACAGCGTGGAGACAGGCCCTTCAGCCCACTGAGTCCGCGCCGACTAGCGATCGCCCCATATAGTAGCACCACCCTGCACATTGGTGACAATTTACAATTTTACCAAAGCCATTTAACCTACAAACCTGCACATCTTTGGAGTGTAGCAGGAAACCAGGGTACCTGGAGAAAACGCACATGGTCATAGGGAGATCATGCAAACTCCAAGTGGTGCTGTCTGTATGTAGTGAAGATCGAGCTCTGGTCTCTGTCACTGTAAAGCAGCAACGCTATTGCTATGCCACTGTGCCGCTCCACAAGAAACAACGGTTTCATCGGGAATGTCTCTGTTTGCTGGCGTGTACTTTTTAATTTCCACTCGCATTGCTGATATTGAAATAGGGTCCTATTGATTTATCTATTGTTCTTATTTTTTGTCACTTTGAAAGAAGGAATTTACATTTCTTACCAGCAGGTTTTGAGGTTCTCAAAGCCACTCCAAAGCTTACTCGAAACTCCATCCTTGGAGGACCTTAGTGGGTTGAGCAGCATCGAGGGAGGGAATGGACAGCCGGTGTTTCGGGACAGGACCCTTCCTCAGACTCCAAAGCTTCTCAATTCTGGATGATCTATTGGGCCCTGAATTCCCACAGATTAGTGTGGGTAGTGTATCCTGTTGAAAGAGGCTTTGCGAACATCCTCTGAATAGAATGCCAGGTTTAGTTTAGGTTTAGGGTTAGGTGGGAAGCCTGTTCTGTGAAGGCCTAGGCCATACAGGTCTACCACCTATTTTCTAGACTCTGGTGGTCCAGCACCTCTTTTAACCCGGACAAAATTACAATAGGTCACCTGAAATTCCCCCGGAATTCTCCCCGAAAATGTGGCGCCTAGACTGGGCGATCTCAACCTTATCGGGTTTTTGACCCCAATCACCAGGTCGATTTTGCTCCCTGCAGCTGCAGCACTAGAGCTCTGACCCGGTAGATGCGTTCCCATAGCCGACCTCTGTACCCGATCAAATTTGTTCCCTGCAGCCAAGGCTCTGGAACTCTGGTGTGGCTAGAGCCAGCGGATCCGTTCCCATAGCCGACTTTATATCTTGGCTGCCTAGGCGGATTGTTCCAGTCCCATTAGACTCCCCTCGGAATCTAATGGGACCGGAACAGTGAATGGGTGACAGTGAATCCACACATTCGTCGGAGCAATGTCCAGTTTTGATTTCTGAACATCCTTGTGCACCTGTTGACTCTTCAAATATCTGCAGCACAGTGGCGCAGCCTCACTACTGCCTCACAGCGCCAGAGACTGGGCTTTGATCCTGACCTCGGGTGCTATCTGTGTGGAGTTTGCACATTCTCCCTGTGACCACGTGGGTTTCCTCCGGGTGCTCTGGTTTTCTCACACATCCCAAAGACTTGTGGGTTTGTAGGTTAATTCGCTTTTGTAAATTGGCCCTAGTGTGTAGTGGGATAATTTGTGTGAGCAGATGATTGATGGTCGACATGGACTCTGGGCCAAAGGGCCTGTTTCCATACTGAATGCCTAAACTAAACCAAATTCCCTGCCCTCCCCAGTAATTTGATGACTGTTGATGATAAGAAATGTAGATGGTTCAATGGTACTTTATTGTCAAGTATACCTAGATACAATGAAATTCTTTGTATTGCATACAATTACGTAAAATCATACTCTGCATAAGCACAATCATGTATAATCATAAAAGTGCAACGATTGTAATGTAAGAATAGTAGACTTCACTGAGGCAGTATACTGAGAGTCGCCAAGTTTCTGGTGCCATCTTTTGCTCTTCAAGTTTCAAGTTCTTAAAGATCGTCTCTGCCTTAGACAAAGCCTTTCATAGTTGAACTAACTGTTTTCAATGAATTATTTTTCAATATGTTGGTAAGACTGAGCTTTTAGAGTTGAACAAAGCTTCATTTCACTCTCCTGATTAACATTGTTCATGTTATCTATCAAACAGAAAATAGATGCACAAGCCATTGAGGAATTCTATGGACTGACTTCTGATATCTCTAAGACCTCTGAATCTGGTTATATCCTTTTCTACCAGTCCAGAGATTAAATGAATGCAGGAGAACAGTTCCACCTCTCTCACTTCCAAGCACTCACCGTTGCAGAACAGGACACCGAGATCATGCAGAGGATAGAAGAACTTGTCGTCTTGTTTGCAAAGTTTGAGTTACACTAGAGTAATACTGATTGTAAGGGCAAGTCAAAAGTATCCATGGGATGTAAGCAGTTTTACTCATTAAGAAATCACATTGACATAAGTTGCAGCTAGGTCTACCTATGTAAGGGGGCCACTGGCTGGTGATAGGACACTGGATCCAGAGCTCAATTTGTTGTAATTGAAGGTATTGCATGCTAAATGCATATATATGAAACCAAAGTGAACTGATGTTTGATCTGATGAATCCTGGTTTCATCCTGTTGACATTTAAAGTTAAGCGATTTTTACATCCTCAAATTTTGGAACTACTGAAAATTAGGTTTTCATTTCAAATAATTGACCAAAAAATGATGACAGTTGATGCTAGCAAGTTTGCGCAAAAATTGTCACCAAAGACTAAGCGGTATTGTGGATTTTTGTAAGGCTTGTAAAACTTTTTTTTTTAAGACTTGACCAGCATCAAGTCTTGCAGTTCTCTTTTCGATTTCCACAAGTTGATTGTGTAACCTCCCAGCAATCTTGGTGTTCAGTTGCATTAAATTTGAAGTATGTTATTTTACCAGCTAATCATACATCTGCACTCTTTAACAAAAATCTGGTGCTGATTACTAAAGCTGTCAGTAGACACAAGAGGCATCACATATGTGTAAATGATAAATACAGGGCAGGATCAATGACAGAGTTGTAGAGCCTTGTAAATATACAACATTAAAGCAGCTTTTTTAAGTGTCAAAGAATCAAATACTTTTTGTAGAGTTTTTTTTAAATCCCAGAAAAAATTGTAAAGTGGCAAAATATTATGAGTAATTCCAGCTTTTTTTGGACTTCATATCATGAAATAAGGCCATATTTTAAACGCCTCCGTAAAATGAAAACTCGTCGTCACTGCTCGGCTATATTGGAATGCTCAGTAATTATGTTCTGTTGTATATATTGTATAAATAATGTGTTTATACATTTTAAGATCAATTGGTTTCTATTAACTATTTTAGCTCCTATAAATCTTTGGTTTGCAAACTATTGTGTACAATAATTATTTGTCATTGCATATTTCATATTTCTTCTACGTTGTGTCTGCATTAATTTGATCCACTGTACTTCAACATGGCAACTGAAGTGTCTGAATATTTTGCCTGGATAAATGTAGTCTGCTCTCATGCACCTACTTGAACTCACAGTCGCTGAATGTAATATTGAAGGCCCTGTTAACACAGCATGACTGGGGTTTGGGTTATTTTGCGTTTCTGTTTGTGGGCATCAAAGCACACTGTTTATATGGTTCCCATAAACAACCGGCAGTTTTGTTTTTGTTCGGTAAAGAATCCTACTTCCCTGCATAAGTTTCAAATTGAAAAATGAACTTCAGTTAAACTTAACTTTAAATTGCTTCCCAGATTTCCCCCTCATGATGCACACCAGCCCATTGCCTCTGATGCAAAGTTTGATGCTGTCTGATTTTAATGTCCCAAGCAGCAAGTCAGATAGACTGGGTTCCATTTAATTCAGCAGAATGTGTGCATCTGTGCTGACTGATGGGAGAATATAGTATATTCATCCCAAAATGAATTTTAAAGTGGCCTGCAAAAAAACTTTAATCTAGGGTTTAAGACCAGAATCACTGTTTCGAATAGACCAGGGTGGAGAACATTTTTGCCACCTCTCTCTTGTACAGAACTTCATATCAATACTTTGAAATCCAATGAAGAATGTATATCAGCTGCTAAAAAAAAACTTTAATTCATCGGAGAACATTCTGTAGCTACTAGAATAATGCTTTTTGACCTGCTGCCTCAGGAAATGTGGTCTTAACAATTGCTGCCCTTTAGCCCTTAGCGTTTGTGTTTCTGTTTTTTTGAAGAAGTGTAGTATCATGTTATCGTGGCAAGGTGTAAGGTTGTTGGGGACAGGGATTCAGGCTGGTTGGCTTCTAAGCAGATGAAGTAGTGACTTAAGTCCTACATATTTTGTTTTCAAAAATATTTTTTATTGAACCCTGTTAATCTTAACAGTACTTCAATCCGGTTCCTTCTCCCCCTGCATTAAAGCACATTTTGGGATTCAGGAAAAGGGAAGCCACCTACATTTTGCTGAATGCAATTTTTGCCCTGTCTTCTCTGCCTCTTTTATTAATCTTTGGAAGGATTGTCCACTTAATGATCACTCTAGTTTTTTTTTTTAAATAGAGAATGCTTCAATTAATTAAAAGATGAAAAAAAAACGAAATAATTGGTAGAGTGAGATAACTTTAGAATGTTGCAGCATTATGCATTTGTTCCTGTGTTTGCTCGGGTTTTGTGAAAGAAAATGTTTGGGTGTGGATTTTAGTGATTTAGGAATTGATTTGGCTATTGTATTGCAGTCAGATGGTGCATAGTTCGATAAAGTACAACAACATTGCGTTTTAGCCAGCAGAAATCAGGGTGTCTGGGCAGGGGAAAAATGTGACCAGTGAATAATGGAACTGATTTGTGTCTTTTCGTCAAGAAGTTCTTTGGGACACAGCTGAATATTTTGTAAATTGGATCAGAAATTTCTACAGAAAAAAAATGTATGTTCTTTGATAGCATAATATTGTATGTATATATATATTGAAAAATTACTCTAAATTATAAATTGTTGCACTTTTGATACTGATTTTTAGGTGTATTTAAGGGGTTATTTGAGACTGTTGTTTAATTATGTTTTTGTCTTAAATAAAAAAATAATAATTGACAGGTCTAAGGACTGCTTGCCTTTTGTTAAATGAAACACAGCCCTCTCTCTTTCAGTGAGTACCAGAATGAAATGAGTATTTACCATGCGAGGTAAAATGTAAAGCTCTGTATTCAATAACTTGTCTTCTTACAAGCAAACTATTTTTCACTGGCAAGGTACAAATTTGCCTGCACACATTTGGAGTAATCTGTATAATCAAAGAAAAAAGATGCCGGGTACATGTCTGATCTGACAGGATAGATTTGATATAGATGTGCGCAGATCAGATAACTGACTGCATCCATCATCGCTATCCTTCTTCTGAAAACAAACATTGTTTTCATTAACTAAGAATAATGGGTAGAAGCTGGTTAAATTGCTTTTTGTGATGTAAGTCGCTTGTTGCTGTTCCTAAAGGTATTTTGCAATTTCTTGGCCAGAGTCAGGATAAATGATTCACTTTGTTTGAATTATCATGGCATATTTAGATTCTGTGGCTGCTCAATTATTGAACTAACTGGATCACTCGGTTAGAATGAATTAACTTACTGCTGCTTGCTAGGTCATTAGAATCAAATGCATCTCGGTTTGTCATTACATTTTTCTAATACTTTGGATGTTTTTTAATGTCTCATTATCTTAACCTAAGAGGAATTCGTCATATGACGTGCAGAGCTTTGGTTTTAATGATTTATCATTTGAATATAGCACTTAAAAGCCAAGTTAGTCATTTCTATTCTTTAAGCAGTTCAAATTAATGTTAGGCATCCATAAAGTCTAATCTCAGCAGGTCAGGCAGCATCTCTGGAGAACATGGATAGGTTACGTTTCAGATCAGGACCGAAACATCACATATCGATGTTCTCCAGAGATGCTGCCTGAGCTGCTGAGTTACTCCTGCACTATTTTTTGTAAACTGCCAACTGCGGTTCCTTATTTCTACATGTATATTTAATCTAGCTTAGTTTAGAGATATAGCATGGATACAGGCCCTCAGACTCACCGAGTTCACAGTGACCATCGATTGCCCCATCACAGTAGATTTATGTTAACCCACTTTCTCATCCACTCCCTACAAATTAGGGGCTTTTTTTAGAGGCTAATTGGTCTATAAACCCGCACATCTTTAGGATGTGGGAGAAAACTGGAGCACCCAGAGGAAACCTGCACTGTCACAGGGAGAATGTAAACGGCAGTTAAGGTACAAGATGCTGGAGTAACTCGACCCGCTGGAGAAAAGGAATAGATGGAGAAAGGGAATAAGATACCCTTCCTCGACCCGAAACGTCACCTACTGTAATGGCATGTCATTCTTTAGGGAACGGCGGTTCCCCTCTTCGACTATAGATGAGGCTCTCACCAGGGTCTCCTCTATATCCCGTAGCTCCGCTCTCACTCCCCATCCCCCCCACTCGTAACAAGGACAGAGTCCCCCTTGTCCTCACCTTCCACCCTACCAGCCGTCACATAATACAGATAATCCTCCGACATTTTCGCCACCTCCAACGTGATCCCACAATCATCCCATCTCCCCTTTCGGCTTTCCGCAGAGACCACTCCCTCCGTAACTCCCTGGTCAATTCGTCCCTTCCCACCCAAACCACCCCTTCCCCTGGTACTTTCCCTTGCAACCACAGGAAATGCTACACTTGTCGCTTTACCTCCCCTCTTGACTCCATCCAAGGACCCAAGCAGTCTTTCTACATGAGGCAGAGGTTCACCACCAACCTCATCTATTGCATCCGCTGCTCTAGGTGACAGCTGCTCTACATCGGTGAGACCAAGCGTAGGCTTGGCGATCGCTTCGCCCAGCACCTCCAACTAACCAACCTGATCTCCCGGTGGCCCAGCACATCAACTACTCCTCCCATTCCGAATCCGACCTTTCTGTCCTGGGCCTACTCCATGGCCAGAGTGAATCTCACCGCAAATTGGAGAAGCAGCACCTCATATTTTGCTTGGGCAGTTTACACCCCAGCGGTGTGAACATTGACTTCTCCAATTTCAGGTGGTCCTTGCTTTCTCCCTCCTTCACCTCCTCTTCCCAGCTCTCCCACAGCCTACTGTCTCCGCCTCTTCCTTTCTTCTTCCTGCCCCCACCTCCACATCAGTCTGAAGAAGAGACTCGTCCTGAAACGTCACTTATTCCTTCGCTCCATAGATGCTGCCTCGCCCGCTGAGTTTCCCAGCAATTTTGTCTACCGTCCACTGTAGTGACATGGTTTTTATAAAAAATAAGCATGTCATTACATATACAGTGGCTTGCAAAACTATTCATACCCCTTGAACTTTTCCACATTTTGTCACTTTACAACCACAAACGTAAATGTTTTTTATTGGGATTTTATGTGATAGACCAACACAAAGTGGTGCATAATTGTGAAGTGGAAGGAAAATGATACACGGTTTCCAAATTTTATTACAAATAAAAAACTGAAAAGTGGCATGCAAAATTATTCAGCCCCCCCCGAGTCAATACTTTGTAGAACCACCTTTCACTGCAACTACAGCTGCAAGTCTTTTGGGGAATGTCTCTACCAGCTTTGCACATCTACAGACTGAAATTTTTGCCCATTCTTCTTTGCAAAATAGCTCAAGCTCAGTCGGATTGGATGGAGAGTGTCTGTGAACATCAATTTTCAAGTCTTGCCAGAGATTCGCAATTGGATTTAGGTCTGGACTTTGACCAGGCCATTCTAACACATGAATATACTTTGATCTAAACCATTCCATTGTAGCTCTGACTGTATGTTTAGGGTTGTTGTCCTGCTGGAAGGTGAACCTCCACCCCAGTCTCAAGTCTTTTGCAGACTCTAACACGTTTTCTTCCAAGATTGCCCTGTATTTGGCTCCATCCATCTTCCCATCAACTCTGACCAGCTTCCCTGTCCCTGCTGAAGAAAAGCATCCCCACAGCATGATGCTGCCACCACCATGTTTCACAGTGCGGATGGTGTGTTCAGGGTGATGTGCAGTGTTAGTTTTCCACCACACACAGCGTTTTGCATTTATGCCAAAAACTTAAATTTTGGTCTCATCAGACAAGAGCACCTTCCTCCACATGTTTGCTGTGTCCCCCACATAGCTTGTGGCAAACTGCAAACGGGACTGCTTATGGCTTTGTTTCAACAATGGCTTTCTTCTTGCCACTCTTCCATAAAGGCCCGATTTGTGGAGTGCACGACTAATAATTGTCCTGTGGACAGAATCTCCCACCTGAGCTGTGGATCTCTGCAGCTCCTCCAGAGTTACCATGGGCCTCTTGGCGGCTTCTCTGATCAATGCTCTCTTGCCGGCCTGTCAGTTTAGGTGGACGGCCATGTATTGGTAGGTTTGCAGTTGTGCCATACTCTTTCCATTTTCGGATGATGGATTGAACAGTGCTCCGTGAGATGTTCAAAGCTTGGGATATTTTTTTATAACCTAACCCTGCTTTACACCTCTCCACAACTTTATCCCTGACCTGTCTGGTGTGTTCCTTGGGCTTCATGATGCCCAAGGAACATTGTTTGATCACTAATGTTCTCTAAGAAACCTCCGAGTCCTTCACAGAACAGCTGTATTTATACTGAGATTAGATTACACACAAGTGGACTCTATTTACTACTTAGGTGATTCTGAAGGTAATTGGTTGCACTGGATTTTATTTAGGGGTATCAGAGTAAAGTGGGCTGAATACTTTTGCACACCACACTTTTCAGTTTTTTATTTGTAAAAAGATTTGAAAACCATGTATCATTTTCCTTCCACTTCACAATTATGCGCCACTTTGTGTTGGTCTATCACATAAAATCCCTAATAAAAGACATTTACGTTTGTGGTTGTAATGTGACAAAATGTGGAAAAGCTCAAGGGGTATGAATACTTTTGCAAGCCATTGTATATACCCTTTAATAAAAAGTAATAAAAAATAACTGCAAATGCTGATTTATGCCAAAGATAGATACCAAAGGCAGCATACCTGCTGTGTTGCTCCAACATTTTGTGTCTTATCTTTTATACGCATTTATTTTCCTGGCTCCTGCAGAACCACCATTTGTGACAAACATAATTTAACGCAGATGTCTGTGGAAATAACATTGATGATCAATGCATTTCATTGAAAAAAACTTACGCTCGTGGTGGATAGGGTAGATTTAGAGGGATATGGGCCAAACGTGGGCAGGTGGAACTAATGCAGATGGGGCATCTTTGCCAGAATGGGTAAGTTGGGCCGAAGGGACTGTTTCCATGCTGTATGATTCTCTGACTATGACTAAGTGGTAGAAGTTTTCCCATGGGTCAAGAATCGACCCATTTGGAAAAATGGTGCTAAAGTGGTGAAGTGGGAACAGTGCATTCAGGTAGCATAGTTCCAGACTTTTACTCAAAGTCTGGTTTCTGACATTCAACTATCTTCTGGTGAGCAGACTTGTCACACCTGGTGTCTTTGACTTCATCAGCAAGAACATGTAGATCAGAGGAAATAAATAATGTGCAAGTGAATCGTCTGTGATGCTAGAACAATATAGGATCAGACCCCTTGACCCACAATGTCCAAGCCGAACACAATGCCAACTAATCTCTGCAGCAGATGATCCACATCCCTCCATATGCATGTGTCTATTGAATTTTACTTCGGAGTCACGTGAGTGACTATGTGAAGAAGCCCCGCCTGGCGCTTGATCGGCATTACGTCGACGCTGACGGCAGAGCATGAGCTGCAGAGGCAGCTCCCCTACAGCGGTAGGTACGGGCCCGCAGCTAAGTGCAGTTGAAATACTTACAGGACATATCCAAACTCCGTGGCTGGTGTATAGAGCCACCAGGAGTTTAAAAAAAAAGAAACGGAATTTAAAAGAAAAAATAAAATAAAAGTTAAAATGAAAAGAAAAAACTCCGGGGAAAAAACAAAGTTTAAAAAAGCGTCCCAGGGGAAAACTCAGCGGGACTGCAGATTAGTGTGGAGCCGGTTCCGCTACCGGTGGCCGTTAAAATTACCGTTAGGGAGAATGCTCCACAAACTTTTGGCTATGAAGAAAAGAAAATACTCCGGGGGGGAAAAACTGAGTTTAAAAAGTTAAAAAGGAAAATAAATACTCCGGGTGAAAAAACGGAGTTTAAAAGTTAAAAAGAAAAGAAAAAACTCCAGATGGAAAAACACCAGTGGGGAGGAAAAATATAAAAGTCAGAGAGGCCATGATTTAAAAAGTTCCAATTAAAAGGCCTCCAGACAAAAAAGCTTTATGGCTTAAAATTAATGGAGAAAGACTCCAAAAATAAAAAAATTCAAATAAAGGGTTTAAAAAGGCCCAGAATATTCCCAAAAAATAAACCCTGAGGGATTTCCATATATTAATATATATGGTGGAATTTATCAATGTGGGAATATCTACCTCGGATTGTTTTGGAGGTAGTCTCCTTGAGGAACAACTCAGGAGTAACCAGGGCAGTAAAAGAATATGAAAAAACTGACCCTAAAGGTGCATTGATAGTGGTGGCTGGTCATAAAGTACCCACCACAGCACAAATATATATATATATATATATACAGGTGTACTAAGTTTGATACCTGAATGAAGGAGTGAGGTCACTTTCCATGGAAAGTGACCATGGAAACCAAAATTAATTGGTCTCTCACCAAAGCTGTTATGGTTGAAACAGCAGAGTTATTGATAAATTTTTTTATGTTTTATTAAGGTATCAACGGTGAAACTGATTATGGTACCCAAGTCTCAATTATATGGAGACATAAGGAAATACGATTTCAAAGTATTTCAAGCTGGTGCATGGCATCACTACTTATGTAAAACAAATAAAACATTGTGCAATAATCAAAACATATATATGTGTGTGTGTATATCTATGTGTGTGTGTGTGTGTGTGTATATATATATATATATATATGTAAGATTTGATAATGGATCAAAACAAAGGCAGGAGTATGATCAAAAAAATATTTATCCAACACAGCCTTATGTGAACCCATATGATTGGGAAGAAAAGGCTTAATGTACATTTGAAGAGGTTCAAAAACTTGTTACAGAAGTTGATGAAATCTCCAATTGTGGGAGATTGCAGGTGTGTTATGATCAACGATATGGCATAACAAAGGGTTGATTTATTTTAACGTGTAAAGGATCTACAAAATTTTGTAGAAGGAATTGGTTCACCTGTATAGGAAAACCTAAAAATTGATTTTAGGTTTGCACCCAAAATATCTCCAATAAAGAAGAGGTATGTAAATTTGTATCATAAATTTCCCCAGGGAAAAGAAGATGTGGTGGTAAAGCCATACAAGACATCATTTTAAATACACTTTTATAGTGTAAAAACATTTTATTAAAATGGACATCTTCAACATTGGAAAACAGTTGTTATTAACAAATTGTTAATCATTACTATAAGACTCGAAGGATTGGTATTTAGTACCGATTTATTATCATATTTACAGGTGCTTGAAATTAGAATGGGTCAGCTGTGCAAGTTAAGACATTGTCTAATGGATTAAACTCAGTTCTAGGCTGTTCATATAATTACTGGAACAACAATTGCATTGATAAGAAGATCAGCACTTGCACTAATGAGGACATGGTCATGGTTTATCTTGATCACATTTTAATTGGAAGATTGATCAGGAGTCAGCTGCAAATTAGTGCAGCAATTACAAGCCTGTTGAGAGGCGATTGTCCTGACCCATCCAATAAAACCTATGTTTTAGGCATTCATAAACATTCCTAAATTACTATTCTGGATTTAGGAGTAATTCAGCACCATATGAGGGGGAAAAATGTTTTCCGAGATATAAATATGTCTCATTGCTTTGTTGACAAACTTTGTCCCACCATCAGAGAAGGAGCTTAGGTAAAAAAGCTCCAAAAAAGGGAAAACACAAGCATTAAGAGTATGCAGGCCTTTGTTGACAGGCCTATGCAAATACAGGGAATACGTTATCAGAATTAAAGTAGTGGATAGAAAAGGTCCACAAGCAGCTTTAAATATATAAGCTTAGCAGCCGTTGCAAGCTGAAGCAAGTATTATCAGATGATGGACAGCTTCTGTGATTATTTGGGTTAAGATAAGAATAATATCTATTCTTATCAAGTTAATATTTGATACGTCCCTTGTTTGGGACTACGGACAATAACACCAGGTAATTGCAAATGGATTGTCCAAAGAAATTTTCTCCAAACATGTGTATTAATTATTGGAGTATCAGGAGTTTTTATGGATTAAATGCCTATTGTTCTATTATGAAAGTGTGCATGTCATATCAGGTGAACAATACCACGGCTGTGACATATATCAATCACATGAGTCAAGTAAGATCATTATCAAGTGATTATCTGGGTAACCAGATGTGGCGTATTCTAAAAATGTTTTAGTCCAGCTGCTTATCTCTAAGGAAGACAACAAATCAGGGGAAAAACATTGTCAGTAATATGGATTACTTACCATTAATCTGCTTGTATCCAGATTAAATCACCGATCTCTCAAATGTTCTCGTGGGAAAACCGAGAACAGGAGCGGTGGATGCATTTCGCTAAATTACATATTTCTCATTAATGTTGAGACTGATGTTGAACCAGTTATGATGACTCATAGTTGCAGTAATTTATTGTTGTACAAATTCATCCATGCAATGAAGATATGAATTTGGCTATCTGCAGGTATGACCAGACCATTATAACAGTTTGACGGTCAAAGAGGTCTATGAATGTTTTAACTAATATAACAATTATGTACAAAAGGAATGTTATACCTGCAATTTGGAGAAATAGTTTTAAAAAACAATATTTTGTTTATAAGAAATTGGAAGTCTTTTGCAGACAGTAAAAGTTATTTTATCTTATTAGATATATGGGAGTTCCTTGAGGATTGCATTTTTTCTCAGCATCTAAGTGATAGAGCCAATAATAGGGCTCATAGTGTTTATCGTCCTATTTAGGACAAATTGCTGACCAAGAAGTTATCGGGTTCATTCGTAATATCCCGATATGAAAAAGGGATAAAAAAAGAAATACAGAAGTTGGGAGATCAGCATAGTCCTGACTTGCCTTAGGCAATGGACTCCAATTCTATCAATGATTTTAAAAATTAACATTGAAAGTAATATTGCTCATGACTTTAGTATCAGCATAAGAGTGCAAACATTGCAAATGTTACGTTATATAATTGCATGTGGCTACAGATTACATTATCCTATATGTTTATGAATTTCCCAAACAAAGCAGACCAAGAAGAGCTGGAACCAAGGTAAAATTTAAGCATATCCTGTCGGCCAAAAATTGTGTGTGGGTCAACATTGACTCAATATGTTAAAGTAGGTAAGAGTCTCTGTGGTGGTGAGAGAGCACTACTTATTACACACAAAAACCACATTAAGTATCAGTAAAAACTGATGGTTCTAGATAATTATATTCTAGATGGTTAAAACATATTTAAAACTCAGTGGAACTAGACATTGAGATGTGAAAAATCACTCCATTAAGGAGGTAGATACATTCACAGGAATGGCACAGGATGGGCCGCTCAAGCAAAGATTCAAGGCCGCAGGGGGGTGTAAAATAAATATTAAAGTTACAAGGAACCAGTCATGGTGTCAGGATTGGTCACTGAGTGTTGGGTTCTCTGTAATTGTTGCTTTGTTTATACTATCAAATTATATTATCAATTGATATTTTGGTGATAAATTTGCCTTTCAATGGAAAGGGCATTACTTTCATTCTTTGTTATGGGAAAAAAATTATCACATAAACTGAGGCAATGTTTGGGGAAAATATGTGTTAATTGCTTATTACTGTGTTGATTGAGCCAGATTGTCGTATGGAATGAGTCTACGACATAAAAACACAGAAGCTACAAAATCTTCATGTAGTCACTCACGTGACTCCGAAGTAAAATAGTAAGATTAAATGAGAATTTACCTGTTCGATCGTTATTTTATGAGGAGTAACGATGAGGGATTACGTGCCCTCCACTCCCGACCCTCATAAAATAAATGATCATCTGGTACTTCTAAATCTATGTTGAGCCTTACTATCTTACTCCGGCTATTATGTTCTATGTTTTTCATGCCGCTACTTTGAAGTATGCAGATCAAGCGCCAGGCGGGGCTTCTTCACGTAATCCCTCATCGTTACTCCTCATAAGATAACGATCAAACTTCGAACTGGTAAGTTCTCATTTAATTTTACTATTACCTCTTAAATGACACTATTATGTCTACCTCCATAAATACGGTAACCACGGTAGCACAGTGGCGCAGTGGTAAAGTTGCTGCTTTATTGTGCCAGAGACCCGGGTTCAAGCCTGACTACGGGTGCTATCTGTGTGTTCTCCCTGTGATCGCATGGGTTTTCCATGGGTGCTCCCATATTCCAAGGATGTACAGGTATTTTGGCTTTGTAAAGGTTAATTGGCTTTGGTAATTTAGTTTAGAGATACAGCGTGGAAACGGGTCCTTCGGCCCACCGAGTCCACACCGACCAGCGATCCCCGCACGTTAACACTATACTACACACACTAAGGACTATTTACACATACATCAAGCTAATTAACCTACATACCTGAACATCTTTGGAATGTGTGAGGAAACCAAAGATCTCGGAAAACGTACAAACTTTGTATAGATAGCACCCATAGTCGGGATCGAACCTGGGTCTCCATTGCTGTAAGCGCTGTAAGGCAGCAACTCAACCGTTGCACCACCGTGGCCATCCTTGTAAAGATTGTAAATTGCCCCTAGTGTGTAATATAATGCTAATGTACAGTGATCGCTGGTCAGCATGGACTCGGTGGGCCGAAGAGCCTGTTTCCGCGTTGTTTCTCTAAACTA
The DNA here is from genome assembly GCA_035221665.1 of Okamejei kenojei. Classification (NCBI taxonomy): domain Eukaryota; kingdom Metazoa; phylum Chordata; class Chondrichthyes; order Rajiformes; family Rajidae; genus Okamejei; species Okamejei kenojei. The sequence continues at coordinate 70,840,168 of CM069136.1, read as the reverse complement.
AACTAAGCAAAGCTCCTACATCTTGTCAGTATTCATTAACACTAGTCCAGAAGCTTCATTATCTTCAACAACCCTGCTGCATTCCACTGGTGCCTAGATATTGCTCCAAACTGGTTTTCTCTTGTCTCGACTTTCCATCTCCATCCATTATGTATCCAAGTTTTCACCTGGTCATCTCCGGTAAATACTCATGGAGCACTTCCATTCATACGTCCTCCATATTAAAATCTGCACCAAATCCTCTGACATTTTAAAGACCCACACTAAATGCTGGAGCAACTCAGTGGGCAAGGCAGTACCTCTGTAGAACATGGATGGATGACGTTTTGAGCCTGGACCATACTTCACACGAGTCTGAAGATAGATAGTGATTTGCTGAGTTACTTCAGCATTTTGTGTCTAGCATTGGAATAAACCAGAACGTACATTTCCTTTTTATTACACTCCGAGATTTTAATGTCCATAATCTTGCAAGGCCACTTTTATAAATGGCAGGTAATCCTGAATTTGGATCTTAATGAATCTGTCCTCATATGACTCCTTTGTTTCTTAATTTGTAAATGATTTAGAAAGCTCAATTATTGGTAAAATTATTATTTTCACATTTATTTATTTGAAAATAGTTGGCCTCTTTCTCCAATATGTTAGTTTTGTTTAGTTTAGAGATACAGCGCGGAAACAGGCCCTTCAGCCCAACGTGTCCGTGCCAACCAGCGATCACCCTGTACACTGGCACTGTTTTACACACAAGGGACAATTTACAAATTTTAGCAAAGCCAAGTAACCTACAAACCCGCACATCTTTGGAGTGTGGGAGGAAACCAGAGCACTGGGGGAAAAACCCACGTGGTCACAGGAGAATGTACAAACTCCATACAGACAGTAACCATAGTCAGGATTGAACCCAGGTCACTGGCGCTATGAGGCAGCAACTCTACCACTGTGCCGCCTCAAAGTTCCAATTGAGGATGCAGTGATTCAAAACGCAGGCAGTGAGGGAGAGGAGCATTTTCCCAATGATGAACAGCAGACAAGTTCCAGGAGAGAATCACTAAGATAGCTATCGTTAAGATAGCTTGTTGAATTTACTGCCATATCTCTTCCAGGAGTGTTCTGCTGAGTGTTTCCAGTGATTTCCCTCCTTATTTCAGATTTGCTGTATCTTAATTTTCATTAAGATAGCCTGCGATCCATTTTTATAGTAGCAGTTCTTTCCAAGTAAAGCAAAAGGCATACCAAATCTCGTTGTACCTCTGTGCAATCACAATAAAATATATTATTATTATTATTATTAAAAGCTTAATTGTCTAGCGTCATGAGTTAATGATGGGCCACGGCAAGTGACGTATCTTGTTAGCTGGGGTAATGTTGAGGTTAGTCTGAGAGAGAGCTGACTGCTACCGCATGCAATATCTTTTCAGTAGCATGTGCAACACAACCAGATTGCCAATGGCACTCCTACTTAATTTGCCGCTGCTTAAGGAGTTTTGTGCCTGGGTGCTTCTCACTTAAGTGATCATTCTTCCCGTACTTTATGCCAATTGATGCTATCGCAGAAGGTAGAGCTGCTGCCCCACAGGGACAGAGAATCGGGTTCAAGAGTGTTTTATTGTCATATGCCCCGAAACTGAACAATGAAATTCCTATTTGCAGCTTAACAATAGATACAGAAACATCGTGTTTGGTCACGACATCAGGTGCTCTCAGTGTAGAGTTTGCACATTGTCCCTGAGACCACATGGTTTCCTCCTGGTGCCCCGGTTTCCTCCCACACCCTGAAGGCATGCGGGTTTGTAGGTTAATTGGCCTCGGTAAATTGCCCTTTGTGTGTACGGAATAGATACGAAAGTCGGATAGAAAAGAGAAATTTCACCCCCCTGTGGTTGGTGAATTTAAGGGATTTTCTGCCACCTAAGTCTGCGGAGGCCAAATTTTTAAATGTATTCAAGGAGATGGGTATATTTTGTATAGCTTTGGGGATTAAGGGGAATGGAGGTGGAAAATTGGGATGGGGTACTGCTGTGGGTAACTGCCATGATCATATTAATTGGTGGAGCAGGCTTAAAAGGAGGCACAGTGGCGCATCGGGTAAAGCTGCTGCCTCACAGCGCCAGGAACTGCTGCCTGTGTCGAATTTGCACGTTCTCCCTGTGACCTTGTGGGTTTTCTCTGGGTGCTCCAGTTTCCTTCCACACTCCAAATTCTACAGGTTGGTAGGTTATTGTCTAATGAAGTGTACGGGGTGATCGCTGGTCGGCGTGGACTCGGTGGGCCGAAGGGTCTGCTTCTACGCTGTATCTCCAAAGTCTAAAGTCATTGAAATAATATCATATTAATTGGATACAATATGTACTATTTTATCACATTGCTTTTATGATTCTGTTACTGCAGTCCACTCTCTACGACTGCAGTGAATTACACAGGAAATCCTTTTAACCTCGCCTGCACGTTTACGTCTCAACATTCTTGTTGATAACTCCCTCGCACCCACACTTCAGCTGCTGCATGTAAATCATTAGAATGACCCTGCTCATATCCCAGCAGCCAGCGAGGTCACATGCACGGGTAATACAAGTGTGTCATCGCAGGCAGCACTTTGATTTGTACTCTTGCGACCTGCATTGTGTTGAAAGTGATTAAGCTTATTCATCATTTTCCTCATGCCTTCCCCGTCGTTTCTTGCGTCAGCAGCTAGCGGGTCTATCTGACAAACTTGAGAGCCGTAGCAAACTCATCATAACTGTCTGCCACTATCTTTTAAAATATATTCATACAAATGTCTACCTGTCACGTTTCAATTGGATGCTTGTCATAATTGCATGGGAGTACAAATTAATTCATGTTAGTTATGCGACAGCCTGGTTCTCGCCAGGAAACTACATAAAAACTACAAAAAAAATGCTATTCTCATGCCAATTGCACACTAAAGCACAGGAGATTATTTTTTCCCTAAATGTACAAGGCTGTTCTAGCCTGAGTCAAGCGAGGCAAGAGCGATTAATTGTCTTATGTACCGAAAATGGGACAATGAAATTTTTACTTGCAGCAGCGTAACAAGGCTGTAAACACAGTACTCATAGATGCCACGATAAAGAAAAATAAAGTTCAATAAATGAAAAAGAAAAAATACTGTATCAGTGCAAAACAAAAGCCCAAAGTCCAGGTGTGATGGTGACGGCAGACACGAGAAATGTCAACGACGAAAGGGCATAACTTTAAGGTGAGAGGGGCAAAGTTACACAGTCGTTGGTGCCTGGAATATGCTGGTGGGGATGGAGGTAGAGGCAGATACAATAGTGGCTTTTAAGAGGCTTTTAGATAGGCACATGGATAGGCATGGAATGGAGGGATATGGATCATCTGGAGGCAGAGGAGATTAGTTTAACTTAGCATTGTGTTCAGCATGAAGACTGAGGGCTGAAGGGCCTGTTCCAGTGCCAGGCCATTATGTTCTAACTATCTATCATGTTCTATGGCGACATCATTTAATTGACAGATAGATTGATTGAGTCCGAAGATGGATCCCAATTTGAAACATCACCTGTCCTTTCCCATCGCAGATGCCGCCTGACCCACTGAGTTACACCAGCACTTGATGTTTTATTCCAGGTTCCAGCCTCTTCAGTTCCTTGTGGCTGCATTGAGCAACTCCTTCCTCTAGTTTAATAGTCTCACACCTCTATATTTAAATAATTTGCCTCTGTAATTTTGGCTGCCACATGTTGCATGATTGTTTTCCTTACCTCTTTGCAAAATAAATTAGAGTACAAGATATACAAAAAAAAATGTGGAAAACATTTCCCAGCTTCAGTAATCTTTGTTCAGTTCAGTTTTATTTGTCATATGTAGGTTAACACAGGGTCAACGGTACAATGCAATGTGTTCGACAAGACGTTTCGGGTCGGCACCCTTCTTTTTTAGCATTCGGATGGCTACAGCCTTCTCCGTTGTGAGTGACAATTCTAACGCAATACGTCGAAGCCGACGGTAACGTCATGGTCATAGGATCATGAGGATCTGCACATCTCTCGTTACCTGTAGAGGGAGCCACCGAGCCCAGCCTCTGTTCATCCCCTGAGGCCCAGAGAACCGGAGGGGAGGACACAGGGAACCAGCGATGGCGGACTCAAGAGCAAGGTCCGATAAGAGAGTGAACCAAGGTCTTACCTTCCGTGCCCTCAAGGTCCGCTGCGGGAGGTGCCCCCGGGGCATAAAGACTGGGTGGCTGAAGGTGGCTGGGCGAGGAGAGGGACGACCATTCACTGGATGACCCGGACGGAGATGACAATTGGAGACTCTTCAGCAGCCTTTTTTTTACCCCAAAATAATTTATTCAATTATTTACAATAATATGTATACTACACAATGTAACTCCTCCAAGTTTAAATGTAACATCTCCAATTCTGTGGATGACACAAAGCTGGGTGGCAGTGTGAACTGCGTGGAGGATGGTATGAGGATGCAGGGTGACTTGGGCAGATTCATGGCAGATGCAGTATAATGTGGATAAATGAGAGGTTATTCACTTTGGTGGCAAGAACAAGAGGCAGATTATTAACTGAATGGTGTCAGATTAGGAAAAGGAGAGAATCGAGACCTGGGTGTCCTTGTACATCAGTCACTGAAAGTAAGCATGCAGGTACAGCAGGCAGTGAAGAAACCAAATGGAATGTTGGCCTTCATAGCGAGAGGATTTGAATATAGGAACAAGGAGGTCCAACTGCAGTTGTACAAGGCCCCGATGAAACTACACCTGGAGTACTGTGTGCAATTTTGGTCTCCAAATTTGAGGAAGGACATTCTTGCTATTGAGGGAGTGCAATGTAGGTTCACCAGGTTAATTCCCGGGATGGCGGGACTGACATATGATGAAAGAATGGGTCGACTGGGCTTGCATTCACTGGAGGTAGACAAAAGTGCTGGAGAAACTCAGCGGGTGCAGCAGCATCTATGGAGCGAAGGAAATAGGCAACGTTTTGGGCCAAAACCCTTCTTCAGACTGATGGAGTATTCACTGGAATTTAGAAGGATGGAAGTGATCTTATAGAAACATATAAAATTCTTATGGAATTGGACAGGCTAGATGGAGGAAAAATGTTCCCGATGTCCAGAACCAGGAGTCACAGTTTAAGAATAAGGGGTAGGCCATTTAGGACTGAGATGAGGAATATCTTTTTCACCCAGGGAGTTGTGAATCTGTGGAATTCTCTGCCACAATGGAGGCAGTGGAGGCCAATTCACTGAATGTATTCAAGAGAGAATTTGCTCTTATGGCTAACGGATTCAAGTGATATGTGGGGAAAAGCAGGAACAAGGTACTGATTCTGGATGATCAGCCATGATCATATTGCATGGCAGTATTGGCTCGAAGGGCCAAATGGCCTACTCCTACACCTACTTTGTATGTTTCTATGTTTCCATGAAATAAAGCAAAAAAAAACCCACTACCATAATACAAGTCAAACAAATGTGCCCTCCATAATGTTTGGGACAAAGACCCATCATTTATTTATTTGCCTCTGTACTCCACAACTTATGATCTGTAATAGAAAAAAAAATCACATGTGGTTAAAGTGCACATTGTCAGACTTTAATCAAGGGTATTTTTATACATTTTGGTTTCACCTTGTAGAAATTACAGCAGTGTTTATACATAGCCCCCCCCCCCCCCACCCACACACAATTTCAGGGCAACATAACGTTTGGGACACAGCAATGTCTTGTAAACGAAAGTAGTCATGTTTAGTATTTTGTTGCATATCCGTTGCATGCAATGACTGCTTGAAGTCTGCGATTCATGGACATCACCAGTTGCTGGATGTCTTCTCAGGTGATGCTATGCTAGGCCTGTATTGCAGCCATCTTTAGCTTATGTTTGTTTTGGGAGCTAGTCCCCTTCAGTTTTCTGTTCAGCATATAAAAAGCATGCTCAGTTGGGTTCAGATCGGGTGATTGACTTGGCCACGCAAGAATTGACAATTTTTTTGCTTTGAAAATGTACTATGTTGCTTTAGCAGTATGTTTGGGATCACTGTCTTGCTGTAGAATGAACCGCCAGCCAATGAGTTTTGAGGCATTTGTTTGAACTTGAACAGATCGGATGTGCCTATACACTTCTGAATTCATTATGCTACTACCATTAGCAGTTGTATCATCAATGAAGATAAGTGAACCAGTACCTTCAGCAGCCATACATGCCCAGGCCATACCACCCCCACCACCGTGTTTCACAGATGAGGTGGTCTGCTTTGGATCTTCGGCAGTTCCTTCCCTCCTCCTGCCATCACTCTGATATGTTAATCTTTGTCTCATCTGTCCACAAGACCTTTTTCCAGAACTGTGGTTGCTCTTTTAAGTACTTCTTGGCAAACTGTAACCTGTCCAACCTATTTTTGCGGCTAACCAGTGGTTTGCACCTTGCAGTGTAGCCTCTGTATTTCTGTTCATGAAGTCTTCTGTGGACAGTGGTCATTGACAAATCCACACCTGACTCCTGAAGAATGTTTCTGATCTGTTGGACAGGTGTTTGGGGATTTTACTTTATTATAGAGAGAATTCTTCAGTCATCAGCTGTGGAGGCCTTCCTTGGCCTGTCAGTCCCTTTGTGATTAGTCAGCTCACCAGTGCTCCCTTTTTTCTTAATGATGTTCCAAACAGTTGATTTTGGCGGGGTGGGAGATTGCAACCTTCACGTGGTCCGCCCTGTTTCGACGAATGCAATTAACCCGGCGTGCACAATCAAATAAGATCAAATAGAACAAGTTGTCCGACAACTTTAGGCTGTGCACGCCATACGCAAGAAGAGCTGATCTTGGTAAGCCTAAGGTTTGGCTGATGTCTCCATCTTTCTCAGTCTCATAATGGCTTCTTTGACTCCATTGGCATAACTTCGGTCCTCATGTTGATAAACAGCAATAAAAGTTTCCAAAGGTGATGGAAAGACTGGAGGAAAGACTAGGTGCTGAGAGCTCTCTTATCCCTACATTAAGGAGGCATTTAAACTCACCTGAGCAATTACGAACACCTGTGAAGCCATGTGTCCCAAACATTATGGTGCCCTGAAATGGGAGGGACTATGTATAAACACAGCTGTAATTTATAAATGTGGAACCAAAATGTATAAAATTACTCTTTATTAATATCTGACAATGTGCACTTTAACCATGTGATTTTTTTCCTATTACAAATCTCAAATTGTGGAGTGCAGAGACAAATAAATAAATGATGGGTCTTTGTCCCAAACATTATGGAGGGCACTGTATTCTTCAATACTAAATATACTATTAAACAACTATATTATAATCCTTGTCAAGAACTGCATTCCACCCCCCACGGTGCCCAGTGGTCCCATGGACAGCGCGTAGTACCTCTCTAGTACCACCCGGGCACGGACTTAACCCTGGAAAAGGGGCAGTCAGCCAACTCAGGCAGAGCCCGTGACTTGTCGATGGCCAGCTTGGCCAGGCCTTGGAGCGACCCAACCATTACATCTTCAGCCCTACCCTCTCCCCTGCGCACAAGATGAGGATAGTGGGTGTGAAGTGCAGCCAGAAGGCAAGGAGCAGCCATTTTACCTGCGCCAGCCTGTGGCTCACCTGGATCGGGCGCCGCTCCAGGATACCGAGCACGCGGACTGGACTGGACTTCGAAAATGGTTCCAAAACCTAGCGACTCTTGCTTACTGTTTCCCTGGACGATTTCTGTGTACTTTGTACTAATTGGGGATTGGGTTTAGGCATGGCAATACTTTACTGAACTGTATACAAAAACAGAATTTCATGACAATATGCATATGACAATTAAAAAAACATTGGCCATTGATGGTAGACAAAAGTGCTGGAGAAACTCGGCGGTGCAGCAGCATCTATGGAGCAAAGGAAATAGGCAACGTTTCGGGCCGAAACCCTTCTTCAGACCTCATGAATGGAGACAAACTAAGCACGCTACCCAGTTAACATAAAGACTGTACATGATTACAATCAGGCCATCCACACCGTACACAATGGGAATAACATTTAGGGCAAGATAAAGTCCAGTAAAGTCTGATTAAAGATAGTCCGAGGGTCTCCAATGAGATAGATGGTAGGTTAGGACCACACTCTTGTTGGAGGTAGGATGGTTCTGTTTCCTGATAACAGCTGGGAGGAAACTGTCCCAGAATCGGACATTTATATAAGGACATGGGGAAATCAGAAAGATGTGCATTAATTTGTGTTATGCACGTAAGTGCTTGGTCTAACTTTGCAATTGTTATTATTTCATCCAGAAATCTACTCTTCTGATGTGAGGTTTTGTTCGATTGGTGTCTAGAAAGGATGAGGAAGGGTTTTGAGGACTGTGGGCCAAATGCTGGAAAATGGGAGCAGCCCGGTATGGACATGGTGGGACAAAGGGCCAGTATCTGCACTGGTGCATGACTCTTTTGGAGCAGCACACAACTTTCTCTGCCACTGGGGTTATCAAAGAACTGTCTCTCACTGCCATCTAGTGGAGCGTATAGCAAGAGCATGTGAAAATTATTAAGAAGGAACTGCAGATGCTGGAAAATCAAAGTTAGACAAAAAATGCTGGAGAAATTCAGAGGGTGAGGCAGCATCTATGGAGCGAAGAAAAATGTCAACGTTTCAGGTCAAGACCCTTCTTGGGGGTCGGGGGGGGGGGCGGGAAGAGGAAAGGAAGAGGCGGAGACAGTGGGCTGTGCGAGAGCTGGGAAGGGGAGGGGAAAGAGGGAGAAAGCAGGGACTACCTGAAATTGGAGAAGTCAATGTTCATACCACTGGGGTGTAAACTACCCAAGCGAAATATGAGGTGCTGATCCTCCAATTTATGGTTGGCCTCACTCTGGCCATGGGGGAGGCCCAGGGCAGAAAGGTTGGATTCGGAATGGGAGGGGGAGTTTGAGCCACGGGAGATCAGGTTGCTTATTGCTAACTTCCGTCACACGGAACATCGAGTGCTGCTGGGCGGGTTCATCAACTCGGAAGAAGCGTTGTTGATGTCTGTCAGGGAATGTTGCCGATGCAGACTGCAGGAGTACGTGCTGAGGGACGCACTGAAGCTCGGTAAGATCGCACTTGGTATTATTTTTAAACTGAGCGGAGCGTAGGTGTTGGGCAAAGCGTTCACCAAGCCTACAGTTGGCCTCACTAATGTAGAGCAGCTGAGACCTAGAGCAGCGGATGCAATAGATAAGTTTGGAGGAGGTGCAGGTGAACCTCTGCCTGACCTGGAAAGACTGCTTGGGTCCTTGGATGGAGTCAAGGGGGGAGGTAAAGCGACAAGTGTAGCATTTCCTACGGTTGCAAGGGAAAGTTCCCAGAGAGGGGGTGGTTTGGGTGGGAAGGGACAAATTGACCAGGGAGTTACGGAGGGAGCGGTCTCTGCAGAAAGCTGAAAGGGGAGGAGATGGGAAGATGTGGCCAGTGGTGGGATCCCCTTGGAGCTGGCGAAAATGACGGAGGATTATCTGTTGTATGTGACATGGCTAGTTTAGAGCATGGAAAGAGAGGACCAAGGGGGACTCATGCTCCCTACCTTAAGAGGTATACTGGAGTGGGGGGATGGGGAGTGAGAGCAGAGTTACGCAGTATAGAAGAGACCCTGGTGAGAGCCTCGTCTATAGTAGAAGAGGGGAACCCCCGTTCATTAAAGAATGAGGACATCGCCACCTCCGATCCCACCATGCCTGGTGTGGAACACCTCATCCTGGTGCAGAATGCGGCGCAGACGAGGAATTGGGAGTGGAGGGGATGGGGTCCCATTACAGGAAGCCCACAGAGTGGGAAGACAGTGCAGTCCCAGACTGTAGGCCGTGGGGAGTCGGAGGGTTTATAGTGGGGATGTCAGTATGTTGAGCCTGTAACCTGCAATGGACATAGTGAGGGAGAAGCCATAGAAATATTAGGGAGATGTCCGGAAGTGGTCCAGGTGTATTTGAGTGCCGGATGATTGTTTTAATGTTTTGTACTTGTTGATTTAAATAAAAGCATTTGTTAAAAAAAAAAAAAATAAAAAAAAAAGCCCATGGCCTCTTCCACTGCCCCCCCCCACCCCACATCAGTCTGAAGAAGGATCTGAAACGTTGCCTTTTTCCGTCGCTCCATAGATGGGTGAGTTTCTCCAGCATTTTGTCCACCTTGTGAAAATTAGTCATTTTTTCAGATTTCACAATAAATGTAAGGTAACTAATCAGGATATCTGCAATATAATAATTTTACAATCAAAAATTGTAAGTTCGAGGTCGAAGGAAGTATAGGATTGCAGGATGATCAGATGGTCATGTCATTTGGCACATGGTGAATGGAAATTAAGAGTCAAGGGTTTTTCTTGTTAAAAGTCTAGGACAATGAAATTCCTACTTTCAACACGGTACAGTACCTAACAATACACAGGTATTGTACGTACACACGTCACTCATGCACATACAAACATACAGAAAAACAAACAATTATAGTGCAAAAAGACAAAATCCAATGCCCCAAGTCTATGTTATTTGGAGTTGTAGTGTTTAATAGCCTGATGGTTGGAAGGAAGAATCCAGAGAAGTGTGAAACGCATTAGGGATGTGCAACCAGACACACAGAGCAGAGAGGCGATGACAGAACTCTGTACGACTCTGGTCTGGCTACTAGACCAGACAACACAGCCAACCATTTCAACTCCCCTTCCCATTCCACATGGACCTTTCCGTCCTGGGCCTCCTCCATTGCCAGAGTGAGGCCACACATAAACTGGAGAAATGGCCAACAATGGGGCTAACAGGACACCCTGCCTGAGATCATTTGTGGCTGGCCTTGATTGGTCCAGGTCTTTTCTTGCCTGCAGCTCTTCACCCCCTCCCACCCCACCCACTACTTTCAGTCTGCAGAAGGGTCCAAACCTAAAATGCCACTCAACTTTTTTCTCCAGAGACGCTGCCTGAACCGCTGAGTTACTCCAGCATGTTGTGTCTATTTTTACGAGAAATATATGGTTGGACTAGTCTGGGTGTAGAGGAGATTTATGTGGTAGCTGACACAAGAAACTGTAGATGCTGGAATCTTGAGCAAATCTCAAAGTACTGGAGGAATTCAGCAGGTCAGGCAGCATCTGTTGAAGGAATGAACAGACGACGTTTCAGGTGGGACCGATCTTTTTAGCCCCTTTTTGTACCATTTTCAATAGTCCCATGGTGGTTCAATGGTGCTTTTATTGTCACTTGTGCAAAGTGCAAATGCACAGTGATATTATTGCCATACCTAAGCACATCCGATTAGCAAATTGTACAGAAACAGTCTACTGAGCCCGCATGCAACAGGCGCTATGTTTTGGCGCCATGTTCTCAGTCCAGTCCTCACTTTGAGTGGTGCCCATTCCAGATGAGCTCCAGGCTGCTGCGGGCCTTGGGTGTGCGAGCTGCAAAATGACGTCCCTCTCCTCGCCCGTCCACCTTTGTTCCCCACAGCAGATTACGAGGGCTTGTTAGGCCAGATCCCGGTTTCCTCTCCTCTCCTACCAGCCGCTCCTCGCCCATTGCGTCCACCTTCGTCACCAGCTCCATCCTCCTGATCTCTGGTCTTTGGGGGATGGGCAGGGGCTGTTCAGCGGACTCCCCCTCTGACACCACAGTCTGCCAAGTCCCACAAGCAGGGGCCGGCCCGGCAGCTTCCCCCTGTAGGCCGTGGTTCACCAGGTCTTACGTTCAGCCGCAGGAGACCAGCTTGGTGGCTTCCCAACCGTAGACCGCGGCAATCTGGGAGCTTCTGCCACCGTGCGCTGTACTCTGGGAACTTTTTGATATATCTACATCTTCCTTACGATAGTTACAAACACTTAATGTAAAAATAAACAGTACCGATCTACATCATACTGCGAGGATGCAAATTTATTTAACTTAGGAAGCTCACAGCCAGCAGAGGGAGAAGGTTAGCTTGAGGTGGTTAAAACTAAGCAACAGTGAAATGAATGCGTTTAAATTAGGATCAGGATCGCTTAAGTTTTAACAATCATTCAATTTATTATGTTTTTTAATCACTTCATATTATTTAACTCAAGTTATTATCATTTAACAGTTGACTTCACTTTGCTTTACTTTAGAGACACAGTGTGGAATCAGGCCCTTGAGCCCATCTGGTCTGTGCTGAAACCCGGGTTTGATTCTGTCTTCGGGTGCCGTCTGTGTAGAGTTTGCATGTTCTCCATGTGACCGTATGGGTTTCCTCCGGGTGCTCCGGTTACCTCCCACATCGCAAAGACAAGCGGGTTTGTAGGTTAGTTGCCTTCTGTAAATTGCCCCTAGATCCGCGTATACTAGTCCACATACCACATAGCATACAGATATGGGCCCACAAAATCGGTCGTAAAGTTGGCTATGGGAATGGATCTGCCAGCTGCGGCCAGGCTGGAGTTCCGCCGATCGGCCACGCAAGTCCTGGCGAGGTCGAGACCGCCACCTCACCCAGCCTAGGCACTATAATTTTGGGGGGACTTCTGGGGGTGGGAATTTCAAGTGTGCTCTTGTAATTTTGTCTGGATTAAAGGAGGTACCAGACCACCAGTTGCTGGAAAATTGGTGGTGGAACTGTACTTCTATCAGGCATTCTCCTGCTCATAATTTGTATGTACAATTTTGTTATGATCAATGATTCAGGAAGAAAATCCTGTTTAAACTGTAAAATAAAATTCAAATTATTTTCAAAAGTAAAGTCTGCATTTACTAAAAAAAGGGAATCTCAATGCAGGATTTAAAATTCAACAATAAGTGAAATGCAGTAAGTGTGAGAAGTTTTGCCAAAAATATCAGTAACAGCTTTCTCTAAATAATTAAGAGTTATTTATATTACATTAACTTTTAAAAATGAATTATAGATAATTATTATGCAGTTCATCAGATATAATATCTGCTGTATCGACATATGATAAATTATATAGTATCTGGAAACACGTTGGTCAGACTAGATGATTAATTACAGTCGGTTTGAGACTGGGTGGCACCAGAATATATCATAACTATTCTGATTGTAGTTCCTTAGACTGCCTCCATCCATTCTTTGTTCAATCAATACTTTACCCATTAATATTATCACACAGTGTATAAAGTGGTAGAAAGATGTGGCGTGCAGAATAAGAGAGATTCTTGTCGTGGTTTCACACTTCTAGAGTATGACGCTGAGAAAATCACATGTAAAAATAGCTTAAGACTTTAGAAATTTCGGATGCTGGCAAATTTGCTCCAAACCTTTTCCTCAAGACTTTTCATAATATTGGGGTGCAACTGTGGCTCGGCGGTAGAGTTGCTGCCTTACACCGCCAGAGACCCAGGTTCAATCCTGACTACGGGTGTTGCCTGCACGGAGTTTGTACTTTCTCTCTGTGACCGCGTGGGTTTCTTCCGGGTCCTCTGGTTTCCTCCAACACTCCAACGAGGTGCAGGTTTGTAGGTTAATTGGTTTCGGTAAAATTGTGAATTGTCCCTAGTGTGTAGGATAGTGCTAGTGTACTGATCGGCATGGACCTGGTAAGCCAAAGGGCCTGATTCTATGCTGCATCTCTAAAATAATAATTGTGATGGCAATAATTTCTTGTATTTTTTGTGAAAAAAGAATTGTGATTATAATTGTGGAGGTTGACACGATAGTGATATTTAAGAGGCTTTTAATAGACTCATGGAAGTGCAGGGAATAGAGGGATGTGGTGCATGTGCAGGCAGATGAGAATAGTTTAACAACTATTCACAGAGAGAATAGTTTGGCACAAACATTGTGGGCTAAACATCCTGTGCTGTACTGATCTAGTTTTATTTCAACGACTGCCCAGCAATGGAAGCAGGAATTAGGAGTGTGCAATTGTTATATGTAACAAAACAGAACAATTACATTTTTACTTGTAAAACATTGCAATAATCTAATAACAAGGAACTGCAGATGCTGGTTTATACCAAAGACTGAAGAAGGGTTCTGACCCGAAACATCACTTATTCATCTCCAGAGATGCTGCCTGACCTGCTGAGTTACTCCAACACTTTGTACCTGTCTATTGCATGAATCTAATTCTGTTTCTAAATCCTAAACAGGATTTAAAATGTAACAATAAGCAAGAACTTTTGCAGTTAGTTAACTTTTAACAGAGACGAGTTTCACCAAAAATATACTGCATCTGCACCCAGGATGAGGTGGTCCAAACCAGGGCATCGGAGATGTCCTCATTTTTTAGGGAACGGGGAACTATAGATGAGGCTCTCACCAGTGTCTCCTCTATATCCTGTAGCTCCGCTCTCACTCCCCATCCCCCCACTCGTAACAAGGACAGAGTCCCCCTCGTCCTCACCTTCCACCCTACCAGCAGTCACATACAACAGATAAGCCTCCGACATTTTCGTCACCTCCAACGGGATCCCACCACTGGCCACATCTTCCCATCTCCTCCCCTTTTGGCTTTCCGCAGAGACCGCTCCCTCTGTAACTCCCTGGCCAATTCGTCCCTTCCCAACCGAACCACCCCCTCCCCTGGTGCTTTCTCTTGCAACCGCAGGAAATGCTACACTTGTCGCTTTACCTCCCCCCTTGACTCCATCCAAGGACCCAAGCAGTCTTTCCAGGTGAAGCAGTTCACCTGCACCTCCTCCAACCTCATCTATTGCATCTGCTGCTATAGGTGTCCGCTGCTCTACATCGGTGAGACCAAGCGCAGGCTTGGCGATCGCTTCGCCCAACATTAACCAACCTGATCTCCCGGTGGCTCAGCACTTCAACTCCCCCTCCCATTCCAAATCCGACCTTTCTGTCCTGGGCCTCCTCCATGGCCAGAGTGAGTCCCACCGCAAATTGGAGGAGCAGCACCTCATATTTTGCTTGGGTAGTTTACACCCCAGCGGTATGAACATTGACTTCTCCAATTTCAGGTAGTCCTTGCTTTCTCCCTCCTTGCCCTCCCCTTCCCAGCTCTCCCACAGCCCACTGTCTCCACCTCTTCATTTCTTCTTCCCGCCCCCCCCCCCCCCCCCACTTCCACATCAGTCTGAAGAAGGGTCTCGACCCGAAACGTCACCTATTCCTTCTTTCCATAGATGCCGCATCACCCTCTGAGTTTCTCCAGCATTTTTGTCTAGCATTGCAGTTCTTTCTTAAACAAAGAGTTATTTATGTTGCTTTAGGTCAATCATACTTTATAAAACAAAATCCATGGGTCTGAACAGAGGATAAAAACCAGGAAGTAAAATCTAAGTCACCCAGCCCAGCAAAGCAGAAGTGTTTCACAGCCTATATTTGAGTATGAGTTTAGTTTATTGTCACGTGTACTAAGGTACAGTGAAAAACGTTTGGTGCGTGCTAACCAGTCAGTGGAAAGACAATACATGATTACATTCAAGCTATCCACAGAGCACAGATACATGATTAAGGGAATAATGTGAATAACGTTTAGTGCAAGATAAAGTCCAATAAAGTGTGATCAAAGATAGTCTGAGGGTCTCTAATGAGGTAGATAATAGCTCAGGACTGCTCTCTAGTTGTTGGTAGGATGGTTCGGTTGCCTGATAACAGCTGAAAAGATACTGACCCTGAATCTGGAGGTGTGCGTTTTTACACTTCTATACTTCTTGCCTGATGGGAGAGGGGAGAAGAGAGAATGGTCAGGGTGCGACTGGTCCTTGATTATGCTGGTGGCCTTGCCGATACAGCATGAGATGCAAATGGAGTCAATGGAAGGGAGGTTAGTTTGTGTGATGGTCTGGGTTGCATCCACAATTCTTTGCAATTGTTTGCGGTCTTGGATGAAGCTGTTCCCAAACATGCTGTGATGCATCCTGATAAAATGCTTTCCACAGCACATCTGTAACGTAGCCCATTCTTATATCAACGCCACCCCAATACATTCAATAAGTCTGACCAAGGGTCGTGACCCAAAACGTCACCTATTCCTTTCCCAGAGATGCTGCCCGACCCGCTGAGTTACTCCAGCACTTTGTGTCTATTCCCAATAAGTTCAGACATGTTTCTATTTCTTTAAATAAATGTAAAATATTTACTTTTATGGAGATAGAGGCGTTTATTACGGACTATCAAATAAGTAACTTATCCACATCAAGATATCTGTATCTGTGATAATAAACAACACCACTGAGATACATTCCAGGACACTTAGTAATACCTTAAGCAAGAAGAGAGAGTTCATTCTCTTCCATCCAATTGCTCAATGTTAATGATAATTGTGAAGATGTTGAAAGAGAAAGTTGGGGCATCAACGTTAAGTTGACTGCTTCTTGCGAACAATTTGAGTTAAACAAGTTTAGTTTAGTTTAGTTTAGAGACACAGCATGGAAACGGGCCCTTCGGTGCAGTGAGTCCTCGCCAAACAGCATTCCCCATATACTAGCACTATCCTACACACTAGAGGCAATTTACAATTTTTACCGAAGCCAAATAACCTACAAACATGTACGCCTTTGGCATGTGGGAGGAAACCAGACCACCTGGAGAAAACCCATGTGGCCAAAGGGAGAACGTACAAACTTCGTACAGACCGTGTTATGGAAAATGAGAATCTCCCATATGACACATTAGCATCGAACTAATTTAGTTTAGTTTAGAGATACAGGGTCAAAAGAAGTCCTTCAGCTCACTGAGTCCATGCCAACCAGCGATCGCACGTACACTAGTTCAAACCTACACACTAGGAACAATTTACAGAAGTCAATTAACCAACAAACCTGCACATCTTTGGAGAGTGGGAGGAATCCGGAGCACCCGTAAAAAACTCACGCTGTCACAGGGAGAACGTACAAACTCTGTACAGACAGCACCCATAGTCAGGATCTAACCTATGCGTCTGGCGCTGTAAGGCAGCAACTCTACCACTGTTTGTTACTCATATATTTTACTTTATGAAGAAGGTTCTCAATGAATGCTGGAAACACTCAGCAGGTCAGTCAGCATCTGTGGAAAGAGAACTAAGCTTACTGATTTGGATCAATGATTGTCCATGTGAGCAGTATTGATGAAAGGTTTCCGATGTTAGCTTTGTTTTTCTCTCCACGGATGCTCTGACATGCTGAGTGTTTATGGTATTTTGTGCTTTAATTCCTGGTTTTCAAGATGTACAGGTTTTTAGTTTTTGCATTTTGTTTCAAGGATTTATACTGAGAGATGCAGGTACTATCATAACATGTAAGAAATATTTAGACAGGTACATGTATAGGATGGATTTAGAGGGATATGGGCCAAATGCAGGCAGGTGGGACTAGTGTAGATGGGGCATTTTGGTTGATGTGGGCAAGTTGGTCCAAAGGGCCTGTTTCCATGCTGTATGACTCTATGAATCTATGAGAGATTAATATTGACTCAAATCGTGGACTCGTAGAAATTTACAGCAGAGGGATGCAATTCAACCACTGCGTCCCTTTGACCAAAAATGAACTTTGATTTCATTTCCCGGCTTTCTAGCAATTGGTTTTAAGTGATGGCTCTTTAAGCTATCATCGAGGTACTTCCCAGACGAGGGTTTGGTCCTCCCAGACTCACCAAAACGTGATGTGGGATCCAGACCCTCATTAAGTTGTGGATGAAAAAGTGTCTAGAGATACATTGTGGAAACAGGCTCCTCAGCTCACCGAGTCCACACCAACTATCAATCACCCATACACTAGCTTTATATTATCCCACTTAGGGATAACATACACGCCAGGGGCAACTACAGCAACCAACTAACCTACAAACGTGTACATCTTTGGAGTGTGTGAGGAAACCAGAGCATCTGGAGAAAACCCACGCGGTCCAGGGGGAACATACAAACTCTGTTACGACAGCACCCGTAGTCAGGATCAAACCCAGGAGGCAGCAACGGTGCAGCCCTTGATGGTATTTTGGGTTGGGACCCTTCTACAGACTAACCTGACATCTGTAGTTTCTGTGTCTCTTTCCGTCTCACTCTGCTTAAGACCACCATAAGAGTTTAAAGTGTTTAGTTGTCATAGGTTACAGCATTGGGACAATTAAATCCTTCCTTGCTGCAGGTCCAGAGTCCCAATAATGCACAGCACACAAATAAACATATACCTTGATACACCTCAGTGACATCTCCCTATGGTCTCCGAAGAAAGTGATTGCAGTTTGGACAGACTCTCCTTATAAGAATGATTCCCAATCCCTGACACTATTGTCATTAATCTTCCATTTGTCATCTCACTTTGAGACCAGGTGTTCCAGTGACCCTGACTCTATTACGGTTACCCATCCACTAGGTAAAACCTGGAAAAAACATTACTGCTATGACTGAAAGTGATTTAAAACATTGGTGACTTTGGTCTGAGGAAGGGTCTCGACCCAAAATGTCACCCATTCCTTCTCTCCAGAGGTGCTGCCCATCCCGTTGGGTTACACCAGCCTTTTGTGTCTATCTTCAGTTTAAACCAGCATCTGCATCCTTTGTAAACATTGGTCATTTTAATATTCATTATTTGTAAGAATTTAATTTTCCATTGGAATAAGTTGAGTTTAGTTTACGTCATAAGGTCATAAGTTATAGGAGCAGAATTATGCCATTTGGCCCATCAAGTCTACTCCGCCATTCAATTAATAAGTAAATCATTTAGAACGGAGACGAGGAAACACTTTTTCACACAGAGAGTTGTGAGTCTGTGGAATTCTCTGCCTCAGAGGGCGGTAGAGGCGTTTCTCTGGATACTTTCAAGAGAGAGCTAGATAGGGCTCTTAAAGATAGCTGAGTCAGGAGATATGGGGAGAAGGCAGGAACAGGGTACTGATTGGGGATGATCAGCCATGATCACATTGAATGGCGGTGCTGGCTCGAAGGTCCGAATGGCCTACTCCTGCACCTATTGTCTATTGTCTATCGTCTATTATGGAATTTATATATTTCAACCGCCTTCTACCTGCTTTCTCCCCATAACCCCTGACACCCTTACTAATCAAGAATCTGTCAATCTCTGACTTAAAATTATCCATTGACTTGGCCTCCACAGCTGTCTGTGGCCATGAATTCCACAGAATCACCGTCAGTTTTGTTTATTATTGTCACGTGTACTGAGGTAGAGTGAAAAGCTTTTTGTTGCGTGCTATCCAGTCAGTGGAAAGACTATACATGATTACAATCGAGCCATCCACAGTGCACAGATACAGGATAAAGGGAATAACGTTTACACAATGAAACATTGCAATTTCCTCCATGAAGAAACAAAGTGCAGAAGTCTAACTGCAGTCTCCACTAAGTTTGGCCCACGATTCTGCTGTGCGAACACTTTGGCAATTTGTCAGGCTGACAACACCTACAAAGCCTCCCTGTAGCCGAGATAGCGGAGGGAACATTTTGTTTATCTCTGCATTCATCACTCCGAAATAAGGACTTTCATCACCGGCCGGTTAATCATTAATAGCGGGCCTGCCATATTCTGCGAGTTATCAAACATGTTTGGCAGGCATGGAGCTTTTTTATTGCTCGGAGCAGAAATGTTCAGCCTTGGATTCTGTTTGGATTGCGTGATAATATGAAGGCGATTGGCTGCTATTAACGGCACCACGAAGCAGAGGTCATATCCTGCGTGTTTATTCTCCTTTGACCTGTTGGGAAACTAAATGAACTGATGTCTCTATTGACAGTGGGTGTGTACTGACTTTGACTCCTATCTACTGCTGGAGCTACAAACACATCTTCAACCCTCCTCTCACTAACGGAGTGGGCTGTGTAAAATTGGGTTATGAAAGCATCATTGAATTATTGAATGTCAATTATTTCAAATCCTGCAAGTATTATTTTAAAATCTGGGACAGATTCATCCACGAATGGCAACGTTTAAAGGAGATGCACAGGGGAAGTTTACTTTTGTAACGCAGATGGCGGTGGGTACAATTAATGCACTGCCAAGGTTGGTGGTGGAGGCAGATACAGTAGTGGTGTTTAAATTACTTTTAGATAGGCACACAGAGGGATATGGATCACGTGCTGGCAGATAGAACATAGACCATTGAATAGTATAACACAGGAACGGGCCCTTTGGCCCAAACATGGTGTCTAGATAAACTAGACTCCTCTGCCTACACATGATCCATATCACTGCATTCCCTGAATATCCAAATGCCTCTTAAATTCCACTAACATATCTGCCTCCATCACCAACCCAGCCTCCCGCCACTCTCTGTGTAAATAAACCTGACCTGCACATCCCCTTTAAACTGATGCTAAGACCAACTCTTACATGCCTGCACATAATCAATATCCCTCTATTCGCTGGATATCCATGTGCCTATCCAAAAGCTTCCCCACCACCCCCGGCAGCATGTTCCAGGCACTCACCAGCCTGTACTTCTTCAAACTTCGCCCTTCTCACATTAAAACCATGCCCTCTAGTAACTGATATTTCCATGCTTCAAAAAAGCTTCTGACTGCCCATCCTATCTATGCCTCTCATCATTTTACAAACTTTGAGATTAGTTTAGTTTGGCATCGTGTTTGGCACGGACATTGTGGGCTGAAGGGCTCGTTCGTGTGCTGTACAGTTTTAAGTTCTATGTTCCTAGTTATGTGTTCATCTCCTTCTTCCAATAGTCCTTCGGGTTGATTGGAGAATAAGATCAATGAGCATAGATTTTGCCGAATCAATGATAATTAGGCACAGATCAATTTGAAGTAATTGGAAATAACTTTCCTACCACAGGCAGCTTGCGTTTTACACGGGGGTTACCTGCTTGAAAAGCAGCACGTAATTCAAAAATACGTAAATTAAACATATACGTGACTAGGCTGTCAGCAGTAAATTTGAGTGGATTATTCCATAACTACCAATCAAGCTTTCGTATTAAAGGAACAAGCATATTACTTGGTATTAAAGGAACAAGCATGTTATTTTAAAAACGTATAAAACAATCATTTTGGGGATTTTTAGTTTAGAGCTACAGTGGGAAAACAGGCCCTTTGTCGCACCGTGTACGCCGACCAGCGATCACCCCGCACACCAGCACTATCCTGCACACTAGGGACAATTTACAATTTTAACCAAAGCCAATTAACCTACAAACCTGAAAATAGACACAAAATGCTGGAGTTACTCAGCAGGACAGGCAGCATCTCTGGAGAGAAGAAAGGGGTGACGTCTCGGGTCAAGACCCTTCCTTAGACCTGCCTTCAGAGCATCCGAAGAAGGGTGTCGACCCGAAACGTCACCCTTTCCTTCTCTCCAGAGATGCTGCCTGTCCCGCTGAGTTACTCCAGCATTTTGTTTCTATCTTCGTTTTAAACCAGCATCTGCAGTTACTTCCTACACAACCTACACACCTGGATGATTTTGGAGAGCGGGAGGAAATCGGAGCAACTGGAGAAAACGCATGCGGTCACGGGGAGAATGTACAAACTGTGTACAGACAGCAATCTGTAATCAGGATCGAGCCTGGGTCTCTGGCACTGTGAGGCAGCAACTGCACACCACTGCGCCACCCTTGTTTTACACAAGGTGCCTGTAGTTTAGGACCACATGGAATATCTATGTGCAATTATTTGCTAGAAACAAGATACTTCAGCGAATGGAAGCACTAGAAACTGCAGATGCTGGAATCTTGAGCTAAAGGACAGTGCTGAAGGAACTCAGGGGATCGAGCAGCATCTATGGAGGGAATGGACAGGTGATGTTACGGTTCGGGACCCTACTTCAGACTTCTTTATTCATTCTTTATTGGGGCAGCACAGTGGCACAAACTCCACAATTATGTGTATATTTTCACACGACAGTGGTGGAGGGGAGAACATTGACGGCTTTCTCCCAATCTCCTGATGTGGCACGGTGGCGCAGCAGTAGAGTTGCTGCCTCACCACGGGTTCAATCCTGACTACAGGTGCTGTTTGTATGGGAGTTAGTATGTTCTCCCCATGACCCTGTGCGTTTTCTTCGAGTGTTCCGGTTTCCTTCCACACTCCAAAGACTTGCAGGCTTCTGTAAATTGTAAATTGTTCCTTGTGCGTAGGATAGTGCAAGTGTACAGGGAGATCGTTGGTTGGCGTGGTCTCAGTGGGCAGAAGGGCCTGCTACCCCGCTGTACCTCTAAAGCAAAGGCTAAAGTATTTTTCTTTTTAAACTTCAGAGTCTAAACAAGGGTCCTGACCTGAAACATCACCTGTCCATTCCCTCCACAGATGATGCCTGACGCGCTGAATTCTTCCAGCACTTTGTGTTTTGTTTTCACTACCCTGCAGTTAGTGAAATAGAAACTAATACGTTATCAGTTTATTAACCGTGATGTTGTACATTGTGACTCACAGGGTTACCATTTGCAATGTACAATATACTATCAAAGTCACTGATCAAAGATGATTAAATCAAAGTGCACTTGTATTAAAGAGTATATTGATATTTTAAAGTTCAAACTTCACAATTATGTGTTTATTTGCACACAGTAGGGGTGAAGGGGAGAATTTTAACAAATGTCGCTCGATCTCCTGAAGCGGCACAGTGGCGCAGTGGTAGAGTAGCGGCTTTAGAGCCCCAGAGACCTGAGTTCGATCCTGACCTCGGGTGCTGTCTGTACAGAATGTTCACGTTCTCCTTGTGGCCGCGTGGGTTTTCTCTGGGTGCTCTGGTTTCCTCCCACACTCTAAAGATGTGCAGGTTTGTATGTTAACTGGCTTCTGTAAATTATCCCGAGTGTGTAGCGTGGAACTAGTGTGAACGGATTATCGCTGCTCGATGTAGACTCGGTGGGTCAAAGGGACTGTTTCTACGCTGTATCTCTAAACTAACCTAACACTAAATCTCCCCCACCCTACCCCATAATTATCAGGATGAAGCTTGAATAAATGTAATTTCTTTAGGAAGCCAGAGATCAACGCCATGGGAATAGCCTCCAGATAGGGCAGCGCAGCAGTGCAGCTGGTAGAGCTGCTGCCTCACAGCTCCAGAGAACCCAGGTTCAATCCTGACCTTGGGTGCTGGCTGTGTGGAGTTTGCACATCCTCCCTGCAATCATGTAGGTATCCTCTGGCTGCTCCATTTTCCTCCCACATCCCAAAGATGTAGGGGTTTGTAGGCTAATTGGCCTCTGTAAAGTTGCCTCTCTTGTGCAGGGAGTGGATAAGAGAGTGGGATAACATAGAACTAGTGTGAATGGGTGATCTATGGTCGATGTGGATTCTTTAGACTTTAGAGATACAGCATTGAAACATGGCCTTCAGCCCACCAAGTCCACACCGACCAGCGATCACCCATATACGAGCACTATCTTGCACATTAGGGACAATTTACAATTTTACAGAAGCCAATTCACCTAAAAAACATATACGTCTTAGGAGTGTGGGAGGAAACTGGAGCTCTCGGAGAAAACCCACACGGGTCACAGGGAGAACAAACAAACTTCATGCAGACAGCACCCGTAGCCAGGATTGAATCTGGGTTTCTGGCGCTGTCAGGCAACACCTCTACCGTTGCATCACTGTGCCGCCCTAATTCTTATTTACTTACTTATTCTTCGAGTGGCAGGATAATTATGGAATTAAAGCAGATTATATTTTGAATGCAAAATCGTCACCTATTTAAGACTCAAAATTGCAGTTAAGTTATCATTTTATCAGACAGTTGAGTCAATTGAAGAATGGACAGTGAAGAAAAATGTTCCAGATAAGGATTATGTGGACCAATTATCCTACCGCCCACATATAATGAATGACTTCACTCCAACACTTTGTGTGTCTTGATGATTTATTTCTCCTGCGTCTTTAGTGCAGGTTTATCACTTTTTCTTTGAAGCATGTATATTAAGATAATTGCAGCCATCATTTATCTTGCTGCAGGGTAGTGTAGCACTGGGGTTGTATCTTACATCTGGTGGGTTGTATGAGCTGTGGTCTGCCTGAGCTGGAAAGTTGATGCATTAAACCGATATTCCTGTTCTCCAGAAGTGAGGATGGGTCGGTGTTCAATACCTGAGTGAGGAAGATTCAGCTCAACAACAAGACAAACAACAGGCGGCACGGTGGCGCAGCGGTAGAGTTACTGCCTCACAGCGCCAGAGACCCAGGTTCGATTCTGACTATGGGTGCTGTCTGTACGGAGCTCCAAACGTTTTCTGCGTGACCCGCATAGGTTTCCTTCAGGTGCTCCGGTTTCCTCCCACACTCCAAAGACCCAAAGGCGGCAGGTTTGTAGGTTAATTGGCCTCTGTAAATTGTCTCCAGTGTGTAGGGTGGAATTAGTATATGGGTGATTACTAATCGGTGAGGACCTGGTGGGCCAAAGGGCCTGTTTCCACGTTGTATCCCTAAAATTAAAACTAAAACTCAGGCACAACAGACTCAGAATAGGCACAAAGTGCTGAAGTAACTCAACGGGTCAGGAAGCATCTCCGGTGAACATGGATAGGTGGTGGTTTGGGTTGGGACCCTTCTTTAGACTTGGTGTTTCATTCTTCAGTGTCCGTTTGTGAATGTTAGAGCAAATTATAAAATCATGAGGTAAATTGATTGGGTGAATGCGCAGTCTTTTACCCAGGCTCTGGGAATCAAGAGCCAGAAAGTATAGATTAAAGAGTTGGGAGGAACGATTTAATAAGAATCTGAATGATAACCTTGTCTCACAGAGGGTGGTGGGTGTTTGGAATGAGCAGTCAGAGGAGGTATATTATAACAACATTTAAACAATGGCAAACCTTCGAATTGTACATGGATAGGAAAGGTTTAGAAGACCAAATGTGGGCATATGGGATGAGCTTAGATGGGGCATCTTGGTCGGCATGGACGAGTTGGGCTGAAGGGCCTGTTTCCATGCTGTACGCCTAAGACCCTATGATAGATTACAGTCATGTACTTATATAGAACATACAACAGTA
The DNA here is from genome assembly GCA_035221665.1 of Okamejei kenojei. NCBI lineage: Eukaryota > Metazoa > Chordata > Chondrichthyes > Rajiformes > Rajidae > Okamejei > Okamejei kenojei. Next base: position 70,815,371 of record CM069136.1, on the reverse strand, counting down.
CAGCACAGTACAGGCCCTTCTGCCCACAATGTCTCAGCCGAACATATTGCTGAGGTAAACAAACTGCAGTTCCTTCCTAATCAAACCGTATCTGCTTGCACAGGATTCACCTCCATTCCCTGAATATCTATGTGCCTATCTAAGCACCTCTGAAACGCCATTATCATAACTGCCTTCACCAGCACCCATGGCAATGCATTCCAGGCACCCACTACCCTCTGTGTAAAAAACTTCCCTCGCACATCTCTTTTAAACTTTTCACCTCTCACATTAAAGTTCTGCCCTCTTGTCTATGACATTTCCATCCTGGGAAAAAGGTTCTGCCCTATCTATGCCTCTCATAATCTTATATACTTCTATCAGGTCTCCCCTCAACCTCTGGCGTTCTAGAAAAAACACGTTTATCCCACCTTTCCTTGTAAATAATACCCCCTAATCCAGGCACCTTTCTGGTAAACCTCTCTGCACCCTCTCCAAAGCCTTCCTATAATGGGGCATCTAAAGGTACTTATGGTTCATAAGTCATAGGAGCAGAATTAGGCCATTTGGCCCTTCGGTTCTACTCTGCCATTCAATCATAGCTGCTCTATCTTTCCTTCTCAACCCCATTCTCCTGCCTTCTCCCCATAACCTTTGACATTCGTACTAATTAAGAATCCATCAATCTTCGCTTTAAAAATACCCATTGACGGCCTCCACAGCATTCTGTGGCAATGAATTCCACCGACTAACCACCATCTGACTCAATAAATTCTGAGCCTGTACCCTCTGGTCCTAGATTCTCCCACTAGTGGAAACACCCTCTCCACATTAACTCTATCCAGGCCTTTCACTATTCGAGAAGTTGATGCTTCTTCTTGCAATCAACTCCCAATCTTACATTCAATTTGTCCTCATGATCTTCATGGCTTATCTTAACTGTGAATTGGATAATAAAATCTACCTTTCAGTCGATTTATCTATTTTAAGTTTGTGTTTAACCCATAATGAGATAGGATAATATGGTGGTGATTGTCATTCACAATTTCTTCAATTAAACTGGAGTTCATTACTTTCTGAAGCTATGTTTAGAGATTTGTTTAGAGCTACAGCGTGGAAACAGGCTCTTTGGCCCACGAGTTCGTACCAACCAGCAATCACAAGTGCTTTCCTACACAAGAGGGGCGATTTACAGAAGCCAATTAACCTACAAACCTGCACGTCTGGAGTGTGGGAGGAAACCGGAGCACCCGGAGAAAACCCACACGGTCACAGAGAGAACGTATAAACTCTGTACAGACAGCACCCGTGGTCAGGATCGAACTCGGGTCTCTGGCGCTGTAAGGCAGCAACTGTACCACCGCGCCACTACGCCGCCTAGGTTCTTTCTTCATTCTTCTCTCAATGCTCCTCCAGTTTCGGGAGGGACACTGGCAGAACCAATCCCTCACATATGTGTATGGACAGCATCATAAAGATCTGCTAGTAACAGGCTGTCCTATGATAATTACACACACACTCTAACAAGCAAACACCAGGTCTGCCATTTCCTTTGCAGTTGCCGAGACAAAAACAGCATGAACTGGTGATTGTCCCAAGACCTTCCCTACTCTGTCTTGGCGGCACAGTTGTGTAGTGGGTAGAGCTGCTGCTTCACAGCATCAGAGCCCATGGTTAAATCCTGACCTCGGGTCCAGTCCGAGTTTGCACGGTCTCCCTGCGACCACGTGGGTTTCCTCCGGGTGCTCTGGTTTCCTCCCACATCCCAAAGACTTGCAGGTTTGTAGGTTAATTGGCCCTCTGTAAATTGCCCCTAGAGTGTAGGGAGTGGATGAGTACGATCCAGTACGATGAAATAGAACTACTGTGAACGTGTGACCGATGGTCGGCGGGGACTCCCGTGGGCCGAAAGGCCTGTTTCCACGCAGAACCTTTCAATCAAACAATCAAAATGGCAAATGATGCCCAATAAAATAAAAAATACAATCCCTGCAATTACTTTGATTGTAAATATGAAATGCTACTTTAGAGAGAGAAGACTCTCGGAGTACAAGTAAGCAGATATGTTGAAGAAGGAGAAACAAGGAACTGCAGGTGCGGGTTCACAAAAAATGACACAAAGTGCTGGGGTAACTCAGCAGATCAGGCAAAATCTCTAGGGCATGGATGGGTGACGTTTTGAATCGGGACCTTTCTTCGGACTCAAATATGTTGCCTCTTTTCCTGCTACTTGAAGTATAGAATTAATTTAACTTAGTAAAGCTTTGATAATCCTTTTGCCACAAGCCTGCACTGAGCAGCCATTCACAATTAAGCGAGAGGCTGGTATCCATTATGATACTGCCCGTGAACTTTAAAGAAAGCGATACTAAATTTCCCCAGGAAAAGCCATGACGCTACTGGACTGCACGATATCCAAATGTCGCCACAGGGTAGGGCTTTAACGTTGCGTTGTGTTTAAACAAGAAAACCTTGGAGATATTTTGAGCTGCTTTTCCTGGAAGCTGCTGACTGCAGAGAGATGTGGGACCTGTCTTTATCAGCAGAGTTAAGCAGGCCATAAATGTTTATGAGTTACTGGTCTGCACTGCCATGAGAAGGCAGGTGCCTGCGATTATCCAACTCTCCTGTTTACAGCTGATCAAAGGACAGCTTTAACTGATAAGATTTGCCAGAGCAAAGTATTTTCTTGTTGCCCCTTGTCATTGAAGGGCTTGGTCTATGTGAGAGAGGCAAGCAGTCTAAGTTGTAAGCTTCATCAATTTATTTCATTAACATTATTAGGACAGATAAAATAAAATCCTTCCTACCGGATAAGTTTTAGATTGCGGCTGCGAAGTATGTAGCTAGAAATTTATAAAAGCAAAGCAGATTTGTATAGTTTAGTTTAGCGATACAGCGCGAAAACAGGTCCATCGGCCCACCAAGTCCGTGCCGACCAGCGCTCCCCCTACTCTAGCACGCACTGCACATTAGGGGCAATTTATAATTTTTACCAAAGCCAATTAACCTACAAACCTGCACATCTCTGGAGTGTGGGAGGAAACCGGAGCACCCAGAGAAAACCCACGCGGTTAAAGGGAGAACATACAAACTCTGTACAGACAGCACCCATAGACAGGATCAAACCCACGTCGCTGGCACTGTAGGCAGCAACTCTACCACTGTGCTGCCCTACACGGTAGGAACAATTTCCAGAGTAAGACCACATGCAAATTGGCGGAACAGTAGCTCATACTTCGCTTGGATAGCTTGCAACATGGCGGTATGTATGATGAATCGTCTTATTTAAAATAATGTCATCTCATACTCCACTCCCCTCTTCCCTCCTTCCTTGCCCCATTCCTCCACCCTAGTCATTTTACCTGTCCCACAGTTCACCACATTGTTTCTCTTCAGATCACACCTTGCTTAGCCAACATTAGACCTACCAGGCAGTGCCCTGCCTGATGTCATTTGTGGCTGGCCCTGATTGTTTCTGGTCTTTTCTCACCTCCAGTTCTTCATCTCCCTCCCCCCACCCCCCACCCCCTACCCCTCATCCTCTACCCCCACACACATATCCCACAACCTTCTTCTGTCAGTCTGAACAAGGGTCCTGACGTTACCCATCATTTTCTACAGAGATTCTGCCTGTTTTGATGAGTTACTCATTGTGTCTATCTTCGGTATAAACCAGCGTCTATTGTTCTTTATTTTTATGTAGTTTATGTATTCAGGTCTCTGTTCAATTCTTTTCCTCTCACCTTAAACCTAGGCTCTCTAGTGTTTAAGGGTGTTATAGTACCTGTCTTAACGACCTCCTCTGGAAGCTCGTTCCATATAAGTGTTTCCCCTCTCACCTTAAACCTCAGATTCATGATTCCCCTACTCTGAATAAAAGCCAGTGTGATCCACTCTATCTACTCCCATCCAAATTTTATATACATCTCTGAGGTCAACCCTCAGCTTCCTGCACTCCAAGAACATAAAGTCCTAGCCTGTCCAACCCCTCCCTACAGCTCAGGCCTTCGAGTCCTGGCAAGATCTTGTAAATCTTCTCTGCACTCTTTCCAACTTAATTATTCCTTGTTTTAGAATAATACAATTTTTAACGATGAAATGCAATGATACATTCTCGACTATTATAAAGCAACATGGGTCATGGGAATGAAGAGGGGAATCCAGTACGATCTTGCTAACCTTATTTAACACTCCAGACAGTATAATTCACCCAAGATAATTGTTTCCTAAACATTATCATCTAAAATTGTTGTCAACAAATTTCACTCTTTAATTTGAGCATAATTGGCTTTTACAATGTTGTAAAAAAATATTGACGAGGCCTAGAATTACATCGGCCACTATTAACTCCACTTGACTTTTATCAAGTAAGGTATTATTTGACACTTCAGTGTAATAGATTTGTAAAGTTGCTATAGTATACAAGGAATTATACTAATTGAAGATTAGTGTTACAGCTCCAAGCAGACCCACTAAAAGGTAATTAGATTGACTGATGTGGCTGTAAAGTCTTAAGACTTTACAACATAATTTACGCTATTATTAACCCATCAAAACCACCTATGGTTATCGAGGCAGATGTTTCCAGGTTGAAATAAGCATAAAGAACCCTTAGTTATTCATGAAAACTTCAACAAACTCCATTTTATGTCCAGTTAGTAAAATCAATTGCAAATATTTTGATACCCTGAGCTGGTATCAGTGGCTGAACAGTTTTTGGTAGATTAAAAGAAGGAAGGATTTGGCTACTCACTAAACTACTTTTATCAACTAAGATTACAATAAAATTTCCATGAAGTTCGAAACTAAAATATCTTCAATTTCGAGATAGAGGGTTTAAAGTTAACAGTTGAATGCAAAGTAAATTCTAATATAAGAATGGAAAGATTAGCTCTACAATTTTAATTTCTACAAATTTTGAAACAAAGTTAAAAACTGAAAAGGTGGAAATCAATAAGTTGTTGATTATTTATTTTGCACTTTCGAACTGAGTCCATGCCTGCTTTTAATCACCTGTTCACACTAGTTCTATGTTATCAAACTTTCTCATCAATTCCTTACACATTAGACAATTTTTTTTAACAGAGACCAATTATAGTTTTTAATGGAGAGCATTACTCAAAGTGTATATGTTATTAAAGTTTATTTTATCTTTTTATTTTGTATTTTATTTTATTTTAGTTTAGTTTAGTTTAGAGATATGGCATGAAAACAGGCCTTTCAGCTCACCAAGTCTATCGCTGTGCCACCCGTGGACATGGACAGATCTCAAATATTTAGTAGTAGCCATCAAATCAATTAGTAGATACAGAGTACAGAATATAGTTCCCCGCATTGTAACTCATTTAAGGCTGAGGTGAGAAAACACATTGTAATTGACATGAGAATTAAGGGACAGAAGTTTAGGGGTAACGTGAGGGGGAACTTCTTTACTCAGAGGGTGGTGGCTGTGTGGAATGAGCTTCCAGCAGAAGTGGTGGAGGCAGGATCGATTTTAACATTTAAAAATAAAGTGGATAGGTATATGGACGTGAATGGAATGGAGGGGTATGGTCTGAGTGCAGGTAGATGGGACTAGGGGAAAACAAATGGTCGGCACGGACTGGAAGGGCCGAGAGGGCCTGTTTCCGTGCTGTAATTGTTATATGGTTATATGGTTATATACTGTTCACACTAGTTCTTCATTATTCCACTTTCCATTCCATTCCCTACACACTAGGGACAGTTTACAGAAGCAAAGTAACCTACAAACCCACACATCTTTGGATTGTGGGAGAATACCGGAGCACTCGGAGAAAACCCATGCGGTCACAGGGAGAACATACAAACTCCATACACGACAGCAGCCATAGTCACGATCGAACCAGGATCGCTAACTCTGCCAGGCAAAGCTCTACCTGCTGCGCCACTGTGTCCAACCCCAAATTCAGGATGTTCATAATGACAATGCCAAGTGTTTATACCATCTATGTGCAAAAGTCTATTACCAGAATTGGGGGACGAACAGAAAAATAATAAAAAGATAAAGATAAAGAGGTAAATGGTATTAAAGTCCTCTGGACAATTTTACCTCGCAATTGAAATTGTGAAGCAGCTGTAACGAGAAAGCCAAAGATACTATTGTCAATTAAACTGTTCACTCCTTCAAGCTAAGTTACATAAGGCATTTAATTGTCCACAGCTATGGAAGATACATATTTACAAAGCCACAAATCTACTGGGAACCATGGCAACCTCATGTAACTCGTACATTTTGCTGGTAATTAAACCAGAAATATCAAATGTTTCATGATATATAATTACACTGCATATGAACAGCTTGTAATTCTCATAAGTATATTTGAATTGAACCCAACAGCAAAAGGCAAAGTTCATAACAGGTTACTGAATGAGTGAATGTCATTTTCAACGCACACACTTTTTAAAATTAATGTTGCCTATTTGACTACCTCCGAAGCAGAGATGATTTGCTTCAAACTCAGCAGATTAAATAGATAACACGGAATCACCAGAGGGTGGATTTAATGTGGTTGTATGGAGGCTTTCCACTCTGCATTGGATCACTTGAACTAAAAGAACACTCTGTAAATGGCTTGATTGTAATCATATAGTCTTTCCGCTGACTGGATAGCACGCACCAAAAAAGCTTTTTACTGTACCTCGGTACACGTGACAATAAAATAAGCTAAACTAAACTAATCTAAACTAAACTAATACCAGAGGGCATAGGTTTAAGGTGGGAGGGGCAAAGTTGAAAGGAGATGTGCAGGGCAAATATTTTACACAGATGGTGCCTGGAACGCACTGCCGGGGTTGGTGGTTGAGGCAGATACGACAGTGCCATTTAAGAGACTCATGGATAGGCACAGGGATATAAGTTCATGTTCATAAGTACTAGGAGCAGAATTAGGCCATGGCTGATCTATCTTTCCCTCCCATCCCCATGCTCCTGCTCTCTCCCCATAACCCCTGACATTCGTACTCATCAAGAATCTGCCACTGTCCGCCTTAAAAATACGCATTGACTTGGCCTCCACAGCCTTCCGTGGCAATGAATTCCACAGATTCACCACCCTCTGACTAAAGAAATTCCTCATCTCCTTTCTTAAGGTCTGTCCTTTTATTCTGAGGCTATGGCATCTGGTCCTAGATTCTCCCACTAGTGGAAACATCCTCTCCACATCCTCTCTATCCAAACCTTTCACTATTCAGTAAGTTTCAATTAGGTCCCCCCTCTTCCTTCTAAACACCAGCGAGTACAAGCCTAGTGCCGTCAAAGCGCTCATCGTATGTTAACTCAATCATTCCTGGCATCATTCTCCTAAACGTTTTCTGGACCATCTCCAACGCCAGCACATAATTTCCCAGATATGGGGCCCTACACTGCTAACAATACTCCAAAGGTGGTCTGACCAGTGCCTTATAAAACCTTAGCATTACATCCCTGTTTTTATATTCTAGTCCTCTCAAAATAAATGCTCACATTGCATTTGCCTTCCATACTACCGATTTGACATACAAATTAAATTTTTGGGAATCATGTACCAGCACTCCCAAGTCCCTTTGCATCTCCGATTTCCGAATTCTCTCTCCATTTAGAAAATAGACTATGTCTTCACTCCTACGACCAAAATGCACATCTACACACTTTGCTGTGCTGTATTCCATCTGTCACTGCTTTGCCCACTCTCCCAACATGTCCAAGTCCTTTTGCAGGTTCCCTGCAGATGATACGAAGATACCTTTGCATCATCTGCTACAAAGCCTTCAATTCCCTAATCCAAATAATTAATAGACAACATGACGAGTAGCGGCCCCAGCACCGACCCCTGCGGGACACCGTGACTGGCAGAAAACCAGAAAAAGCCCCCTTTACTGCCACTCTTTGCCTTCTCCCATCCAACCAACCTGCTATCCATGCTAGTATCTGCCCATTGATACAATGGGCTCTCATCTTCATTTGCAGCCTCCCGTGTAGCACTTCATCAAAGGCCTTCCGAAGTGTAGGGAATTTAGGGATGAAGGGATATGGATCAGATGCAGATGAATAGAGTTGGTCTTGGCATCAGTGGAGTGCAGGGGGATGAGGAGTGATCTTTGAGAAGTGAGAGGACTAGATCGGGTAAATGCACAGAGTATTTTACCCAGAGTAGGGAATTGAAAACCAGAGGATGTAGGTTTAAGGTCAGGAGGGAAAGATTTAATAGGAACCTGAAGGGTACTTTTTTTACAGAAAGGTTGGTGGGTGTTTGGAACGAACTACCGGAGGAGGTAGTTGATGTGGGTACTATCATAATGTTTAAGAGACATTTGAACAAGTGGACAGATACATGGATAGGTTAGGTTCAGGGGGATACCGACTAAATGCAGGTAGGTGGGAATAATGTAGATGGGCATGTTGGTCGGTATGGGCAAGTTGGGTCAAAGGGCCTGTTTTCACGCTGCGTGACTCTATGACTCGTGTTTGGCACAGACATTGCGGGCCGAATGGCCTGTTCCTGTGCTGTGCTGCTCTAAGTTCTATGTTCGGTCTGTTAAACTGCAGCAAGTAAGAATTTCATTATTACGTTGCCGGTACATATGATAATTAAACATCCTTGACTTGACTTGACTCTTGAAGATTAGATTTGGTGGACTGCAGGCTATTTTCTCAATCATTCTGGATACATCTCTGGAACCTATGCAACAACATCCTTATGGGGATTACTGAAGAAATTTCTCCAACCTGCCTGACATGTGTGAACTGCAGGCGCTGGCTTATAAAACAAGATACAAAGTGCTGGAGTTACTCAGTGGGTCATGTAACATTTCCGGAGAACATGGATAAGGGGATACTTTGGGTCGGACTGATTGTGGGGGGGAGAATAATAGCCTATTACCTGCCAGGCTTTGACCTGTCCCTAAGATAGACACAAAATGCTGATGAACTCAGTGGGTCAGGCAGCATCTCTGAAGAAAAGATATAGATGACTTTTCAGGTCGAGACTCTTCTTCAGACTGAGATGTAGGGGAGAGGGAAACTGGAGGTAGGAAGCCGGCACCGATAACCCAAGGAAAGTTGGGATATATGGATGCAAACAGTGGAACTGGCAGGGCGACTGGGGTAGGCGAGTGCCGGGGAGAGAGGGAATGCAAGGCTTACTTGAAATTAGAGAAATCAATATTTTGCTGCTGCCCCTCCTCCTCTCTTCCAGCTTTCTTTCCCTTCCCACCCCCCACAATCAGTATGAAGTGTCCCAACCTAACACGCCACCTATCCACGTCCTCCAGAGATGCTGCCTGACACGCTGGGTTACTCCAGCACTTTGTGTCTTGCCTAACAAGTGTGTCTGAACTGAAGACAACCATCTTTTGAGAAAACATGTAGGTGTTTTTGCATATGAACGCACATGGATATGCAGGGAATGGAAGGATATGGATCATATGCAGGCTGAGGAGATTAGTTTATAGTGGTATCATGTTCAGCACAGATATTGTAGGCCAAACATTCTGTCCTGTGCTGTATTGTTCTGTGCCCTATGTTCTATATTATGTTCTATTCAATGTCTCTCTATAATCTGGATCAGGGAGTTACAATAAAGTACAGTTGAGCATAATTATTTTAATTCTGCTTTCACGCAGTGGGGGTCACTGTGAAAAAAGCAAAATTCAACCCAACTATCCACATGATGTTTCTGGTTTTTAATTTTGATATGTTTAAATGCATGTTCAGGGAATAACAAAATAATTCCCAGTTTCCAGCATTGCAATTTCTTCTATTTATCTGAAATCTGTATCTTAATTTGCACAAAAAGTTTATTTAAACCACAGGATATTGGCTGCTGAAGCCCTATTGAATCTTATCTGTCAACTACTTTGCCACTTTATTGGTGCAGACAGTTTTACTGTGGTTAATTAATTTGACACAAAATAGTTTACAGTGTAAATTGGACCAGGTCTTGAGATTTATTGTCAAGGTTATTTTTCTCCGCAGCGGTTGATTGGGTTATTCAGGAATTATTGCCCACCAGAAAAATAATTCTACAAAATAAATTTGTTTTAAAGATATAGCATCTATTCAGTCAAGTGATCTCAAATTGAGAGCTAAACACCATCACACTTTGAAGACACAGAGTTATATAGCACAGAAGATAGACACAAAGAGCTGGTGTAACTTAACGGGCCAGGCAGCAATTCTGGAGTTATCTCTGGAATAGGTGGCGTTTCGTGTCGAGACCCTTCTTCAGACTGAAACTCAGGGTAGAGGGAAGCGAGAGATATGAATAGGTACATAGCACAAATTAATGAAAGATATACAAAAAGACAGATTAAAACCAGCAACAATGATCAAGGAAAGATGGAGCCTACAATGGGCCATTGTTGGCTGTCAGGAAGGTGATAACTAGTAATGTAGACAGTTAAACACAGCAGGTCGACAGTAAAACTAGCAGAGTGGTGACTGGAACTGTGCACGGAACTCCAGCCTGCCGCCCACCCACCCCACCCCCCGCAACCGCATGTTGCGGGAACAGACCCAACGGGTCTGCACTATGGTCTAGTACATATTAAATCTCTGATCTTGTCTGTGTATATATGTGTGTCTTTGCATCTTCGTGAAAAACTACGCAGTAATGATAACATTTTTACATATTCCGGTTGACATTTTCCCCGTCGAGGCCGGGATCACCTTATCTGAACATTTCATGCTTTATTTCTCGACATTACTGAAAATGTTTAAAAATATCAAAAGACTATGAATTTTAAATGACCAGCTTTCACTGATGACGTCACTATGGCTCTGCTCGGTGCCGTCTCACACACAGAATTTTCCATGTGATTCGAGTGACGTCACCCCCTCGAACCCTCCCACTGGGTTATTCACAACCTCCCCCCCCCCCCCGGGTTATTCACCCCCCCCCCCCCCCCACCCTCGGGTTATTCAAAAGGCGCCGCCGGTGGAAGAAAGGACGAGTCCGGAGATGGTCGGGGATATTGGAGTGTTTTTTTCCAGGCTTACGTTTCAGAGAAAACGAGTGAGACCAAGCGGTGAAGCAGTGTTTCTGAGGAGCTATGATGGCACCGCTGAAAAAGACGCCGAAGATGGAACAAAGATGAAGTCGGAGCCTGGACTGGAGACTGCAGCGGCCGAAATTATAGAGAAGAATTGGAAACCCCAGTTCAAAAAGGCAGTCAACACCCCCCTCCCTCTCCACCCCCTCCCCTTCCTCTCTAACCCCTCCCTCTTTACCCCCTGCCCCTCCGTCTCTACCCCCTCCCCCCTCTACCCCCCCTCCCTCTCTACCCACCTCTGCCTCTACCCCCCAATCCCTCTCTGCCCCCCTCCCTCTCTACCCCACCCCTCTCTACCCCCCTCCCTCTCTGCCCCCCCCCTCCATCTCAAGAAGTGGTGAGTATTGGGACCTATGGGTGAGTGGGAGTATTGTGTTAGTGGAACCAGCCCTCCCCTGTGACACTGTGTCCCCCTACCCCTCAATCTCTACCCCCCTCCCTCTCCCTCTTTACCCCACCCCCCTCATTCTCTAACCCCCTCACCCTCTTCCTCTATGCACCCCCCCTTTCAATCTGCGCCTGCGCAGTTGGGGGCTATGCGTGAGTGGATAGGAGGGGAATGGGGTAAAAGGAGCGAATTAATAATATTAATATAATATCAAGGGAGGGTTAGTGTGTATGTGTGTGGGGGGTGGTTAGTGTGTGTGAGATGCCGCACACACATCTCTGGGTACTCCTTTCACATCACATAGACTTGCGGGTTTGTAGGTTAATTGGCTTATGTAAGTTGCCCCTAGTGTATAGGGAGTGGATGCAAAAGTGGGATAACATAGAACTAGTGTGAAGGTGTGGTCGATGGTCAGCATGGACTTGGTGGGACGGAGGACCTGTTTCCATACTGTATCTCGAAACTCTAAACTTTTAACTTCCTCTCTATATTTCTCAGTAAGCGACAGAATGCCAGCTGATCTTTGCGATTTATGAAGAAAGTGTAAAAATGTTTTACGACTTTGCTTTAAAGCAACAATTATTAATGAAAATCTTTTCCCAGTGTGCCACAGAATTCCAATTTTCGTGTTGTTATTTCCATGTTCAGTTATTTTAGGAATAATGGAGACATTTTTGTTGCGAATTATTTATATTTTAAGGACCTGTGTTACAAGAAGGAACATAACATCATTCAACTGCCCAGACTCACAAATTAACCTAACTACAGTTAGCAAATCGGCGCAGCGGTGAAGTTGCTATCTTACAGCGTCAGAGTCCCGGGTTTGATCCTGACTACGAGTGCTATTGTGCAGTGTTTGCATGTTCCCCCTTTGGCCCCATGGGTTTTCTCTGAGTGCTCAGGTTTTCGCCCACATTCCAAGATATACAGGTTTGTAGGTTTATTGCCTTCTGCAAATTGCCCCTAGTGTATAGAGAGTGGATGCATAGAACCGGTGATCGATGGTCAGTGCGGACTGGGTGGGCTGAAGGGCCTGTTAGCATGCTGTATCTCTAAACTAAACTAGAAACTAAACTAAACAAAACTACAGAAGGGTCTCAACCCGAATTGTCACCCATTCCTTCTCTCCAGAGATGCTGCCAGACCCACAGAGTTATTCCAGCATTTTGTGTCTATCTGCAGAATTTAAACATACATATGTGTGCCAGATTGTTTTATTTGGATTTAAGTCTCCGTCTGTGAAGATGACTGAATAACTAAGTTAAAATCAGCAGTACACAATTCAATTTAATTTTATTTAACTAATTAATAAGGTTATACATTCCAAAACGTGGGGTGGTTCAGTGTCTAACATGGAGTCTTAGCGCCATCTTGTGGAATTGTAGAACTGGTATGGCAATGCGCATGACCAAAATTTAATTAGAATTAATTAGAATAAAAAGACATAAAGTGCTGGAGTAATTCTGACAAGACATTTGGACAGGTACATGGATAGAACAGGTTTAGAGGGATATGGGCAAAACGCAGGCAGGTGGGACTAGTGTAGATGGGGCATCTTGGTCAGTGTGGGCAAGTAGGGCCGAATGGCCTGTGTCCGTGTTGTATGAATCTATGACTCTATGAACTCAGCGGGTCACGCAGCATCGCTGCAGAACAAGGATCAGCGATGTTTTGGGTCTGAAAACATCACTTGAGCATGTTCTCCAGATGCTGCCTGACCCGCTGGGTTACTCCAGCACCTTGTGTGTCTTTTTATTGTAAACCAGCATCTGCAGTTCCTTGGTTCAACATAACAGAAGAGGCTGATTCCCTCTTTGTTCACTGGGAGAATGATGGGTCATCACTAAATGTTGAATGGAAGGGAAAGTTGCAGCATTTAACAGCAATGATGTACAGAGGCATCTGTAACGTCCACATTCAGGAGCAGCTTCTTCCCTACAGCCATCGGGCTATTAAACACTACAACCTCCAAATCAGCTCTGAACTACACGGAGGAATTGGTTTTCTCTTTTTGCACTATTATTGTTTGATGTTTTTATGTGTATATATGTATATACACTGCTGTGTATTATATTGTTCACAGAGTACATATTCTGTTGTGCTGCTGCTATTAAGAATTTCATTGCTCTGCCTGGGACATTTGACAATAAATCACTCTGAATCGTAGGTCAAGTAGTCATGATGTAGCTTGATAGGACTTTGGTTAGACCACATTTGGAGTATTGCATGTCAAAGGGCCTGTTTCTGCACTGCATCTCTAAACTAAACTAAACCTACTTTAAAACCTGAAATGTTAAAAATGAAACATGATTCTAGTTTTTAACTTTTCCGAGGTGCCAGTAGGCACTGCCATTACAAAAGGAAGCGCCATCAGTCAGAGTATTGAGTATAGAAGTTGGGAGGTCATGTTGCAGTTATATAAATCATTGGTGAGGCCACATTTGGAGTATTGTGTTCAACTCCGGGCACCATTATAAGATAGATGCTGTCAAGTTGGAAAAGGTGTAGAGAAGATTTACAAGGATGTTGCCAGGACTTGAGGGTCTGAGCTACAAGGAGAGGTTGGGCAGCCTGGGACTCTATTCTGTGCAGCGCAGGAGGATGAGGGGTGATCTTATAGAGGTGTATACAGTCATAAGAGGAATAGATCAGGTAGATGCACAGAGTCTCTTTCCCAGTGTAGGCTATAGGGCATAGGAGATTATTGGAATCTGACGGGTAACTTTTTCATACTGAGGGTGGTGGGTGTATGGGATGAGCTGCAAGAGGAGGTAGTTGAGGTAGGGACTATCGCAACGTTTAAGAAGCAATTAAGCAGGTACATGGATAGCAGGTTTAGAGGGATATGGGCTAAACGGAGGCAAGTGGGACTAGTGTAGATGGGACATGTTGGTTGGTGTGGGAAAGTTGGGCCGAAGGACCTGTTTCCACACTGTATCACTCTATGACTCTGAAAGCACTGGGTCTGTCACATAAGAGCAAAGTCAAATTATTATCCAATAACTGCTAAAATGATGATCTAAAAAAGCAAAGAAAATACATTTCAAATAGCATTTTTTTTTAAAACAAAACCATTGAACCAACAGCACCATCAGTATATAACTCCATTTTATTGCTGGTTGAAAATTTGAAGCATAAATCACATTGAGTGAAAGATTACAGAGAGCTCTCATTTCTACGCTAGGTTTTGACAAGCCAGACTCAGTTACACATTGCCATTACTCAGAGTGTGACAATGTGTCACATGTGATTGTTAAAACATTGTATTGTAAGATTGCACTGAAGTACTCTCATTCATCTATCTTTCCAGTGTTCTTTCCTTTCCTCTCCTCCTGTCAACTTGGTGGGAACTCATTCGGACGTGGTTTACAAGTAGAACCAAGAAAAAGCAGATGCTGGTTATCAACAAAATGGGTGTAGCATGTATGGATGTAGTTTCACAGGTAGTTTATTTTATTTTAGTTTAATTTAGTTTAATTTAGTTCAGGTTAGTTTAGTTTAGTTTAGTTCCTTGTCACGCGTACCGAGGTACAGTGAAAAGCTTTTTTGTTGCGAGCTATCCAGTCAGCGGAAAGACATGATTACAATCAAGCCATCCACAGTGCACAGATACAGGATAATGAGAATAACATTTAGTGCAAGATAAGGTCCAGTAAAGTCTGATTAAAGATAGTCCGAGGGTCTTCAATGAGATAGACAGTAGCTCAGGACCGCTCTCTAGTTGTTGGTAGGTTGGTTGATCTGCCTGATAACAGCTGGGAAGAAACTGTCCTTGAATCTGGAGGTGTGCATTTTAACATTTCTGTACCTCTTGCCTGATGGGAGCAGGGAGAAGAGGGATGAGACTCGTCCTTGATTATGCCTGTGGCCTTGCCAAGGCAGCGTGAAGTGTAGATGGAATCAATGGAATGGAGGTTGGTTTGCGTAATGGTCTGGACTGCGTCCACAACTAAGGAATTGTGATTAGAATGTTGTCCTTAGAAATAGGAAAAGGAAGCGTGCCCTTAGAAATAAGGAGTTGCAGATGCTGGTTTATAAAAAAAATAAATGTAAAGTGTACAGATGTGGTACCACAGGTAAAGCACGACTTTTCGTTCAAGCGAGAATTTTATCAAATATAACGATAGACCATTAGTATTTTGGTAACCCAGTTGATAATGGATATCATCACTCAACTGAGAATATTTATATTGCTGTGGAAGGTTCTTGGAGTCAATTATTTCAGTTGCAGTAGCCTTTATTGAGTGAAATGAGTCTTAACTCGTTCACTGTCTCAGCAGCAGCCATTTAGAAATATCACTCGTATTATTTCTCTCAGCAGGGAGCCTAAATTTCAATCAATTGTGATGTGAAACAGGCCCCATAAATGCAGTTATTTCTCGCAAATTCCAGGCCGCCAACTTGATTACGATTAATCTGTTCGCTTCATCGTCCTATTTCCTCTTTCTGAGTTGTTTACCTCACAACGGGGTGACAAGGTTTGCTCATCAGTGATAAATTCATTTGTTCCTTTACTGCAGCAAGTAAACAAGTAGGCCAGTCAACTAACATAGAACACTCAACAGTACTGTCTTTCAGCCCACAATATCTGTACTGAACATAATGCCAAGACAAACAACTAAACTACAAACTGTCTTGGTTGTACTTGGGACTTGGGGCTATGTTTTGTTTTGTACTATATTGTTTTTTTAATTTACGGAACTTTTTTTTCTTTGTTCATTATATAATCTATTGCGTAATGTGTTTACAAACCTATTGTGCTCGAGCAAGTAAGAATTTCAATGTTCCGTTTCGGTACATCAGGCAATAAAACACTTGACTCTTGAACTAAACTCCTCTACCTACACATGATCCATATCCCTCTATTCTCTGCATATCTGTGTGCCTCTCACAGTCACTTAAACGCCACTATCATATCCGTCTGTGTCCAGAACCTCCTTGAGCGCACTTGAAATCCCCCACTAGAAGTCCCCCCGAAAATTAGGCTGCCGATCCCGACCTCATCGGGACTTCCACAGTGATTGCCGGGAAGAATTTGCCGCTTGTGGCTGGGGCTCTGGAACTCCAGCCCAGCCAGAGCCAGCAGATCCATTCCCATAGCCGATTTCCGAGGTCACATTTGCGCCATTATTTCAGCCCCCCCCCCCCCCCCCCCCCCCCCCCCAAGCCGTGACCTCTATTGGTCTGGCAAAACTGATAATTGGTGGATTTGTAACAAGTAGCAGCACAAATAGTGTCCTCTACAGGCACAAACCACCCTGGACCAATGGTGCATTGTAATCTGAGCATTTGTTTTCCTACAGTATCAGTTTAGCCCTCAGGGAACTACGTTTGAACCTGCTTTGTCTTTATTTTTCTGTGCTACACAAAGCATTGAATATACCTGGCAGCATGAAATCTAATTTTGGCAGTTATTACAGAATCGTTTTTAGGTTCGTGAAATAATTTTCTTCAGTTGTAGAGCAGCCTTAACTCCTGCTGTTGGATAAAGATGTTTGGAAACAAATATATATTTCACCTGTTACCCAAACGGTGACTTTATTTTCTATTAGATTATTTCAATGTCATCATATTGTTGTTTTCTTGCTGGAAAAAAAGGTGTAGAGGTAAAAGGGCAACCATCTTTAAACGGCCATGGCAACATTTATTTCTAGATATCAAATTCTGCTGCTGCACATCAACAAGTCTTTTTAGAGACAATAAGAGCTGTCTCTGGGGTACCTAAGATAATCTAAAGGTGTTAAATCAATATTAAAAAAAATACAATATGTGCTGGAGTAACTCAGCAGGTCAGGCAGCGTATCTGGTAAGCATGGATGGTGACGTGTCGTGTCGGGACACTTCTTCAGACTGATTGTGGTGGGGGGAGGGGGAAGAAAGTTAGAGTTTAATTTAGTTTAATTTAGATACAATGAGAAACAGGCCCTTCTACCCACTGAGTCCACGCCGACTATTGATCAACCGCGCACTAGTTCGATGTTATTCCACTTCCAGCATCCACTCCATACACACTAAGGGCAATTTACAGAAGCCAATTAACCTACAAACCTGCACGTCGTTGTGAAGTGAGAGGAAACCGGATCACCCGGAGAAAATCCTCGTGGTCCCAGGGAGAAAGTACAAACTCAAGCACAGACAGCACCCGAGGTCAAGATCGAACCTGGGTCTCTGGCGCTGTGAGGCAAAAACTCCACCATTAGCCCAGACTGAAATTAATAGTCAATAGAGTTTTTTTTTGCAAAATACTTGGTTGGTGTTATTCTCTTTTCATTTGAACCATTACTATCAAGTTATTTATGGTTTTCATATTCCACAAGACATTTTGTCGGGCATTTGTTCAGCAAGGTCAAAATGACAATAGGGTGAATTGGTTTTCAGAGAGAGCAGAAATAGATGATTGTGAATCATAGCTCCTTTCAACCTGATTATCTGTCAGCTGCAATGGAATGTTGGATCAGGCAGAATAAAAATTAGATCCCAGCCTGGTGTTATATTGTAATGGTGGACCTTTATGAAATATTTAATTCAAAATCTATCACTCGAAGATTAATGAAATAACATAAAATACCCTTAATTTCAAATAATACCCCAATAACGATTTATTAAAGATTATCAATACATAAACACAATTTTAAAAATGTACACATGCTACACATAAAATTGATGCTTACTGAAAATCTTCCCTAAGCTTACCAAAAAATAACTTTCCATTAATTTTACGTTGGATGGCGTCTGTCACTCGTGGAAGCCAGGGGAATTCAGCTCTAAAAACTAAATACAGTTGGGAAAAATATTCCAAGGTTTTCATAGAAACATAGAAAATAGGTGCAGGAGGCCATTCAGCCCTTCGAGCCAGCACCGCCATTCATTGTGATCAAGGTTGATCGTCCCCTATCAATAACCTGTGCCTGCCTTCTCCCCATATCCCTTGACTCCACTAGCCCCTAAAGCTCTATCTAAAAGGCCTGTCCCACTTACGCATCATTGGCTCGCAAGTTACACAACCTCATGGTCGCTTGAGGCGTACAGGCACGTACGGCCGCGCGGGGCCGGTCCCACTTAGAAGCCCGGTGGGGTATGGAGTTGTGCGGGGCCAGTCCCGACGTCGCGCGGGGCTCCGAAATTCTTGTAGTGAACGAAATCTTTGCACGCCAACGGCCTGTCGCAGAACTGATGGCCAAAGTGGGACAGGCCCAAGACCCTGGCACGACGCAACGTCTCACCTTCAACAGCAGCAGAAGTAGGCAAACGATTGCCGAACTCGGCCTGGGGCTCATGGCCGTTGTGGTCCGGATCCGCCCCCATTTCTACTCCCAGAGCGAGGCCAAGAAAATTGAAGATAGACACAAAATGCTGGAGTAACTCAGCGGGACCGGCAGCATCTCTGGAGAGAAGCAATGGGTGAAGTTTCGGGTCAAGACTGAAGAAGAGTCTCAGACATGAAACATCATCCATTCCTTCTCTCCAGAGGTGCAGCCGGTCCCGCTGAGTTACTCCTGCATTTTGTGTCCATCTTCAAATGACGGCACACGCTCCAGACGGCTGTGCAAATGCATGTAATCGAGCCCGACCTTCGCTCGACCTTCACTCGACCGTCTCGGCTCAACGCGACCACGAGGTCGCGTAATTTGCATGCCAAGGACACGTAAGTGGAAGCAGGCCCTTAACTCTCTCTTAAATCCATCCAGTGACTTGGTCTCCACTGCCCTCTGTGGCAGGGAATTCCATAAATTCACAACTCTCTGGGTGATAAAGTATTTTCTCACCTCAGTCTTAAATGACCTCCCCTTTATTCTAAGACTGTGGCCCCTGGTTCTGGACTCGCCCTACATTGGGAACATTTTTCCTGCATCTAGCTTGCCCAGTCCTTTTATAATTTTGTATGTTTCTATAAGATGTCCCCTCATCCTTCTAAACTCCAGTGAATACAAGCCTTTTCATGATAGTTTATATATTTTGTGTTGGCAATATTCCTTTTCCAATGAATTTTACATTCATCCACTAATTGCATCCATCAGGCAGAAGACACAGAAGCTTGAAAGCACGCACCGCCAGACTCAGGAACTGCTTCTTACCCTCTGTTATTAGGTTTTTGAATGGTCCTCCCACTAGCTAGGGTACTGTCCAATTCACCTCTACCCCATTGCAGACTTTGTCTCTGGAACTGTTGTGCCACAATGCTGAGAACTATAATCCGCACTCTGTATCTTCCCCTTTGCTCTGTCTGTTGGCTTGATTGGATTTATGTGCGTATTATGTTTTGATTGGATAACATGCAAAACAAAGCTTTTCACTGTACCTCATTATAGGTGACAATAATAAACCATGATACCTAAACCTAAGATAGACACAAAGTGCTTGAGTAACTCAGCGGGTCAGGCAGCATCTTTGTAGAAAAAGGATTGGTGACGTTTTGGGTTGGGACTGAAACAGGGCCCCGACATGATACGTCACCCATTTGTCTTCTCCAGAGATGATGCCTGACCCACTCAGTTACTCCAGCATGTTCTCCCTGTGACGGCGTGGGTTTTCTCCGGGTTTCCCCCCCCTACGTTGCAAAGATATGCGGATTCGTGGGTTAATTGGCTACTGTGATTGCGTAGGGAGTGGATGAGAAATTGGGATAACATAGAACTAGTGTGAATGGGTGATCCACAAAAGAACACAGTGCTAAAATAACTCATCAGGTCAGGCAGCATTCCTGGAGAACATAGAGAGGTGATGTTTGGGGTTGAGACCTTTCTTCAGATATCAACGGGTGATCGATAGTTGATATGGACTCAGAGGGCTGAAGGCCTGTATCCATGCTGCATCTGTAAAGTAAATTAATTTTTACCGAATCACCCATCTATTGCAACAAAAGCTCTAATTTTTCATTGCTAGCTTTGTTCCCGTATCGATTTTTAAAAGAAAATTAGCAACCTGTTTGTAGAAACAAAGAACTGCAGATTCTGGTTTATACCAAAGATAGACCCAAAGTGCTGGAGTAACTCAACGGGTCAGGCGGCATCTCTGGAGAAAAATGATGTGTGACATTTCGGGTCGGGACCCTTCTACGGCTGACGGTATACCGCTTGGTTCTTCATACGTCTGGGTTGTAACACACATAGCAATTAATCATAAAGGTGAAGTTCCCTGAAACAGTTTGTTTCAACCACAACCACTTAATCAAAATCAATGTTTATCACTTCATATTTCAGTGTGGTGCAGGAAAGTGGAGGTGATCAATGTGGTTAATTTATCCCACAAGCTCTCGTGATCACCCTGAGTTGGGTTAGTCAAGATAATGGAATATATTGGAGGTGTCAGCAATAAAAAGAGGGAGACAAAGGTGAAGAATTGTGTTGAAATTTCTCAATCAAATCGATAACCTAACTTGCTCTTTCAGACAATGACTGATCTATAACGTGATTACATGATTTTCTTATCTTATAGCCTCTTAGAATGCACCAGAGCCTCTACTTTCTTAGAAGGCTTAGGAAGTTCGGCATGTCCCCAACAACTCTCACCAACTTCTACAGATGCGCAGTAGAAAACATTTTATCAGGATGCATCAGAGCTTGGTTGGGAACAGCTCCATCCAAAACCACAAGAAATTGCAGAGAATTGTGGACGCTGCCCAGACTATCACACAGACCAACCTCCCTTCCATTGACTCAATTTTTGGAAGGCCACCAGCATAATCAAGGACAAGTCACACCCCGGCCATTCCCTCTTCTCTCTCCCATCGGGCAAATGGTATACAAGTTTGAAAATACCTCCAGATTCAGGGACAGTTTCTTTCCAGCTGTTATCAGGGAGCTGAACATCCGACCAACAAACTAGAGAGCAGTCCTGAGCAGGGCCGGCCTTAGGAGGTGCGGGGCCCAATTGGGAACAATTTTGGTGAGCCCCAGGTTCCCAGCCAAGGTCTGTAGAATCATAGAAATATAAATAAAGTCTATTATAGACTTTATATTTCTATGGTGGAATGGAAACACGATAGTCCCCACCAGACTGGCCGAGACGCTGCTGGAATTGGGGCTCAACACCCCCCTGCGTGCCTGGGTCCTGGACTTTCTCTCCACCAGGCCCCAGGTAGTCAAGATGGGGGGAAATGCATTGAAGTCCCTCACCCTGAACACAGGATCCCCCCAGGGTTGCGTCCTCAGCCCCATCCCTACTGTACTCCTTGTACACACATGACTGTGTGGCTGGGTTCAGCTACAACTCGATAATCAAGTTTGTTGATGACAATGTGGTGGTGGACCTGATCTCAGACAACGATGAGAAGGCCTACCGGGAGGAGGTGGCTGATCTGGCACTCTGGTGTCAGGACAACAGCCTCCTCTTGAATATCAAAAAAACTAAGGAGCTGATCGTGGACTTTAGGAGGGCACATCATCCGAGGACGTACACACCATTGAGGATAAATGGGGATATTGTGGATAGAGTGAGCTGTTTTAAATACCTGGGCGTCCACATCTCTGAGGATATGACATGGACATCACACGCTGCAGCACTCGTGAGTAAGGCAAGGCAGCGCCTTTACCACCTCAGGCAATTGAGGAAATTCAGAGTGTCTCCGAGGATCCTCCAGTGCTTCTACTCTGCGGCTGTGGAAAGCATCTTGTCCGGAAACATCACAATTTGGTTTGGCAACGCACTATAGGAACTTCACTCGCCCCTCTGCAGGAACTATACATCAGAAGGTGCAACTCCAGAGCCAACAAGATCATGGGAGACCCCTTCCACCCCAGCAACGGACTGTTCCAGCTGCTACGGTCAGGCAAACGCCTCCGTTGCCATGCTGTGAGAACGGAGAGGGTGAGAAGGAGTTTCTTCCCAGAGGCCATTAAGACTGTAAACTCCTATCTCCCCAGTTACTACCTTTACTGTACCATTCTACTGTTTTTTTAAATTGCTGTTTTTTCCCTTTTCTTTCCTCCCACAATATGTAATATGTGAACGAAGAAACTGCAGATGCTGGAGAATCGAGGGTTACACAAAAAGCTGGAGAAACTCAGCGGGTGCAGCAGCATCTAAGAGGCGAAGGAGATAGGCGACGTTTCGGGTCGAGAAGAAGGGTCTCGACCCGAAACATCGCCTATCTTAGAGATACTTAGAGATAATATATATAAGCATCTGGATAAACAGGGTCTGATCAGGAACAGTCAACATGGATTTGTGCCTGGAAGGTCATGTTTGACAAACCTTCTTGAATTTTTTGAAGCGGTAACTAGGGAAATTGATGAGGGTAAAGCAGTGGATGTTGTCTATATGGATTTCAGTAAGGCCTTTGACAAGGTTCCCCATGGAAGGTTGGTTAAGAAGGTTCAATCTTTGGGAGTTAATGGCGGAGTAGCAAGATGGATTCAACAGTGGCTGAATGGGAGATGTCAGAGAGTAATGGTGGATGGCTGTTTGTCAGGTTGGAAGCCGGTGACCAGTGGGGTGCCTCAGGGATCTGTGTTGGGTCCACTGTTGTTTGTCATGTACATCAATGATCTGGATGATGGGGTGGAAAATTGGATAAGTAAGTATGCAGATGATACTAAGATAGGTGGTGTTGTGGATAATGAAGTAGATTTTCAAAATCTGCAGAGAGATTTGGGCCATTTGGAAAAGTGGGCTGAAAGATGGCAGATGGAGTTTAATGCTGTTAAGTGTGAAGTGCTACATCTTGGCAGGACAAATCAAAATAGGAAGTACATGGTAAATGGTAGGGAATTGAGGAATGTTGTGGAACAGAGGGATCTAGGAATAATTGTGCATAGTTCCCTGATGGTGGAATCGCATGTAGATAGGGTGGTAAAGAAAGCCTGTGCTGGCCTTTATAAATCAGAGCATTGAATATAGGAGTAGGGAAGTAATGTTAAAATTGTACAAGGCATTGGTAAGACCAATTCTGGAGTATGGTGTACAATTATGGTTGCCTAGTTATAGGAAGGATGTCAACAAAATAGAGAGAGTACAGAGGAGATTTACTAGAATGTTGCCAGGGTTCCAGCAACTATGTTACAGAGAAAGGTTGAACAAGTTAGGTCTTTATTCTTTGGAGCGCAGAAGGTTAAGGGGGGACTTGATTGAGGTCTTTAAAATGATGAAAGGGATAGACAGAGTTGACGTGGATACTTTTTTCCCATTGAGGGTAGGGAAGATTCAAACAAGAGGGCATGACATGAGAATTAAGGGACAGAAGTTTCGGGGTAACGTGAACTTCTTTACTCAGAGGGTGGTGGCTGTGTGGAATGAGCTTCCAGCAGAAGTGGTGGAGGCAGGATCGATTTTAACATTTAAGACTAAAGTGGATAGGTATATGGACGTGAAGGGAATGGAGGGGTATGGTCTGAGTGCAGGTAGATGGGACTAGGGGAAAAGAAATGGTCGGCACGGACTGGAAGGGCCGAGAGGGCCTGTTTCCGTGCTGTAATTGTTATATGGTTATATGGTTATATATGTGTATGTGATGAATAAACTTGACTTGGCTTGAAAGGAATCAAAATGTGCGCTTAAAAAGTGCATGCAACTTAATGGACCAAACAGATCTAAACTACATTTTAATATAAAATTGCATACATGTAAGCCTACAAGTAACAAACAAAATGTGTAGGGCACCTCTGAAAAGTACATAGTTACAATACCACTTGTTTTAGTGACTGTGAAATGAAAAAAAAAGTAATTTAATTAAATAAATCCTGGAAAACCAATAACCATTAGTGAAAAACCAGTCGAGGCCTTAAATTTTGGGCTTCAGCCCCATCCTACCTTTTGGGCTTCTTCCCCATCCTAACTTAGTTGTGTGTGTGTGTTAGTTGTCTGTGCGTGATGTGTGTGTGTGTATGTGGGAGGGAAGGGAGGAAGGGAGAGAAGGGAGGAAGGACAGAAGGGAGGAAGGACAGAAGTTAGGGAGGGAAGTAGAAAAAGGAGGGATGGAAGGAGAGAAAGAAGGGATGGAGCGAAGGAGAGAAGGGAAAAGAGAGAGAGGAAGGAGGGAGGGAAGGAGAGAAGGGAGGGGGGAGGGAAGAGAGGGAGGGAATGAAGGGAAGGAGAGAAGGGAAGGAAGGGAAAAGAGAGAGAGGAAGGAGGGAGGGAAGGAGAGAAGGGAGGGAGAGGGCTGGCGGCGGGAGCGGATGCTGGGGTCCGGGCGGACGGATGTGACTGTGAGCTGAGGCCGAGGTTTGAAAACGTTGCTCCAACCCCCGGCCCGGCCCTCCCTGTAGTGTTCACCGTGTCTCCCCGGGGAGAGAGAGGGGTGGAGCTGGGGCTGTGTGCGTGAAGCACGGCGACTTGAGGGGCAGGAACGCTGCACCGGGACCGTGAGCGGATGACCCATCTCCCCCTCTCCCCCTCTCCCCCTCTCCCCCTCTCCCCCTCTCCCCCTCTCCCCCCTCTCCCCCTTCTCCATTCCCCCTCACACCCCCCTCCCGGTATACCCCTTTGTTCCCCTTCCACCAGTCTACTCTCTCTCGACCCCTCTCTCCCCCCTCCACCCAGGTTGATCTACCCGAGCCGAGAGTCGATTACTCTGGCGCGGGGCCCCCTTAGTCGCGGGACCCAATTGGGAGCAAACGGTCCAATCGGCTTAAGACTGAACCATAATGTCGCTTGTCCATTTCCACCATAGATGCTGCCTGACCTGCTGAGTTCCTCTAGCACTTTGCTCAAGATTCCAGCATCTACAGTTCTTTGTGTCTCCATTTCTATTTAAACAACGGGTTAATGTTGAAAATGATTGCACTCTCTAATTTAATCGATAATTGAATTATCATTCAACATATTGCTTGAGAAAATATATACCTCTTCCCTCACTTCATCCGACAGTCCTTCCGGATGAGGCAGAGGTTCACATGCACCCCCTCTAACCTCATCTACCGCATCCGGTGTTCCTGATGTGGCTTCCTGTAAATCGGCAAGGCCAAGCGCAGACTCATGGCATTTTCATTAATCCTTTCAAAGATATTAGATGAAGGAAAATATATATTTTGAAAACCATTTAAAAAAATCAATTATTTATTTTCCTTTGTATACAAATCAAATCAAACTTTAAACTGTCCTATTAAGGTTGATGACAACAAATCTTACGTTAAGGATCCAAACAAGCAAAATGCTATTTAATAAATGTTAAAGTCATGTTAAAATGAAATCTGACAAACGTTGAGAATACCTTACAAAGCTTTACTGTAAAGTATTAACTCAACGTCCAGTGTCAAGGCCCATTTAATTATTAAATGACAACTCTACTCAATTCAGGAACTTTCAATTATGTCATTGATTTATTTTGTGTGAGGTTCAATGATCTAAATTTGTAGCTTAATTATAGATTGCTATATTAAGGTAGGAATTATATTGAAATTTTGATTGAAGAAACTTACTAAGCATAACATCTTTCAATGGAAATTAATTTAACTCTTACTGTACAGAAACAACAGCAGGTGTGATCTAAAGCTATTATCTTGGGTAAAAGCGATTACACAAAGTGAGGTTCTGTGGATTTATTATATTTTGTATAAGTAATGAATTGTGGAACATTATATGGTCAAATTCATTTTCAGAAGAATGACACATTCAAATGTTATCACCTTTTTATAGTGATATAGCTATTTATGTATCACCTATAAATGTTACTCAGAGTAGAAAGACATGCAGGATTGTAGGTTAATTGGCTTCTGTGCGTTGTCCCTGGTTTGTAGGATTTGAAAGTGGGATAACACAGAATTAGTGTGTGGGTGATCGATTGTCGACGTGGGCACGGTGGGCTGAAGGTCCTGTTTCCATGCGGGAGAATAAAGAGGGAAGAAGATTGAACTTTATTGTCTTCCATCACAGTGAGGAATGTGGGGAATCCACTGTGGTGGATGTTTATGTTAACTTTTATGTAGTTGTGTGTCTTGTTGCTTTTTTTTAGTATGGCTGTATGGTAAATTGAATATCACCGTACCTTAATCGGTACATGTGACAATAAAAGTCCTTGAACCTTGAACCTTGATCTCTGAAATAAACAAAATTAAATTACCAGCAGTCTAGCGGTGTCCAAACCCACTAAGATACAGCACAATTGCAGAGATTTGTGGATGTAGCCCAGTCTATCACACAAACCAGACTCCCCACCATTGAGTCCATCTACACACCTTGCTGCCTCAGGAAAACAGCCAACACTATCAAAAGTCTTGACCCACCACAGTCATTCCATCTTCTCCCTGCTCCTGTCCGCAGAAGGTACAGAAGCTTGAAAGGGCACACCCCAAGACTCAGGAACAGTTTATTTCCCTCTGTTATCAGGTTTCTGTCCTTCCATAAACTAGGGTATTGCCTGACTCACCTCTACCCCATTGCCAACATTGGACTTTGTCTATGGAACTGATGCGCCACAATGCTGAAAACTATATTCTGAACTCTTTATCTTCCCCATTTGCTCTGCCATTTGTACTTGAGTTTGGCTTAATTGCGTTTATGTATAGTATTATACTATTAATACAGTACATTAGTATGATCAGATGGGATAGTATGCAAAACAAAAGCTTTTCACTGCACCTTATATAACAACAATAAACCTATACCTAAATTGGCAATGGCCATCGAAGAAGAAATAAATAAAGTAATTTTTCACAAGTTCATAAGTTCACAGGCTGCAGGTGCAAATTAGGCCATTTGGCCGATCAAGCCTACTCTGCCATTCAATCATGGCTGATCTATCTTTTCCTCTCACCCCATTCTCCTGCCTTCTCCCCAAAACCCCTGACATCCGTACTAGTCAAGAATCTGCCAATCTCCAGCTTAAAATTATCCATCGACTTGGCCTTCACAACCTCCTGTGGCAATTCATTCCGCAGACTTACCACCTTCTGACTAAAGTAATTCCTCCTCATCTCCTTTCTAAAGGTACATCCTTTTATTCTGAGGCTATGGCCTCTGGTCCTGGACTCTCCCACTAGTGAGAACATCCACCCACATCCATTCTTTCCAGGCCTTTCACTATTTGGTAAGTTTCACTGAGGTCCCCCCTCATCCTGCTAAACTCCAGCGAGTGCAGGCCCAGTGCGGTTACCCCAATCATCCCTGGGATTATTCTCATAAACTTACCTTATCTCATGAACTCTGTAAAATCACTGTGGCTGCAAAACAGAACAAGATATAAAAAATGTGCAGAATTCCTGACTGCAGGCTCACAATGCATGGTTCAGATCAAAAAGAGGCAGCTTTTGATGGCCAGGTAACATCACCCTTTGTAAACTTCACCAGCTGGTTATTAAAGGAAGGACAGAAGCAAATGATGGAAATCACTGAGAATGAAAATTCATGCTAACAGGTAGCTTGAGAATTGCAAGACTATTTTGGGAAGAAAAGGAAATGTCCCCTCCCCTCCGACGCAACATGGTCAGAGTTCCCCTGGTCCTCACCTTTCACCCCACCAGCCTCCGCATCCAACACATCACCCTCTGACATTTCCGTCACCTCCTAAGCGATTCCACCACCAATCACCTTCCCATCTCCACCCCTTACCGTCTTTCTCTGCAACTCTTTGGTTCACTCATCCCTTCCCACCCAAACCACTTCCTTCCCAGGTACTTTCCCCCGCAAACACAGGAGATGCAACACCTGTCCCTATACCTGCTCCCTCGACTCTGCCCAGGGACTCTG
The DNA here is from genome assembly GCA_035221665.1 of Okamejei kenojei. Lineage (NCBI taxonomy): Eukaryota > Metazoa > Chordata > Chondrichthyes > Rajiformes > Rajidae > Okamejei > Okamejei kenojei. The sequence goes on along the minus strand of CM069136.1, from coordinate 70,787,332 downwards.
ACAGTCCTTTCAGGTTAGATAAAGGTTCACATGCACCTCCTCTGACCTTATCTACTGCGTTTGGTGAGCCCGATGTGGGCTCCTGTACATTGGCAAGACCAAACGTAAACTCGGTCTGCCTAGGCCCATGGGATCTCCCAGTTGTCAAACATTTCTACTCTCCTTACCATTCCCATGCTCACCTTTCTGGCCTGAATCTCCTCCATTGGCAGAGTGAGGCCACATGCAAATTGGAGGAAAGCATCTCATATTCCGCTTGGGCAGCTTACAACCCAGGGGTATGAACATTGAATTCTCTAATTTTAAGAAATTTCTACTTACATTCCCCTCCCCTCTCCCCCTAACCCCCTTACTCTACACATCCACAGGAAACCATAGCACCTGGAGCAAGCCCACATGGTCACAGGGAGAACATATAAACTGTCTTATGTTGATAAAATGGAGCGGCTGGGCTTGTGTCCTCTGGAGTTTAGAAGGATGAGTGGGGATCTTATTGAAACATATAAGATTATTAAGGGGTTGGACACGCTACAGGCAGGAAACATGTTCCCGCCATTGGGAGAGTCCAGAACCAGGGGCCACAGTTTAAGAATAAGGGGTAAGCCATTTAGAAAGGTGATGAGGAAAAACGTTTTCACACAGAGAGTTGTGAATCTGTGGAATTCTCTGCCTCAGAGGCCAATTCTCTGGAGGCTTTCAAGAGAGAGTTAGATAGATCTCCTAAAGATCTATTAAAGATCTCTTGAAGGGATATGGGGAGAAGGCAGGAACAGGGTCTTGATTGTGGATGCTCAGCCATGATCGCAGTGAATGGTGGCGCTGGCTCAAACGCCGAATGGCCTACTGCACCCATTGTATATTGTCTATTGTCTTTTGTCTGTAAGGCAACACGCGTAGTTAGCAACAAACCCATGTCTCTAGCGCCGTAAAGCATCAACTCTACTGCTGTTCCACCGTGCCTCCCCTTGTTCCCTTTGCTGAAATCCCGCACCTGCATCAAATACATTTATCCAGAGTTAACTGCCAACTTAATTTAGTGAACCGGTGTGAGCTACAGCTGACGTGGAGCGATCACTCTTTTCTGTGTACCCTGTTCCAGGCACTAAATTACATTCATAGATAATGCGGTGAAATCGATTCCGAAGAAATCAATCTCTGCGCTGCTCCAGCTTCTTTCCATGGTGCTAATTAAAAGTCTATTGCGTTCAGCTCACACATCAGACGTGTGATGGATGTTCTCCACATTTTCTTTATCCTCCCGAATCACACCCTCATTTTTGTCTCACAGATGCAGCTGCGAAAATGAATGCAGAATTGCATGATAAAGGGTAAAGCGATACTCCCCGGTGAAGCAGATGGTAGTGTACTGGCATTAAAGAAGGGCGGCAGAGGAGTGCAGCTGGTAGAGTTGCTGCCTAGGTAGAGCTGGTAGAGCAGTGTCAGAGATCCAGGTTCGATCCTGACCTTGGGTGCTATCTGTACGGAGATTACACGTTCAACCTGAGTTTTCTCCCAGTGGCTACAACCTGACTTTACTACCTTCTCCAGCAGCTCATTCCATACACCCACCACCTTCTGTGTGAAAAAACGACTCCTCAGATTCCTTTTAAATCCCGTACTCTGGGCAAGAGACTCTGTGTCTACCCGATCTATTCCTCTCATGATTTTGTACACTATAAGATCAACCCTCAACCTCCTGTGCTCCAAGGAATAGTCCTTGTCTGCTCAACCTCTCCCTATAGCTCAGGCTCACAAGACCTGGCAACATCCTCGTAAATCTTCTCTGCACCCTTACCAGCTCTGCGACATCTTAGAATTATAGAGTAGAAACATAGAAACATAGAAAATAGGTGCGGGAGCAGGCCATTCGGCCCTTCGAGCCTGCACCGCCATTCAATATGATCATGACTGATCATCCAACTCAGTATCCCGTACCTGCCTTCTCTCCATACCCCCTGATCCCTTTAGCCACAAGGGCCACATCTAATTCCCTCTTAAATATAGCCAATGAACTGACCTCAACGACCTTCTGTGGCAGAGAATTCCACAGATTCACCACTCTCTGTGTGAAAAATGTTTTTCTCATCTCTCATCATCTTAGTACTAGCCTAAGTGGGACCCGTTGGGTTCCTGTCACACGGGAGGCCTGGTCCCCCAACGCAACCCGTTCCCCAACGCAATATTCCATCACTCACGCCTATCCCTTTGGGTGGGGGGGATGGTGCGGGGGGGGAAGTGTGGGTGGAGGGGGTGGGGGCAGGGGTGTGTGGGCGAGGACGGTGTGCACGGGGTGGAGTGGTGGGGGGAGAGGGGTGTGTGGGAGGGTGGTGGGAGGGGGGAGTGAGCTCAGAGAAAAGATGAGGGAAGAGCCATAGGCAAGAGGGGGTTATCACGGGGGAGGGGGGAATGAGCCAGTGAGGGGACCAGAGGGGTAGTGGTTGGAATTAACGGTGCGATGGGGACTCACAGCGGGCACTGATCATTCTCCTCCGCCGGGATCAGAGTCTCCGCTTTCCATTTGGCAACATCAGGAACATCACCGACTATGGGCTGGGCTGGGTCTCCGACTCTGGGCTGGGTCTCTGACGCTGGGCTGGGCTGGGTCTCCAACTCTGGGCTGGGTCTCCAATGCTGGGCTGGGCGGGGTCTCCCATGCTGGGCTGGGTGGGGTCTCCCATGCTGGGCTAGGCTGTGCAGGGTCTCCGACGCTGGGCTGGGTCGGGTCTCCGATGCTGTGCTGGGTCTCCGACGTTGGGCTGCTTTGGGCTGGGCTGCTTCGGGTCCCTCCGAAAATAGTGTCTGGTTGGAAACCTCCGCCGGCCATCCTCAGCTCTAGTAAAGACGCGACGGCATAGGAAGGGGTGGACCGTCCCGGTGAGTGACAGAGGAAGAGATTAATCCGTGCGGCGCTGAACAGCAGAAGAGATCGATCTACGCACGCGCGGTTTTAAAGGTTTTTTAAACCTAGCTAACCTTTACCACATTCAACTGACCGGAACAAAACTTGGTGCAATCGCAGCATAGGAGAGCGGTGAGTGAACTGGCGAAAAATTGTAGCGCTATCACGAACCGTTTTTGCGTAAATAGAAAGACCGCACAAACCGGAAGATAACAAGATCAGAGTTTTAGTTATGTATAGATAGACAGATAGACTAGACCCCGTTCGCCCAACACAATATTCCACCACTCACCTGTTCCCCCAACGCAACCTGTGCCCCCAATGCAATATTCCACCACTCACCCATAGCCCCCAACTGCGAAGACACGGCTCATTTCCCCTCATCCACCAGCACTCCCTCCCCCTCCTCTTCACCCTCCCTGTCCTCTCCCCTCGCCTCCTTCCCTGCACAGCTCCCTCCCTCACCTCTCCTTTACCTTACCCTCAGTCCCTCCCTCCCTCCATAACCTCTCTCCTCTCCCTACCCTCCTCCTCTCCCTCTATCTGTTTAAACAACATTAAACAACAATCCTCACCTCGTCGTCTCTCGCACTCCCTCCCTCTCCTTGCAACAATGTAACAAATCTCTCATTACACTGGGAGTCCTATATTTGTTAACATTGTCCATAACCCCTCTCCCCTCCCTACCCCAAGTGGGACCCATTGGGCCCCGTTCCCCCAACGCAATATTCCACCACTCACCCATTTGCCCAACGCAACCCATTTCCACCACACCCATTTCCCCCACGAAACCCGTTCCCCCAACGAAACCCGTTCCCCCAACGCAATATTCCACCACTCACCAATAGCCCCAACTGCGCAGGCGCGGCTCATTTCCCCTCATACCCAAACACTCCCTCCCTCTCCTTCCATAACCCCTCTCCCCTCCCTACCCCCCTTGAAGTCATTGTGAGGTGGAAGCTGCCTTTTTTTTTTATGTAAATAAGATTCCATTGTATTGTCACTGTGGGATGGAGCTCTGCTCCGGGGCAGTTTATGTAAATGAGATCCTATTATGATGTCATAGCTGCTAACTGCCACTGCAATGTCTAGTGATTTTTTCTCAAACTGGATTTTGTAAAATTTAAAATGTGAATAACTTGTAAAATATAACATCAATCTGAGCGAAAATTGATTAAAAAAAAACACACCGCAGGACAATTGTGGTCCAAAAATTGTTGCGCTATCGTGTACCATTTTGCTGTAGTTCCGGGAGCACACGGGGACGCAGACATGCACGCCCGCATGCAGACAGAATCACAAACAAGATGAGAGTTTTAGTAATATATAAATATTATTTATACATGAATAGAAAAATATTTTTCCCATGACAACTGGTCTTGAAATGGTTAACAGCACAAATGGAAATATTTGATTTTGCATTAATAACCGAAGATTACAGTTTCTGCAATATGTGTTCAAATAGCTTGAGCCAAATTATCAGAGAAAGTGTTGGAAGAACTCAGCAGGTCAAGCACCTTTGGAGGGGAAACAAGTTTGTAGTTCAGGATGAAGGCCTAACATGGAGATGCAAGAGACTGAGATGCAGATGCTGGAATCTTGAGCAAAGTGCTGGAGTAACTCAATGGGTCAGGCAGCATCTGTGGAGGGAAGTGGGCAGATGTTTTGTGTCGAGACCCTTCTTTGAGCTGATGGAGTGGGGAACACCTAGTCATCCTTTCGCCTCCTCTGTCCGCTCATCTCCTGTACATGAATCCCACATCTCTCTTTTATCCGCCTTTTTCCCCTCCCCGCTCTCCCCTTCCACTTATTCCCTCTCCCCAGATTTACATTTCACTCCTCTTCTTTCCTTATCTGACACTCTTTTGTCTCCTTTTCATCTCTAGTCTTTGCCACACCCCACCCATCTGCCAATCAACCCCTCACCTGTATCCACCTATCACTTGAAGATAGACACAAGTGCCGGAGTAACTCAGCTGGTTAGGCAGCATCTCTGGAGAACATGGATGGGTGACGTTTCAGGTCGGGACCCTTCTTCAAGCTGATTGTGGTGAAGAGGTGAAGGAAGCTAAAAGGGGGCAAAGCCTGTCAAGTAATAGGTGGATACAGGTGAGGGGACGTTGATAGGCAGATGGTTGGACAAAGGCCAAAAAGGCTGGTGATGTTTCGGGTCAGGAACCTTCTTCCGACATCTTAATTACTCCAGCACTTTGAGTCTTTCTTCGGTATCAACCAGCATCTGCAGATCCTTTCTATACCTCCACCTTTCACTTGCCAGGTCTTGTCCCTTCCCCATCTCTCTTTTCCAGCTCCTTATCCTCACAATCACAGCTGCAGTTCTCAAAAAATGAAATTAATATTATTTTCTATTTTTACAACTCACTTACGTTAACACTGAAATATTCCCGTGCTAATTACTGCAATTTCAAATTTGGATAAAAATTGTGCATGATATAAATCATGACCCAAACTTTACCTGAATCCACTTCCGTGCTTCAGAGTAAATATCTTGTGATTTGTTGATCGTGCATGAACGAGGGATCTCCAACCTTGGGGATTATTAGCTTCTGCTGGCATCTCCATCATCGTGAATGATAGGAGTGAGGAGTAAATTAAAGTCAAATTAGTAACAGGATTAAAATAAAAAAGACAGGAGATTGGATTGTGACTGAGACAAAGAATGAGACAGACTGGTAGAGAGAGAGAGAGAGAGAGAGAGAGACAGAGACAGAGACAGAGAGAGACAGACAGAGAGAGACAGAGACAGAGACAGAGACAGAGACAGAGAGAGAGAGAGAGAGAGAGAGAGAGAGAGAGACAGAGACAGAGACAGAGACAGAGACAGAGAGAGACAGACAGAGAGAGACAGAGACAGAGAGAGAGAGAGAGAGAGAGAGACAGAGACAGAGACAGAGACAGAGACAGAGAGAGACAGACAGAGAGAGGCAGACAGAGAGAGACAGACAGAGAGAGAGAGGGGGGGAGGGAGAGCATGAGCAAGAGAAGGAGACAGTGAGAGAGAGAGAAAAGAGAGAGACTGTCAGACAGAAAGAGGAGAGGGAGGGAGATGTGGAGAGGGGAGAGAGAGAGAGAGAGAGAGAGAGAGAGAGAGAGAGAGAGAGAGAGAGAGAGAGAGAGAGAGAGAATGTGAGAGAAAAAGGGAGAGGGTGCGAAAGGGAGATGGAGAGAGAGGGAGAGGGAGGGAGGGAATGGAGGGCGAGGGAGGGAGAGCGAGGGTGAGGGAGAGAGAGAGTGGAGATGGGAAAGATAAGGGTACAAAGATACAAAAATGAGCAGACAGTGGCACAGCTGGCAGAACATAGAACATAGAACAGTACGGCACATAGAACAGGCCCTTTGGCCCACAATGTCTGTGCCAAATATGAGGCCAAGACCATCCTTATTTACCTGCACATAACCCATATCCCTCCATCTGAAAGTATTTTAAATGCCACTAACATATCTGCTTCAACCACCATCCATGGCAGCACGTTCCAGGTACTCACCACCCTCTAAGTAAAAAACATGTCCCACACTTATTCTTTAAACTTGGACCCTCTCACCTTAAAGCTCTGCCCTCTAGTATCTGATTTTTCCATCCCGGGTGAAAGGTTCTGACTGTCTACCCTATCTATGCCTCTCATAATTGTATAGACTTCTAACAGAGAAAATAATGTTGCAGAGGAAACAATCCAAGTCTGTGTAACCTCCCTCCAGCTGATACCCTGTAATTCAGGCATCATCCTGGTAAACCTCCTCTCCACCCTTTCTCAAGCTATATCCTTCCTATAATGGGGTGACCAGAACATGCCCGCAATACTCCAAACGTGACCTAACCAAAGTGCTATAAACTGCATAGAGTCATTTGGATAAATGCTTTTGAGTTGTCACTTTAGTCATTGAGTTTGAGAATGATACAGCAGGGAAACGGACGCTTCAGCCCAATGAGACCATGCATGTACTGACGATTCACCACTCTCTGGCTGCGAACTTCCTCCTCATCTCCATTCTGAAGGTATGTCCTTTCATTCCGAGGCCTTGACCTGGTCCTAGACTCTCACACTACTGGAAACATCCTCTCCGCATCCACTTTATCTAGGCCTTGCATTATTCGATTTCCTGATCTCCCAACCTACCTCATTGCAGCCTTCACAATTTTCTTTTAAATCTGCACTTTTCTGCAGGTGTAACACGACATTCTGCACTCTGTTTCTTTTTTAAAATCTCTTGTACTACCTTGATGTACTCATGTATGGGATGATTTGGCTGGATTGCGCGCAATGTTTTTCACTGCATCTGACCTATACACATGTACACATGACCTATAATTCTAATTATCATTCTGGGTCTGTTGTTTTAAATAATATGCTGAGAATAATTGTCGCAGATGGCTAGTGTTTAACTTCAGGCATTGTGGAATGAGAAGTTCACTTCATTTAAGATTGTTGCATTTGGTAAAGAATTCTATCTAAATTGTTTATTCCTCTCTCTCCGGCCTGCATCGCCTACGAATGTTTGTAATGTGGGTTAAATTTAGTAAGATATGGATTACTCAAAGAAACAATATTTTTTTTCTGAGAATACGTGCACTAATTTCGTACTTCACTTGGGTATGAATGTTGAATTCTCTCATTTTCGGTAAGTTCTCCAAGCACCTCCCCTCCCAGGATCTTACAATGGCACTTCAAGATGGTGGCAGTGGAGGCGGATAGAAACATAGAAACATAGAAAATAGGTGCAGAAGTAGGCCATTCAGCCCTTCGAGCCTGCACCGCCATTCAATATGATCATGGCTGATCATCCAACTCAGTATCCTGTACCTGCCTTCTCTCCATACCCCCTGATCCCTTTAGCCACAAGGGCCACATCTAACTCCCTCCTAAATATAGCCAATGAACTGGCCTCAACTAGAGAATTCCAGAGATTCACCACTCTCTGTGTGAAAAATGTTTTTCTCATCTCGGTCCTAAAAGATTTCCCCCTTATCCTTAAACTGTGACCCCTTGTTCTGGACTTCCCCAACATCGGGAACAATCTTCCTGCATCTAGCCTGTCCAACCCCTTAAGAATTTTGTAAGTTTCTATAAGATCCCCCCTCAATCTTCTAAATTGTAGTGAGTACAAGCCAAGTCTATCCAGTCTTTCTTCATATGAAAGCGCTGACATCCCAGGAATCAGTCTGGTGAACCTTCTCTGTACTCCCTCTATGGCAAGAATGTCTTTCCTCAGATTTGGAGACCAAAACTGTACGCAATACTCCAGGTGTGGTCTCATCAAGACCCTGTACAACTGCAGTAGAACCTCCCTGCTCCTATACTCAAATACTTTTGCTATGAATGCTAACATACCATTCGCTTTCTTCACTGCCTGCTGCACCTGCATGCCTATTTTCAATGACTGGTGAACCATGACACCCAGGTCTCGTTTTATCTCCCCTTTTACTAATCGGCCATCATCCAGATAATAGTCTACTTTCCTGTTCTTGCCACCAAAGTGGATAATAACCTCACATTTATCCACATTATACTGCATCTTCCATGCATTTGCCCACTCACCCAGCCTATCCAAGTCACCTTGCAGCCTCCTAACATCCTCCTCACAGCTAACACTGCTCCCCAGTTTCGTGTCATCCGCAAACTTGGAGAAGTTGCATTCAATTCCCTCGTCCAAATCATTAATATATATTATAAATAGCTGGGGTCCCAGCATTGAGCCTTGCGGTACCCCACTAGTCACTGCCTGCCATTCTGAAAAGGACCCGTTTACTTCTACTCTTTGCTTCCTGTCTGCCAGCCAGTTCTCTATCCACATCAATACTGAACCGCCAATACCCGTGTGCTTTAAGTTTGTATACTAATCTCTTATGTGGGACCTTGTCGAAAGCCTTCTGAAAGTCCAGATATAACACATCGACTGGTTCTCCCTTATCCATTCTACTAGTTACATCCTCAAAAAATGTTATAAGATTCGTCAGACATGATTTACCTTTCGTAAATCCGTGCTGACTTTGTCTAATGATTTCATCACTTTCCAAATGCGCTGCTATCCCATCTTTAATAACTGACTCTAGCAGTTTCCTCACTACCGATGTTAGACTAACTGGTCTGTAATTCCCCGTTTTCTCTCTCCCCCCCTTTTTAAAAAGTGGGGTTACATTAGCTACCCTCCAATCCTCAGGAACTACTCCAGAATCTAAAGAGTTTTGAAAAATTATCACTAATGTATCCACTATTTCTGGGGCAACTTCCTTAAGTACTCTAGGATGCAGCCTATCTGGCCCTGGGGATTTATCGGCCTTTAATCCATTCAATTTACCTAACACCACTTCCCGGCTAACCTGGATTTCACTCAGTTCCTCCATCTTATTTGACCCCTGGTCCCCTGCAATTTAACCATATAACCATATAACCATATAACCATATAACCATATAACAATTACAGCACGGAAACAGGCCCTCTCGGCCCTTCCAGTCCGTGCCGACCATTTGTTTTCCCCTAGTCCCATCTACCTATATAACCATATAACTTCCGGCAGATAATTTCCGGCAGATAATTTATGTCTTCCTTAGTGAAGACAGAACCAAAGTAGTTATTCAATTGGTCTGCCATGTCCTTGTTCCCCATGGTCAATTCACTCGTTTCTGACTGCAAGGGACCTACATTTGTTTTAACTAATCTTTTTCTCTTCACATATCTATAAAACCTTTTGCAGTCAGTTTTTATGTTCCCTGCCAATTTCCTTTCATAATCTATTTTCCCTTTCCTAATTAAGCCCTTTGTCCTCCTCTGCTGGACTCTGAATTTCTCCCATTCCTCTGGTAGGCTGCTTTTTCTGTTTTTTTTCTGGATGGAGGAGAGGTGCCAGTGAGTAAGCTGGGGGCTCACCTCCCATGTCCTCGGAGATGCTCTGGGGGTTCTGAGGTTGGCTCGATTAGATTGGGTGCCTCGCCAGGAGGCCGAGCACACAGATCGGACGCGGCCTGCAGCAACACGGAGCGGCGGAGCAGCAGAGGAGGACACCAACACACCGTCAGGCCGACCCCTGCAACTTTGACCCAGTGCCACCTTCAGGACAACGGGCCTTTATGGCCAAGTTAAGACTCTACAATTTTAACAAAATTTTAACATTAGAGTCATAGGGCCATACAGCAAGGAAACAGGCCCTCCAGCCCAACCAAGGTCCCCCACCTGCCCGCACTTGGCCCATATCCCCCTATATAAAGTACCACTGAACCATTGAATTGAACCATTGATAAATGCAAGGATGAAACCAGTTCCCACCTTTGTGTAACACAACACACTGGTATACTATTTATCTCATTCGCCTCCCTCATAATAACTGCAATTCAATTCTTTAAGAAATGACTTTATTTCATCACATTTTATGTATACAAAATTAATAACAATTTACAATGAAAATTATTTTCATTTAAATGATAATAGGAGAATGTAACAATAATCAGTGCTGTTTCCTTTTCTATATGACATGATTGTGCCTTTTTTTGCTAAAATAAAGTGCATTTCACTATTAATATATAAAAAAACACATTTCCACATAACACGGTGCTTTTACATGTATAGTTCAGTTGCATTTTGACAGCTATAAAGACACAACAGTGAATCTGCTTTCAACCCAGGTATTAGCTGTTGGATTAGATTTCTATGAGGCGTATGGATATGGAGGGATATGGATTATGTGCAGGCAGATAAGTGATGGGCTTGGCATCATGTTCGGCACAGACAATGTGGGGTGGAGGGTTTGTTCTGGTGCTGCATTGTTCTATGTTCTACTTAAGTATTTTATATACTTACAAACATTACTTACGACCTAGCACGACAAAACTTTACTTACTATAAAAAGTCATTTACTGATGATATCTATCATATTAGATAGTTGCTGGCAATGTTCAGTTGGTCAATGATGGAAAATCTATATACTGTAAATGATGTGGCTCATGAACTAATAGCTGTTTCTGAATAGGAACCATTGACGCCTGTGAACTAAAGTTCAACAAAGTGACTTGATAATAACTATTTCCGTGGATTTAAACTAATATTTTATCATGTTACACATGATATGTGCAGTTCCTTTTACTGGTAGTATTATCTTTAAGGAAATTATTTTCTCAATTTAATCAGGAGGATTTTGATTTCAATGTCATTTTGTTAATATAGAGTGAAAACATAAAATGGGTTCAGATTCAAACAGAGCACAATTAAATATTCATAGTGTTATTTAAAAGAAAGTTTTATAATGAAGACACAAGGAACTGCAGATGCTGAAATCTTGAGTAAAACACAAAAGTGCTGGAGGAACTCAGCGGGTCAGACAGCATCTGTGGAAGAAATGGATAGGTGACTTTTCGGGTTGGGACTTTTCTTCAGACTGAAGAATGTTCTATAATGGCTAGGTTCCAGAGTATAAATATGAGAGGCGTAGATAGGGTAGACAGTCAGAACCTTTTCCCCAGGGTGGAAATGTCCAACTCAAGAGAGCTAGAAGATGAGAGGCGAAAGTTTAATGGAGATGTGTGGGGCAAGTGTTTTTACACAGAGAGTAGCGGGGACCTGGAATGCATTGCCTGGGGTGGTGGTGGAGGCAGATACCACAGTGCCATTTAAGAGGATTTTGAATAGGCACATGGAAGTGCAGGGAATAGAGGGATATGGATCATGTACAGGCAGATGAGATCAGTTTAATTTGACATAATTGTGGGCCAAAGGGCCTGTTCCTGTGCTGTAATGTTCTAAATATGTTCTAAAGCATAGCTCAAGTGCTTAGGGATTTGGAAGAACACATAGATTATGAAATGAAAAGTGAGGATGGGGTTCAAAGCTATACAGTGATTGAGAGCAACAACTAAGGTAGCGAGGAGGCCATTTTTAGTTGGTTGCATTTTAAAATGTGCTTCTCTCCTCCCCTGTCCCTACCCCCCATATAATTTCAGTTAATGATTTTAACTGTAACTTTCGTAAAACTACATCCAAACGAACAGGAAAACAAGATTAAAATCAACCAGTTTATCTTCTGCTGCTTACAGATTAAAACTAACGCATACTGTTCTTAAAATAGTAGATAATCATATTCTCTTTCTAACTTTTGTATATTGGAAGTATAACACATTATCTCAGAAACCAATTATATTATTAATACACATCTTTCACATTGAAACAACAAAGTGCTGAAAGTCCTGGCAATATATGCGGTGATTTATTAAGACATTGCTGTATGTATAGAAAATGAAATCACTTAAATAGTTTCCAGAGTTTAGAAATGGAAGCGACCAACTGTAAATAATTTATACACCAGAAAATATTTGTTTACAAAAAAAAAACCATTAGCCACGATAATATTTTTTGTAGATTTAAATTGCAGGGGAAGGGGAGAGGCATTAAACAAAAGACGGCGAGGTTGGTACCTATCGTGGGTCAGGTCGTGGAAAAAGTCACCGATGAATAAACCTGAACGTATTAATAGCGAGAAAAGAGTTGAAGTGAAATAAATCACGGTGTATTGACAGCAACGAGGAACTGCCTGAGAAAATATACAGTTGCTTTCAAGTGGATCCATTTAGCAATTCATTATACGTCGCTGGGGGAGCGCACTCGTAGTAAGATGTTGGGCGGGATGCAACCACAACAGATGAGCCAGAGAGCTTTCTGGATCTCCTGGTTTCGGAAGGCGTAGATGACAGGGTTGATGATGGAGTTGTAGGTGGCAGGGAGCAGGGTGGCGTACGTGTAGATGGACGGGTAGGTGTAATCGGCCACCAGACAGTAAACGGTGAAAGGCATCCAGCAGGCAGCGAAGGTGCCCAGGATGATGGCCAGGGTGGAGACCCCCTTCCTGGTGGTCACGTAGTGAGATGTGGCCAGGAAGTGGTGCTGGAGGGCGATCTGGTGGGCGTGCCTCATCACTATCTTGCAGATCTGGACGTACAGTTGGAGCATCATCGCGAACATCAGCAGGAAGGAGACGGAGAGCACGGCCACGTTGTTCTTGGTCAGGGGCTTGACCACGCTACAGGTGGACTCGTCCTTCAGGCAGTTCCAGCCCAGGACGGGGAGGAAGCCCAGGGAGGCGGACAGGCCCCACAGGACCACCAGCATCACGTAGGTGAAGGTGACCGTCCTTTCCGAGTTGTATGTCAGCGCGTAGTAGAGGGAGAGGTAGCGGTCAATGGTGATGGCCATCAAGCTGCAGATGGAGGCGGAGAAAGAGGCCATCACCAGCCCCACCGTCACCAGCCTGGCCGCCTCCGAGGGGAGCAGGTAGGCGAACGCAAAGTGGGCTATCAACCCCACCCCGGCCAGGAGGTCGGCCACGGCCAGGCTGCCGATCAGCACGAACATCGGAGCTCGGAGGCTGGGGCTGTGGAAGATGGTGACCACCACCACGGCGTTCTCGCAAGAGATGACAGTGCCCGAGGTGCAGAGCAAGATGTCCCACGGGTTGACACCGTCCGGGAAGGGCACCAAAGCCGAGCCATTGCCCAGCGACTGGGACAGCCAGCGACTATGTCCACGGGACGTGTTCTGGAGCTCTGGGTTCATTCTCTCCCCCCTGTCTGGCCTAACGCTGGCAAATAGAGAGAGATGGAGAGAGGGGGGGAGAGAGACAGAGAGAGAGAGAGAGTGTGAGAGAGAAGTGTACAGTCAAGGTCCAGTGCAAACACACATGAAATAAAACCAGCCACCCGCCAATGTCGACAATACATCTCTCCCAAATCTCAATCTTCGCGTTCCTCCACACGCTCACCGGCAATCTAGCACTATTTCAGTGGAAGATTGCAACGGGAATCACTAGACATGCACACATTGGAAAGATAAAGAGGCTCTGCAGCTTACCTTTGAGCTCTGGCGCACTGTCCCCATGAGTTCCTTCTCACTGCACCATCTCCCCCTGCATTGCTATTGCTATTGCTATTGCTATTGTCCAGCCTCTCCTTGCCTCCGGGTCTCACTCACGGCTCCCCCTCCCCTCCCCTCCCCTCCCCTCCCCGCCGCCCCCGCCGCACGGTCGCACACACACCAGAAGCCGGGCTCCTGCCCCGATTGCTGCCGGCGACGCTGCCGGGGCGCATCGCTGTGTGAGCTGAGCTGGGATGTGTTCAGGGGGCAGCGGCTCAGTCCCCACACACACACACACACACACACACGTCATTCACGGCAAACCAGACACAAGCGGTGCATTAAAGAGACCGCCAGTGGGTCCCTCTCTCACCAGGTGCCGCCGGGAGCTCTCCTCTCCCCTCTGTCAGTATCATCAGAGACCCACAACACCCTGGCCATAACATCCAGGTTCAGGAACAGCTTCTTCCCTGCAGTCATCAGCTTATTAAATACTACAAACTCTAAACAAGCTCTGAACTACATAGACTTGGTTGCGTCTTTAGTTTTGTATTTGCACTGTTATTGAGTGTGTGTGTGACCCATCCTTTTTCTCTAGCGATGCTGCCTGACCGCTGAGTTACTCCAGCACTTTGTGTCTATCTTTGGTATAAACCAGCATCAGCAGTTCCCTCCGACACACTATTATTGTGTGTTTGTTTATTTGTATATACACACATACATACAGACACACACACAATATATATGTATATATGTAAAACACAAACCTATATACATACATACACACACACACAAATATATATATTTAATACACACACATATATACACACACATATATATGTAATACACACACACATACACACACGCACATACATATATATACACACACATATACACAGACACACACATATATATATGTATAATACACACATACACACACATACATACATACATATATATATATAAATAACACACACACATACATATATATATATAACACACACACATACATATATATATATATACAACACACACACATACATACATATATATATAAATAACACACTTACACACACACACACACACACACACACACACACACACACACACACACACACATATATATATATATATAACACACACACTCACAACCTTTTTGTTGTTTATTATGGTATTTGTACCACATTTACATATCTGTTGTGCTGTTGCAAGTAAGAATTTCATCGTTCAGTGTCGGGACATACTGTATGTGCCTATGCTCAGGTCCTTTATTGAGTATGCTGTTGATTTTTTTACAGTGCCCTCCATAATGTTTGGGACAAAGACCCATCATTTATTTATTTACTTCTGTATTGCACAATTTGAGATTTGTAATTGAAAAAAATCACATGTGCACATTGTCGGATTTTATTAAAGGCCATTTTGGTTTCACCATGTAGAAATTACAGCAGTGTTTATACATAGTCCCCCCATTTCAGGGCACCATAATGTTTGGGACACAGCAATGTCATGTAAATGAAAGTAGTTATGTTTAGTATTTTGTTGCATATCCTTTGCATGCAATGACTGCTTGAAGTCTGCGATTCATGGACATCACCATTTGCTGGGTGTCTTCTCTGGTGATGCTCTGCCAGGCCTGTATTGCAGCCATCTTTAGCTTATGCTTGTTTTGGGGACAAGTCCCCTTCAGTTTTCTCCTCAGCATATAAAAGGCATGTTCAATTGGGTTCAGATTGGGTATTTAACTTGGCCACTCAAGAATTTAGCATTTTTTAGCTTCGAAAAACTCCTTTGTTGCTTTAGCGGTATGTTTGGGATCATTGTCTTGGTGTAGAATGAACTGCCGGCCAATTTGAGCAGATAGGATGTGTCTATACACTTCTGAATTCATTATGCTACTACCATCAGCAGTTGTATCATCAATGAAGATAAGTGAGCCAGTACCTTCAGCAGCCATACATGCCCAGGCCATAACACCCCCACCACCGTGTTTCACAGATGAGGTGGTATGCTTTGGATCTTGGGCAGTTTCTTCTCTCCTCCATACTTTGCTCTTGCCATCACTCAGATATAAGTTAATCTTCGTCTCATCTGTCCACAAGACCTTTTTCCAGAACTGTGGTTGCTTTTTTAAGTACTTCTTGGCAAACTGTAACCTGGCCATCCTAATTTTGCGGCTAACCAGTGGTTTGCATCTTGCCGTATAGCAATACAGAGGCAAATAAATAAATGATGGGTCTTTGACCCAAGCATCATGGAGTGCACTGTATATAGATGGGGCATGCTGGTCAGCATGGGCGTTGGGCCAAATAGCCTGTTTCCGTGCTGTATGACTATGTCTAATATTTTAAGAGGGTTGGGATACAGGGGAAGGAAATTATCCTTCAACATTTCCTAATGACCCCAACTGGAGAACATATTAGGTTTTGGGCACAGCACTATGAGAAGGAATTGTCCTTGGAATGTAAATTCACCAGAATAAAATGAACGTAAGTGCTTTAAATTATGGGAGCAGAATGAACCTAGCAGGGTGTCCGTGGAGCGGCACCCTGGCCCAGCGGTAGAGTTGTTGCCTCGCAGTGCCAGAGACCCAGGTTCGATCCCGACTACGGGTGCAGCCTGTACGGAGTTTGTATGTTCTCCCCATGACCATGTGGGTTTTCTCAGGGTGCTCCAGTTTCCACCCACACTCCAAAGACGTAGACGTGG
Organism: Okamejei kenojei; assembly: GCA_035221665.1. Lineage (NCBI taxonomy): Eukaryota > Metazoa > Chordata > Chondrichthyes > Rajiformes > Rajidae > Okamejei > Okamejei kenojei. The sequence continues at coordinate 70,770,873 of CM069136.1, read as the reverse complement.
GTTAATTGGCTATGGTAAAAATTGTAAATTGCCCCTGATGTGTCGGACATTGCTAGTGTGTGGGGTGGTCGGTAGACAGCATGGACTCAATGGGCTTGTTTCCGTGCTGTATCTCTACAGTCTAAAGTCTAAAGGTGATCTGGCAATAAGCTAATCAAAGTACTTCAAATGTTAAAGTGATTTAATAAGGTGGATAAAGCACAACTATTTCCATTCATGGGGACGCAGGGGAAATAATCTTAAATTAGAGCAAGACTAATTCAGGAGAAAAATCACGTGGGACTATTTTTATACAGAGGGTGGGATAAATCTAGAATTCTCCCCAAAATACTGTGGATGACAAGATTATTAGGCTTTTCAAGACATTAAGATAAAAATAATTTTCAGTACACATATCAAAGTATATGGGCCAATAGTGCATAAATACAACAGGTGGATGAGGCATGATCTTATAAAGGTGTATAAAATCACGAGGAATAGATCGGGTAGAAGCACAGAGTCTCTAGCCCAGAGTAGGGGAATCAAGAACCGGGGGACATAGGTTTAAGGTGAAGTGGGAAAGATATTATAGGAATCGGTGGGGTAACGTTTTCACACAAAGGGTGGTGGGTAAATGGAACAAGCTGCCGGAGGAGGTAGTTGAGGCAAGGACTATCGCACCGTTTAAGAAGCATTTAAACAGGTACATGGATAGGACAGCTTTAGAGGGTTATGGACTAAATGCTGGCAGGTGGGACTAGTGTAGATGGGACATATTGGTCGGTGTGGGAAAGTTGGGCCGAAGGGCCTGTTTCCATGACTCTATAACTAAATAAAATTGTCGTGGACCGGTCAAGTGTCAATCAAATAGCAGAATGGGCTTAAGGAGTTACTCTTCTTATCAGTGTTCCTATGAAACAAGGGAGGTATTTTTTAGCAGTAGAAGCAAGGAACTGTCGATGCTGGATTACAAAAAAGGACACAAAGTGCCAAAGGAACTTGGCGGGTCAAGCGGCATCTCTGCAGAACATTGTTAGGGTAGGGGTCCTGACCCAAAACGACACCTTTCCATATTCTCCAGAGATGCTACCTGAACTGCTAAGTCACTGCAGCAATTTGTATCCTTTCAGGTAATTTATACTATGAAGAATCATATAAAACATTTGATAGTCCTTCATACACTAGATACTTTGTAATTTGTTTAGCCATGAAGAAAATAGAATGAAAAATTATGGGAGATGTTCTTTTGCATTTTGGACTATCACTAATGTCAAATTTCCCCTAAACCAATACGAAACTCTTCTTGCATTTGTTGTAGCGGCATAGCTATTAGAACTTTCCATTTACATCTGAAGAAGGGTCCCGACCCGAAACGTCACCTGTCCATGTTCTCCAGGGATGCTGTCTGACATGCTGAGTTACTCCAGCATTTGTGTCTTTCCAAAATTTTCGATTTTCATTTTCATGTCCCAGAATATTCCAATCCCATTTCCTATTCCTTCTAAATCCATAGCTCTTGTTTAGTTTAGTTTAGATTAAAGATACAGCTCGGAAACAGGCCCTTTGGTCATGCCGACTAGCGATCCCCATACACTTGCACTATCCTACACACTAGGGACAATTTACAATTTTTACCAAAGCCAAATTAACCCACAAACCTGTACGTCTTTGGATTGTGGGAGGAAACTGGATCACCTGGAGTAAACCCACGCGGTCACAAGGATAACGTGCAAACTCCGTATAGACAGCAGCCGTGGTCAAGATCAAACCTGGGATCTGGGGCTGCAAGGCAGCAACTCTACTGCTGTGCCACTGTGCCGTCTGTAACTCTTGTTAGAGCCATTGAGACTAATAAAGAGTAAGAGGGTAAACAGCTCACAGTTTTTAACTACTTCAGTGCTCCCTGCACTGATTTTAAGATTGTGCTTCACTATTTTTGTGGCCTTTCCAGGAGGAGATAACGTCTTTGCATCTAACTTTGGTTCAGAGATACAGCTTGGAAACAGGTCCATCAACCCACCGAGTCTGTGCTGACCATTCGATCATCTGTTCTCAGTGGTTACAGGGAACTGCAGTTGCAGGATAACAATAAAAAGACACAAAGTGCTGGAGTAACTCAGCAGGTCAGGGAGCATCTCTGGAGAATATGGATAGGTGATGTTTCGGGTTCATAATCATAATCATAATCACTATCATACTTTATTAGCCAAGTATGTTTTTGCAAAATACGAGGAATGTGATTGGCCATAGTCATACCAATAAAAAGCAACAGAACACACAAAATACATTTTAACATAAACATCCACCACAGTGACTCCTCCACATTCCTCACTATGATGGAAGGCCAAAAAAAGTTCAATCTCTCAGGGTGGGGGTAGTCGAACGTAATGCGGCTTTTGGAGCTTCTCGACGTCGGTCTCAACCCGAGATTGCAAGCTCGTTGATGTTAAAGTCCGCAGGCCGCGGTTGGAGCGATGATCCCAAGCAAGGAATCGTCTCTGATGGTAAGTCCAGCTCCACATTGTTGGGCCGCAGAGCGACTGGAAATACGATCTGGAAAACAATCACATCTCTGGCAAGGTAAGAGATTGAAAAAAGTTTCCCCCGACCCCCCCCACCTACCCCCCACATAAAACAAACCATAGAACATTAACACATACTTTTAAATACACTAAACACAGGGTTGGTACCATTCTTCACAATTATAATGGGGGGATAGAGGGGCAGGACAATGTGTGACAACACTGAGGTGGATACAGGTGAGGGTGCTGGGGTTGGACATAGGCCAGAGATGAAAAAACAAAGTGGGAGACAAAAGGATTTAAGAGTTGCGAACTGTGAAGCTAGAGGAAGGAAATGTAGGTTCGATGTTATCCCACTTTCCTATCCACAAGGATCAATTTGCAGAGGCCACTGAACCTACAATCCTGCACGCCTTTGGAAGGTGGGAGGAAATTGGTCTCAAGGAGAATGTGGAAATTCTGCACAGACAACTTCCGAGTCAGGATTGAACCCGGTTCTTTAACGATGAGAGGCAACAGATTTAGACTTTAAACTAGAGATACAGCGCGGAAACAGGCCCTTGGGGCCCACCAGGTCCGCACCGACCAGCGATCACCCAGTACACTGGCACTGTCCTACATACTAGGGACAATATACAATTTTACCAAAGTCAATTAGCCAAACAAATTAGTACATCTTTTGGGTGCGGCAGGAAACCAGAGCAGCACCTGGAGAAAACCCATGCCGTCACAGGAAGAACATACACACTCTTTACAGACAGCACCGACAGTTAGGATCGAACCCGGGTCTTTGGCGCTGTAAGGCAGCAACTCTACCCCTGTGCCACCCAGTGCTAGCTTCTGTCTATTTTGCAGTTGCCACTTTACTCACGGGAATGCAACTGTAGGAGGTAGTGTCTCCTTATTTTTCATTGCAATTCAAAAATATTTTTTTCTCTGTGATCCCTTTTGTGTTTCAATAATAAATCACCAGAGAAACACATGCCGACATATGATCTTTAACATGATGTCTGAATTATGCAGAGATGCTCCTGAATTGTTTTCTGTAAATTGCCCCTAGTGCATAGGATAGAACTAGTGCGAATAGGTGATTGTAAGTTGGCGCAGAGTCGGTGGAACGAAGGGAATGTTTCCATGCTGTGTCTCTAAACTAAAAACGCAACTATGCAGCGTGGAAGCAGGCCCTTCGGCCCACCGAGTCTGCGCCGGCTTGCAATCACCTATTCGCACTAGTTCTATATTACCCCAGTTTGGCATCCTACACACTTGGGACAATTTACACAAGCCAATTAACCTACAAACCTGCATGTCTTTGGGATGTGGGAGAAAGCCAGAGCACCTGAAGGGAGAACGTGCAAACTCCGTACAGACGGCAGCCGAGGTCAGGGTCCAACCCAGGTCTCAAGCGCTGTGCGGCAGCAGCTCTACCCGCTGTGCCATTGTGTGCCGCCTTTTGGAGGTGCATGTAACGATCTGAGTTCTTTGAACAAGGTGTCCGCCATTGAGAAACAAGAGATGTTGCAGCCACCACTGCGGTAGTTGATGCAGGAATTCATTCATTCATTTGGGTCTTATATTCATTGTACAAGGACGTGCTTCACAGCATGTGAGAGGATTCTATGTGTCATCTTTGCTTCTCGATGTGTCACACTGCAGTGCGGGATTGTAATGTGGCGAGAATCACTCGGTTCACATTATGGATTGTTGTTAACAAGCTCCTGATGAAAATCATCTCATTAGATGCTGAACTGCTTATGCCTGGAAGATGGGTGCAAAGAGACGGGGGAGGGGGCGGGGGGGGAATACGACCGACACAGTAAGCGTGGTAATGCATTAGACTTTCGACTTTAGAGATACAGCATGGAAACTGGCCCTTTGGCCCACTGAATCCGTGCTGCCCAGCAATCACCCCGTGCACTAGCACTATCCTACACACTAGGGACAATTTACAATATTTACCAAAGCCAATTAACCTACAAACCCGTACATCTTTGGAGTGTGGGAGGAAACCGGGGCACCCAGAGAAAACCCGCATGGTCACAGGAAGAATGTATAAACTCCGTACAGACAGCACCTGTAGTCTGGCTCGAACGTGGGTCTCTGGCATTAAGAGGCAACAGTTCTACCACTGCGCCACCGTACCATCCAGCACCACTATACAAGGAAGAACTTCACCTCATATTCTGCCTGAGTATCCTACAACCTAACGGTTTAAGCGAAAGATAAACACAAAGTGCTGGAGTAACTCAGCAGAACAAGCAACATTTCTGGAGAACATGGTTAGATGACGTTTCTGGTCCCCACCTCATGTGTCTGAAGAAGGGTCCAAACCCGAAACATCACCTATCCATATTCACCAGAGATGCTGCCTGACCCACTGAGTTACTCAAGCACTTTGTGTCTTTTTTTTTTGTATAATCCGGCATCTGCAATTTCTTGTTTCTCCACCTATCACTTGCCAGGTTTTTCCCCACCTCCACCACTCTTTTACCCTGTTACTCCACCAGTCTCAAGAAGGGTCTCGATCCAAAACGGCGCCTGTCTATTCTCTCCACAGATGCTGCCTGACCAGCTGAGTTCCTCCAGAACTTTGGGTGTTGCTCAAGATTCCAGCCTCTGCTGTTCCTTGTGTCTCCATATTACAGTGTATGCGTGAATCCTCTGCCCAGCAGAGAGATGACGATGTGGGTGCTGAGATCCCCCTGGACCCACACTCCTGAGACGGATGGGGACCGCCAAGTGCAACCAGGCGAGGGGCTGCTGAGAACATAGGGGAAAATAAAACTGTTCAATTAACTATTTGTAATTTTGTCAGCGTCAAAAACACGGCGACTCTTTGTGTACTGCCTAGGTGAGATCTGCTGTATGATTTTACGGGAATATATGTAAAAACAAAGAATGTCACTGTACCTAGGTATATGTGACAATGAAGTACAATTTAATTGAATTGAATCGTTTGGGGGCAGCGCGGTGATGCAGCACTACAGTTGCTGCCTTACAGCGCCGGAGATTCGGATTCGATCCTGACTACGGGTGCTGTCTGTACGGAGTTTATACCTTTCCCCTGTGAGTGCGTGGATTTTCTCCGGGTGCTCCAGTTTCCTCCCACACTCCAAAGACGTACAGGTTTGTAGGTTAATTTGGCTTTGATAAAATTGGTGGGTGCAAGGGCCTGTTTTCCGTGCTGTATCTCTTAACTAAACTAAACGAAACTAAGATAAATTAAACATTGATGAATTGAGTGTTCTCCTTCCTCCTCCAGCTCTTGTTCCCGCCGCACTCTGGACTCCATTCCATGGCCCTCAGTCTCTGGGGGTCTTTGCTTTTCTCTCTGTATTCTATCAACAAGGCCTGGATAGAATGGATGTGGAGAAAATGTTTCCATCAGTGGGAGAGTCTAGGATCAGAGGGCACAGCCTCAGAATAAAAGGACATACCTTTAGAATGGAGTTGAGATGGGAATTCCTTGAGCTAGAGGGTGGAGAATCTGTGAAATTCATTGCCACAGATGGCCGTGGAGACCAAGTCACTGGGTATTTTTAAAGCAGCGATTGATAGATTCTTGATTAATTGTGTGCAGTCTTTCTGCCGGCTGATTAGAACACGACAAAAGCTTTTCACGTCACAATAAACTAAACCAAAATCATTAGTAAGTACGGTAAAGGTTACAAGGAGAAGGTAAGAGAATGGGGTTGAGAGGAAAATATAGATCTGCCATGATCGATGGGCTGAATGGCCTAATTCTGCCCCTGTGTCTTATGGTCTTGCCTGGAGTGAGGAAGTGACGTTGAGTTAAAAGTTCACATACAACGGTGGAGCATGGACAAGGGGGTGAATGTGCCATTCCTGCTGAGTTACTCGAGCACTCTGCATCCATTTGGAACTTTAATAACCTTCTACCCTGTGGTCTTGGGCTTCCAATTTACTTTATTTGACAATTTAAAGCAATCTCATTCACTATGTCATGCCATCAGGATTTATTCAGAAAATGAACTATTATGATACAGATTGCTTAGCAACATGGAAGCATCAATTTCCTTATTATTTATTCAACACACCTCAACTGTCTTCAATGAATCACTGACTGCAATCGCAATGACTGACATAACGATATCATTAGTTTAGCACTGGAAAATCACTGTAGGCGCTGTTTCTTTACTGCCTTCACTCTGCCAACATTTTCAATATATTACTCAACCTTCTCCTCAAAGAATAATATTTCTCGCTCTTTTCAGTATTTTCTGAAATCAATTTAATTGCTTGAATTGCCAAAGGAAACCACGCACCTGGAGAACACCTACGCAGTCACAGGAAGAACATACAAACTCCGTACAGACAGCAACCATAGTCAGGATCCAATCGGGTCTCTGTGCCCCAAGTTTTTGACATTTAAATCCTGGGATAAATATCCAGAGTGTTTACCATATCCATGCCTTGTATAATTTTGTATACTTCTATCAGGTCTCCCCCTCACCTCCAACGTTCCAGCCAAAACAATCCAAGTTTGTCCCATCTCTTCTTACAGGTAATACCCTCCAAACCAGGCAGCATTCTGAAGTGCCACCCTTTCCAAAGCTGGCATTTCCTTCCTGTAACGGAGTGACCAGACTTTCAGTGCTTGAAAAGTGGTTCAAGGTCACAGAATGTCTGCTGCGTGACCAGACTGTGCCTCCTGATAAACCACTTGGATGGTGTCAGAAAACCAATCTTGCTTTCAACATCAACAAGACCAAGGACCTGATTGTTGACTCTGGAAGGGGACCATTGAGGATGCACCAATATGTTCATAAGTGAAAGGATCAGAATTAGGCCATTTGGCCCATCAAGTCTACACCGCCATTCAATAATGGCTGATCTATCTTTCCGTCGCAAACCCATTCTCCTGCCTCCTCCCCATAACTCCTGACACATGTACTAATTAAGAACCTGTTAATCTCCACCATAAAAATATCCATTGACCTGGCCTCCACAGCCATCTCTGGCAATTAAGTCCACAGATTCACCAACCTCTGCCTCAAGGAATTCTTCCTCATCTCCTTTTTAAAGGTGCGTTCTTTGGCCTCTGGTCCGAGACTCTCCCACTAGTGGGAGCATACTCTCCGCATCTACTCTATCCAGGAGAACCTAGACAAGAACCTTGTCTTCTGACAATCTTCTCCTCGACGAAGAATGAAGACTCAAATCTGTCTGACTCACAGCTTTCATTCTTGCTCCAGCAAAAAAATACATATAATTGTGTAATACTAGGAACTATACTGTAGGAATTACGGGTCAGCCTTGGAAAGTAAATGTACTGTTGCCAGCTATTCAACCATTCACATTTTTTTTTACTTGATAAATAGTACAAAGCAGCAGATTTGTGAGTTAAAACCATATTTTTAGAAATTATATTTCCATGACATGCCTGGCATATTGGATTGAAAGTAACAATAATACAGCTTGCCTAGCTTAAAGTATTTTAGTAGTGATGTCACAGTGACGCAACTGGTAGAGCTGCTGCCTCACCGTGCCAGAGACCTGGGTTCGATCTTGACCTTTGCTGTTGCCTGTGTGGAGTTTGCATGTTCTCCCTATGACCGTGTGGGTTTCCTTTGGATGCTCCGGTTTCCTCCCACATCCCAAAGACGTGCGGGTTTGTAGATTTATTTTTAAGGGCCGTAAAATTGCTTCTAACGTGTGGGGTATGGATGAGAAAGTGGGATAACATAGAACTAGTGAGAATGGGTGATCGATGGTCAGTGCGAGCTCGGTGGGCCAAAGGGCCTGTTTTCATGCTGTATCTCTAAACTCAACTAAACTAATAAATGGACGCTTGATGGACTCCTTCTCCCCAGAACCCTTGACATCCCGTGCATTTCTTTTGTGTCATTTGCAGCAACATTTTGTTTATCAATAAGCAGCAGAGCAAATCAAGAGGGGCCCATAAATGAATCAGTTTAAGACCTACTTATGAGTTTAATCGTGGTTAACTTGGTCAATATGTTGTATCTCACTCCTCCCAGGAAAAGCTTGGCTTGGTTAACTGCAGGCATTACAGAGTCACAGGCGTAGCACACAGTGGCACAGCTAGTAGAATCACTGCCTCCCAGCACCAGAGACGCCGGTTCGATGCCAACCTCGGATGCTTTCTGTGTGTGGCTTGCACATTCTCCAATGGGTGCTCTGGTTTCCTCCCACATCCCAAAGACGTGCGGTTGATAGGTTAATTTTCCTCTGTAAATTGCCCCGAGTGTGTTGGGAGTGGGTGCGAAAGTGGGATAACATAGAACCAGTGTGAACACGTGATCAATGGTCAGCATGGACCAAGTGGGCCGAAGAGCCTGTTTCCATGCTGTATCTTTCAATCAATTAATCTTAAAATCAATTTCAATTAACTCAAAGTGAAGCAATAGGCAAATTAATTTATTTGGACTTGCTTGTCTTTCTGTTCCTGAAAAAATGTGTCCTATTATTCCAATTGCATTGACTGTTGATGAAGTCATGGTCATGGAGTCACGCAGCATGGAAACAGACCCTTTGGCCCAACTTGCCCTCATCGACCAACATGTCCCATCTACACTAGTCCCACCTGCCTGCGTTTGCCCCATATCCCTCTGGTTCTCGACTCCGTTACTCTGAGCATGGGATTCTGTGCTTCTACCCGATCTATTCTTCCCATGATTTTGTACTCCTCTAAAGAATCACCCCTCATTCTCCTGGACTCCAAGGAATAGAGTCCCAGCCTGCTCAACCCCTCCCAGGAGCTTAGGCCCTTGAGTCCTGACAACATCCTCGTAAATCTTCTCTGTCCCCTTTCCAGCTTGAAAGGATACATTTAAAATGGTTGCATATTTGTGTACCAAGCCAAATGACACAGGTCTTGACACTTATTCCTCCTGAATGAATAACAGCCAGAGGAAGGTATCAATGATTATGCATTATATTCTTGGAATGAATCATAAGAGTTGTATTGAAGGACTGGAGGTGCCAAAGTGGGATGAGAGTAGAAACAGACAATAGACAATAGACAATAGGTGCAGGAGTAGGCCATTCGGCCCTTCGAGCCAGCACCACCATTCACTGTGATCATGGCTGATCATCCACAATCAGTACCCCATTCCTGCCTTCTCCCCATATCCCCTGACTCCTCTATCTTTAAATATGAAATAGAACATTCTTTAATTGTACAATATAGAGAAAATCTGTCAAGTATAATATTATCTACAGCATGTATTATTGTGAAATAAATGCCTTGATTATAACAATAAATAGCCATATAATAATAATCCTCAGTGCAGGTCTGATAGTCAATTGAAAAGAGCTAATTTTTGATGCACTAATTTGGATTTGCCATTTCCCTTACCATTACTTGATTATCACAGAAAGCTGAATATGTTCTCCTGAGACGTGCACACTGGAAGACCACATCTTTTGCTTTTCATCACTGAGCTAATTTGAGAGCAAAGAATGGTAGGAAAAAAAAATCAATTGCTTCTATGTTTGGATCTCAAATTAGGGCAAAGATGTCTGAAGCAGGCACGTGTCGTCAGGGTAGGCAGGTAGGCAGTGTATTGAAGTGTATTGAAGTGTATTGCCTACCCTGACTAAAATGATAAAATGGTAATTATTAAATATAAATAGTAAAGGCATAGGTGAATTATGCCTCCATAAGAGATCGATCTCTTAGGTAGGCATAATTCTCCCGTGCCTTTCATCCGCAGTACATGTAACACGCGAAAGTATGTGCAACTCACGTGCCGTCGACGCTGGTTCAAGCCTTCAATGACAACGGTCTATAAAGGCAGCTGAAAGTCTGCCTTTGTACCGTGGACTGCGTGCATGTGCTGCGCAGCGTACTGCGCATACGCAGCCCACGTTTCTTACCGGGTTTTTCAAACATGGATTGTCATTATCTTAAGAGTATCTTAAGAAACAAAGCGAGAAGAATGGAGTTTGTGTACAAATAATGAGGTAAGTAAATTTCTTTGAGCCATATGTTTTTAAATACTTTATTAAGAGATAAGGCTTTTGAAGACAAATTACTTTATCAAAGTCGACTGTCAGCCTACCGGAGCGGAGAACAAGCTGCGCATGCGCGGTTTTCAAGATTTTTTAAAAGCCGTCTGACTGCGTACCCTGAGTAATTACGCATGGCACGTGCCTGGTCTGAAGATATGATTCCTAATGGGATGAACACTTGATGGCTTCTCCAGACTTTGTGCAGCACTTATATAGAACATGGAACAACACAGGAGCAGGCCCTGAAAGCCCACAATACCCGAGCAGAACATGATGCCAAGGTAAACTAACCTCCTCTGCCTGCACTTGATCCACATCCCTGTATTCCCTGCAAATCCATGTGCCTGTCGAAAAGCCTCTTAAATGACTCTGTTGTATCAGCCTTCACCACCACTCCTGGCAGCACATTCCAAGCACCCACCACCTTCTGTGTAAAAACAACTGGCCCCGCACATCTCCTTTAAACTTTCCCTCTCTCATGTTAAATCTAAGTGCTCTCATCCTTGGCATTTCCAACCTGGGAAAATTGTTCTGACTGTCTACCCTGTCTATGCCTCTCATAAATTTATATACCTCTATTGGGGTACTGATTTTGGATGATCAGCCATGATCATTTGAATGGCGGTGCTTGCTCGAAGGGCCGAATGGCCTACCCTCGCACCTATTTTCTATGTTTCTATGAGGTCCTCCCTCAGCCTTCGACACTTCACAGAAAACAATCCAAGTTTATCTAAAAGGACACAAAGTGCATGATTAACTGGCAGTATCTCGGTCTAACCTGCTGAGTTTTACCAGCACTTTGTGTCCTTTTGTGTATTAACCAACATCTGCAGTTCTTTATTTCTTCTAGGTTTGGTTAACCTCTCTTTATAACTAATGCTCTCTAATCCAAGCAGCATGCTGGTAAACCGATTCTGCACCCTCTCCAAAGCCTCCACATCCTTCCTGTAACGGGGTGACCAGAAATGCACACAATACTTACCTAAACAACTCTGCAGAATATCAGTCAATTGGGATTCATGCAACTGAAATGGGAATTTTCATTCAAAACCCATTAGAATGACAAGGAATTTGTCATTTGTCACTTTAATTTGATCCGCATAGTGGCACAGCGGCAAAGCCCACAGCCCAAGAAACCTGGGTTCGATCCTGATTACGGGTGCTGTCTGCACGGAGTTTGTACGTTCTCCCTGTGACCCTATGGGCTTTCTCTGGGTGCTCAGGTTTTCTCCTATGTTTCAAAGATGTGCAGACCTGCAGGTTAATTGTCTTCTGTAAAATGTCCCTAGTGTGTAGGATGCGAAAAAGGGATAACATTGAATTAGTGTGAACAGGGGACTGAATGTCCTGTTTCCGTGCAGTATCACTAAAAAAAAAAAGAAAAATGAGACAAAGTCCAAGAATCTGAATTACTTTAATCCAATATGTAATAAAAAGGATCCACAGATCCTGGTTTATACCAAAGATAGGCACTTAGTGCTGGAGCACTTCAGCGGGTGAGGCAGCATCTGTGGGGCATAGGGATCTCTCTGTTTCTCCATCTCACCAGTAAATGGTCTGGAGAAGGATCTCAACCTGAACCTTCACCTGTCTATTTTCACCAGAGATGCTGCCTGACCCACTGAGTTACTCTGGCACTCTTATGTCTATCTTTACTTCAATCCAAGATGTCTACACTAAAAAGGATTGGAGAAAAGCAACTGTTGAAACATTTTTTTTTTAAGATAGATAGCAAATCTCACACATAAACCTGCACACTAACACATTTGACAGTCATTGTGGGGAAAGTTAGACAAGATCGTGGAGGAGATGGATAAAAATCAAATAACAAAAGAAACCAATTAAAGTTCATGAAATGGAGATTTTCCAAATGCACCCACTTTCATTTGACGATTTAACAAAGGAATCTGATAAGAGCTAAGGTAGTAGAGGTGTGCAGAGATTTAATATGAAATATAAATGGGATGAAAATAAAAGTTCTGACTGAAAATAAATTGTAGCTATTTCAACAATCTTCTGCGAATAAATCATCTGTAAGGATATATCGAAGGGTACTGTAAGTATTGAATAGGACATGCAACACAGAAAAGTACACTTGTACAGGTACATGGATAGGAAAGGGTTAGAGGGATATGGGCCAAAGGCTGGCAAATGGGACTAGCTTAGATGGGGCAGCTATTTCTCCGAGTCGCGTCCTCGCCCCCCTCCTCGCGGTCTACCGCCTGGATCGGAGCGGCCTTTCCTGCCGGGGACCGGGAACCGGATCAGAGCTACAACAGCGGCGGCGCAGCGCTGAATTCACCGCGGAGCGGGCGAGGCCTACCTGGATCGCCGTTAGGAGCTCCGGAGCGTTGGGCCGCTGCTCCAACATCGTGGAGCTGCGGTTTGGGAGAGCTTCCAACGCGGGCGGCGCTGACCATCATCGCGGAGTCCTGGGGCCCTTTGCCGAGGGCCACCAGTGCTGCATCTCCGCCCAGCGCGGCCAGCGGACATTGGGAGCCGCGGACTCCGGTAGGAGGGGGCCGACTCGGATGTCCAGGCCGCTGAGGAGGCCCCACAGTCCCGACGTCAGACTTACATCACCCCGGCGAGGGGGCCTGAACATCGGGCCGCCCGTAGCGGCGACTGCGGAGGGCTCGGGGAGGCCCCGACCACGGGTGAACAGTGGGGAACATTAGAGGACGAGGACTGACTTTGGTGCCTTCCCTCACAGTGGGAGACTTTCATTCTGCTGTGTGGGGATGTTTTATGTTGGATTCTATCAATTCTATGTTGTGTTCTTTATTTTTACTGTATGGCTGCATGGTGATTGCAAATAAATGTATCTTGTATCTTGTACAACGTACAAACTCCATGCAGACAGCACCCGTAGTCAGAATCAAACACGGATCTCAGGCGTGCAAGGCGGCAACTCTGCCACAACCCCATATTAGAAATGGTGAATTGGAGGTGTTTCATTCCATGTTTCAATGGGAAAAATCTTTTTTTGTGTCGGCTCTTTTTAATTGCTCTTCCCCCACTGTTACAATTAGTTCACTTAGAACATTCACCCTTTTGTCAATCTGGCTACTCATTAATAAATCAATTGAACTTACAAGGTCTTTCCCTTTCCAATCAATCTAAATTCTAACCAAATAACCAATATACAACTTTGAATACTCTGTACAATTGTGGATGCCACTTTATAAAAAGGATGCTGAAATCATACAGATGGGGGCAACTCGAATGAAAGTTCATAAGTTTATGTCACAGGAGCGGAATTAGGCCATTCGGCCCATCGAGGCTCCTCTGGCATTCAATCATGACGGATCCATCTTTCCCTCTTAACCCCATCTCTTGCCTTCTCCCCATAAACCCTGATACCCGTACTAATGAAGTATCTGTTAATCTCCGCCTTAAAAGTACCAACTGACTTGACCTCCACAACCGCCTGTGGCAATTAATTCCACAGATTCCACACCCTCTGGCTAAAGAAATTCCTCCTCATCTCCTTTCTAAATGTGCGTCCCTTACTTCTGAGGCTGTGCCCTCTGCTCCTTGACTCTCCCATGAGTGGAACCCTCCCTGTTCATCCACGTGACGTGCTCACACCAGGAGCTGTATGCGAAGGGACCCAGTGCCATCATGCACTACCAGCAACCGCCGAGAGCAAGGACAGACCACTGAGAATGAAGACCCCTCCTAGGCCCGGCCATCCATGAGTCACGGCAACAGGCGGAAGAGGGCTTCACCCGAGCCAGCTGCCTGCTCCTTTACCAGGGTTACGTCCACGCCCGGTGGTGTTGGAGAGGGACTATGCGCTGTCCACGGGCACCCTCGGGGATTTCCGGGACCACTGGCATCCCGTGGGGGTGGAATGCGTCCTTCACAAGGATGGCGAAATAGTTATTTAAGAATATTTATTTCACTTGTATTATGGTGGTGGGTTTGTTTGTACTGTTTAGTATGTACATATTCATAGAATCATAGAATCATAGAAAATAGGGGCAGGAGTAGGCCATTCGGCCCTTCGAGCCTGCACCGCCATTCAATATGATCATGGCTGATCATTCAACTCAGTATCCTGTACCTGCCTTTTCTCCATACCCCCTGATCCCTTTAACCACAAGGGCCACATCTAACTCCCTCTTAAATATAGCCAATGAACTGGCCTCAACTACCTTCTGTGGCAGAGAATTCCACAGACTCACCACTCTCTGTGTGAAAAATGATCTTCCCATCTCTGCCCTAAATATTATTGTAATACTTGAATATTTTTGATTTTTTAAAAAAGAAAATGAAGACCCAGCCGGCCGCCCGCAACCACGTGGCCTGGTCACAGGCCTGGATCGCCGCTGCAAAGAAGATGCCTTGGTGGGCTGCTGCCTGCAGGGGGAGGCTCAAATGCCCAAAAGACCAGATAGTCAAGGAGGAGGGAGCCGCTTGTGATGATGGATGCAAGGAGTGGGCTGGTGGGAGAGGGGCCGGGCTATTGCCTCCAGTGCCTTCAAGGTCGGATGCAGGAGGCGTTCCCGAGACACAGAGGCGGTCGGGCAAGGATGTCAGGACACGGGCCTGCAGCAGCCTGGGGCTTACCTAGATCGGGGGAGCTCCAATACTTCTGGCAAAGGGGGTGGCACAGTGGCACAGCGGTAGAGTTGCTGCCTCACAGCGGCAGAGAACCGGATTCAATCCTGACCACCGGTACTGTCTGTATGGAGTTTCTATGTTCTCCCTGAGAGCGCGTGGGTTTTCCCCGGGTGTTCCGATTTCCTCCCTCACTCCAAAGACATACAGGTTTGCAGGCTAATTGGATTCGTTGTAATTTTTCCTTAGTGTGTAAGATAGTGCTAGTGTATGGGGATTGCTGGTTAGCGGGAATTTGGTGGGCTGAAGGGCCTGTTTCGCACTGCATCTCTAAAATAAACTAAACTAAACTAAAGCCAGTCAGAGTTGAAGATGCGGGCTGCTCTTGGAGAGATAAATTCAAAACCAATCCTGGCAGCATTTTTAACTGATCTAATTGATAATCTTTGGAACAAGATCCCAGGGGGAGATAGTGAAGGGAAATGGTATTGGTTTACTCAAATACAAATGATATAAATAAGAAGCAGAGATAGGATGGACTGTCAATACTTATTTCCCAGGGTGACAATGTCTAAAATATAGAGGGCAAAGGTTTAAGGAGAGAAGGGCAAAGTTTAAAGGAAACGTGTGGATCAAGATTAAAAGCAATAAAAAAGACATAGTTAAGGGTAGACATAAATCCTTAGGTGCAAATGTCAAGGACTAGAGGGCACAGCTTTAAGGTGAGAGTGGCAAAATTTAAAGAGGATATGCAGTTTTAAAAGTTTTTTTTTACACAGCGTGGTGTGCCTGGAATGTGCTGCCAGGGGCGATGGTGGAGGTAGATACTGTAGTGGCATTTAAGAGGCTTTTAGATAGTTTGGTTTATTGTCAGGCGTAACGAGGTACAGTGAAAAACTTTTTATTGCGTGCTATCCAGTCAGCGGGAAGACTATACACAATTACAATTGAGCCGTCCGCCGTGTAGGATAAAGGGAATAATGTACAGTGCAAGATAAAGTCCAGTAGAGTCCAATCAAAGATAGTCCAAGGGTCTCTGAAATAGAGGGATAGGGATCATGTGCAGGCAGGTGTAATTCGTTTAACTTGGCATCATGTTCAGCACAGATATTGTGGGCCGAAAGGCCTGTTCCTGTTCTGTACTGTTGATATGTTTTGATCCTTAAATCTCTTTCATAGATAGTTTGGGACACCATGTAGGAGATATTTGAAGCTGGATGCTTGAGAGGAAAGGATGCTTTTGAACCAATGATTTCCATTGCTTTCTGCCACTTGGGCTTTCCTGATCTAATTTCTGGGTTGTAAGACTTTAATAACAGCAATTTATTTCTAAAAAGTCTGTTAACTTTGAAGGGCTGGCTGTAGAAATGTTGATGCAGTGATTCAGAATGGAACAAAACCATTCACCACTTCTACCTCTCTTTGGATTCCCCAATGCTAGTCAGTGTGGACTCGGTGGGCCGAAGGGCCTGTTTCCACGCTTATCTCTAAACCAAACTAAACTCAACAAAACTAAATGAAACTAAACTAAACTAAACTCAGTCTGAAGAAGGGTCTCGACCCGAAACATCACCCATTCGTTCTCTCTAGAGATGCTGCGTGTCCCGCTGAGTTACTCCAGGTTTTTGTGTCTATCTTCGATCTAAACTAACCTAAAGTGATTATTTGGGAGACACAATGAGCTGCAGATGCTGGTTTACAAAAAAAGACACAGTGCTGGAGTAACTCAGTGGGTCAGACAGCATGTCTGGAGAACATGGATAGGTAATGTTTCTGATTAGGACACTTCGGTGCTGGCTCGAAGGGCCGAATGGCCTCCTCCTGTACCTATTTTCTATGTTTCTATTTTCTATGTTTCATTGGACTGCTTTTTTAAAGGTTCAGAGAGGATACAAGGCCGGCAGGTGGATTCCATGAGGAGGGAGAATGTTGGATATGGGAGAAGTGGCAGATACATGATACTGAGTTGGATGATCAGCCATGATCGTATTGAATGGCGGTGCTGGCTCCAAGGGCCGAATGGCCTACTCCTGCACCTATTTTCTATGTTTCTATGTTTCTAAGTGGTCGACATTGAGAGACAAGGACTCGTTGCCAGAGGAAAAAGCCCGGAGGTGGAGGCGACCTATGTTGTTGCAGACCCAGGAACTCGTTGAGGTAGGGATGGAGGGGTACTAAGGCAAGGCCTCTGTTGAGGACTGACCGTTTTGTATTAGAAAGGGTGGAGTGGTCGCGGAGGGTGTGTGGGGTGAAACGCTGACAGGGGTAATAGGCCCGGGGGTCAAACCCGTGCTCTGATTGGGACAGGTGAAGGGATGCTCAGGGGCCTAATTTGTTTCCCATTTCAGAGTCACATATTCTGTATCAATCGTTACGATATATTATAAAGTTCCCTGTTGATGTAAAATGATGATACTGTGGCTTCATCCGCCCAGTAAGGGTGTGCTGCCATCTCTCCACTGAGGATATAATTGCAGTCTGGCAGTTTCAATGGTACAATGGTGTTTTATTGTCACGTGTTCACTGCACAGTGAAACTATTTTTTTTGCATCGATCACACATGCACAAGTCGCCATATTTTGGCACCATTCACATAAAGTCCAAAGTCCGGTCCAGGCGCTCGATGTGCTGGAGTTCCTCCCGATCCAGGTAAGCTCCAGGCTGCTGCAGGGCCTCCTCCGTAGCCCACGACCGACTCGGCCCACAAACCTGTGAAGCCTAGAGCGGCCTGTTAGGAATGACAGGAGCAGTAATCAGCTTCAGTGAGCCCAGCAGAGTGATCAATAGTTGCAATGATCCCTGACTGTAAACCTTTGAAGACCAGTCCGCTGAGCTAGTTCACTGTGTGTAAATGTTGAGGGGACTACCTCACTGATGAGAGAGCACCAGCTGTCAGCATGTTAGAACAGCTTGTATCCCTGCTGCCTCACAGACTGTCATATCAAGTGCTCTTCTTTATATTATTTCCTTGTGCCTTAAATAGTACATAAATTAAATAGATGATTGATTGATTGATTGATTGAAAGAAACAGCAAAGAAATGAGTCCACACTAACCATCGATCACCTGTTCACACTGGTTCTATGTTATCCCACTTTCACATCCACTCCCCACAGGCTAAGGGCGATTTACAGAGGCCAATTAACCTACAAACACGCATGTCTTTGGGATGTAGGAGGAAAAGGGAGCACCCGGAGGAAATCCATGCGGTCACAGGGAGAACATGAAAACTCCACACAGACAGGAGCCGAGGTTAGGATCGAGCATGGGACTCTGGCGCTGTGAGGCAGCAGCTCTACCAGCTGCGCCACTGTGCCTATGAACTAGTTAATAGAATCAAAACATTGGCCTGGGATGATTGGCTTTTGATGCTTCTAATAATTATTTTAAATGCTTTCTTAAATCTGTAGAACTCTGCAGAAGAATTTGGACAGGTTAGGAGAGTGGGCAGAGAAGTGGCAGATTAAATTCAGTATAGCAAAATGCAGAGTTGTGCATTTTGGTAATAAGAATAAAGTCGTAGATTATTTCCTAAATGGAGAAAGAATCCATAAATCAGAGGTGCAAAGGGACTTTGGAGTGCTGGTGCAGAACTCCCAAAAAGTTAATTTGTAAGTTGAATCAGCAGTAAGGAAGATAAATTCAATGCTACCATTTATATCGAGGGGACTGGAATACAAAAACAGAGATCTATAAAGCGCTGGTAAGGCCGCGTTTGGAGTATTGTGATCAAATTGAGGCCCCTATTTTTGAGGTAGGATGTGCTGGCTCTGGAGACGGTCCAGAGGAGGTTTACTAGAATGATTCCAGGAACAAGTAAGTTAGCGTGTGATGAGCATTTGACAGCACTGGGCCTCAATTCGCTGGAATTTGGAAGGTTGAAGGGGACTGCAATGAAACTTACAGACTAACGAAAGGCATAGATAGAGTGGATGTGGAAAGGATGTTTCCACTGGTGGGAGAGTCTAGGACCAGAGGTTATAGCCTCGAAGTTAAAGGGCACTCTTTTAAAAAGGAGGTAGGGAGGAACTTCTTTAGTCAGAGGGTAGTTAATCTGTGGTACTCATTCAGGCCTAGTCAGTGGGGGGTTTTAAGGCAGATATAGACAAGTTCTTGATTAGATCCCTTTGCACCTCTGATTTATGGATTCTTTCTCCATTTAGGAAATAATCTACGCCTTCATTCTTATTACCAAAATGCACAACTCTGCATTTTGCTATACTGAATTTAATCTGCCACTCAAGGGTTATGGGGAGAAGACAGGAAAATGGGATTAGGAGTCAGAGATCAGCCATGATTGAATGGTGGAGTAGATTCGATGGGTTGAATGGCCTAATTCTACTCCTATAACTTGTAAACTTGTGAACTTGTAAAGTGGTGCTCTTCTAAAAATGGTGTTTAAGAAAGAACTGCAGATGCTGAAAAAAATCGAAGGTAGACAAAAAATGCTGGAGAAACTCAACGGGTCAGGCAACATCTATGGAGAGAAGGAATAGGCGACATTTCTTGACCCGAGTTTCTCCAGCATCTTTTGTCTACCTTCTAAAAATATGTTTGTAGCTAATTCATTGCACACACTTTGTGTGAGTGTACAAATAGTCCCACCATAATATAGAAACATAGAAACATAGAAACTAGGTGCAGGAGTAGGCCATTCGGCCCTTCAAGCCTGCACCGCCATTCAATATGATCATGGCTGATCATCCAACTCAGTATCCTGTACCTGCCTTCTCTCCATACCCCCTGATCCCTTTAGCCACAAGGACCACACCTAACACCCTCTTAAATATGGCCAACAAACTGGCCTCAACTACCTTCTGTGGCAGAGAATTCCAGAGATTCACCACTCTCTGTGTGAAAAATGTTTTTCTCATCTCGGCCCTAAAAGATTTCCCCCTTATCCTTAAACTGTGACCCCTTGTCCTGGACTTCCCCAACATCGGGAACAATCTTCCTGCATCTAGCCTGTCCAACCCCTTAAGGATTTTGTAAGTTTGTGTAAGATCCCCCTCAATCTTCTAAATTCTAGCGAGTACAAGCCGAGTCTATCCAGTCTTTCTTCATATGAAAGTCCTAACATCCCAGGAATCAGTATGATGAACCTTCTCTGTACTCCCTCTATCGCAAGAATGTCTTTCCTCAGATTAGGAGACCCAAACTGTACGCAATACTCCAGGCGTTGTCTCACCAAGACCCTGTACAACTGCAGTAGAAACTCCCTACTCCTCTACTCAAATCCTTTTGCTATGAATGCTAACATACTATTCGCTTTCTTCACTGCTTGCTGAACCTGCATGCCTATTTTCAATGACTGTGTACCATGACACCCAGGTCTCGTTGCATCTCTCCTTTTCGTAATCGTCCACCATTCAAATATTAGTCTACTTTCCTGTTTTTGCCACCAAAGTGGATAACCTCATTTATCTACACTTTATACTGCATCTGCCATGCATTTTCCCACTCACCCAGCATATCCAAGTCACCTTGCAGCCTCCTAGCATCCTCCTCGCAGCTAACACTGCCCCCCAGCTTCGTGTCATCCGCAAACTTCGAGATGTTGCATTCAATTCCCTCGTCCAAATCATTAATATATATTGTAAATAGCTGGGGACCCAGCACTGAGCCTTGCGGTACCCCACTAGTCACTGCCTGTTCACTCCTACTCTTTGCTTCCTGTCTGCCAGCCAGTTCTCTATCCACATCAATACTGAACCGCCAATACCGTGTGCTTTAAGTTTGTATACTAATCTCTTGTGTGGGACCTTGTCGAAAGCCTTCTGAAAGTCCAGATATAACACATCCACTGCTTCTCCCTATGACATTCAAACAATGCTGAAAGCTTTTCCGTTGCATCAAATGATGCGCCTCTGTGGGGCGGCACAGTGACGCAGTGGTTGAGTTGCTGCCTTACAGCGCCAGAGACCCAGGTTCGATCCTGACTACGAGTGCTGTCTGTACAGAGTTTGTACTTTCTCCCTGTGACCGTGTGGGTTTCTTCCGGGAGCTCCGGTTTCCTCCCACATTCCAAACACGTACAGGTTTGTAGGTTAATTTGGCTTTGGTGAAAATTGTAAAATGCCCCTACTGTGTAGGATAGTGCTGGTGTAAATGGTGATCACTAGTTGGCGCTGACTTGGTGGGCCAAAGGGCCTGTTTCCGTGCTGTATCTCTAAAGTCTAAAGTCTAAATCGGTGAGCCCTAAAATGTACCCTATAAGGTATAAATTCGAAACTCTGCCAACAACATGCTGCTAAAAATAAAGGCAGCTTCCAATGAATGTACATTGTTGCTTCAATCTTCTTTGTACTGCTAGCTGGCAACGATCAAGCTATTCTCGTCCACAAAAGACTCTGCAAGCTGTTCAGGAAGAATGCAAGACTTTTGACAGCGTTCAGAAGTGGAGCGCAGTCCCTCTGTCAGATCGACGGTTCACGAGATCTTTGATTAGCAACTTCCTCAGCAGCCAGCGTCACCTGCCAGAGTTAAAAAGGATCTGTTGCACCTCCAGTGCTGTTTACACTGTCCTTAATGATTAGAGAGCAGCATATGCTGATTATTACACGTTTTGTAGATGAGATGCGAAAAGCAGAAAGAGCTTTGAAGCAATTAAACAGGTTGGATTAATTAGGACCAAGATGGGCGTCAGGTGAAATATTCCATAAAATACTGCCCACAGTGATGCAGCGGGTAAAGGACAAAGGACATTTAGTGTCACGTACACCAATTGGTGTAGTGAAATTTGAGTTGCCATTTGCAGCACACCAATAAAAATATAACACAACATTAAAGAAGTTAACATTGAACATAAAAACATCCCCTCACAATGGTTCCCACTGTGAGGGAAGGCAACAAAGTCCAGTCCTCTCCTCTTGTTCACCCATGGTTGGGCCTATTGAGACCTCCGCACTCGCCACAACGGCGGCCCGATGTTCCAGGCCCTCTCGCCGGATTATGGAGCTCCGGCGTCAGTAGATCACACTCTCAGCGGCTTGGAGTGTCTGGAATGGCTGCTTCCTACCTGAGGCCGTGGCTCCCGAAGTCCACAGGCCGCGCTGGACGGAGCTCCACTACTGGCGATCTCGGCGAGAGATCCCAGGCTCCTCGGTGTTCAGAGTCAGCGCTGCCCGCAGCTGGACGCTCTGCGACCACAGCTCCGCGATGTTAGAGTCGGCGGTCGCAGCACTCGGGAGCTCACCACACGGCGACCGTCGGTAACGCATCGCCCGCTCCGTGCTGGTACTTCAGCGCTGCACCGCCGTCGAAGCTGTAGTTCTGGCCGGTCCCGGCAGGAAACGCTGCTCCAGTCCCGATGGTAGGCTACGAGGAAGGGGCGAAGATGCAGCTCGGAGTAAAGCTGCCTCTCCGACCAGGTAGGGACTGAGAAATACAGTTGCCCCCTTCCCCCCACCCCCCACATAAAAAGACTAGACCTCCAAAACAACACATTTTAACATACTAAAAAAAATTTTAAAGGGTGAAAGGACGGACAGCTGCAAGCTGGGCAGCCATACTCAACGGCACCCTCACTCAAGGGCAGAGCCGCTGCCTCATAGCTCCAGACACCCGGGTTTGATCCTGACCTCGGACTCCTGTCTGTGTGAAGTCTGCACATTCTTCCTGTGGCTGTGTGGGTTTCCTCCGGTGCTCCAGTTTCCTCTCACATCACGGAGAAGTGCAAGTTTGCAGGTTAATTGGCCTCTGTTAAAATTGCTGCTAGCGTGTAGGATGTGAAAATGAGATAACATAGAACTAAGGTCAACAGGGTGCTCCAGGTGACCCACAGTCCTCCCACGATCCAAAGACGTTCAGGTTTGTAGATTAATTA
Organism: Okamejei kenojei; assembly: GCA_035221665.1. Taxonomy (NCBI): domain Eukaryota; kingdom Metazoa; phylum Chordata; class Chondrichthyes; order Rajiformes; family Rajidae; genus Okamejei; species Okamejei kenojei. The sequence goes on along the minus strand of CM069136.1, from coordinate 70,747,984 downwards.
GCTTCTGTAAATTGGTCCTCATGTGTAGGATGCGAAAGTGGGATAACATGGAGCTAGTGTAAAAGATGATCGATGGTCGGCATGGACTCGGTGGGCTGAAGGGCCTGTTTCCACATTGTATCTCTATCTCAGACATATTTTTTCACTCCTAATCTGGTGAACAGAACTAGGGTTGTATGCTAAGGCATAGGAAGGAACTGCAGATGCTGGTTTAAACCAAAGATTTACACAAAAAACTGGAGTATGTTTTTTGTGTAGCTTTTTGTGACCGATTTGGCTGTATATTGAAAAGCACCAATTAACCATTCAATCCAATGTTTAGCTGCTGACACTTTTAAAGAAAGATAACTCAATATTGATTTCATCAGTTGGAAATGAGAATATACATTATAAAGCAAGAGAGAAAAATGAGGATGGGCATTATTGAGTGCCATTTATGTCCCACTATAAAAACACCATCTGGTTCACTAACATCATTCGTGGAAGCAAATCTCACGTCCCTGCCTGTTTTGTATGTGACTCTGTGCCCATCTTAACGGCCCTCTGAAGTGATCATCTGCCCTGGGTTTTAATTACTAGTGAGCACTGCCCACACACTGTGAACTAATAATAATAGATTTTGTGTACAAAATCTTGAGAGGAACAGATCGGGTAAATGCACAGAGTCCTTTGCCCAGAGTAGGGGAATCGAGAACCAGAGGACATAGGTCTAAGGTGAGAGGAGAGAGAATTAATAGGAACCTAGGGAGAACGTTTTCACACAGAGGGTGGTGGGTGTATGGAATGAACTGCCAGATTTGGTAGTTGAAACAGGCACTATTGCAACATTTAAGAAACATTTAGACAGATACATGGATAGGGTAGGTTTAGAGGGATATGGGCCAAAAGCAGGCAGGTGGAACTACTTTAGGATAGGGCTGGTTGGTAAGTTAGGCCGAAGGGCCTGTTTCCATGCTGGATGATTCTATGCCTGCATGACCTAAGTGTAGGAAGGAACTGCAGATACTGGTTTAAACCAAAGATAGACACAAAATGCTGGAGTAATTCAGGGGAACAGCAGCATCTCTGGAGAGAAGGAATGGGTGACGTTACAGGTCAAGTCTGAAGAAAGGTCTCGACCCGAAATGTCACCCATTCTTTTTCTCCATAGATGCTGCCCGTCCCGCTGTTACTCCAGCATGTGGTGTCTATCTTTGACTCCAGCCATTTGCAGGTTTAATCCTGTAATTATGCAAGTCTGATGAAGACAACTAGGGTCTATGCCATGTTGTGCAGCTTTCTCAGCAGGTGAATATAGATGGGTATTCCACTTCCCTTAGGCAGAGGAAGAACATCTCACACACCACAGCCGCTGACCCCCCCCCCCCCCCCCCCCCCCCCCCCCTCCATCCCAACACAATAAATAAATTGACCGGAATCTGGGCAGCGGTAGAGTTGCTGCCTTACAGCATTTGCAGCCCCGGAGACCCGGGTTCGATCCCGATTACGGGTGCTACCTGTACGGAGTTTGTACGTTCTCCCCGTGTTCGCGCAGGTTTCTCTCGTGATCTTTGGTTTCCTCCCACACTCCAAAGAGGTTTGTAGGTAAATCAGCTTGGTATAAGTGAAATTATCCCTAGTGTGTAGGCTAGTGTTAACATGCAGGCATTGCTTGACGGTGCGGACTAGTTGGGATGAAGGGCCTGTTTCCGCGCTGTATCTCTAAACTAAACTAAAGAGTACGGCAGCACAGTGGAGCAGCGGTAGATTGCTGCCTTACAGCGCCGGAGATCCAGGTTCGATGCTGACCATGGGTGCTGTCTGTATGGAGTTTGTGCATTCTCCCAGTGATCGCGTGGGTTTTCTTCGGGTGCTCCAATTTCCTCCCACACTCCAAAGATGTGCAGGGTTGTAGGTTAATTAGTTTCTGTAAATTGTTTATAGTGTTTAGGATAGAACTAGTGTACAGGTTATCCCTTATCAGCATGGTCTCAGTGAGCCGAAGGGCCTGTTTCCATACTGTATCTCTAAAAAAAGTAATTAACACCCAAATCTTATCACAGGTGAATAAGAAACATATTACTCTGGTCACATATCTAAATGACATCTAAGATACTTCAGTTTTTCGGTTGGTCTTTAACCCACAATAGGTATACAAATACAAATAGTCACTTAGCACACGTGCAAGAATCATAAATCTCTCCAATAACAATTCTGTTTCATCTTTATACAAAGCAATTCCTCCATTGCGATGCCACTGGCTTACTACCCAGAAATATCTATCAATTAGCTAATTACAAAAGATCAGTATGCGATACAGCACCAACAGTTTCTGTAAATCCCATCCCTTCACTTGAACTGCTGCCAACTTTCACATCTGCCATTTTATTGTTTTGTGTTCCAAGTTATTTTTGGTTGCTGTATTTCAAATTTCAGCAAAGTTTAGAAATGTGCTGGCATGTGATTTAATTTTTTTCTTTGATCACTTATCTACTCTCACAAATAAGCAGTCCAAATGGAGGTAAACAGTCCCAAATTACCAGTGGAGGTCTTTTAAAGTAAATCATGTTAGAGTTTGTATTCATTGGGGTGGGTGTTGGTACATGAGTGAGGTTTTAGGGTGAAAGAGGTCTGTAAGGTCTTCTCCCCTATTGAGGTTACTCAATGTTTCAATGGTACAATGATATTTTATTGTTATGTGTTCCCAAGTACAGTAAAAAAAAAAAATTTGCATGCAGTTCAGTGACAATCCAACTATACATTAGACAAAATTATACTAAGTACAAGAGTTATCGTCATACAGCGTAGAAACAGACCCTTCAGCCCAACTTGCCTACGTCAACCTACATGCCCACCTACACTAGTCCCACCTGCGTGTCTGAAGAAGGATTCCGACTCAAAACATCACTCATCCTTTTTCTCAAGAGATGCTGCCTGACCCGCTGAGTTACTCCAGCACTTTATGCGTCTTAGGTATAAACCAGCATCTGCAGTTCCTTCCTACCCTTCTGCATTTCTTGTAAGATTTTTCAGATTCTTATGAATCCAACAATTTATAGGACTGGATTTCCATTTGCATCCAATACTCATGCTCCCTGCAGGGATACAAAAGGCATAATTGTTGGATTATACATATCTATACATAGATAGGAAAGGTTTAGAGTGTGATGGACCAGACACAGGCAAATGGTTTGATGGGGCTTTTCATTGGCATTGATGAGATGGCCTGAAGGCCCTGTTTCCATGCTGTATGATTTAATGACTCCACAACTCTATGGTTGTATTTTGACAATGCTGAAGAGATTGTGCCTCAGTACAGCATGGACATCAGTGGGCCTGAGATGTACGTAGAATTGGAATTGTCAAGAGAATTTAAAAATAAAAAAAATGTTATTAAACATAGTACCTCACAGGAACAGGCCCTACAGGCCACAATGTCCATATCAAGCTTGATGCCAAGATAACCAGAGAATGGTCCTGACTACCAACTACCTCATTAAAGACCCTCGGACTATCTTTAATTGGACTTTACTGGACTTTATCTTGCACTAAACATTATTGCCTTTATCTTGTATCTGTACACTGTGGGTGGCTAAATTGTAATCATTTATGGACAAAATGCTGGAGTAACTCAGTGGGACAGGCAGCATCTCTTGAGAGAAGGAATGGGTGACGTTTCGGGTCGCGACCCTTCCTCAGACGGATCATGTATAGTCTTTTCTCTGACTGGGTAGCACGCAACAAAGCTTTTCGGCCTTGGCACACGCAACAATAAGCGAAACTAAACTAAGCCAAACCTCCACTGTGTGCACATGATCCATATCTCTCCAATCCCTGCACATATATCCATGTGCCCATGTTCTGTGTTTATTTTACATTTCATGCTTTTATATTTTGTCCATTCCTGTTGTTGTTCTGCTCACGATTTAGGTTTACAAAGTAAAGCTACCCTTTGGTAACTGAATACATGGGCCTAAAACAGATGCTTTTGTAGCATTCAGGAATGTTTTTTCACGCAGAAACTGGTGGGTGTCTGGAATATGCTGCCTGGTGGTGGTGGAGGAAGATATGATAGTGGCATTTAAGAGACTTTTGGATAGGTACATGGGGAATGGAGGTAGATGGCTTATGTGCAGATCAATGTTGGTCTTGGCATCATGTTGGCATGGAAATTGTGGGCCGAAGGGCCTGTTCCTCTGCTGTACTGTTTTATGTTCTACTAGACTAAGTGGGGCCCATTGGTGGGACACATGCACTCACACACTCTCACACACATTCTCACACACACTCTCTCACACACACACTCTCACACACACACACACTCACACTCACACAGACTCGCACACACGTACACACACACACATACACTCATACATACACTCATGCACACATACACTCACACACACAGACACACACACAGACACACACACAGACACACACACATGCACTCACACACACACACAGACTCACACACACACAGACTCACACTCACACATACACACAACACACACACACACACACTCTCACACATACACTCTCACACATACACTCTCACACACACACATACAAACACATACACTTACACACATACACTCACACACATGCACTCACTCATATACACTCACACATACACTCACACACATACACTCACACACACTCACACACACACACACACACACACACACACACACACACACACACACACTCACACATACACTCACACACACTCACACATACACACACACTCACACACACACACACACAGGTAAGACCTCCCTGGTGGAATAACACTGGGTGAAAAAAAGGTCTTACCTTCCACTACCTGCAACATCCGGCAACCACCTTCAACTAGCATCGCAACCAGCTTCAACTAAAAAATTACCGATTTTTAAAACGGCAACCTATTTTTAGTCGCAGCGGTTTTGAATTTTTTGAAATATTCGCCGGAACACAGAAGAACCGGAAACTACTTTCGACCATTAGGGAGACTGACAAAAACCTCAGGGAACCGCACGGAAACCTTGGGTGGGGCGCAAAGTCTCCAGAGGCTTCCGTTCAGGTTTCCTAAGTGGGACAGGGGAATTACAGTGCCAGGTTCAATTCTGACTAGGAGTGCTGTCTGTACAGAGTTTGTACATTTTCCTTATGACTGCGTGGGTTTCCTCCGGGAACTCTGGTTTCCTACCTTGCTCCAAAGACATACAGGTTTGTAGGTTAATTGGCTTCTGTGAATTGTAAATTGTTCGTAGTATGTAGGATACTTTTAGCGTATGGGGTGATCGCTGGTCGGTGCGGACTCCGTGGGCTGAAGGACCTGTTTACACGCTGTATCTCTAAAGTCTAGTCACAGGGCTTTGGATTTAAATGAAGGTTGTAAAGTAGGGGACACGTGATGGGGAAGCATTTAAAAAAACAGTTCCAGGGAAAAATAAAGAGCATATTTAACAGTATTATGCTGCTGACAATCAAAATTATTAATTCTAGTTAATGCATTCGGCTTTCAATGATGAATGTCAATTCTTGGTTTAAATGGGTAGCTTACTGTCAGGTTAAGTGGATTCATATTGTTCCATCCTTGACACATTGTCCCACAATGACAACAGAGACACTGATAGCAACTTAAAGCCCTTAGCCTAATAATAGGACTGCTCTTGAGGATTTTTGAGGGTGCGTTATTTTTATAACGGATAATGTTGGTATTAAATATGGAATAAATTATTGCAGAGGAAAATCCAATATCTGAAAAATATCAATCTATGTCTTGTCTTTGCCTTCTGTGCCTCTGCTGTGTATAAATCTGAGCTGAATTCTTGTAGTCCTCATGGGCTCCTGAATAGTGGGTTGCCGCAAGGCTCAGTGCTGGGACTGCAGCTGCGTAAAATATATATTAATGATTTAGATGAAGGAATTAAAAGTAACACTAGCAAATTTGCAGATGACACAAAGCTGGGTGGCAGTGTGAACTGTGAAGAGGATGCTATGAGGATGCAGGGTGATTTGGATAGGTTGGGCGAGTGGGCTGATGCATGGCAGATGAAGTTTAATGCGGATAAATGTGAGGTTATCCACTTTGATGGCAACAACAAGGCAGATTATTATCTCAATGGTGTCAGATTAGGAAAAGGGGAAGTGCAACGAGACCTGTGTGTCCTTGTACATCAATCACTGAAAGGAAGCATGCAGGTACAGCAGGCAGTGAAGAAAGCGAATGGCATTTGGCCATCATAACAAGAGGATTTGAGTATAGGAGCAAAGAGGTCCTTTTGCAGTTGTACAGGGCCCTTGTGAGACCACACCTGGAGTATTGTGTGCAGATTTGGTCTCCAAATTTGAGGAAGGAGATTCTTGCTATTGAGGGAGTGCAGCGTAGGTTCACAAAGTTAATTCCCGGGATGGCAGAACTGTCATATGATGAAAGAATGGAACGACTTGGCTTGTATTCACTGGAATTTAGGATGAGGGGGAATCTTATAGAAACATATAAAATTATTAAGGAATTGGACAAGCTAGATGTTGGGGGAGTCCAGAACCAGGGGCCACAGTTTAAGAATAAGGGGTAAGCCATTTAGAACAGAGATGAGAACCTTTTCACCCAGAGAGTTGTAAATTTGTGGAATTCTCTGCCTCGGAAGGCAGTAGAGGCCGATTCACTCGATGCATTCAAAAGAGTTAGATAGTGCTGTTAAGGCTAGAGGAATCATGGAATGTGGGGAGAAGGCAGGGACGGGGTACAGGGACGATCAGCCATGATCACAGTGAAGGGCTGAATGGCCTCCTCCTGCACATATTGCAGGCACGTGCCGTCAGGGTAGGCAAGGTAGGCACTGCCTACCCTGACCAAAACTATAACATAGTAATTACTAAATATAAATAGTAAAGGCATGGCAGAATTATGCCTATCTAAGAGATCGATCTCTCAGGTAGGCATAGTGCTCCGTGCCTTTCATCCACAGCGCTTGTAACACGGGAAGCTCTGTGCATCCCACATGCCGTCAGCACTGCTGGAAGCCGTCAATTTCAAGCGGGGCTGAAGTTCTGCCTTTGCAGCACTGCGCAGGTGCAGCAGCCGACTGCGCAATTGGATCCTTGGCGGGGTTTTCAAATATGGATTGGCATTATTTTAAGTGTATCAGAGAGAGAAGAATGGAGCTGGTGTACCAATGATGTGGTAAGTACATTTTTTGGTGATGTTTTTAAATACCGTATTTCCCGGGGTGTGGGGGTGGGGGGAGAGCTCCTTTCACAGCCTTTAGGGAGTCTGGCCCGGGGTAAAGTTGCGGGGAGGGCACGAATGTTGTGAAGGAGGGGATCGGGATAATGCCACTTGCAACGCTCCTTGCACGGAGGCATGCAAAACCACTCTCCTGCCGCTCGCTGGCCTCACTCATGTCCTTAAGTTCCAACAGCGCGATTGAGGTTACTCGGCTGTGGGAATTTAAGGATTTGCAGGAAGCGGCTGACATGAGCGAGCGGCAGGTGAGAGGTGTTCAGACGGAGAGCACTGCCAGAAGTGAGCGGGCCGGCAGAAGGCGCTGAAGTGGCGGCCAGTTCTGCTGTCGGGTCCTGGCGGCCGCTCGTAGCTCCCCGAGCAGCTTCTATCCCCGGCTACAGTGCGTGGCTTCGCGCCCGGAGAGCTGCGGCAGTGGTGATTGAGTGAGTTACTGGAATTATCCCCGACCCCTTCCTTCTCAACACTCCTGCTCTCCCCACAACTTTACCCCTGGCACAGACTCTCCACATGCTGTGAAAGGAACTCTCCCCCCAATTGGACCATTGAACAAGTGTTGTCTTTCAATAAGATGACAACTGATTCAACTTTCCCCTCTACTCCCGTTTTTCCCACCATCTCTCCACCTGCCATCAATATGCAACCGCCCCCCCCCCCCCCCCCCCCCCCCCCCCCCCCCCCCCCCCCCCCCACACCCATTCAGTAATTCAAAATAAAGGAGACTAGGAAGCCTTGGGTAAATTGAATTGTTACTGCTTTTATTTTTATTTTTTTATTTTTACGGAGAGAACAATCTGCGCATGCGTGGTTTAATTTATTTTTAAAGGCAGCTGAGTGCCTACCCTGAGTAATTACTCATGGCACGTGCCTGACATATTGTTTATGTTTCTATGTTTCTATGATTGTAAGGCTGGAGGAATGATGTAGGGCTAGAGGTCTATGATGAACAAATATTATTGGACACCCCAACATTCATTTGTGTATTATATTGGGTACATTGGGGGAGGCAGTTTAGGATGGTTCAAAAATAGACTTTGCAGGGAGAAGAGGGCAAGCTGATACCATTGTGGGTGTCACAGAAATCTGGAAGCTTCTGGAACATTATTGAACAATGAGTCATATTGCAGCGGTGGAAATCTGAATGGTATTAGACATCAGAATTACATTTTGTTATCAAGAACATTATATGAGGACATTTAATTATGATCTGTATAACTTGTCGGTATGTCAGAGAGTCGGTATGTCAGAGAGGACGCTGTTGATGTTCTACAGGTGTAGAGCAAAGAGCATATTGACTGGTTGCATCACAGCCTGGTTTAACAACTCGAACGCCCAGGAACGAAGAAGATTGCAAAAAGTAGTGAACACTGCCTAGTCCGTCACGAGTATTGACCTCCCCACCATTGAAGGATCTACAAGCGTTGCTGCCTCAAAATGGCAGCCAGCATCATCAGAGTCCCACAACACCCTGGCCACACATTCATTTCACATTTGCCATCGGGAAGAAGGTATAGGAGCCTGAAAACTGTAACGTCCAGCTTCTCCCCTAAAACCATCAGGCTATTAAACATGGCAACCTCCAAATAACCTCTGAACCACATAGACTTGGGGGCATTGGTTTTGTCTTTTTGCACTATTATTGTTTGTTTGTTTGATGTGTATGTGTGTGTATATGATATTGAACTTTTTTTTCGTTTACTGTATTGTTTGCAGAGTATTATGTTTACATATTCTGTTGTGCTGGCGTAAGAAATAATTTCATGGTTTCATGGTTCTGTATGGGACATCTATGGGGCATTGCCACTTTCATTTCACTGCACATCTTACATGTGTATGTGACGTATAAAATTGACTTGACTTGACTTGACTCTACATAACTAAATGTCTTTGTCTTGTTTGTGCCCACAATGTGCGTCTTTGTGTCAATCTGGTTAATTCCTATCTTCTTCCAAATGCTAAGCCACAGCCTTCCCATCTTCACACATCCTACTCACATTTTCCCGTGGTGGTGATAAACATCTTCCCGTCATAATTCCACCTATATTTCCAAAGTTAATAATCGTTGAAATTTAAAAAACAGCCCGATTTCTTCAAACTCAACCATTTTGGAAAAAAAATCCGAGTGACATCACAATGAACTCGGAAGGCAGGATGGCCCACTCCGGGAGGGAGGGGCACTCCAGCGCTCCAATCCCCTGCCCCCCTCCATCTCCCCCCCTCCCCCTCCAACTCCCCCCAGCCCCCCTCCACCTCCACCCACCACCCCTTCCTTCGATCCTGACTACGGATGCATGGATGGAGTTTCTACGTTCTCCCTGTGACCACGTGGGTTTTCTCCAGGTGCTCCAGTTTCTTCCCAAACAATATTTAGGAAGTATCTACTCAAGCTCATGTAATGCCATGGCTCCAGACCCAGGTGTGGCTGATGGGCTCAGTATAGATGAGCATTGATGGTCCACACTGACAGAGTCGTAAAGCCTTATAGTCATACAGCACAGAAACAGGCCCCTCAGCCCAACTCCTCCATGCCGACCAAGATGCCCCATCTCACCAAATCCCCTTTTCCCCTTCGGAACATATGCTTCTAAACTTTTCCTATCCATGTACTTGTCCAAGTGTCTTTTAAACGCTGTTAATGTACCTGCGTCAACTACCTCCTCTGGCAGCTCATTCCATGTGCCCACCTCTGTGTGATAAAGTTGTATGATAAAACATAGGGTCAGTTTCTGTGCTGGTTTTCTCTGAATCCAAAATAATACCGAGTTTTGACAATCTAGTTCACCTATTGCCTATTAATGAATAAAGTACCTATTTTTACTTAGGGAAGTAGCCATTTGAATTCTTCCTAATTTATCGATACCATTTTGATGGTTCACTAATGATACTCAATAGCTTTTGTAACAAATGGACATCCAATGTATTAGAAGGGTCCTGGCCTGAAATGTCACCTGCCCATTGCCTCCACAGATGCTGCCTGACCCGCAGAATTTCTCTAGCACCTGCTGCCTAATTAGTTGTTTAGTTTAGTTTAGTTTATTGTCATGTGTACCAAGGCATGAGGCTCACAGAGAAAAGCTTTATCATGTGCATTAACAAGTCAGCGGAAAGACAATACATGATTACAATTGAGTGATTCACAGTGTACAGATCCATGATAAAGGGAATAATGTGAATACTGTTTATTACAAGATAGAGTACAGTAAAGTCCGATTAAAGATTACCGAGGGTCTCTAATAAGGTAGATAGTAGCTCAGGACTGCTCTCTAGTTGTTGCTAGAATGGTTCAGTTGCCTGATAACAGGTGGGAAGAAACTATCCCTGAATCTGGAGGTATGCGTTTTCACACTTCTGTACCTCTTGCCTGATGGAGGAGGGGAGAAGAGGGGATGGCCGGGATGCGACTCGTCCTTGATTATATGGATTTCAGTAAGGCCTTTGACAAGGTTCCCCATGGAAGGTTGGTTACGAAGGTTCAATCTTTGGGTGTTAATGGTAGAGTAGCAAGATGGATTCAACAGTGGCTGAATGGGAGATGTCAGAGAGTAATGGTGGATGGCTGTTTGTCAGGTTGGAAGCCGGTGACCAATGGGGTGCCTCAGGGATCTGTGTTGGGTCCACTGTTGTTTGTCATGTACATCAATGATCTGGATGATGGGGTGGAAAATTGGATAAGTAAGTATGCAGATGATACTAAGATAGGTAGTGTTGTGGATAATGAAATAGATAATGAAGAAGAAGTCTTCAGAGAGATTTTGGGCCATATGGAAAAGTGGGCTGAAAGATGGCAGATGGAGTTTAATGCTGATAAGTGTGAAGTGCTACATCTTGCAGGACAAATCAAAATAGGACGTACATGGTAAATGGTAGGGAATTGACGAATGTTGTGGAACAGAGAGATCTAGGAATAACTGTGCATAGTTCCCTGAAGGTGGAATCGCATGTAGATGGGGTGGTAAAGAAAGCCTTTGGTGTGCTGGCCTTTATAAATCAGAGCATTGAATATAGGAGCAGGGAAGTAATGTTAAAATTGTACAAGGCATTGGTGAGACCAATTCTGGAGTATGGTGTACAATTTTGGTCGCCTAATTATAGGAAGGATGTCAACAAAATAGAGAGAGTACAGAGGAGATTTACTAGAATGTTGCCTGGGATCCAGCAACTATGTTACAGAGAAAGGTTGAACAAGTTAGGTCTTTATTCTTTGGAGCGCAGAAGGTTAAGGGGGGACTTGATTGAGGTCTTTAAAATGATGAAAGGGATAGACAGAGTTGACGTGGATAAGCTTTTCCCATTAAGGGTAGGGAAGATTCAAACAAGAGGGCATGACATGCGATTTAAGGGACGGAAGTTTAGGGGTAACGTGAGGGGGAACTTCTTTACTCAGAGGGTGATGGCTGTGTGGAATGAGCTTCCAGCAGAAGTGGTGGAGGCAGGATCGATTTTAACATTTAAAAGTAAAGTGGATAGGTATATGGACGGGAAGGGAATGAAGAGGTATGGTCTGAGTGCAGGTATATGTGACTAGGGGAAAATAAATGGTCGGCACGGACTGGAAGGGCCGAGAGGGCCTGTTTCCGTGCTGTAAATGTTATATGGTTATATTGTTATTATGCTGGCCTTGTCGAGGCATTGTGAGGTGTAGACAATAGGTGCAGGAGTAGGCCATTTGGCCCTTCAAGCCAGCACCGCCATTCAATGTGATCAAGTTCAAGTGAGTTTATTGTCATGTGTCCCTGATAGGGAAATTAAATTCTTGCTTTGCTTCGGCACAACAGAACATAGTAGGCATTGACTAGAAAACAGATCAGTGTGTCCATATACCATTATATAAATGTATACACACATGAATAAATAAACTGATAAAGTGCAAATAACAGATAATGGGTTATTAATGTTCAGAGTTTTGTCGAGCCAGATTTAATAGCCTGATGGCTGTGGGGAAGTAGCTATTCCTGAACCAGGTCGTTGCAGTCTTCAGGCTCCTGTACCTTCTACCTGAAGGTAGCAGGGAGATGAGTGTGTGGGTCCTTGATGATACTGCCAGCCTTTTTGAGGCAGCGACTGCGGTAGATCCCCTCGATGGAAGGAAGGTCAGAGCCGATGAAGGACTGGGCAGTGCTTACTACTTTTTGTAGTCTTTTCCTCTCCAGGGCGCTCAAGTTGCCGAACCAAGCCACGATGCAACCGGTCAGCAAGCTCTCTACTGTGCACCTGTAGAAGTTAGAGAGAGTCCTCCTTGACAAACCTACTCTCCCTAATCTTCTCAGGAAGTAGAGGCACTGATGAGCTTTCTTGATAATTGCATCAGTGTTCTCGGACCAGGAAAGATCTTCAGAGATGTGCACGCCCAGGAATTTGAAGCTCTTGACCCTTTCAACCACCGACCTGTTGATATAAACGGGACTGTGGGTCCCCATCCTACTCCTTCCAAAGTCCACAATCAGTTCCTTGGTTTTGCTGGTGTTGAGGGCCAGGATATTGTGCTGGCACCATATGGACAGTTGCTCGATCTCTCTTCTGTATTCTGACTCATCCCCATCAGTGATACGTCCCACAACAGTGGTATTGATAGCAAACTTGATGATGGAGTTCGCACTATGACCGGCTACGCAGTCATGAGTATAGAGAGAGTACAGCAGGGGGCTGAGCACGCAGCCTTGAGGTGCTCCCTTGCTGATTGTTATCGAGTCTGACAAATTTCCACCAATACGAACAGACTGTGGTCTGTGAATGAGGAAGCCGAGGATCCAATTGCAGACGGATGCGCAGAAACCCAGTTCTGCGAGTTTGGTAACCAGCTTGGAGGGAATGATAGTGTTAAATGCCGAGCTGTAATCGATGAATAACAGCCTGACATATGAGTTTTTGTTTTCCAAGTGGTCCAGAGCGGAGTGGAGAGCCAGCGAGATCGCATCCACCGTTGATCTGTTGTGGCGGTAAGCGAACTGCAGTGGGTCCAGGTTTTTGTCGAGGTAGTTGATTTGCGCCATAATCAACCTCTCAAAGCATTTCATCACCACAGGTCTAAGTGCCACAGGTCGATAGTCATTGAGGCATGTCACCTTGCTCTTCTTGGGCACTGGTATAATAGATGCCCTTTTGAAGCAGGTGGGAACCTCAGACCTCAGAAGTGAGAGCTTGAAAATGTCCGTAAAAACTCCAGCCAGTTCAACTGGGAGAGAATTTCATTCAATGGATTAAATTAATATATAATAAGCCAATGGCCAGAATATTAACTAATAATATTTTATCCACGAAATTTCAACTGTCAAGGGGTAATAGACAAGGTTGTTCATTATCACCATTGTTATTTGCCCTCATAATGGAACCACTAGCGGAAAGTATTAGAACTCCGTATATCCATGGATATAAGACAAAATATTCAAACAATAAAATATCATTATACGCTGATGATGTACTTTTGTACATCACAAAGCCTCATATCACTATACCCAACATTTTAAATTTAATTGAGGATTTTGGTTCATTTTCAGGTTATAGAATAAACTGGAATAAAAGTGAAATCATGTCAATAAAACCGAAAGATTCTACACATCTTGTACAATTTCATTTTAAAATAGCTGTGGAAAAAATGTAATACTTGTGTATTGAAATTACTAGAAGATATCAAGACATGTTTAAAGCAAACTCTAACCCTGTACTTAAGAAACTACATAATTTAATTAAATTCTGGAAAACGCTTCCGATGTCCTTAATAGGTCGAATAAACGCCATAAAAATGATTTTTCCACCACAAATTCTATACTTGTTCCAATGAATCCCATTATATCTACCCAAAAAGTTTTTTAAAAAATTGGACTCAGATATTACAAATTTTATTTGGGATTATAAATCCCACAGAACACAAAGACTACACCTGAATAAACCCAAAGTAGTAGGGGGATTAGCACTCCCTAATTTTATGTATTATTATTAGTCGGTAAATATTAGAAATATGATTCAATTGTTGGATAAGTCTCTTCATCAACCGGAATGGATCATTATGGAGAAAGAGGACTGCTCCCCTTTTAATATTGGTGCGATCCTTCTTTCACCAATGACGGTGAATAATACAAACTACAACAAAAACCCAATTATACATAGTACAATCAGAATTTGGAAACAAATAAAATACAATTTAAAGTTAAGAAACTTATCTCTCCTATCTCCTATTGCTAAAAACTCTCTGTTTAAACCATCAATTATAGACAAGCATTTATACAATGGGAAAGAGCAGGAATTAAAACTTTGAGAGATTTGTATGATACGGGAAAACTATTATCATTTAAACAATTACAACTAAAATATAATCTGGGTAACAATCAATATTTTAAATATTTCCAAATATGTGATTATCTGAAAAAACATGCACAATAATTTCACAAAATGCCATTAGACTTACTAGATGAATACAAAGGCGGAATCAGCAAATTTAATTTCATATATATATATAATATTATACTAAATGCAGTAATACCAACAACGGAAGGTATCAGAGGTGAGTGGGAAAATGAACTAAGCATAAACATTTCCAATGAAAGGTGGAAAGAGTACTTATTAAATGTGCACAAATGCTCAATTAACGTGAGACACTTTAATACAATTTAAAATTTTGCACAGATTATACTACTCAAAAACGAAATTAAATTAATTTTTCCATAACGTTTCACCAATTTGTGATAAATTCCAGTGTCAAGAAGCTACTATAGCGTACTCATTCATCTTCTGTACAAAAATTCAAGGTTTTGGATTGAAATCTTTGAAATTTTCACAAAACTGTTTAAAATAAAAATGACACCAAAGCCAGAATGGATTATTTTCGGAATGACAGAAGGTAGTTCAGAATTAAATGTGTATCAAAAGAATCTATTTGAAATTTTAGATGAATGTTTAAATAAACATCCGAATACAGAAAAATTAATATCATATATTTATAATATTTATATTTATATCATATATTTATAATATTTTATTGGAAAATGATTTACCAAATACGGATAAATATAGACAAGCATGGGAAAATGAACTAGGTCAAGTAATCAATAGAGAAGTATGAAGGTTAAGGTTAAGGGGGGACTTGATTGAGGTCTTTAAAATGATGAAAGGGATAGACAGAGTTGACGTGGATACGTTTTTCCCATTGAGGGTAGGGAAGATTCAAACAAGAGGGCATGACATGAGAATTAAGGGACAGAGGTTTCAGGGTAACGTGAGGGGGAACTTCTTTACTCAGAGGGTGGTGGCTGTGTGGAATGAGCTTCCAGCAGAAGTGGTGGAGGCCGGATCGATTTTAACATTAAGAGTAAAGTGGATAGGTATATGGACGTGAAGGGAATGGAGGGGTATGGTCTGAGTGCAGGTAGATGGGACTAGGGGAAAACAAATGGTCGGCACGGACTGGAAGGGCCGAGAGGGCCTATTTCCGTGCTGAAATTGTTATATGGTTTGTTATATGAATGAAAGTTTACAACATATATACCATTGTTCATTAAATGCTAGACACTCCTTGATACAATTTAAAGTTATACATAGATTACATCTCTCAAAGTCCAAATTAAATAGAATTTTCTCAAATGTGTCTGCAATATGTGATAAGTGTCAACAATTAGAAGCTAATTTAACGCATTCATTTACAAAATGTATAAAAATCACTCATTTTTGGATAGAAACTTTTAAGATAATCTTAATTGTAGTTAATGCAAAGTTAATTCCAGACTCAAAACTAATTATATTGGGAATTCTAGAAACAAATCAGATATTAACAACACAACAAATAATTTTTATTGGTTATAGTTTAATAATTGGTAAAAAATTAATACTAAGATTTTGGAAAGGTCCTATTTCCCCTACAACTAAAATGTGGATTACAGAAATGTCAGAGACACTACACCTGGAACGATTTAAGACTTGTCTTTGATGGACAGGCTGGAATCAATTCAGAGGAATATGGTCTCCATTTATTGAATATTTAAAGGGTCATGATGGTCCGGTTCGAAGCCATGACTAAAGCCTGAATGAATGAACAGATGAAGAATTATATACAATAGATCATGAATATATCTCCAATGAAGAATATCTTGTTTAATATTCCACTCAATTAGTTTATCTCTTTTTTTTCTCTTTTTCTTTTTATTATCTATTTTTATTTCCTACTGTTATAAAATAAAAAAATATATAGAAGTACAAATAAGATTGATTGTAAATTTTAAAAAATATTAAGAATGTATGTGACGATAATAATTTATTTTTGTTTCTCTTTGATTTTATTTATTTTTCTTAATATGTAATTACTTCTAATAAAAATATTTTTTAAAAAAAGAACCTATTTGATCACGGCTTAATAATAGGAAAAAAGCTAATCTTAAAATTCTGGAAAAATGCTCCGATACCAACATTAAATATGTGGATTTCAACTATGTTTGAAACATTACATCTGGCAGATATGAGACTCCGCCTGGCAGGAAAATCAGAACGCTTCTATCAGACGTGGTCTGCATCTACAGAATTGCTACAAAGATAGGGTGCAGGAATACCTTGGGCCTTGGTAGGGGGGATGAAAAACTATCGAGTTTGTGAATTCCTTTTGCGTGATATATATAATATAGTAACTGGCTTTTTTTTTCCCTTTTCTCTCTCTTTGTCTTTCTTTCCTTTTTCCTTTTATTTTCTAGGATCTATCTCTTAACCCCCTTTCTCTAATTCTTTGACCAAGGGTTTCTTCTCCCCTTTGGCACGCTCTTTCACTTTCACAACTCTTTTCACCTACTTCACTCTCTTTCTTTCTATTCTTTTTCTTTAAAAGCCATAAAATTATGGGGTACAATGATTGTAACAATATATATGTGATGTACATATAAAAAAAAAAAAAAAAATAAAAAACTCCAGCCAGTTGGTCCGCACAGGATTTTAGAACACGACCAGGTATACCATCAGGTCCAGGCTCTTTTCGAGGGTTCTCCCCTCTGAAAGATTTCCTGACATCGGCCTCTGTGACTGAGACTGAAATACCATCACAGCGAATGGGGTCTGATCATCTCCAATCAGTGCCCCGTTCCTGCCTTCTCCCCATATTCCCTCTCTCCACTATCTTTAAGAGCCCTATGTATCTCTCTTGAAAGTGTCCAGAAAACCGGCCTCCACCGCCCTCCGAGGCAGAGAATTCCACACTCACAACTCTCTGTGTGAAAGAGTGTTCCTCATCTCTGTTCTAAACGGCTTACCCCTTATTCTTAAACTGTGGCCCCTGGTTTCTGGACTCCCCCAACATCAGGAACATGTTTCCTGACTCTAGCATGTCCAAACCCTTAATAATCTTATATGTTTCAATGAGATTCCCTCTCATCCTTCTAAACTCCAGAGTATACAAGCCCAGCTGCTTCATTCTCTCAGCACATGACAGTCCCACCATCCCGGGAATTATCCTTGTAAACCTATGCTGCACTCCCTCAATAGCAGGAATGTCCTTCCTCAAATGAGGGGATCAAAACTGCACACAATTCTCCAGGTGTGGTCTCACTAGGGCCCTGTATAACTGCAGAAGGACCTCTTGGCTCCCATACTCAACTCCTCTTGTTATGAAGACCAACATGCCATTCGCTTTCTTCACTGCCTGCTGTACCTGCATGCTTACTTTCATTGACTCATGAACAAGGATTCTCAGATCCTGTTGTACGTCCCCTTTTCCCAATTGACACCATTTAGATAATAATCTGCCTTCCTGTTTTTGCTACCAAAGTGGATAACCTCACATTTATCGACATTAAACTGCATCTGCCCACTCACCCAACCTGTCCAAGTCACCCTGCATTCTCATAGCATCCTCCTCACAGTTCACACTGCCACCCACCTTTGCGTCAATTGCCAAATTGCTAATGTTACTTTGAATCCCTTCATCTAAATCATTAATATATATTGTAAATAGCTGCGGTCCCAGCACCGAGCCTTGTGGTACCCCACTAGTCACTGCCTGCCATTCTGAAAGGGACCTGTTAATCCCTACTCTTTGTTTCCTGTCTGCCAACCAATTTTTTATCCATGTCTGCACTCTACCCCCAATACCATGTGCCCTAATTTTCCCCACCAATCTCCTATGTGGGACCTTAACAAATGCTTTCTGAAAGTCCAGGTACACTACATCCACTGGCTTTCCCTTTTCCATTTTTCTAGTTACTTCCTCAAAAAATTCCAGTAGATTAGTCAAGCATGATTTCCCCTTCGTGAATCCATGCTGACTCGGACTGATCCTGTTACTGCTATCCGAATGTGCCGCTATTTCATCTTTTATGATTGACTCCAGCATCTTCCCCACCACCGATATCAGGCTAACTGGTCTATAATTCCCTGTTTTCTCTCTCCCGCCTTTCTTAAAAAGTGGAATGACATTAGCTACCCTCCAATCCACAGGAACTAATCGTGAATCTATAGAACATTGGAAAATGATTACCAATGCGTCCACAATTTCTAGTGTCACTTCCTTAAGTACCCTGGGATACAGATCATTAGGCCTTGAGGATTTATCAGCCTTCGGTTCCATCAGTCTACCCAACACCATTTCCTACCTAATGTGGATTTCCTTCAGTTCCCCCTTCACCCCAGACCCTCTGGCCACTACTATATCAGGAAGATTGTTTGTGTCCTCCTCAGTGAAGATGGTTCCAAATTACCTGATCAACTCATCTGCCATTTCCTTGTTCCCCATAATGAATTCACATTTTTCAGTCTTCAAGGGTCCAACTTTGGTCTTAAGTATTTTATTCCTATTCACATACCTAAAGAAGCTTTTACTATCCTCCTTTATATTCTTGGCTAGCTTACCGTCGTACCTCATCTTTTCTCCCCTTATTGCCTTTTTGTTCTCTTCTGTTGCTCTTTAAACATTACCCAATCCTCTGGCTTCCTGCTCATCTTTGCTATGTTGTACTTCTTTTATTTTTATTTTTATACTGTCCCTGACTATCTTGGAATCTTTCTTCCTCTTTGGAATGAATTTCTTCCTCTTTGAAATGAAGAGTAGTAAATGTAGTCAATGGAAGGGAGGTTGGTTTGCGTGATGGTCTGGGCTGTGTCCACAATTCTATGCACTTTCTTACAGTCTTGGATGGAGCTGTTCCCAAACCATGCTGTGATGCACCCTGATACAATGCTTTCTACAGCGCATCTGTGATGTTCGTGAGAATCGTTGGGAACATGCCGACCTACCTAACCCTTCTATAATTTGGACCTTCAACTGAGTAAAACTAAATTTCCTTGTTGTATGGTGATAGCTTTTATATTCTTCGTAAATCAAGTTAAATTGTATATAGATTATTTCAGCCAACTAATCTTTAGTGAAAGTACTTGCATTTAAGCATGTATTTGTCTTTTAACAAGCAGAAGAATAATTAATGAACTCAGCATTAATCTTTTGGGTGCATTGATTTTGTATTGAGGTATGACTTACAGCACTTATGGCCCTGGTGCCTCGCCTAAGTGACTGTTATTGACATATGAGTGCCACGGTGGTATTTGGATGTGTCAACATTGCAGTCAAGGTTATGCGCAAGGACTATGCATGCAGCTCTTACTGTAGGGTTGTGGGTTGATAGTCATGTTCATAAGTTATAGGAGCAGTATTAGGCTATTTGGTCCTTCAGGTCTACTCCGCAATTCAATCATAGCTGATCTATCTTTCCCCATTCTCCTGTCTTCTCCCCATAACCTTTAACATCCCTTACTAATCATGAATCTGTCAATCTCAGCTTTAAAAATACCCAATGACTTGCCTGTGGAAATGAATTCCACAAATTCACCACCCTCGAACTAAAGAAATTCCTCCTTATCCCCATTCTAAAGGTCCTTTTATTCTGAGGCAGTGCCCTCTGGTCCTAAACTCTCACGCTAGTGGAAGCATCCTCTCCGCATCCACTCTATGCTGAGACTGTGCCCCCTGGTCTTAGACGCTCCTACCACTGGAAACATCCTCTCTGCATCCACTCTATGCTGGAACTGTGCCCCCTGGTCTTAGACGCTCCTACCACTGGAAACATCCTCTCTGCATCCACTCTATGCTGAGACTGTGCCCCCTGGTCTTAGACGCTCCTACTACTGGAAGCATCCTCTCCGCATCCACTCTAACTAGGTCTTTCACTAATTGGTAAGCTTCAACAAGGTTCCCCCTCATCACTTGATGGCTTCATTAGCAATGAAGCCTTCATCGAGGTGCTACAAGAGATAAAATGGTTGATTGGAAAGCACCATCAACCGGGAGGGAGATGTTTTGTCTCCAGGTGTGGATGTTTCAGAATATTGGTGGGATTTATTGGCTGGAGGAAGTAACAACCATAAGATTACATCTGGATATTATCTGTACAGCTACTTTCCTGTAAATATTATGCACATCCAACTGACAACTTGTTTTGCTACAACTCTTTCCTGAAACTAAAGCTTCAGAAAATGTCCATGTTTAGGTTTAGGGTTATTTACCATTGTCACGTGTACTGAGTCGCATTGAGAGTATTTCGTGCAGTTCTGGTCTCCCCTTTACAGGAAGGATGTGGAGGCTTTGGAGAGGGTACAGAAGATGCTTATCAGAATGCTGCCAGGATTAGGGGTATTAGCTAACAGCTAATTAGCTAATATCTAATTAGGGAGAGGTTGGAAGATTTGGATTGTTTTCTCTGCAATGCCAGAGTTGAGGGAGACTTGATATGAGTATGTAAAATTATGAGATGCATAGATAGGGTCGACATTCAGAACCTTTTTCCCAGGGTAAACAGTCCTATAAAGCTGCATCATCTCACTGTAGAGGTCATAGCTATAAAATGAAGTGAGAGGCGAAAAGTTTTCATTGCGATGTGCGGGACATGTTTTTTGCACAGAGAGTGATGGGGCCTGAAACACATTGCCAGGTATGGTGGTGGAAGCAGATATGATAGTAGCGTTTAAGAAGCTTTGAGATAGGCACATCGGAAGTCCAGGGAACAGAGGGATATGGATCATGTACACTAAGGTGAGATCAGTTTAACATGGCATTGTGGGCAGAATGGCCCGTTCCTGTGCTGTTCTATGTTAGATGTTCTAAATGCTTTATTTTGCATTCTATGCAATCAGATCAGATAATACTATATGTCAATGCAATCAAGCCAAACTCCAGTACAATAGTAGAGCAAAGGGAAAGATACAGTGTGCAGAACATAGTTCTCACTATTGTAGCAAACCAGTTCCAGAGACAAAATATAGTGTCTGCGATGGGTAGAGGTGAATCAGACAATAGATAGACACAAAGTGCTGGAGTAACTCAGTGGGTCAGGCAGCATTTCTGGAGAAAAGGTGACGTTTCTGGTTAAAACCCTTCATTAGACAGATCAATAGAGATGGGGATGGGGGGGGGGGTAATACTGGAGGTGAGAAAAGGCAGAACGCAACAGGACCGGCAACAGGTGACCTCAGGAAGGCTGGAGTCCATAATGGACCATTGTTGGCTGGGAAAGAAGTGCTGATGAGAGGGATTCAAGGATGCGAACAGTGGAACTAGTAGGATGACTAGTGTGGGGGAGGAGGGAGGCGGGAAAGCGGGGAGGGAAAGCAGGTTACCTGAAATCAGACAGTACCCGAGGTTATGGAAGGGCTATACCCGGACGATTCTAAAGTGTGATTTTCTTTAAAAAATGCAATTAAACTAGCCAAGTAGAAAGCACATCTTATAAGTTGACCCAGGCCGTCCCAGATTAGTCTGTGAGTATTTGGCACTCCTTAAATGTTACAGCATCTCAGATGTTTTTTAAGATGGCCATGCCAATTACTGAAATCATCAAATATACTATGCACTTACCGAGCCATTTGGAATTGCTGAGAAGATTGAGCAATAAAAGGGAATTCTGCATTTGCTAACCTACTATCCCAGGGTGGAGGTGCAAAGCACTGCAGGTGCTGGAATGTTGAGCAAAACACAGAGTGCTGGAGTAACTCAGCGAGTCGAGCCGCATTTGTGGAGGCAACGGACAGACGAAGATTCGGGTAGGGATCCTTCTTCATATTCCGAAGAAGGGTCCCAACAAGAAACGTCGCCTATTGTTCTGAAGAAGGGTCCCATTGCAAAATGCTGCCAATCCATTCCCTCCAAATGCTGCCCGAATCGTTGACTTACTCCAGCACTTTGCATTTTGCTATTATCCCAAGGTGTTAAATAGCATCCTTTCAAATAAATAATTTTGGATTCATTTTACGCCTCAAATTAGAAAAGTCTTCAATGTAAACCTGAGAGTTTACGCAGATAATTTACAAGCAAGTCATACAGCGTGGAAATAGGCTTTTCGGCCCAACTTGCCCACGCCGGCCAACATGCCCCATCTACACTAGTCTCAGTTACCTGTACAAATGACTTATAAATATTGTGATAGAACCTGCCTCATCTACCTCCTCTGACAGATCGTTCCATATACCCACCACCCTTTGTGTAAAAATGTTGCCTCTCGGATTCCTATTAAATAATTCCCTCACTCAACATAAACCTATGTCTTCTGGTTCTTGATTATGGGTAAAAGATTGTGCATTTACTCTATCTGCTTGTCTCAGAACCTCATATATCTCTATAAGATCACCTCTCACCCTCCTATTAATTAAACAAGAACGTTATTTCAAAAATGCATAAATCAAACACACTTAAAATGCCTGCACGGTATAATTGCCCTATCTATTCCCCTCATGATCTTATACACATCTATAACATCACCCCTCATCCCCCTACACTCCAAGGAATAAAGTCTTATTCTGCTCAACCTCTCCCTATAGCTCATGCCTTCAAATCCTGGCAACATAATATTCAAGGATGGGAAAGAACTTTGGGTAAGTTAAAACCTTTTGTTAAGAAATCCTATTCATGATGCATTACATACTCAAGCACTGCTATTCCACATAGACTACTCAGAAACTATTTTTGTAATCTCTTTGGGTTTGTGGATTCAGCCTGTTGAAATTTCAGTAAGGTAGTAATTTTGGGCGGCTTGCCCAGCGTATCATAGCACTATTAATGGCCTTCTGCTCCAGAGCCTCTTGGATCCTTGAAAACTGAAGCAAGGTGACACCAATGGCACTGGATGACTGACTCTGTTTCTGAAGATAATTTTACCTGTGTTATAGTGAAGGACACTTTGCCGGATATGTTATTTATACACTTGACTTTCCCATTACACTTAATACTTACACTAATACTTACAATTAGTTTAAATTATTGTCATGCGTACCGAAGTACAGTGAAAAGCTTTGTGTTGTGTGCTGTCCAGTCAGTGGAAAGACTTTACAGGATTACAATCGGGTCGTCCGCAGTGTACAGATACAGGATAAAGGGAATAACGTTTAGTGCAAGATGAAGTCCTGTAAAGTCCAATCAAAGATAGTCCAAAGGTCTCCAGTGAGTTAGATGGGGGGGGGGGGGGGGTCAGGACTGCTCTATTTTGTGATAGATTGGTCCAGTTGCCTGATAACAGCTGGAAAGAAGCTATCCCTGAATCTGGAGGTGTGTGCTTTCACACTTCTGTGCCTCTTGCCTGATGGAAGTGGGGAGAAGATGGAGTGCCTGGGCTGAGACTGGTCCATGATTATGCTGGTGGCCTTGACATCCGCCTCCTCCACCACTCCCGGCAGAGCGTCCCAGGCGCCACTCTCTGTGTAAAAAAAACCTGCGCGCAAATGCTGGGGATGAGGGGGAACGGAGGAGGATAGGGTTAGGTAGGGGGATGGTGAGTCACACTCAGGGACAGATTTAGATGAAGGGAGGCCCTAGGCTATTCCACTTGTGAGGCCCCTCCCAATCCCCCACCCCCACGACGAAAGGAAGAAGGAAGAGTCCACCAGATACAGTGGCTTGCAAAAGTATTCATACTACTTGAACTTTTCCACATTTTGTCACGTTAAAACCACAAATGTAAATGTATTTTATTGGGATTTTATGTGATAGACCAACACAAAGTGGCACATAATTGTGAAGTGGAAGGAAAATGATACATTGTTTTCAAATTTTTGTACAAATAAAAAACTGAAAAGTGTGGCGTGCAAAAGTATTCAGCCCCCTTTACTCTGATACCCCTAAATAAAATCCAGTGTAACCAATTGCCTTCAGAAGTCACCTAATTAGTAAATAGAGTCCACTTGTATGTTATCTAATCTCAGTATAAATACAGCTGTTCTAAGAAGGCCTCAGAGGTTTGTTAGAGAACATTAGTGAACAAACAATGTTCCTTGGGCATCATGAAGCTCAAGGAACACACCAGACAGGTCAGGGATAAAGTTGTGGAGAAGTTTAAAGCAGGGTTAGGTTATAAAAAAATATCCCAAGCTTTGAACATCTCACGGAGCACTGTTCAATCCATCATCCGAAAATGGAAAGAGTATGGCACAACTGCAAACCTACCAAGACATGGCCGTCCACCTAAACTGACAGGCTGGGCAAGGAGAGCATTGATCAGAGAAGCAGCCAAGAGGCCCATGGTAACTCTGGGGAAGCTGCAGAGATCCACAGCTCAGGTGGGAGAATCTGTCCACAGGACAACTATTTGTCATGCACTCCACAAATCGGGCCTTTATGGAAGAGTGGCAAGAAGAAAGCCATTATTGAAACAGAGCCATAAGAAGACTTGTTTGCAGTTTGCCACAAGCCATGTGGGGGACACAGCAAACATGTGGAGGAAGGTGCTCTGGTCTGATGAGACCAAAATTGAAGTTTTTGACCTAAATGCAAAACGCTATGTGTGGCAGAAAATGAACACTGCACATCACCCTGAACACACCATCCCCTCTGTGTAACATGGCGGTGGCAGCATCATGCTGTGGGGATGCTTTTCTTCAGCAGGGACAGGGAAGCTGGTCAGAGGTCTTGGGGAAGATGGATGGAGCAAATACAGGGCAATCTTGGAAGAAAACCTGTTAGAGTCTGCAAAAGACTTGAGACTGGGGCGGAGGTTCACCTTCCAGCAGGACAACGACCCTAAACATACAGCCAGAGCTACAATGGAATGGTTTAGATCAAAGCAGATTCATGTGTTAGAATGGCCCCCAGTCAAAAGTCCAGACCTAAATCCAATTGAGAATCTCTGGCAAGACTTGAAAAATTGATGTTCACAGACGTTCTCCATCCAATCTGACTGAGCTTGAGCTATTTTGCAAAGAAGAATGGGCAAAAATGTCAGCCTCTAGATGTGCAAAGCTGGTAGAGACATACCCCAAAAGACTTGCAGCTGTAATTGCAGCAAAAGGTGGTTCTACAAAGTATTGACTCAGGGGGGCTGAATACTTTTGCACGCCACACTTTTCAGTTTTTTATTTGTAATAAAATTTGGAAACCATGTATCATTTTCCTTCCATTTCACAATTATGCACCACTTTGTGTTGGTATATCACATAAAATCCCAATAAAATACATTTACGTTTGCTGTTGTAACGTGACAAAATTTGGAAAAGTTCAAGGGGTATGAATACTTTTGCAAGCCACTGTAGACACCGATGTGCAGCGGAGCGTGGCCAATGAGATAAGGGCTGGAAAGCTGCTCTTTTTATTTATTACCAGTGCTAGTGTCGAGTTATCGGCTTAAAAACACTATTATTCTGAAATGGAGGGCAAGGAAAATTACTGAAGTGTTGTTTAGAGACTACAGTGCGTTGTGACAGCATATGTAATAAAGTGTCAAAAATATTATACACCAGGCTTTCTTTTGTGTCAAAAATATTATACTGTCAAAAATATTATACAGTGTCAAAAATATTATACACCAGGCCCGTACAAAGCTTTTCAAAAAGGAGGGTGGCATGGCAGGATTACAAACATTTTATGTGAAATAAGTGCACACAGCGCATATCACAAGCATGACGCACAATGACCCTTGCGGCTGGAGTCCAGGGCCTGCTTAAGGGCCCAGGAAGCTCTGGGGTTTTAGATGCTCTCTGGTGCATTCTGAGCTTTATTTTGGAGCATTTCTGCTCCAAATTTATGACCAATATTTCAGAAATAATTTTGGTTGAGTCAAGAGTAATGAGTGGTTGGAATGGGATGATTGGGGTCATTGTAGTATACATTTTTAAAAATCAAGAATTGAAGCTGACCTTGTTTTAATAATCAAGTTGTACTGTAAAATGTTATGTAAAATATTATAAAGGAGCATGCAAACTCTGCAAATTAAATACTGTCAGTTTTTGCAGTAAATAAAACCTTTTTTTACAAAATGTTTTGTGTGTTGATTTGATTGCCTGTTACTGTTCGACTATGTTAGTGTGTGCACATTAAAAATATGATGCAAAATGAAAGTCGCAAACTATGGAATTCATATTTTTCAGTATTGTTATCAAGGAAAAGAAAGCAGTTCCAATCGTTTGATAATATTCATATGGAGGAGAAAATATAATTGCTCTAAAACCTACCTTAATTTTGCAATCTCACAAAAGATAATCCCCCTTTCCCTCTCCCCCTCCTCCTTCCCCTTTCCTCTCCCTCCACCTCTCACTCCATCCCCATCTCTCTCTCCCCCCTCCCCCCTTCTCCTCTCTCTCTCTCCCCTCCCCTCTCTCCCCTCCCCTCTCTCACTCCCCCTCCTCTCCCTCCCCCTCAGTCTCAACCCCCCCCTTTCCCCCACTCACATCCCCCACTCTCTCTCCCCCTTCCCCTCTCTCTCTCTCCCCCTCCCTCTCCCTCCCCCTCACTCAACCACCTTTCCCCCTTTCCCCCTCTCACATCCCCCACTCTCTCTCCCCTCCCCCCTCTCTCTGTCCCTCCCCCTCTCTCACCCCCTCTGTCTCAATCCCCCTTTCCCCCTCTCACATCACCCTCCCTCTCTCCCCCCTCTCTCTGTCTCAACTCCCCCTTTCACCCTCTCACATCCCCCCTCTCTTTTCCATCCATCTCCCTCCCTCTCCCGCCCACACAGCGAGGCTCCGACTCCGCGCCGCAGACACCACAGCCCCTCGGCCCGGAGAAACGGGAACTCCCGCAATGCAATATTCCACTACTTACCTGGAGTAGACACCTAGGATCTTTGGTAGACACGAGGCATTGAGGTGATTGCGTGTAGTGCAAATGGAGATCTGAACCTGCCCAGGCCCACTGTGCACGCGCGGAGAGACAGTGTCATTTTGCAACACTACTGCGTCACCGGCTTCCCCCAACTGCGCTGATGGTCGCAATTTTTTTCCCCAAAACTTCCAGTGGGCCGGAACCAGAATTTTGGGTAATTTTCGTCAAAGTGGAAACGCTGATAGAGCTCCAACTTTTTTTACTCTGGGAAAAAAAGCACCTTGGCCGGTGGCCCCCTAGATTGTGAGGCCCTAGGCTTCAGCCTATGAAGCCTATAGGTAAATCCGGCCCTGCCGAGGCCCCCCTAGATCTCGAGGCCCCAAAGCTTAAGCTTGTAACGCTTATACGTAAATCCGGTCCTGGTCGCACTTGGGGAGGGTTGCCGTGACTTGCATCACAACGGGAATCTCTGGCATCACAACGGGAACTCGTCAGCCATGTGGGGGAGCAGGGAGGTAGAGGGATAGGAGGGTGGTAGGGAGGGGAGAAGGGTTATGGAGGGAGTGACTGATGGTAGGGGAAAGGAGAGGGAGGGAGAGGTCAGTGGGGGAGGGGAGGCGGGGAGGGGAAAGAAGAGAGGGTGGAGAGGAGGGGAAGGGAGTGCTGGGGGATGAGGGGGGAATGGAGGAGGATAGGGGTAGGAAGAGGGTTGGCGAGGCGCAGTTGGGGAGGGTTAGAAACATAGAAACATAGAAATTAGGTGCAGAAGTAGGCCATTCGGCCCTTCGAGCCTGCACCGCCATTCAATATGATCATGGCTGATCATTCAACTCAGTATCCTGTACCTGCCTTCTCTCCATACCCTCTGATCCCCTTAGCCACAAGGGCCACATCTAACTCCCTCTTAAATATAGCCAATGAACTGGCCTCCACTACCCTCTGTGGCAGAGAGTTCCAGAGACCCACCACTCTCTGTGTGAAAAAAGTCCTTCTCAACTCAGCCCTAAAGGATTTCCCCCTTATCCTTAAGCTGTGACCCCTTGTCCTGGACCTTCCCAACATCGGGAACAATCTTCCTGCATCTAGCCTGTCCAACCCCTTAAGAATTTTGTAAGTTTCTATAAGATCCCCTCTCAATCTCCTAAATTCTAGAGAGTATAAACCAAGTCTATCCAGTCTTTCTTCATAAGACAGTCCTGACATCCCAGGAATCAGTCTGGTGAACCTTCTCTGCGCTCCCTCTATTGCCGTGACTCGCGTCACAACGGGGATCTCTGGCATCACAACGGGAACCCGTCAGCCACGTCTGCGCAGTTGGGGGCTATGGGTGAGTGGTGGAATATTGCGTTTGGGGACCAGACCTCCTGTGTGACAAGGACCCAACAGGCCCCATTTGGTCTAGTCTCCTTTAAATTTTGCCCATCTCACCTTAAAGCTATAACCTCTAGTCTTTGACATTTCCACCCTAGGAGAAAGGTTCTGACTGTTTACCCGACCCATGCCTTTTTTATTACTTTTTATCTGCTACTTCATGACCCAATAAAGCCTTTGAAACAGGCTAACAACTATTTGACACTCTTGCCTCTCATAATTTTATACACTTCTATCAGGTCTCCCCTCAACCTCCAGGAGAGGTTAACAGGGGAAATGTTAACAGAGTAAATGCTGAAATTATTCAAAGAAAATAATATGTTAAAAAAAAAATATTTTCCTAATGACCAACATTCACCTGTCAACAATGCTTAAATGTAGTTGATTCACATCCATGGAAAACCATTTTTTTTAAAATTACGAATTACCAAGTCTGGTCATCATTTAGGACATTGGGTGTAAGAGTCAGGAAGTCATGATGCAGCTGGATTATAGAGCAGTATGTATGACAGGTTGGATAGGCTTGGATTGTTTTAGTCATAGTCATACAACACAGAAACAGCCCCTTCAGTCCAACATATCCATGCCATATCCCTCTAAACCTTTCCTCTTTTTATGTACCCAAATGTCTTGAATATTGCAACAGTACCTCCCTCAGCTACCTCCTCTGGCAGCTTATTCCATATACCCACCGCCCTCTGTGTGAAAAGTTGCCCCTAGGTCCCGATTAAATCTTTCTCCTCTCACCGTAAACCTATGTTATCTTGTTCTTGATTCCCCCACTTTGTGTATGAGACCCTGTGCATTCACACAATCTATTCCTCTGCCTTAATCTGTGGTTTCCTTTCCTAAACCTCTCAACCTTCCTACCACCACCACTCACAAGTTATTGTCATAGGAGCAGAATTAGGACATTCGGCCCATCGTGTCTATCCTACCATTCCATCATGGCTGATCTATCTTTCCCTCTCAACCCCATTCTCCTTCATTTTCACGACAAGTTTAATACCCTTACTAATCAAGAATATTATCAATCTCGGCCTTACAAATACCCAATGACATGGCCTCCACAGACTTCTGTGTCAATAAATTCCACAGATTTACCATCCTCTGCCTAAAGAAATGCCTCCTCATCTTGTTTCCAATGGTACTCAAACCTCCCACTATCACTTACTTTGGAAATATTAACTAAGACCGAAGACTCTTTTAAAAAAAAAATAAACCTCACTGTCTACAAATTTTCCATTCATTAAGAATTTGCATTGCAACTTCTAATTTAATTCTGTTGAACATTTTTATTGCTCTCTGATTTATAAAGCTGTTCACTTATCAATTCTAAGTTCTGCTAAGCAAAATGCTGGAAATAGATAATGGAATGGTAATCAATGCATGACATTTTTTGTTTTATTCATAACAATAATTAATTTGAATCATGTTAGTTATCAGCTGAAATATCAGCAGACTAGTTCTGAATCACTGCATAATATTTTGGGTTTATACTGTATTTACACTGATTGAAATGTTGCAATGTGGGCGATCTCTCTTTTGAATAAATATTCTAAATCTGGATCCCAGGACCCAGAAGGGTCTTGACCAGAAACATCACCCATTCCTTCTCTCCAGAGATGCTGCCTGTCTCGCTGAGTTACACCAGCATTTTGTGTCTCCCAGAATAAATGATGTTTTCATTGTAAGATAATGTTCGAGATACTCAAATTCTGATATAACTAGCATGAAACTTTTATCTGCTCTGTGATGTAGTCTGATCTAATATTTGCAGGAATAAATATAATTATTTAAATCTAAATCACACAAAATTCTGCTAGCACGTATGAGCTTTCCTTTATCAGAAAATAAGGCCATTCATCTGATCAGCCTCCAGCCAGCAGGAGCTTTAGGGCGGGAGTTTTAGTTTTAGGGCGACACAGTGGCACAACTGTAGAGTTGGTGCCTCACAACGCAAGAGAGGAGGGTTCAATCCTGACTCCAGGTGCTGGCTGTACGGAGTTTGTATGTTCTTCTTGTGACAGCGTGGGTTTTCTCTGGGTGCTCCGGTTTCCTCCCACACTCCAAAGACTTGGAGGTTTGTAGTTTAATGGGCATGTGTAAAATTGTATATTGTTCCTAGTGTGTAGGATAGTGTTAGCGTACGAGGTTATTGATGGTCGGCGCGGACTCAGTGGGCTGAAGCTCCTGTTTCCACATTGCATCTCTAAAGTCTAAAAAAGTTCCATTGCTATAAAGCTCTGACACCCAGTGTCGTGTCAATGGACGGCCCATGCTACCAACAAGGATTCAGCATATCGAGCCCACGTCAACCATCGATCACCCATTAACTGTTCTCAATTAATACATCAAAAGAAAGTATGAAGTACATAGAACAGAACAGGACAGTACAATCCCACCACAAACAGCCTGAACAAGGCACCCAAAACATCACCTATCCATGTTCTCCAGAGATATTCCCTGCCCCCCTGAGTTACTCCAGCACTTTTATTGTAAACAGCAACCACAGTTCTTTTATTTCTAGACTTATTCCAGTGTTGTTCCTTTACAGTCTTTAATAACCAAGTGGGAAAATAGGCATATATTTATCACTCCTGCCTTCATAACCCTCATCATGTTGCTATTAGTATTTATCTTGCCTTTAGATGGCATAGATTGACCATTTAGAACCAATCACCTTTCCATTCCCATACCGACCTTTTCCGTCATTGGCTTCCTCAACCAGAGTGAAGCCACACGCAAACTGGAAGAACAGCACCTCATATTCCTCTTGGGTAGCCTACAACCCAAAGGTATGAACTTTAAATTCTCCAATTTCAAATAATACCCAATACTCAATATCTGTGCACATATTTCTCACTCCCAAGCACATCACCCTGTTCCTCTTGTCTCCTCTTTACGCTCATCTCACATCCCTCTTATCTCCGACTCTCCCCTTTCCCTTTCCTCCCCTCACCCCTGTTTCGTTCAATCCATATCTCTCCCTCCAGCTTTACATTTCCCTCCTCTTAGAGTCATAGAGTCATACAGCATGCAAACAGACCCTTCGGCCCAACTTGCCCACACCAACCAACATGCCCCATGTACACTAGTCCCACCTGCCTGTGTTTGGCCCATCACATCATACATACTTTTTAAAACTCTGATCTTGTTAGTGTGTATAGAATAGAATAGAATGCCATTTATTGTCATTCAAACAGACAAAGTTTGAACAAAATTTAATTCCTACAGTCATGACATTACAAAAAAAAACAAGACACACACTTAACACAACTTACACAAACATCCATCACAGTGAATCTCCAACACCTCCTCACTGTCATGGAAGGCAAAAGTCTTATCTCTTCCCTTTGTTCTTCTCCCCCGGCCCGGCAGTCCAACTGCAGCGCCGGGGCTCACGATGTTAAAGCCCCCGGCGGACAGTGGTAAGATAAATACGCGGCCCTTTACGCCACGCGGGGCGATGTTAGGCACCGTTTCGAGTCATTAAACCCCACTATTCCGGCGGGAGAAGTTGCTGTTGCGGGAGCTCCGAAAAGTCACGGAAAAAGTCGGGTCCCTGTACAGGGAAGAGATTAAACGGTTTCTCCCCCCCACCCCAGTATAGAGTGGTGTGCAATATGCTCTAAACAGCGACATCTTCACCACATCTGTACACGCACCAAACTTACGCAAGAGAATATTCGCCTGTACATACAGCATACGTCGTTGCCTATAAATATCCTCATTATCTGTCATTTGTTCTGTAATAAAATGCTCAATATATTTTACCTTATTACAGACACTAAGATTATTGTCAGACAATTAAAAATAAGGAAATTTTAGACATTTATCCTATTTGGTTCTACAGATCATAACAGCACTCTTACAAGTATAATATTTAATATCATGTTCCTTACCATACACAGAACATATAGTAAGGAGCTGCTGGAGATCAGCATTAGATGGACTAAATACCACAAGATCATCTGCATACATAATATGGTTCACTAAAATATTACCAATCATGCACCCAATATTACAGGCTTTCAATTGTTTGGACAGGTCATCAATATAAAGATTAAAAAGGACTGGGGACCCCTCTTTGACTCATTTTAACAAACAGCTTTCTGTGATTAACACGATCAAAGGCTTTGGACGCATCAATAAAGCACATAGGAATTGAAGAGTTTTTGCCTCTATATTTGTTTACAATCTCCTTTAGGGCATATATGCGCAAGTCAATGCCATGTTTAGCTTAAAAACCAAACATGTTACCTGTGGTTAACAAACTAATTTACTCTATCCAGCAGAACTCTTTCAAGACTTTTGACAATATGCTGGCTAAAGCTAAGGGCCTGTAATTATTTAGGCTGCCTACTTTACCAGCTTTGTCCTTAATGACCGGCACTAACAACATTGACAGACAACATTGAGTCTGGTAACAAACCATGAATCATAAAGCCAGTAAAACAAGTAGCAAGAAGAGGCACTATCCTCATACTCGCATACTTAAGATGTTCAGCAGAAATATGATCCAAGCCACTTGCTTTGTTGTTGGACAGCTTGTTCATAGCTTGATACACCTCATGTGACATAATCACCATCGAGTCATTACTCTCAATATTGTCCACCCTATACAAATCATCTTGGACACAGTTGAATAAAGTGCTATAATGTTGTCGCCATAACTCCTCGATATTAGCTGTTCCGGAGATTCCATCTACAGTGCATGGTAGAGATGTTCTGCAACTGTTAAGAGCTCTCACTTCTTTCCAAAAATCAGTAGCATTGTTACTTAGCAGCTTCTTAGCCATTGAACAAGCCCTCATGGCTTCCTCATTTTTACAGAAGAAGCAAACAGCATACTTATATCTTGCATTAGTGAGCTTCTTGTACACAAACACAGGCCCCTGTCTGGGTCTACCTGCCATAGCCCATGCTTTAGTGGCTTCACGGGCTTCAGCATGATACTCAGCTACATACTTATTCCAGCCAGGCCTGATGTTATGTGTCTTATTGTTATGCTTGCAGTAGGGCTTACTGTCTACATATAAAGTGCTTACTATATCATTATACATGGAGCAGATATCTCTCCTATGCTTCATATCCTTACAATTAACATTACTGCACATTATTGCATCTTTAGGTAGATGAATATTGCCTCAAGATTTATCTGTATGGGCATAATAGGCTAGGATGTCATCCTTTGTGAGGGTTGACCAGTCCAGCTTTTCTGTGTTAAAGCTATTTCTATCTCTGGATACCACAGGTAGGTGTTCAACATTTATTGTCATAGCAACAGGTATATGATCAGTCATTGCTGCCCCATACAGAATGCTCATACACCCCAATGAGGCATGTGCATCAGCTGTACGAATACAGTGGTCCAGCCATGACGTAGTGTGCCAGGCCTCACTAATATAAGTATAGCTATCTGTAGGTAAAAGCACTTTGCTTGACAATATTAAATTATTATCTTGACAGAACTGAGCCATATGATTGGCAAATAATGTTCCTGTCTGAGATATCTGCATTCATATCCCCAATGACATATACACTACAATAATTATTGTTTTGAATAAAGGAATAGATGAAAGCAAGCCTATTTAAATATTCATCCTCATTCTGATGGCATTCATAGTGTGTATACACATTTAGGATAACAAATTCCTTGTCGTTGTGAGCAAAGTGTATGGTAATGCACCAGTCAGCATCAAGCCGAACCACATTTATTGATGAGTCAAGCTTCTTGTTCCATGCAATAGTAAGATTAAACAAGAACTTACCAGTTTGAAGTTTGATCTTTATTTTATGAGGAGTTACGATGAGGGATTACGTGAAGAAGGCCCGCCAGAGCGCCTGCGCGTCATACTTCAAAGCAGCAGTGTGAAATCACAGTAACTACAGTCAAAGTGATATAGTAAGACTCAGAAGACTAGAACTACCAGATGATCTTTGCGATTATGAGGGTCGGGAGCGGAAGGCACGTAATCCCTCATCGTAACTCCTCATAAAATAAAGATCAAACTTCAAACTGGTAAGTTCTCGTTTAATCTTACTATATTACTTCAGAGTCACGTGAGTGACTATGTGAAGATTTCAAAGCTCTGTGATTTCATGCCGTAGACACAGTTCCATATGACACACTGCCTTGGTTGACACAGGATAGATAAATAACGTAGTGAATATTGTTTAAATTATACAATGAACGTTTTAAACAATAAAAGAACAGTAATAACCCCTCTTTCGTAGAGGGATTTACAAAGGAGAACTCAAACAGAACCCAAAACAGCATGCCCAAATCTTTGCATTGC
The DNA here is from genome assembly GCA_035221665.1 of Okamejei kenojei. Classification (NCBI taxonomy): domain Eukaryota; kingdom Metazoa; phylum Chordata; class Chondrichthyes; order Rajiformes; family Rajidae; genus Okamejei; species Okamejei kenojei. The sequence continues at coordinate 70,713,129 of CM069136.1, read as the reverse complement.
GAGGACAGGTTTATCATAAACCCTAAAGGTTCCTTAACTGGACTATCCTGCGGTGAGGATTTGGTCCAATGGCATGTCCTGTGCCCTTGCTGTGTATGTTGACGCCGCCTTGGTGGGGTGATTTAAACACATCAGTGTCTACTCCAGCACAATGCAAACCTGTTTCGGCCATCTAGAAATTGCTTGTACTGACACCTTTGTATGAGGTTTTATGTGGCTGATGACCATCGCTGTTTCAGAGCCTCTGAGACTCTTGATGACCTTGATATATTAATGGCCCTGTCTCACTGTGCGAGTTGACCCACGAGGTACCCCGAGTGACAGACTCGTGGCTGTGCACGAGACTGCAAGTTTATGATCAAGTGTGTAACCGAGTTCCCACGGGTATGTCATTGCTGCGATGTTCCTAGTTCCTCTCCCGAGTTAGCAAGTTCCTCTCCCGTTACTCTTGAGCCAACCGTGAATGAAGGTATGTTTTTTAATAAAGCAACAATGTTAAAATACATCTCCATCCTGTGGTTTTGAGTTATTTCAGCGCGGCGGCATCTATTGATATGACCTACAATGGGAAAATGCGCATCCTCCAGTAACCAAGCATTTCTTGTTTTATGTTTTTAAATACTTTTTTGCAATGGATCTCTATTTTAAATAATTTTAAAAAAGGAAGCAGCCCGGGTGACTGACATTGAGCGGCCGCCGGGATCCGACAGCAGACACACACACACACACACACACACACACACACAGATACACACAGACAGCAGGACTGGCCGCCACTTCAGAGGAAGGAAGCAGCTCGGGTGACTTTGAGCGGCCGCCGGGACCCGACATCAGACACACACACAGATACAAACAGATAGACAGAGAGGGAGAGAGAGACACACACACACACACACACACACACACACACACACACACACAGACAGCAGGACTGGCCACCACTTCAGAGGAAGGAAGCAGCTCGGGTGACTTTGAGCGGCGGCCGGGACCCGACAGCAGACACACACACAGATACAAACAGATAGACAGAGAGGGAGAGAGAGAGACACACACACACACATACACACACACACACATAGAGAGAGAGATACACACAGACAGCAGCTGGCCACCACTTCAGAGGAATGAAGCAACTCGGGTGACTTTGAGCAGCCACCGGGACCCGACAGCAGACACACACACAGATACACACAGATAGACAGAGAGGGAGAGAGAGAGACACACACACACACACACAGAGATACACACAGACAGCAGGACTGGCCGCCACTTCAGAGGAAGGAAGCAGCTCGGGTGACTTTGAGCGGCCACCGGGACCCGACATCAGACACACACACAGATACAAACAGATAGACAGAGAGGGAGAGAGACACACACACACAACTCAGCGGACCAGGCAGCATCTCTGGAGAGAAGGAATAGAGTCGAGACCCTTCTTCAGACTTACCCGAAATGCCACCCATTCCTTCGCTCCAGAGATGCAGCCTGTCCCGCCGAGTTACTCCAGCATTGTGTGTGTCTATCTCCGGTGTGAACCAGCATCTGCAGTTCCTTCCCAATCCCACACTCTCGGCCCCGGGGGGGTGGATGGAGCATCACACGTGGACACATCCCACCCACCACCCAGACTTGCCCCTTCGGCAGGTCTTTAAGCGTTCATTGAGACAGAGTGAAGCCACGGGGCAGGCGCCTCAGTAATAAAGGACAAGTGGCAGAAAGGCCGAAGATAGACACAAAATGCTGGAGTAACTCGGCGGGACAGGCTGCATCTCTGGAGCGAAGGAATGGGTGGCATTTCGGGTAAGTCTGAAGAAGGGTCTCGACTCTATTCCTTCTCTCCAGAGATGCTGCCTGGTCCGCTGAGTTACTCCAGCATTTTGTGTCTATCTTTGGTTCAGTCTTTACTCGAGCAAAAGAACAGATTATTAAAGTTCCCACGGTAGACTCACGAGACACTAAGATAAACGCACGGGGCCACTACGTTATTACAACGAGTTTAAATGTTTCCATTTTTAACTTGAACAGTTAATTTGACTCGTGGAAAAAAATCAAACATGTTTGATTTTTTTCACGAGTTAACAAGTTTCCCGAGTACCTGCCGTTAGCGCCACGAGTCGATAAGTTGCTTGTGCGAGTTCCGACGTTCCCGCTACGTGATCACCACGAGTGAAAACTCGGGGTCACTCGTGGGCCAACTCGCACAGTGAGACAGGGGGTTTAACTCAGATGCGTAATTACATAGTCTTAGATCAATGGATATATTTTAAGTTTATTTTGGTTCCAGCCATCCCTGGCCTGCTCTGTTTGATTAGATCATATGCATTAAAAAAATCAAAATACCTTTAATTTCTAACCGACCAGCTTCAACTGATGACGTCACAATGGCAGCTTGAACTGATGGCGTGCGGGGGGAGGGCGAATTACTTTGCAACACGCAGGGCAAGCGCAATTGGAATTTTTTTTTAAAGATCAATGCTGAGGGAGGCAAGGAGAGTGCTGGAATCTTACGTTCGTGGGGGCTACGGGTAGGGAACGGGTGCGTTGGGGGAGCAGACCCAACGGGTCTGCATTTGGTCTAGTATCTTCAGCCCAATTTGCCTATCTAAGCAACCAAAATGCAAGTTCCACCTGCCCGTCTTTGCAAGTTCCACCTGCCCGTCTTTGGCCCACATCCCTCTAAACCTTTTCTATCCATGTATCTATCCAAATGTCTTTTAAAGTGTTAGCTGTGAGGAGGATGCTAGGAGACTGCAAGGTGACTTGGATAGGTTGGGTGAGTGGGCAAATGCATGGCAGATGCAGTATAATGTGAATAAATGTGAGGTTATCCACTTTGGTGGCAAAAACAGGAGGGTAGACTATTATCTGAATGGTGGCCGATTAGGAAAAGGGGGGATGCAACGAGAACTGGGTGTCATGGTACACCAGTCATTGAAAGTAGGCATGCAGGTGCAGCAGGCAGTGAAGAAAGCGAATGGTATGTTGGCATTCATAGCAAAAGGATTTGAGTACAAGAGCTGGGAGGTTCTACTGCAGTTGTACAGGGTCTTGGTGAGGCCACATCTGGAGTATTGCGTATAGTTTTGGTCTCCTAATCTAAGGAAAGACATTCTTGCCATAGAGGGAGTACAAAGAAGGTTCACCAGACCGACTCCTGGGATGGCAGGACTTCCATATGAGGAAAGACTGGATAGACTCGGCTTGTACTCGCTGGAATTTAGAAGATTGAGGGGGGATCTTATAGAGACTTAAAAAATTCTTAAGGGGTTGGACAGGCTAGATGCAGGAAGATTGTTCCCGATGGTATACAAAAGGCTGGAGAAACTCAGCGGGTGCAGCAGCATCTAAGGAGCGAAGGAGATAGGCGACGTTTTGGGTCGAGACCCTTCTTCAGACTCGTCAGGGATCAGGGAAACGAGAGATATAGACAGTGATGTGGAGAGATAAAGAACAATGAATGAATGATATGCAAAAAAGTATAGATGATAAAGGGAACAAGCCATTGTAAGCTGTTTGTAGTGTGAAAATGAGAAGCTAGTGCGACAAGGGTGGGGGAGATAGAGAGAGAGAGAGGGAATGCCAGGGCCCTAGGGCTGAGAGAGAGGTGGGAAGGGGAGGAGACAGCAAGGTTTAACAGAATTGAGAAAATTCAATGTTCAAGCCCAGAGGATGCAGACTCCCCAAGCGGAATATGAGGTGCTGTTCCTCCAACTTGCGGTGCTGCTCACTCTGGCCTTGGAGTAGGCCCAGGACCGAGAGGTCGGATACGGAATGGGAGGGGGAGTTGAACTGCTGAGTCACCGGGAGGTCGGGTTGGTTATTGCGGACGGAGCGGAGGTGTTCGGCGAAACGATCGCCAAGCCTCCGCTTGGTCTCACCGATATGGATCATCTGGCATCTGGAGCAGCGGATGCAGTAGATGAGGTTGGAGGAGGTGCAGGTGAACCTCTGTCGGACCTGGAAGGACTGCTTGGGTCCCTGAAAGGAGTGGAGGGGGGAGGTGAAGGGACAAGTGTAGCATTTCTTGCGGTTGCAAGGGAAAGTGCCTGGGGAAGGGGTAGAGCGGGAGGGAAGGGAAGAATTGACAAGGGAGTTGCGGAGGGAGCGGTCTTTGCGGAAGGCAGACGGGGGGGAGATGGGAAGATGTGGCAAGTGGAGGGGTCACGTTGGAGGTGGCGAAACTGACAGAGGACTATGTGTTGTATTTGCCGGCTGGTGGGGTGAAAGGTGAGGACCAGGGGGACTCTGCCCTGTTTGCGAGTGGGGGAATGGGGAGAGAGGGCAGTGTTGCGGGGTATGGAGGCTAGTTCTTGATTTTGGTTCTGGTTTTGTAAATACAATCCAGAATTCTGATCTTCTTGATAACTTGCTATTTATGGGATGACAATGAATTTGCCTTAGTCAAGACATCAGCATCTTGTGTGGCTAGAAAGCTTGTAACTAGCAGCCAGATACTTTGTGCCGCTGGAATGGTTTAAATCTAAAATATTATAGTTGCAAAATTAGTGAAAAAAACATTGGAATGACTAAATATTAAGAAACCAGTGTAGAATTGTGTGGAAAATTACCATAAACGAGTGATGTAAACAAATGGAAGGCAAACATAATTGCAATTTATAATCTGTTTAGACCAAACATACCACTGGAAGCACCATACAACAGTTGACAGTGGAAACAATTTGTTCTTTATAATAATTATTCATTAGCTCATGATGTTGTGACCTTTTAGTGCCAATTCTGTTTAAAATTCTTAGTAGCTTGCCAAAAAGTCGTAATCTTCAACTTGGAGTTAGTCATAGAGTCGTACAGCGTGGAAACAGGCCCTTCTGCCCAACTTGCCCAGACCGGCCAACATGTCCCATCTACATTAGTCCCACCTGCCTGCATTTGGCCCATATCCCTCTAAACTTATCTTATTCACGTACCTATCTAAATGTTTCTTAAACATTGCGATAGTACCTGCCTCATCCACCTCCTCCGGCAACTCGTTCCATATACCCATCACCCTTTGTGTAAAAAGGTTACCCCTCAGGTTCCTATTAAATCTTTCCCCCTTCACATACTCTGCTTCTCGATTACAATAGACAATAGACAATAGGTGCAGAAGGAGGCCATTTAGCCCTTCGAGCCAACACCGCCATTCAATATGATCATGGCTGATCATCCACAATCAATACCCCGTTCCTGCCTTTTCCCCATATCCCCCGACTCCACTATCTTTAAGAGCCCTATCTAGCTCTCTCTTGAAAGTATCCAGAGAACCGGCCTCCACCGCCCTCTGAGGCAGAGAATTCCACAGACTCACCACTCTCTGTGTGAAAAAGTGTTTCCTCATCTCCACTCTAAATGGCTTACCCCTTATTCTTAAACTGTGGCCCCTGGTTCTGAACTCCCCCAACATCGGGAACATGTTTCCTGCCTCTAGCGTGTCCAAACCCTTAATAATCTTATACGTTTCAATAAGATCCCCTCTCATCCTTCTAAATTCCAACGTATACAAGCCCAGCTTCTCCATTCTCTCAGCATATGACAGTCCCGCCATCCCGGGAATTAACCTTGTGAACCTACGCTGCACTCCCTCAATAGCAAGAATGTCTTTTCTCAAATTTGGAGACCAAAACTGCACACAATACTCCAGGTGTGTTCTCACTCGGGCCCTGTCCAACTGTAGAAGGTCCTCTTTGCTCTCATACTCAACTCCTCTTATTATGAAGGCCAACATGCCATTCACTTTCTTCACTGCCTGCTGTATCTGCATGCCTACTTTCATTGACTGATGAACAAGGACCCCCCAGATAATAATAATAATAATAATAATAATAATAATAATAATAATAATAATAATAATACTGTCATTACACATAAGTGCAACGAGATTTGGTTTGCAACTTCCATCTGATGTCATAACTTAATCAACAAATACAATTTTAGATATCCCGAGAACAAGGTTTGTAAAACGAACATTTGACCAGTAAGGTCAAAACAGACTAAAGTGCATGTGTCTGTGCGATGTGACCATGCGAGGGAGACAGTCCATGGGGGTGGGGGGCACGCAGCTGGGCCAGTTCAGAGCTGCTATAGCTCTTGAAATGAAGCTGTTCCTGAGTCTGGAGGTGCGGGCGTAGAAGGCGTTGTAACGTCTGCTGGAAGGGAGTAGTTCGAACAGTCCATTACAAGGGTGAGAGGAGTCTTTATGGATGCTGACGGCCTTCCTGAGGCACCGTGTGTGGTAGATGCCCTCCAAGGCTGGTAGCGGTGTCCGAATAATCTTTTGCGCTCTGTGGACGATGCGCTGAAGAGCTCTCCTCTCCGCCTCCGTGCAGCTGAGATACCACACAGAGATGCCATACGTTAGTATGCTCTCTGTGGTGCAGCGGTAGAAGGTCGTCAGCAGCTGTTGGGGCTGACCAGTCCGTTTCAATGTTCTTAGGAAGAAGTTGTTGCTGTGCCTTCTTGACCAGCGCAGCGGTGTTGGTGGACCATGTGAGGTCCTCTGAGATGTGAGTGCCCAGAAACTTAAAGCTGGACACTCTCTCCACACTGTCCCCGTAGATGGAGATTGGGGCGTATTCCCCATTCTGTGACCTCCTGAAGTCGATAATCAGCTCCTTGGTCTTGGAGGTGTTTAGCGACAAGTTGTTCCGTGAGCACCAGTCCGCCAGGTTCTGCACCTCCGCTCTATAGTTTGTTTCATCACCGTTGGTGATCAGCCCGATCACCGTTGTGTCGTCTGCAAATCTTGACAATGGTGTTGGTGTCGAATGCAGGAACACAGTCGCGAGTGAAGAGGGAGTAGAGCATGGGGCTCAGTACACAGCCCTGTGATGTGCCGGTGCTCAGGGTGATACTGGAGGACTGGTGCGGCCCCAGTCTCACTGCCTGCGGTCGCTCCGTCAGAAAATTCAGGATCCAATCGCATATCAGTGAGCTGAGGCCTAGCTGGTGGAGTTTGGTGGTGAGCTTTGTGGGGATGACCATATTAAAAGCAGAGCTATAGTCAATGAAGAGCATCCTCACGTAGGTACCCTGTCTTTCTAGGTGGGTCAGGACAGTGTGAAGAGCCACAGAGATGGCATCCTCTGTGGATCTATTTGCCCTGTATGTAAATTGATGAGAGTCCAATGATGCAGGGATGCTGGATTTGATGTGGGAGAGGACCAGCCTTTCAAAGCACTTCATTGGTATTGGAGCTAGGGCAACCGGGCGGTAGTCATTCAGGTTGGTGACTTTAGATTTCTTTGGCAAAAAGATCCCGTTGTACTTCCCTTTTTCTCAACTGACACCATTTAGATAATAATCTGCCTTCCTGTTTTTGCTACCAAAGTGGATAACCTCACATTTATCCACATTAAACTGCATCTGCCATGCATCTGCCCACTCACCCAACCTATCCAAATCACCATGCATTTTCATAGCATCCTCCTCACAGTTAACACTACTATGTTCCCCTATTTTGGGCAAAAGACTGCATTTACGTGATCCATTCCTCCCATGTTTTTGTACACTTCTAAAAGATCACCCCTCATCCTCCTGAACTCCAAGGAAAGCCCTCGCCTGCTCAACCTCTCCCTATAGCATGCCCTCGAGTGAACAGCCGGCCAATGGCAACATCCCCGTAACTCATCTCAGCACCCTTTCCAGGTTGAAAACATCTTTCCTATAACATGGTGTGCTGAACTACCCTATAGTTAGTTATTCCTAAAATTTGTTGCCAGAAGTTCTGCAGAAGGTGGATATCTTAAGTAATTTAATTTCTTGGCAATTATTAGTGTCTAAGGCTAATTATATATCATGTTATCAAAAATAGCAAATCTTTCTCTGTTTAAGATCTCACTGGCATACAAACAAAACCAACAGCTTTCAAATCCAAGTGTAAAATTACCTGTCAGTATAAAAATAGTTAAGCAGCATTACTGAGGCAGTTTCCAGCTTGATATTGCAATGCCTTTTGTCTAATTAGGAATTATTCAGGTTGGGATATGTGAAATGGCTAATGAGACAGGTTACTGAAGCTCATGCAAGGTATGGTTTTTGGTCTTCATAGAATTACTGGGTCTTACATAGAACAATACAGCACAGGAACAGGCCCTTCGGCCCGCAATATCCATGCTGAACATGATGCCAAGTTAAAGTAATCTCCTCTGCCTGCACATAATTCATATCCCTCCATATCCATGTATCTATCCAAAAGCATCTGAAATATCACTATCGTTTCCACCAGCTTTCCTGGCAACGCATTCCAAGCACCTATCCATTTAAATTTTGCCCTCTCACATTAAAGGAAGCACAGGAACAGTCCCTTTGGCCCCAAGTGTCTACGCCGAATATGATGCCAAATTAAAACTAATCTTTGACCGATGTGATCCATATCCCTCCGTTCCCTACATATCGATGTGTTTTTCTAAATGCCATTGGACCATCTATTTACATTTAGACATTTTTACGTACACATTTTTAAATAAAATCCTTCCCCCCCCCACACACTCACTCATAACGGCTGCTACAGCCCGGCTCTCCTCCAAAAACGCCGCCATTTTTCGCTGGCGATTTTCACTGCTGCCGCCCGGCTCTCCTCCCTCCCAGGCACCGACATTTTTCTTATTTCGCTGGCGATTTTACTTCCTCCACTCCCCCCGCCCCGCCCCAGCTCTATCACGCTGCCTCAGTGGACGGTGAAAAGCAGAGAGGGAATCTGACAAAGACAAAGCTGATCTTTGCCTTCAACCAGCGTGAAAGAGCCGGCGCGTCATCGGCCTGTCGGCCCACAGGCACATTGAGGGCATACACTGCTTCTCAACGGCGTTCGCTGCGTCTCGATGGGCGTACACAGCGTCATGACAGCGTACGCAGCGTCTCGATGGCCATATGCATCTCGACAGCGTACGCAGCGTCTCGACGGGCGTACGCAGCGTCTTGATGGCGTACGCCTGGCCCGCAGCCTCACTCCCGCCAACTCCCCCCTCCCTCCCTTCAACCTCACGTTCAGGGACCAGAACAACGGGTCAGCACCTGGTCTAGTATGCGTGCATGCGTGTGCGTGTGCGTGTGTGAGTGAGTGAGTGAGTGAGTGAGTGAGTGAGTGAGTGAGTGAGTGAGTGAGTGAGTGAGTGTGTGTGTGTGTGTGTGTGTGTGTGTGTGTGTGTGTGTGTGTGTGTGCGTGTGCGTGTGCGTGTGCTTGTGCGTGTGTGTGTGTGTACGGCATTTTGCCTTTGATTCGTTTCTCTGCGAAAACCAGATGCAAAAACGCAGAGATTTTTACCATTTCACTAGCGATTTTACTTTTACATTCGCATATCCACTCAATAAATTTGGTCATTTTTCTGTACACATTTTCAATAAAATCCTTCACAAAACTTACTGTTCACAAATCAGCAGCTGCGGATGTCACAATGCCCTTACGCTCGCGTCACCGCCACCCGCTCTCGATTGAAGCAGACGCTGTCATCGCACTTTCAATCCCCCTCCCCCCCCCCCCCCACTCATACCTGAACTAATTGTTCAACATTAACATTTATTTTCAAAGAGCCGCTGCCCAGCTGCGGCAGCTGCGAACATCACAATGCCCTTGCACTCGTGCCACGCCTCTCGCAGCTGGACTCCCACGCCCGCCCACTCATTCCAACCCCTCCCCCATTCTCAAAATGCTCTGCCGATTGGGAGGTCACAACGCTGGGGGCATTACTCCCTCTGGGAAACCTGAAATGCCTCCGTTGCAAGAGCTGCCGAGGCTCTCCACGTCACCTGAGGTCGACCCCGTCAGAGCCGCCCGCTCACCGTGTTCAGCTCCGCCCTCTCCCTCTCTCTCCTCAATCCTCTCCCCATCCTCCTTCCACCCCCCCCCTCCTTTCATCTCCTCCCTCCCTCCGCAAACTCAACGTGCTGCCAGTCACGCCTCTCGCAGGTTCTTTGATAAAAACCTTGCGACCCCCTTGCCTCTCTCTCCCCTCCTCTCTCTCTCCTCTCTCCCCCTTCCCGTCACTCTCTCTCTCCCCCACCTCTCTCCCTACCTCTCTCTCCCCCCTCCCTGTTTCCCCCCACCGTGTTCCCCCATCCCTGTTCCCCCCTCCCTGTCCCCCACTCCCTGTGCCCCCCCTCTGTCCCCCCCTTCCCTGTTCCCTCCCCGCTGTTCTCCCCTCCCCTGCCCCCCCTGTCCCCCCTCCCTGCCACCCCCTCTCTTGTCCGCCCATTCCTGTCCCCCCCTCCCTGTCCCCCCCCCTCCGCCCTCCCCTCCCTCCTCTCCCTTTCCTCGCCCCTCCGCCCCTCTTCCCCTCCCTCTTTCTCCCACTCCCTCACCCCCCTCCCTCTCCCCCCTCCCTCTCTCCCCCCTCATAGAATCATAGAATCATAGAAAATAGTTGCAGGAGTAGGCCATTCGGCCCTTCGAGCCTGCACCGCCATTCAATATGATCATGGCTGATCATCCAACTCAGTATCCTGTACCTGCCTACTCTCCATACCCCCTGACCCCTTTAGCCACAAGGGCCACATCTAACTCCCTCTTAAATATAGCCAATGAACTGGCCTCAACTACCTTCTGTGGCAGAGAATTCCACAGACTCACCACTCTCTGTGTGAAAAAAAGATCTTCTCATCTCGGTCCTAAAAGACTTCCCCCTTATCCTTAAACTGTGACCCCTTATTCTGGAGTTCCCCAACATCGGGAACAATCTTCCTGCATCTAGCCTGTCCAACCCCTTAAGAATTTTTTAAGCCTCTATAAGATCCCCCCTCAATCTCCTAAATTCCAGCGAGTACAAGCTGAGTCTATCCAGTCTTTCTTCATATGGAAGTCCTGCCATCCCAGGAGTCAGTCTGGTGAACCATCTCTGTACTCCCTCTATGGCAAGAATGTCTTTCCTCAGATTAGGAAACCAAAACTGTACGCAATACTCCAGGTGTGGCCTCACCAAGACCCTGTACAACTGCAGTAGAACCTCCCTGCTCTTGTACTCAAATCCTTTTGCTATGAATGCCAACATACCATTCGCTTTCTTCACAGCCTGCTGCACCTGCATGCCTACTTTCAATGACTGGTGTACCATGACACCCAGGTCTCGCTGCATACCCCCTTTTCCTAATCGGTCACCATTCAGATAATAATCTACCTCTCTGTTTTTGCCGCCAAAGTGGATAACCTCACATTTATCCACATTATACTGCATCTGCCATGCATTTGCCCACTCACCCAACCTATCCAAGTCACCTTGCAGCCTCCTAGCATCCTCCTCACAGCTAACACTGTCCCCCAGCGTCGTATCATCCGCAAACTTCGAGATGTTGCATTCAATTCCCTCATCCAGATCATTAATATATATTGTAAATAGCTGGGGTCCCAGCACTGAGCCTTGCGGTACCCCACTAGTTCTCCATCCACATCAATACTGTACCCCCAATACCATGTGCTTTAAGTTTGTATGCTAATCTCTTATGTGGGACCTTGTCGAAAGCCTTCTGAATTTCCAGATATAACACATCCACAAGTTCTCCTTTATCCACTCTACTAGTTACATCCTCAAAAAAATTCTATAAGATTCATCAGACATGATTTACCTTTCATAAATCCATGCTGACTTTGTCCAATGACTTCACCGCTTTCCAAATGTGCTGCTATCCCATTCTTAATAACTGACTCTAGCATTTTCCCCACTACCGATGTTAGACTAATTGGTCTGTAATTCCCCGTTTTTTCTCTCCCTCCCTTTTTGAAAAGTGGGGTTACATTAGCTACCCTCCAATCCTCAGGAACTACTCCAGAATCTAAAGAGTTTTGAAAAATTATCACTAATGCATCCACTATTTCTGGGGCTACTTCCTTAAGTATTCTGGGATGCAGCCTATCTGGCCCTGGGGATTTATCGGCCTTTAATCCATTCAATTTACCTAACACCACTTCCCAGCAAACCTGGATTTCACTCTATTTACAATATACATTAATGATTTGGACGAGGGAATTAAATGCAACATCTCGAAGTTTGCGGATGACACGAAGCTGGGGGGCAGTGTTAACTGTGAGGAGGATGCTAGGAGGCTGCAGGATGACTTGTATAGACTGGGTGAGTGGGCAAATGCATGGCAGATGCAGTATAATGTGGATAAATGTGAGGTTATCCACTTTGGTGGCAAAAACAGGAAGGTAGACTATTATTTGAATGGTGACCGATTAGGAAAAGGGGAGATGCAGCGAGACCTGGGTGTCATGGTACACCAGTCATTGAAAGTAGGCATGCAGGTTGTGAAGAAAGCGAATGGTATGTTGGCATTCATAGCAAAAGGATTTGAGTACAAGAGCAGGGAGGCTCTACTGCAGTTGTACAGGGTCTTGGTGAGACCACACCTGGAGTATTGCGTACAGTTTTGGTCTCCTAATCTGAGGAAAGACATTCTTGCCATAGAGGGAGTACAGAGAAGGTTCACCAGACTGATTCCTGGGATGGCACGACTTCCATATGAAGAAAGACTGGATAGACTCAGCTTGTACTCGTCTATCCTTGCCACCCATGTCCAACGTGAACGCCAAAACACCAGTACTGAGCACCTTGTACGGACCCATCGTACACCCGCTGCAACGGCGAGCGGTGAGCATCACTACGGAGAAAAACATAAGCACAATCCCGTAACATAGTCGGCACATGCACCGCAGACGAACCATGCCGGGAAGTGGGAACCGGGACCAAAGCGTGCGCCCGCTCGCGAAGTTCCGCTAACAACGATTTGTTTAGAATCTCTTGGTCCTGGGGAGTAGGCAAGAAATCCCCAGGAACTCTCAAAACCGAGCAGTAAACTCGGCCGAGGAGACTTTGAGATCCTCCTTAGGCGTGGTTCTGATGCCTAGGAGGACCCAAGGCAACTGGTCGACCCAATCTGGGCCGGTGAGTCAAGCTTTTAACGCCGACTTGAGGTGCTTATGGAAACGCTCAACCAACCTGTTGGACTCTGGGTGATACACGGTAGTCCGATGCAGCTTTGTGCCATACAGCTGCACCATACCACACCACAGGGAGGACGTGAACTGGGCCCCACGATCGGTGGTGATATCGGAGGGGACCCCGAAACGAGCGATCCAATTAGAGACAATGGCCCTCGCGCATGTCTCAGCGGAGGTATCCGTTAACGGTATCGCCTCCGCCCACCTGGTAAACCTGTCCACGATAGTCAGTAGGTGAGTAGCCCCGCACAAACACGGCAAGGGTCAACTGGGTCAACATGGATGTGCAGGAACCTGCCGTCCGGGACGGTGAAAGCTTGGACCGGCGGGCGCACATGTCTCTGTACCTTGGAGGTCTGGCATGGGATGCAGGAACGGGCCCATGCTGCGATCTGCTTCCTCAACCCATGCCAGACAAACTTCGCCGCAACCAAGGCAGAGGTGGCGCAAATGTCGAAAATCCAACGCCGCCAAGCGACTGGGACAATGGGACGGGCTTTGCCATGGAGATATCGCAAAGGACTTGCACGCAGGTGGCGCCACAGGTCACGTTAGCCAGCTTAAACCCTGATTCAGCATTGCGGTAAACCTCCATACCAGCTTCTTTCTGTTGGGCAGCGGCCAGCTCCTCGTAATCAACGCCTAAACGCTGAAACTTCGGGCAGCTCTGGACGGGACAGCGTGTCAGCCACAACGTTCATCTTCCCTGCCACATGCCGAATATCAGTCTTGAATTCGGAAATGTAGGCGATGGTGGCCGTTGCTGCCTGGCAGACCAGGGGTCAGATACCTTGGTCAATAGCTGCTTGGTAGTAGCTTATGATCTGTAAATGCGGTCAAAGAGCGCCCCTCGAGGAAATAGTGAAAATGGCAGATCACCAGGTAGAGCGCAAGGAGCTCCCGGTCGAAAGCGCTATACTTACAGTGGCTTGCAAAAGTTTTCATACCCCTTGAACTTTTCCACATTTTGTCACGTTACAACCACAAACGTAAATGTATTTTATTGGGATTTTATGTGATAGACCAACACAAAGTGGCTCATAATTGTGAAGTGGAAGGAAAATGACAGCTGGTTTTCAAATTTTATTACAAATAAAAAACTGAAAAGTGTGGCGTGCAAAAGTATTCAGCCCCCTTTACTCTGATACCCCTAAATAAAATCCAGTGCAACCAATTGCCTTCAGAAGTCACCTAATTAGTAAACAGAGTACACTTGTGTGTAATCTAATCTCAGTATAAATACAGCTTTTCTGTGAAGGCCTCAGAGGTTTGTTAGAGAACATTAGTGAACAAACAGCATCATGAAGCCCAAGGAACACACCAGACAGGTCAGGGATAAGGTTGTGGAGAAGTGTAAAGCAGGGCACACAAAAGGCTGGAGAAACTCAGCGGGTGCAGCAGCATCTAAGGAGCGAAGGAGATAGGCGACGTTTCAGGTCGAGACCCTTCTTCAGTTTAAAGCAGGGTTAGGTTATAAAAAAATATCCCAAGCTTTGAATATCTCACGGAGCACTGTTCAATCCATCATCCGAAAATGGAAAGAGTATGGCACAACTGCAAACCTACCAAGACATGGCCGTCCACCTAAACTGACAGGCCGGGCAAGGAGAGCATTGATCAAAGAAGCAGCCAAGAGGCCCATTGTAACTCTGGAGGAGCTGCAGAGATCCACAGCTCAGATGGGAGAATCTGTCCACAGGACAAATATTAGTCGTGCACTCCACAAATCGGGCCTTTATGGAAGAGTGGCAAGAAGAAAGCCATTGTTGAAACATAACCATAAGAAGTCCCGTTTGCAGTTTGCCACAAGCCATGTGGGGGACACAGCAAACATGTGGAGGAAGGTGCTCTGGTCTGATGAGACCAAAATTGAAGTTTTTGGCCTAAATGCAAAACGCTATGTGTGGCGGAAAACTGACACTGCACAATCACCCTGAACACATCATCCCCACTGTGAAACATGGTGGTGCCAGCATCATGCTGTGGGGATGCTTTTCTTCAGCAGTGATAGGGAAGCTGGTCAGAGTTGATGGGCAATCTTGGAAGAAAACCTGTTAGAGTCTGCAAAAGACTTGAGACTGGGGCAGAGGTTCACCTTCCAGCAGGACAACGACCCTAAACATACAGCCAGAGCTACAATGGAATGGTTTAGATCAAAGCATATTCATATGTTCGAATGGCCCTGTCAAAGTCCAGAGCTAAATCCAATTGAGAATCTCTGGCAAGACTTGAAAATTGCTGTTCACAGACGCTCTCCATCCAATCTGACTGAGCTTGAGCTATTTTGCAAAGAAGAATGGGCAAATGTGCAAAGCTGGTAGAGACATACCCCAAAAGACTTGCAGCTGTAATTGCAGCGAAAGGTGGTTCTACCGGGGCGTGAGAAACCCTGGGAAGTCAACGAGCAGGGCTGCGATAGGTTGCTGGATCTCAGCTACCTCGTTGAATTGCTGTAGGTGCGTTGACGGTTGCGCGGCTTGGCAGGGCATGGGTCCGACACAGGGACCATGCGTCCACCTCGCACATCGACTAACAGGGAGAACGCGCACAAGAAATCAGCCCCCAGGATCGGTTGGACAACGTCAGCGACGATAAACTTCCACCTGTACTGGCGGGAGTCGAAATTTACGTTTGCGGCCCGCGTACCGTAAGTGCGAATGTTGCTCCCGTTAACAGCCGAGAGGACGGGTCCTACCTTACCGATGCAAATATTTCGGGCGCTCGGAGGCAGGATACTGGCATGGGCACCGGAGCCCACCAGAAAACGGTGGCTGGAGTGGCGATAGCGGACGGGCCAATCGTGTTCACCTCTATGGACGATCGACCAGGGCGTTTTCCCGGATACGAGCAGGGGCTCCAACATCTTCCGGCTTCGGGTCGGTATCGTTGGTGGTAGTAGCACCATCTGCGTTGACTGTAGACCACCGGCCGCGGCGATTCTTCTTCGACGCTGGGTTGAGTTTCTTCTTCCACCCCTCGATGTCGGCTCGGCTGCACCCGCTGTGTGACCAGGGGGCGGGGAAAAGCAAACACGCCCCACCTCCTGTGCGCCCACAGTTCATCAGCTCTCTCCGTGAGAATTCTGGTGGTCACTGAAATCAGCTCCGGCGAGCATTAGCTGGACTTCGTCAGGCATCTGCTCCAGGAACGCCTGTTCGAAAAGCAGACACGGGCGGTGCCCGTCCATCAGGGCTAACATCTTCACCATGATGGTTGTTGGCCGCTGATCGGCAACGCAGTCCATGTGCAGCAGCTTCGCTCCCCTGTCTCTGCGGCTGAGACCGTAAGCATGGAGCAGCAGGGCCTTCAGCCCTTCATATTTGGCGATGGTGGGCGGGTCCCTGATGTAGGGCAACAACCTAGAGGCACAGTCCTGCGGCAATGCACCCACCACATGGAAATACATTGTGTTGTCCGCCACAATGCGATGTAGGTGGAACTGTGCCTCAACATGGGCGAACCACCCCTGAGGTTGATCAGGCCAAAAGGCTGGCAGTTTGAAGGCTGGTGAGCCCTGCCTCGTGCTGGCCGATTCTATGGGAACACTCTCTTCCTGCATAATTCTTCTAGTCTAACGACGGCTAGACAGATCGGGGTCACCAATTTGGTGGTCTGAAGAACGACAACTGGGGTTTCCAACAGATCTTTATTCAGAAGTACGGTTTTCAGTATACAGGTTTTTAAGACATGTCTGGTCACAACGGTGACCAGCGCTGAAGTAACGCGCGAAAGCAAAAACCGCGTGAAACAAACTGCCCCTCCCAAGTCACGTGACCGCGGCTTCCGAACACCGGGTTCGATCTCTGCGTACGCCAGCAGGAGCCGCTACAGTATCCCATTCTGTACAAACGAGCCTCTGCTATGATTTGGGCCACACTTTTATGTAAGCACAAACAATTGCAAAACCACTACGTCAAAGCTTTACAAATGCAGAATTATATTCTTTATTCACAATTGGAGGATATACAGTGGCTTGCAAAAGTTTTCATACCCCTTGAACTTTTCCACATTTTGTCACGTTACAACCACAAACGTAAATGTATTTTATTGGGATTTTATGTGATAGACCAACACAAAGTGACTTATAATTGTGAAGTGGGAGGAAAATGGTAGCTGGTTTTCAAATTTTTTTACAAATAAAAAACTGAAAAGTGTGGCGTGCAAAGGTATTCAGCCCCCTTTACTCTGATACCCCTAAATAAAATCCAGTGCAACCAATTGCCTTCAGAAGTTACCTAATTAGTAAATAGAGTCCACTTGTGTGTAATCTAATCTCAGTATAAATACAGCTTTTCTGTGAAGGCCTCAGAGGTTTGTTAGAGAACATTAGTGAACAAACAGCATCATGAAGCCCAAGGAACACACCAGACAGGTCAGGGATAAGGTTGTGGAGAAGTTTAAAGCGGGGTTAGGTTATAAAAAAAATATCCCAACCCTACCAAGACATGACCGTCCACCTAAACTGACAGGCCGGGCAAGGAGAGCATTGATCAGAGAAGCAGCCAAGAGGCCCATGGTAACTCTGGAGGAGCTGCAGAGATCCACAGCTCAGGTGGGAGAATCTGTCCACAGGACAACTATTAGTTGTGCACTCCACAAATTGGGCCTTTATGGAAGAGTGGCAAGAAGAAAGCCATTGTTGAAACAAAGCCATAAGAAGTCCCATTTGCAGTTTGCCACTAGCCATGTGGGGGACACAGCAAACATGTGGAAGAAGGTGCTCTGGTCTGATGAGACCAAGTTTTTGGCCTAAATGCAAAACGCTATGTGTGGCGGAAAACTGACAATGCACATCACCCTGAACACACCATCCCTACTGTGAAACATGGTGGTGGCAGCATCATGCTGTGGAGATGCTTTTCTTCAGCAGCGACAGGGAAGCTGGTCAGAGTTGATGGGAAGATGGATAGAGCCAAATACAGGGCAATCTTGGAAGAAAACCTGTTAGAGTCTGCAAAAGACTTGAGACTGAGGCGGAGGTTCACCTTCCAGCAGGACAACAACCCTAAACGTACAGCCAGAGCTACAATGGAATGGTTTAGATCAAAGCATATTCTTGTGTTAGAATGGCCCAGTCAAAGTCCAGACCTAAATCCAATTGAAAATCTCTGGCAAGACTTGAAAATTGCTGTTCACAGATGCTCTCCATCCAATCTGACTGAGCTTGAGCTATTTTGCAAAGAAGAATGGGCAAAAATGTCAGTCTCTAGATGTGCAAAGCTGGTAGAGACATACCCCAAAAGACTTGCAGCTGTAATTGCAGCGAAAGGTGGTTCTACCGGGGCGTGAGAAACCCTGGGAAGTCAACGAGCAGGGGTGCGATAGGTTGCTGGATCTCAGCTACCTCGTTGAATTGCTGTAGGTGCGTTGACGGTTGCGCGGCTTGGCAGGGCATGGGTCCGACACAGGGACCATGCGTCCCCCTCGCACATCAACTAACAGCGAGAACGCGCACAAGAAATCAGCCTCCAGGATCGGTTGGACGACGTCAGCGACGATAAACTTCCACCTGTACTGGCGGGAGTCGAAATTTAGGTTTGCGGCCCGCGTACCGTAAGTGCGAATGTCGCTCCCGTTAACAGCCGAGAGGACGGGTCCTACCTTACCGATGCAAATATTTCGGGCGCTGGGAGGCAGGATACTGGCATGGGCACCGGAGCCCACCAGAAAACGGTGGCTGGAGTGGCGATAGCGGACGGGCCAATCGCGTTCACCTCTATGGACGATCGACCAGGGCGTTTCCCGGATACGAGCAGGGGCTCCAACATCTTCGGGCTTCGGGTCGGTATCGTTGGTGGTAGTAGCACCATCTGCGTTGACTGTAGACCACCGGCCGCGGCGATTCTTCTTCGACGCTGGGTTGAGTTTCTTCTTCCACCCCTCGATGTCGGCTCGGCTGCACCCGCTGTGTGACCAGGGGGCGGGGAAAAGCAAACACGCCCCACCTCCTGTGCGCCCACAGTTCATCAGCTCTCTCCGTGAGATGCTGGTGGTCACTGAAATCAGCTCCGGCGAGCATTAGCTGGACTTCGTCAGGCATCTGCTCCAGGAACGCCTGTTCGAAAAGCAGACACGGGCGGTGCCCGTCCATCATGTAATAAAATTTGGAAACCATGTATCATTTTCCTTCCACTTCACAATTATGCACCACTTTGTGTTGGTCTATCACATAAAATCCCAATAAAATACATTTACATTTGTGGTTGTAACATGACAAAATGTGGAAAAGTTCAAGGGGTATGAAAACTTTTGCAAGCCACTGTATATGGCTGCACAGTCAGGGGTCTACAAGGAGTAAAGAAGGGGGGTGAGAACGTATCCTTGTAGAGCATTAGTGCTGAGGATAATCATAGAGATTGATTTGTCCCCTATCCTTACTGATTGGGGTCTGTTGGTGAGGAAGTCGAGGATCCAATTGCAGATAGACAAAAATACGGGAGAAACTCAGCAGGTGAAGGAATGGTGTGACATTTTGGGTCGAGACCCTTCTTCAATTATCCAATTGCAGAGATGAGTGCTGACACCAAGTCCAGCGGGTTTGGTGATATGGTTGGATGGTATAATGGTATTAAAGGTGGAGCTGTAGTCTATGAAAAGGAGTTTGAAGTAGGTGTCTCTATTATCCAGGTGTTCCAGGGATAAATGTAGGGCTCGGGCACCACATCATCTGTGGACTTGTTGTGGTGGTAGGCGAACTGCAGTGGATCAAGGCCGCTGGGTAGACTGGATATAATGCGTTCAATAACTAGCCTCTCAAAATATTTCATGATGTTGGATATCAAGGCCACTGGACATTGGCATGAGGTGGGTCTAGTGTAGATTTAGGCATGAGGTGGGACTAGTGTCGATGGGACATGTTGGTCGGTGAATGCAAGTTGGGCCGAAGGGTCTGTTTCCATGCTGTATGACCAAGACTTCTATGTGCAAACCAACTCCATCTTCACATGTGCACACAGCTGGGTTATTATCCAAGGCAAGAACTTTCAGATCTTTCAATTTTTTTATGAGCTCATGGCTTCAAGGATCCATATTGCATACATTTTTTTTAATGAATTCCAAATATTCATCACTCTCTGTGAGATTTTATGCATCTCAGATCTAATAATCATCCCCTTATTTTGTAATTATATACCCTCACTCTAGATTTTTTTCCACCAGCTGAAGGATCTCAACACTTATGTTATCAAACGAAACCAATCTTGCTCCCAGGATGAGGTGTTCCACACCAGGTCATCACAAATGGCCTCATTCTTCAGAGAACGGGGATTCCCCTCCCCCACTATTGATGAGGCTCGCACCAGGGTCTCCTCCGTACCCCGCAACACTGCCCTCTCTCCCCATTCCCCCACTCACAAACAGGGCAGAGTCCCCCTGGTCCTCACCTTTCACCCCACCAGCCGGCAAATACAACACATAGTCCTCCGCCAGTTTCACCACACCCCTCCACCCGCCACAACATCTTCCCATCTCCCCCCCCCTGCCTTCCGCACCTCCGCAACTCGCTTGTCAACCCTCCCGCTCTACACTTTTAGAAACACATAGAATTTAGGTGCAGGAGTAGGCCATTCAGCCCTTCGAGCCTGCACCGCCATTCAATATGATCATGGCTGATCATCCAACTCAGTATCCCACCTGCCTTCTCTCCATACCCTCTGATCCCCTTAGCCACAAGGGCCACATCCAACTCACTCTTAAATATAGCCAATGAACTGGCCTCAACTACCCTCTGTGGCAGAGAGTTCCAGAGACTCACCACTCTCTGTGTGAAAAAAGTCTTTCTCATCTCGGTCTTAAAGGATTTCCCCATTATCCTTAAGCTGTGACCCCTCCTGGACTTCCCCAACCGGGAACAATATTCTGCATCTAGCCTGTCCAACCCCAAGTTTCTATAAGATCCCCTCTCATCTCCTAAATTCCCCGAGTCTATCCAGTCTTTCTTCATAAGACAGTCCTGACATCCCAGGAATCAGTCTGGTGAACCTTCTCTGCACTCCCTCTATGGCAATAATGTCCTTCCGCAACCGCAAGAAATGCAACACTTGTCCCTTCACCTCCCCCCTCCACTCCTTTCAGGGACCCAAGCAGTCCTTCCAGGTCCGACAGAGGTTCACCTGCACCTCCTCCAACCTCATCTACTGCATCCGCTGCTCCAGATGCCAGATGATCTATATCGGTGAGACCAAGCGGAGACTTGGCGATCGTTTCGCCGAATACCTCCGCTCGGTCCGCAAAAACCAACCCGACCTCCCGGTGGGTGGCTCAGCACTTCAACTCCCCCCTCCCATTCCGTATCCGACCTCTCGGTCCTGGGCCTCCTCCACGGCCAGAGTGAGCAACACCGCAAGTTGGAGGAACAGCACCTCATATTCCGCTTGGGGAGTCTGCATCCTTTGGGCTTGAACATTGAATTTTCTCAATTCTGTTAACCCTTGCTGTCTCCTCTCCTTCCCACCTCTCCCTCAGCCCTCGGGCCCTGGCATTCCCTCTATCTCTATCTCCCTCCCCCACCCTAGTCGCACTAGCTTCTCATTTTCACACCACAAACAGCTTACAATGGCTTGTTCCCTTTATCATCGATACTTTTTTGCATATCATTCATTCATTGTTCTTTCTCTCTCCACATCACCGTCTATATCTCTCGTTTTCCTGATCCCTGACCAGTCTGAAGAAGGGTCTCGACCCGAAACGTCGCCTATCTCCTTCACTCCTTAGTTGGTGCTGCACCCGCTGAGTTTCTCCAGCTTTTTGTGAAACCAATCTTGTGTTTTTTTAGCAAGATCTTCGCTGAATCTTCGAAATTATATGAAATCTAACTTTAGTCACGCATGAAAGCACAATTTGCTCATTGAGGCTACTGATTCTCTTTTGGACAGCTTCCAAAGTCAACATATCTTTTCTTACATTAGAGGGCCAAAACCAAGGCATGGTCTTACCAGTTCAATTTTAACAGAAGAAACAAGAAGCTGACGCTGCTTAATACATAAAAGGACAAAAAGTCACCTTTCAATGTTATCCAGGGATGCTGCCGCACCCGTTGAGTTACTCTAGCACTTTGTGCTCTTTTTGTTTTTCGATTTTAACAGTACTTCAGCATTTCTAAACTCCAACTCTTTCAAAACTACTGTCTAAGTGTAACTGCTCTTGTACATTTGAGATGCTTATCTAAGTACTTCTGTATGGTGATACATCCCTCTCCCATCAGGCAAAAAGTATAAAAATGTGAAAACGCACACCCCCAGTCAGGGATAATTTCTTCCCAGCTATTACCAGGCAACTGTACCATTCTACCAACAAATAGAGAGCTGTCCTGAGCTACTACCTACTTCATTGGAGAACCTCAGACTATCTTCAATTGGACTTTACCTTGCACTAAATGTTATTCCCTTTATCATGCATCTGTATACCGTAGATGGCTCGATTGTAATCATGTATTGTCATGTATCACTGTACCTTGGTACATGTGACAATAAACTAAACAAAGTACTTGTGTTGAACAGTATACAAATGCATTTCACTGTCTCAGTACATGTGACAATAAAGCACCATTGAACATGTCAGTTAGCTTCCTAACATTTGCTGCAGAACTGTCTGATCATTTATCGCTCTTTCTGCACAAAGTGCCTAGACCACTGTTTCGGCAGCGGCGCAGCGCTGGAGCACCATCGCGGGGCGGAGCGGCTAATACCTTACCTGGGTCGCCGCGCTGGAGCTCCGGTGAGCTGAGACCGACAAAAAAACATCGCGGAGCCGCGGGTCTGTGGAGCGGCCAGCTGCGGGCGGCGGCGCTGACTTACCATCGGGAGCCAGTGGGGGAGCTCCATCCAGCGAGGCCTTGTTGGCTTCAGAAGCCGCGGGCTCCGGTAAGGAAGCGGCCGTTCCAGATGCCCCAAGCCGCTGAGAGGATTCTCCCGACGCCGGGGCACCATCACCCGGCAAGAAGGGCCTGGAACATCGGGCCTCCGTGAAGGCGACTGCGGAGACCTCAATAGGCCCGACTATGGGTGGACATGGGATGGGGACTGGACATTGTGCCTTCCCTCATAATGGGAATCATTGTGGGGGGATGTTTTTTGTGTTTAAAATCTCTTTATTATTGTTATGTCTGTATTCATTTTTTACGTGCTGCATTGGCAAGAAACGTTTCACTACACCAATTGGTGTACATGACCAATAAATACCTTTGTACCTTTGATCTCTGTAGTCAAGTCGTCAAGTTTATTCGTCACATACACATACGAGATGTGCAGTGAAATGAAAAGTGGCAATGCTCGCGGACTTTGTGCAAAAAACAAACAAACAAACTACAAACAGAATGGAACCGAATCACATATTCCTTTACATATTACATATTGTGGGAGGAAGGAAAAAGGAAAAAAAACAGAAAAAAACAGCAATTTAAAAAAAAAAAACAGTATAATGGTACAGTAAAGTTAGTCCCCGGTGAGGTAGGAGTTTACAGTCCTAATGGCCTCTGGGAAGAAACTCCTTCTCAACCTCTCCATTCTCACAGCATGGCAACGAAGGCGTTTGCCTGACCGTAGCAGCTGGAACAGTCCGTTGCTGGGGTGCTGGTCTCCCATGATCTTATTGGCTCTGGAGTTGCACCTTCTGATGTATAGTTACTGCAGAGGGGCGAGTGAAGTTCCCATAGTGCGTTAGGCCGAACGCACTACTCTCTGCAGAGCCTTCTTGTCCTGGGCAGAGCAGTTCCAAAACCAAATTGTGATATTTCCGGACAAGATGCTTTCCACAGCCGCAGAGTAGAAGCACTGGAGGATCCTCAGAGACACTCTGAATTTCCTCAATTGCCTGAGTGGTAAAGACGCTGCCTTGCCTTACTCACGAGTGCTGCAGCGTGCGATGTCCATGTCATATCCTCAGAGATGTGGACGCCCAGGTGTTTAAAACAGCTCACTCTATCCACAGTATCCCCATTTATCTTCAATGGTGTGTACGTCCTCGGATGATGTGCCCTCCTAAAGTCCACGATCAGCTACCCTTCGTTTTTTTGATGTTAGGCTGTTGTCCTAACACCAGAGTGCCAGATCAGGGTGCCATCTCTGAGATCAGGTCCACCACCACAGTGTCATCAGCAAACGATTATCGAGTTGGAGCTGAACCCAGCCACACCATGTGTGAACAAAGGTACAGGGGATGGGGCTGAGGGGGGGGGGGGGTTCCTGTGCTCAGGGTGAGGGACTTCGATGTATTTCCCCCCATCTTGACTACCTGGGGCCTGGTGGAGAGAAAGTCCAGGACCCAGGCACACAGTGGGATGTTGAGCCCCAATTCCAGCAGCTTCTCGGCCAGTCTGGTGGAGACTATCGTGTTGAAGGCTGAACTGAAGTCTTTGAATAGCATCCTCACGTAGCCCCTCTTCTGGCTGTCAAGATGAGAGACAGCAGTGTGCAGAACCTGGGAGGCCGCATCGTCCGTGGATCTGTTCGGACGGTATGCGAATAGTAACAGGTCCATGTTGCGAGGGAGGAAGGCGCAGATGTGCTTCTTCACCAGCCTCTCAAAGCATTTCATGACTACCGAAGTGAGGGCCACCGAAAGGTAGTAATTCAGACAGGCTGGGGAGGCATTTTTAAGTACCGGTACAATGATGGATCTTTTGAAGCAGGCAGGGACCATGAACTTGTCCAGGGAGAGGTTGAATATTGTCGTGAGCACCGGAGCTAGCTGCGTAGCACAGGACTTCAGTACTCGCCCCGAGATGCCATCGGGGCCTGCCGCTTTCCTCGTGTTCACCCGTGTCAGAGCCCTCCTCACGTCGTGCTCGGACAACGAGAATGTGTGCATATTCCTCCCTTCAGCTTCGATAGCCAGCCCGCTGACGGTATTGTACTTTGCTTAACTGCAATTTTTATTCATTTAAATAATGAATTCCTTTCATTTTCTCTCAGCAAATTGCAAGACTTTACACATTCCCACATGAAACTCCCACTCATAACATATAACTTATGCAATCTAAATAGTCTCATCGCAATATGCCCTCCCACCTATTTTCATGTCACTAAGGTGGACACAATCAATCATCCTGATGTACTAGTTGCCAGAGGATCTGGGGTGACAGAGGAACTGAAGGAAATTCACATTAGGCAGGAAATGGTGTTGGATAGACTGAAGGTCTGCATCCCAGGGTACTTAAGGAAGTGGCTCTAGAAATTGTGGATGCATTGGTGATCATTTTACAATGTTCTCTAGATTCAGGATCAGTTCCTGCGGATTGGAGGGCAGCTAATGTTATCCCACTTTTTAAGAAAGGTGAGAGAGAGAAAACAGGGAATTATAGACCAGTTAGCCTGAGATCGGTGGTGGGGAAGATGCTGGAGTCCATCAAAAAAGTCGAAATAGCAGCACATTTGGATAGCAGTAACAGGATCGGTCCAAGTCAGCATGGATTTAAAAAGGGGAAATCATGCTTGACTAATCTTCTGGATTTTTATGAGGATGTAACTAGGAAAATGGACAAGGGAGAGCCAGTGGATGTAGTGTACCTGGACTTTCAGAAAGCATTTGATAAGGTTCCATTTAGGAGATTAACAGGCAAAATGGTATTGGGTAGAGTGCTGACATAGATAGAAAATTGGTTGGCAGACAGGAAACAAAGAGTCGGGATTAACAGGTCCCTTTCAGAATGGCAGGCAGTGACTAGTGGGGTACCGCAAGGCTCAGTGCTGGGACCGCAGCTATTTACAATATATATTAATGATTTAGATGAAGGTATTACAAGTAACATTAGCAAATTTGCAAATGACACAAAGCTGGGTGGCAGTGTGAATTGTGAGGAGGATGCTATGAGAATGCATGGTGACTTGGACAGGTTGGGTGAGTGGGCCAATGCATGGCAGATGCAGTTTAATGTGGATAAATGTGAGGATATCCACTTTGGTAGCAAAACCAGGAAGGCAGATTATTATCGAAATGGTGTCAAGTTGGGAAAAGGGGAAGTACCACAGGATCTGGGGGTTCTTGTTCATCAGTCAATGAAAGTAAGCATGCAGATTCAGCAGGCAGTGAAGAAAGCAAATGGCATGTTGACCTTCATAACAAGAGGAGTTGAATATAGGAGCAAAGAGGTCCCTCTGCAGTTGTACAGGGCCCTTGTGAGACCACACCTGAAGTATTGTGTGCAGTTTAGGTCTCCAAATTTGTGGAAGGACATTCTTGCTATTGAGAGCATAGGTTCACAAGGCTAATTCCCAGGATGGCAGGACTGTCATATGCCTAGGAATGTAGCTGGGCTTGTATACTCTGGAATTTAGAAGGATGAAAGGGGATCTTATTGAAACATATAAGATTATTAAGGGTTTGGACATGCTAGAGGCAGGAAACATGTTTTCGATGTTGGGAGATTCCAGAACCAGGGGCCACAGTTTAAGAATAAGGGGTAAGCCATTTAGAACAGAGATGAGGAAATACTTTTTCACACAGAGAGTTGTGAATCTGTGGAATTCTCTGCCTCAGAGGGCGGTGGAGGCCAGTTCTCTGGACACTTTCAAGAGAGCTAGATAGGGCTCTTAATGATAACGAGTCAGGGGATATGGGGAGGCAGGAACGGGGTACTGATTATGGATGATCAGCCATGATCACATTGCTTGGCAGTGCTGGCTCGAAGGGCTGAATGGCCTACTCTTGCACCAATTGTCTATTAAACTTTAAAATTACTATGCATGCAGTGGATTAAGTATTTTCTATCAACCGTAACTATAGGGATTTGGATTATTAATCAAGATGTAACCAATATTCAATATATTGGGCCTGAGCTCCAAAGAAAGAATTTACACTTAAATAACACTTTTTACAACTTTAAGATGTCTCAAGGATTTGACACCTCATGAAAATAGCAATCAGTGCATACTAATAAATTACAAACAGTAATAGACTATATACTGAATGAACAGCTCTGGCAAGGGTATAAGTATTGCCTGTATGTCGGACATTGCTTCTCAAAATATAGCATGGAAAAATTTAATGCACCTGCGAGATTAATGAGAGCCTCACCCTTGTTCAGTTCCTGTAATGGAATATTATCCCAAGGATGCTCCTGGAACAGTTCCAGGAGCAACAATAAAGACGATCTTTGCATTAATACTAATTGATTATGATTGTAGTGGCACAACTGGTAGAGTTGCTGCCTCACAGGACTACTGACCCGAGTTGGATCTTAATCTCGAGGACTGCATGTGCAGAGTTTGTACATTCTCCCTGTGACCGCATGGGTTTCCTCCGGTGCTCCCGTCTCCTCCCATATTCCAAAGACGTGAGAGTGTTTAGGTTAGTTGGCCTCAGTAAATTGCCGCTATTGTGCAGGAGCGACTGAAAATTTGGGATACCTACTCACTTACACAACAGCACAGCAGTAGAGTTGCTGTTTTCCAGTGCTTGAGACCTGGCTTCAATCCCAACTACGGGTGCTGTCTGTGTAGAGTTTGCATGTTCTTCCTGTGACCATGTGGGTTTTCTATGGGTGTTCCCTGTGTTATTTCAGGTTTCCTCCCAATTTCTAAAGACTTGCGGTTAATTGGTTTCTGTAAAATTGCCCCACTAGTGTGTACGATACAAATGTGGGATAACATGGAATTAGTGTACAGGTGATCAATGGTTGGCATGGGTCGGTGGGCCAAAAGGCCTGCTTTCATACTAAGCTAAACTAAAAAAAAGTTGTCACTGGGATTTTTGATGGAGTGAAAATACGGCCAGACAGATGTTATTCCGCACTTCTAGTTTCCAACAGTCTACATGCCCCAATAGTATTTCTTAGTTAGTTCTAAAGGTTACACAGTTACAAGTGTAAGAGCTATCTTCTAATGTTTGGAAGATTGTTTAAAGTAATTCAAGAAAAATGGGAACAAGTGTTCTTTTGCTGTTTAGTTTATTTTAATTCAATTTCATAATTTCAGCCATTTTAATTTTACACATCTATAAGATCAGAAAATAAATTGTTGTAAATGGAAATTCAGTACGAAACAAATTGAGCTTAGCCAATGTTTGAGGGGTTTTGATGCATTTTTAAAAAAAATTGTTAATACTGTTAATATATTAAAACAAAAACAGTAATACCAAAGCAAGGGAACTTATTTGAATTACGTAGATCTATGACAATACATATCTGATGTTTACCTCAAATATTATACATCAGTAGAATAGTATAACATTTCTATGTAGTATTATAATATACCTTTTCCAACTTATGGTACTATTTAGGTGGATAATCATTTAAAATATCAAAATAAAACTAGTTGATTGAGAATGAATGAGTTGCAAGTCTTACCTGCAGAATAATGTTGTACATAGCTATTTTGCAATTACTATTCTGAAAGTTTATGCTCTATGGATAAATAGTCCTTTAAGTTTAATGAAAATTTAACTTTAGTTTACTAGTTACTTTCTTCAGTGATGGAGAAAACTGTGTTGAACACACTGGTGAAAGGATATTGAATCGTTTTTACAGTGTTGGTATTCCAATTCCTGTGCTAAGCGGATTCTTGGTTCTTGGATCCACCTTATTCCCCCATAGATCCATTCTTTCTTGAATTGTGGAGTTACTTCAAATAGAAAACAGCAGCCTTTATATAACACCATTCACATCCCTTTTGTGAAAACTGAAAAGTAATTCTGTTGCTCGTGATATGCTTTCAACTAAAGTCAAAGTTGTAACATGGAAAATCTAGCTCCCAAAAACTGAAAAATGAAAAGAACAAGAGTCTCTTCCAGTAATTTAAATGGCAAATATTTGCCAGGACCCCAGGGATAAGTTTCACCTGTCTAAACCTGTGGAAAACAGGATGCTCATTGTGTATGCTTCAAAGTTTAACATTATTTTTTTAAATACATCAATGAAGCATTTTCGATAACACTGAAGATGATGATGAAATGGCCTACTGCTTGGCATTTGGTTATGATCTTAACCCGTTCCTACAAAGTGTATCCATTGTAAATAAACAGTTGTATTTATACAATCCTAACAATCCTAACAAAAGTCTTCATTGGTCACACTCCTGGATGGTGTTTTTAAATTATTCTTTTCATGAATAATTCTCACAATATATCAGCTATCTCTCTCGCCTCATCCACAATCCGTTTAAACAACTATATTGTTTCAGATTTGTTCCATGTTACTTTCCATGATAATTTAACATGAAGTAGTATATTTAATAAAACTATGGAAGCACCCATGTTACTCAGACCAATCATTCTCATCAAATTCCGAATCATCATCCGAATCACTATATTCCACGGCAATACGCCTGGACAGAATGGTCGCCACATCGTTCCCAACAGGCTCGCGCTTAGCCTCTTGCTCACGTTGCTCTTGAACTTTCTTCAGTTGAATTCCTAGAGTAAAGAAAGTTGACTCCAGTCAGCAATGGCAAAACTGGAAATGCATCAGGTCAATTTAAAATTGCTCCTTTATGCAAAATAAATCACAATCACCAATTCAAAAGTAAAAATTCACATAATTTTACCATTGGAGAACATGGATGGGTTCTGACTGTATTTATAACTATACATCATGGGTGGCCTCTGACTCGTTGAGGTGAGGGCAGAGGGGTAGAGAGAGATAAAGCCTCTGTTGGGGACCGACCGTTCTGCATCAGAAAGAGGGAGGTCAGGGAAGGGATGGTGAAAACCATGTTCACCAGAGATGCTGCCTGACTTGCTGAGTTGCTCCAGTGCTTTGTGTATTAACCAGCATCTGCAGTTCCTTGTTTCTGCATAATTTAGCTCTTTACTGAAGATGTTACTGCAAGTAAACATTGCCGTTGATAGGTATAAATTAATAGTAATAAATCTTGCTACAGACAACTAAGATGAACAAGTATTCATCCTAATACTTGGAAATAAAATTATCAAAGGTTTGAATCAATTAACAAATGGAATTAATTTTCGTTTGTCAATTTAATTTCTATTTTCCAGATATTTATAAATACACTAGACTAAGTGGGACCCATTGGGTACCAGCATCACACGAGAGGGCTGGTCCCCCAACGCAATATTCCACCTCTCCACCAATTCCAATATTGGTGGCCTGGCCAGTGGGGGGGGGTGGGGGCTTTCTGGAGCGCTAGTATGGGTGTTGTGCACTGAAGGGACTGGTTTCCAGAGGGCTAGTATGGACATTGTGGGCCAAATGGTTTCTTGGGCTGGCTGCTCAGTCACTCAAGTCTGTTGTGCTGGCAGCTCACTCACGGCTGGTGGGCTGGCAGTTGACTCACGGCTATTCTATCTTTTTTATTCTATCACGGCTATTCTATCTGCAGAGCCAAAAGAGATGGGGGAGATATTGAACAATTTCTTTTCTTCGGTATTCACCAAGGAGAAGGATATTGAACTCTGTGAGTTAAGGGGGAAAAGTAGAGTAGCTATGGAAACTATGAGATTCAAAGAGGAGGAAGTACTGACACTTTTGAAAAATATAAAAGTGGATAAGTCTCCAGGTCCTGACAGGATATTCCCTAGGACATTGAGGGAAGTTAGTGTAGAAATAGCAGGAGCTATGACAGAAATATTTCAAATGTCATTAGAAACAGGAATAGTGCCGGAGGATTGGCGTACTGCGCATGTTGTTCCATTGTTTAAAAAGGGTTCAAAGAATAAACCTAGCAATTATAGACCTATTAGTTTGACGTCAGTGGTGGGCAAATTAATGGAAAGGATACTTAGAGATAATATATATAAGCAACTGGATAAACAGGGTCTGATCAGGAACAGTCAACATGGATTTGTGCCTGGAAGGTCATGTTTGACAAACCTTCTTGAATTCTTTGAAGCGGTAACTAGGGAAATTGATGAGGGTGAAGCAGTGGATGTTGTCTATATGGATTTCAGTAAGGCCTTTGACAAGGTTCCCCATGGAAGGTTGGTTAAGAAGGTTCAATCTTTGGGTGTTAATGGCAGAGTAGCAAGATGGATTCAACAGTGGCTGAATGGGAGATGTCAGAGAGTAATGGTGGATGGCTGTTTGTCAGGTTGGAAGCCGGTGACCAGTGGGATGCCTCAGGGATCTGTGTTGGGTCCACTGTTGTTTGTCATGTACATCAATGATCTGGATGATGGGGTGGAAAATTGGATAAGTAAGTATGCAGATGATACTAAGATAGGTGGTGTTGTGGATAATGAAGTAGATTTTCAAAGTCTACAGAGAGATTTGGGCCACTTGGAAAAGTGGGCTGAAAGATGGCAGATGGAGTTTAATGTTGTTAAGTGTGAAGTGCTACATCTTGGCAGGACAAATCAAAATAGGAAGTACATGGTAAATGGTAGGGAATTGAGGAATGCTGTGGAACAGAGGGATCTAGGAATAACTGTGCATAGTTCCCTGAAGGTGGAATCGCATGTAGATAGGGTGGTAAAGAAAGCCTTTGGTGTGCTGGCCTTTATAAATCAGAGTATTGAATATAGGAGTAGGGAAGTAATGTTTAAAATTGTACAAGGCATTGGTAAGACCAATTCTGGAGTATGGTGTACAATTTTGGTCGCCTAGTTATAGGAAGGATGTCAACAAAATAGAGAGAGTACAGAGGAGATTTACTAGAATGTTGTCAGGGTTCCAGCAACTATGTTACAGAGAAAGGTTGAACAAGTTAGGTCTTTATTCTTTGGAGCGCAGAAGGTTAAGGGGGGACTTGATTGAGGTCTTTAAAATGATGAAAGGGATACAGAGTTGACGTGGATACGTTTTTCCCATTGAGGGTAGGGAAGATTCAAACAAGAGGGCATGACATGAGAATTAAGGGACAGAAGTTTCGGGGTAACGTGAGGGGGAACTTCTTTACTCAGAGGGTGGTGGCTGTGTGGAATCAGCTTCCAGCAGAAGTGGTGGAGGCAGGATCGATTTTAACATTTAAGAGTAAAGTGGATAGGTATATGGACGTGAAGGGAATGGAGGGGTATGGTCTGAGTGCAGGTAGATGGGACTAGGGGAAAACAAATGGTCGGCACGGACTGGAAGGGCCGAGAGGGCCTGTTTCCGTGCTGTAAATTGTTATATGGTTATATGGTTATATGTTATTCCTTGAAATTCCATTTCAAGCAGGGTGCAAGGCCACCAATTTCAAGTGCAGCTTCATATCACTTCAAGCAGGGTGCAAGGCCACCAAATTCTAGTGCAGTTTCATACTCATACCGCTGCCGTAAGTGGCAGCGTTCTTTCTAAAATCAATGTACAGAACAAGAAGTGGTCAAGATGAGAATTTTAGTAATATAGATAACTACAACCATACTTTACTATTTCACTAAATATATCCTGTAATCGAGTCGCTGTATGTTCAGGATCTATCATTTAAGAAAGAAGTATAACTGTAAAAACAAGGAACTGCAGGTGCTGGTTTACCAAGGAAAGACACAAAATGCTGGAGTAACTCAGCGGGTCAGGCACCATCCCTGGAGAACATGGATAAGTAGTGCTTAGGTCTGGGACTCTTCTGAGACTGATTGCAGGGGCGGGCATGAATATAGCGAGAAGTGTGGAGGGGCAGGACAGAGCATGACAGATCATAGGTGAACATAGACGAGGGGGGGTTGATAGGCAGATGGTTAGACAAAGGCCAGAGATGAACAAACAAGATGTGAGACAAAAGGATGATGAACTCACACAAGGATAACTGTCCTAAGTTTAAATGCAACTCAAATGAATACATAAATTAAGATGCTATTTTCACTAATATTATTGATAGAACATTAAAAATAATAGAATCCCACATTTCAATTAGCACAAACTGCACTCTAATTATTCCACAATTATCCACCATTAACCTCGCTGATTGATCGTGAAGAAGAAAAATAAAATCCCTAATTTGGATGGAAAAAAAGAGATAAGTTATCATTAGATTGGAAATACTGGCAATTAAGACTAAAATGTTTAGCTAATGGGCCTGTCTCATTTAGGCGACTTTTTAGGCGACTGCAGGAGAAGTCGCCACATGGTCGCCACATGTTCGCGGGTGGTTGCCGGGGAGGCGCCTTCATGGTCGTGAGGAGTCGCCGCAATCTTGGAACTAGTCGCATATGTTCACATATCAGTGAACATGTTGAAAAATTAGCGGCGACTAGAATAAAGAGCCGCCATGGGGAGTAGCAAGAATTCTCGTGCTATAGGAGGCCCTAGTGGGTTGCCAGGAGGTCAAAGGTTCTCTTAGGTTCTCGTAGGTTGTAGCTGGTGCTGACCGGAGAATTTTGTTGGCTCATTGGGGAAAAAAAACGTAAGCATTAGTTTTCAGAACCAAGGATAACCAACCGGTAATATTAATGTCCGCCATGCTTCACAGCCGTGTATCTCTGGCTTCTTAAAAATCGTCTCCACTCCTTCTCCCCACTCTCACCCATTCACTTCCCCCCTCTACCCCTTCTTTTACTTACTGTGCTTTTTAGCTTCTTAATTACAGCGCCAACCTTCCTGTTCATTGCGATGTGTGTCTGTATCACATTGGCTTTGCACCATGTTAATTTCACTCAGACACGCTCCCCCGCTTGCCGTCCCCTGCCTGCATAACGGGCTTGTGAAGGAATGGGTGTGTGTGTGTGTGTTCGTGTGTGTGTTCGTGTGTAAGTCCATGTGTGTTAGCGTGTGTGTGTGTGTGTGTGTGTGTGTGTGTGTGTGTGTGTGTGTGTGTGTGTGTGTGCGCGCTTTCGTTCGTGTGCTAGTGTGTGTTTGTTCATGTGCGTGTGCGCACGTGTGTTCCACTCTGACAGTCGTCTGAAAAATCGCCTACATGGGACAGGCCCATTACTTCAGAAATATCAGTGATGAATTTGACCCCGCTTTTTAAAAATAAGTGTCAAATCTAATTTTTAACTTTATTCCCTTCTTAAGAACATTTGAGAGAATGGTCAATTGCAACCTCAAAAATGTCAACTATATCCACACATCATACATTCTACAATGTGGACTGCAAGGTTCTTTCAGGTGGGGATTGTAATTTGTGGGCCTACGAACAGAGAAGTCACAAGCTGGAATGGGAGCAAAGAAGATTTACGAGGATGTTGTTAGGATTTGAGGGCCTGAGCTATGGGGAGAGGTTGAGCAGACTAGGACTTTATGCCTTGCAGAACAGGAGGATGAACAGCGATCTAATAGCGGTGTATAAGATCATGATAGGAATAGATAGGATAAATCCAAAATAGGAGAATCAAGAACCATAGAACAGATTTAAGGTGAGGGGGTAGGAACCTGAGGGACAACCTGTTTTTATTCTACAAAGGGTGGTAGGTATATGGAATGAGCTGCCAGAGGGTTCTTGCCTAGGATAGGTTTAGAAGGATATGGAGGATATATAAGGAAGCACATGCAGGTAGGACTAGTGTAAATGGACATGTTGGTCAGCATGGGCAAGTTGGATCGAAAGGCCTGTTTCAACGCTGTATGACTCTATGAGGTACAGTTTATATTCACTGTGGTTCTTGAATAGAATTGCCTCAGTTCTAATAAAATGATAGATGAGAGGATGAAAGCTTCTGTGGAAAATTATACCACTACGATCTCTCCCTCCATGTTCAAGAGTGTTTTATTATCATTTGCCCCAAAATGGAACATAGAAATTCTTACTTGCAGCAACAGATATGCAAACATAGTGTAGAAGGAACTGCAGAGGCTGGTTTAAACCAAAGATAAACACAAACAGCTGGAGCAACTCAGGTCAGACAGATCTCTGGAGAAAAGGAATAGGTGACGTTTTGGGTCTGAAGAAGGGTCTCGACCCAAAACATCACCAATTTCTTTTCTCCAGAGATGCTGTTTGATCCACTGAGTTACTCCAGCTTTGTGTGTCTATTTTATTGTCATACGTCTCAAAATGGAACATTGAAATTCTTACTTGCAGCAGCACAACAGATATGTAAACATAGTGTAGGATGGAACTGCAGATGCTGGTTTAAACCGAAGATAGACACAAAAAGCTGGAGTAACTCAGCGAGTCAGACAGATCTCTGGAGAAAAGGAATAGGTGACATTTCAGGTCTGAAGAAGGGTCTCGACCCAAAACGTCACCCATTTATTTTCTCCAGCTGTCTGACCCGCTGAGTTACTCCAGCTTTTTGTGCCTATCTATCTGAACAGTTCTCTGTAAAACAAATAGTCCAGCAAATGAATGAAATTCGCCACATTTATTACTTACCCACACGTATAGCAGCAAGGAGATCACTTCTGGCATCATCGAGAGGAGTGCTTGCTGATTCATGCCATTTGTTTTCCACTGCAGGTCGAGAGTGCATCGGAGAGGAATCAACGGATGGTGGTGGAGCTGGCAGAGCTGGAGGTGGAGGTGGAGGAGGTACAAGAGGACCGAGTGGTGGAGCTGCTGCAGGTGGCAATGAGGATGAAGAAGATGCAACCATTACCATTGATCCAGAATGGAGAGCTGGAGGAGCAGGCACTTGGAGTGGACTGACAAAGGCCGTTTGTGCTGATGGAATTACCGGGTCAGGGGGAAGGAAAGGAGGGCCTGTTGAGTTGTAATATTCCGTTATCTGAAGAGGCGGCAGCACACTGCAACAAAAATATTTATTTTGTTTAAAAATTGTAACAACTAAATTCTGATATTTTTTAATCTAAAAATATTTTAGTCAAGTGTTCACTTATAAACATAGAAAGGGTGCATTCAACCCCATCAACATCAATTAAAGTCACATTTTATGCCAATTCTCAAAGAGAGGAGCTGGATAGATAATCAAGAAAACAGTTAAACAGGGTTTTCACGTAACATGAATGAATAGAAAATATGCTACATGTAAATCAATGGATCAATGGTACTTTATTGCCTCATGTACCAAGGTACAGTGAAATACATTCTTGCACACACTTCAGCAAAGTATTATATAGATAAGCACGATCTTAGATTAAATACAAAGCATAGTCTTAGGACACAATATACATGAGTCGCCAGAATTTAGTGCCATTTTCAAAGTCCAAGTTGCTTTAAGTGCAGCTGGCCATAAAAGCCTGTTGTCCCTATACAAAACTTAAACATTGGTCAGAAAAAAAGTTTAAAATCTTTGTGCCATCTTCCAATTAAACAATTTGTTTTGTTTATTAAATCCTAAAGTTACTTCAAAGATTTTATTGCTCAAAGTGACTGTCCAATGAAATTTATTCAATTTTGAAATTATTCCTCTCATATCAAAACACTTAGCTATCTGTGGCACGCATCCTTTGTGTCATTTTCAAGTCAACGCGTTTGTTTTTTGTGTCAGTATCTATCTCTAAAAGGTGAGGAAGGTGGGTCATGGAAATCAGTAACGTGGTGCAGAGGATCACATATTTTTCTTTACCTGAGCATACACCGAGTATTTGAGAACAGTAGCTAAAATAAGTATCTGTTAGGTAGACACAAAATGCTGGAGTAACTCAGCGAGACAGCAGCATCTCTGAAGGGAAGGAATGGGTGATGTTTCAGGTCGAAACCCTTCTTCAGACCGAAATGTCACCCATTCCTTCTCTCCAGAGATGCTGCCTGTCTCGCTGAGTTACTCCAGCATTTTGTGTCTACCTTTGATTTAAACCAGCATCTGCAGTTCTTTCCTACACATAACTATCTGTTACCTATGGTGATGAAAGAGTTAGATAGAGCTCTTAAAGATAGCAGAGTCAGAGGATATGGTGAGATGGCAGGAACAGGGTACTGATTGTGGATGATCAGCCATGATCACAGTGAATGGCGGTGCTGGCTCAAAGGGCTGAATTGCCTACTCCTGGACCTATTGTCTAGTGAAATTAAACTTAAGCATGAAGGTAGATGGCAGGCAAAACATTTTTGTTAATATGTGGTTCTTCTTAGGCAGTCACTTGGGATCGAGGACGATTTGCTTCCACTCTGTGGGTTGAGAGGTGCCAAATTAGGCCAACATAGGAATCACAGACACTGCCACAAATGGAATAGAAAGTGTTTGAGGGGACAGGCACATAGATAGTTTATGAACTGGTGCCTTTCTTTCACCACTTTGTTTCTGTGTACTGCCAGAGCATGGACTCTGGGTTCTCCAAACCCTCTAGAATGCTCTTTCTCCACATGAAGCAGTCATGGCCATAATTCCCAGCTATGTTGCATTTCTTTAAGGTGTTTTGAGCATATCCTTGAATGTTTTCCTCTGAAGACCTGATGATCTCTTCCCATAAGAGAGCTTGGCATTAAGCAAGTGTTCTGGGAAGGTGATGTGGGACTCGTGAGCAGGATGGCCTGTCCAATGTAACTTGGGGCCTAATAACAGGGAACGCTGGTTTGGGAGAAGACGCTCATGTTGGATTACTTATCCTTTGCAGGATAGTGTGGAGACAGAATTGGTAGTATTTTTTTCCCCAAAGAGTCTAGATGTGTCTGCAGTAGGTGGTCCGATCTCACAAGGATGCACAAAGGTAGGAGTCATTGCTGGGTCTGAGATCCACAAATAAAGTTTTTCCTCATTCGACCAGAAATTGTGCTGCTGTACTGAAGGTGGTGGTGAATTTTATCAGCAACGTCCACCTTCAGAGAGGTAGCTCCCAAGGTCAATGGTTCCGAGGGTCTCGCCTGGAGTCTTTAATGACTGAGTCGATGCATCTAAAAAAAGGCCAACATAATCAAAGATGTCCCACTCCAGTCATTCCTCCTTCGTCCTGCTGCCATCAGGTAGAAGATTGAAAGCATACACGCCTGGTTCAGGAAAGGCTTCTTCTCTGTCATCAGGTGTTTACCACAAACACCAGGGTGGCACAGCGGTAGAGTTGCTGCCTTACAGTGCCAGAGACCCGGGTTCGATTCGGGCTACAGGTGTGGTCTGTATGGAATTTGTACGTTCTCCCTGTGACTGCGTGGTTTTTATCTAGGTGCTCTGGTTTCCTCCCATACTTTAAAAGCCATGCAGGTTAATTGGCTTCTGTAAATTGTCCTTAGTGTGTAGGATAAAACTAGTGTATGGGTGATCGCTGGTCGGCGTGGTCTCGGTGGGCCGAAGGGTCAGTTTCCAAGCTGTATCTCTAAACTAAACACCATCTATAAACTAAATTAGGTTACTGTCCGATTCACTTCTCCCCTTTGCGGATATTGGACTTTGTCTACAGAACTGGTGTGCAACAATACCGAGAACTATATTCTGTATCTTACCCTAGTTTCCACCTATTGTACTTGAGTTCGACTTGCTTGCAATTTTACACAGTATTATCTGATCTGATTGGATAACATGCAGAACAAAGATTTTCACTGTACCCAAGTACACATGACAATAATAAACCTAAACCCGAGGAAAAAATGCTGTTAATATAGTTAATTAAATATTGGAACATTAGATCGCAGTATATTGTAATTGGAGCT
Organism: Okamejei kenojei; assembly: GCA_035221665.1. Lineage (NCBI taxonomy): Eukaryota > Metazoa > Chordata > Chondrichthyes > Rajiformes > Rajidae > Okamejei > Okamejei kenojei. The sequence continues at coordinate 70,674,915 of CM069136.1, read as the reverse complement.
TAAACACAAGCAATTTACCTGTGGTCCAACGGCGGTTGTGGAGGTGGATGGGCATTATTTATAGTAGTTGGTGGTGGAGGTGGTGGGGGTTGTTGAGGCCTATTCAAAGTAGTGTGCCTAAACCCTGCTGCTGAAGCTTTGCAGTCTTGTTCCTGAAATTGATTCCCAGCCGACATTTGCTGCTGGTTGTCATCTGACAAACACGAGGCGGGTATTTGCTGCTGCAGTGAATGATGGTTTTGAGTAGCAGGGTATGAATAACCTGTAAGATCCGATCCATGAGATCTGGTGTCAGAAGCAGAAAGAAAGGCTTTATTAATCAGCAAACATACTGGCAATTTTTCTAGAGAGGTGTTCCACAGTTAAGTTTCAAAGCATAGTATCAAAGTTGACAATCAATATACTCATTATCCATTCTGCAAATAAAATGTATGAAGTTTACTTCTGGATCTCAATAAAATCTGGTACATTTTACAAATTTCCCTAAAATACTGTTTGAAGCATTCAAGTACATAACTTAATCATATACATCCAAAAATACATGATATTCAGAAATGTATGTTACTATTCATAATATCAATGACAATATTACATGTTGATACTCTTAATATTTATAATGCAATAGAATAATATAATAAAATTTAAATATTTCCTTTCATTTGTTTCAAAGCTGGGAAAGAATAAAAGATAAATCCTGTAAAGCTGAATATATAAAGATAGCAATGCATGTTAGTAGATGTTATATGTGAACCTGTCATCGTTTTTGCCACTAATGCAGAACAATAAAAGCAACAGATTTATACCCAGTGAGGAAAAGAAAATCAATTCAAAAACTTTCATTTCGGCCTCACTCTCCCAATAAAAATATATTTCCATCAAGTAACTGCAAAATGACCTAGTTTTTAAAAAATAATTAAATTTTAACAGAATGATGATTTTGTTTCTGCGATAGTAGTGTGTTTTGTTTTGTATTTTTCAACTCCAATTTCCTTAAACCTTAAGGATGAAAACGGATTTTAAAAAAAATGCCACTACTGAAGATGAAGACCCCATAGATCAGAAATATCTAAAAAGGAATACTAAAGAGTTTAGGTTAACAATCACTTGCATTTACACAGTAAACACACCAAAACTGCTTCACTGGGGGCGTAATGAGGTACAACTTGGGTGTTGTCAGATTACACATGGAACCTGTAACTGTGGATTTGGCAGAGGTTGCTGGAGTGAGCAATAGAAATAGATGAAAGACAAGGGTTGATCCTTTAGCACACTGAAAGCTGGAGAAAGCATCGGGAAAGGTTAAGGACAGTCATATCCAGATTTGTTGCAGAAGGATGGTGTGGTCAACTATATCAAAGGCAATAGACAGAACAGGTAAATAAACCCATTATAAAGCAGAACAATGTGTATGGGTGGGAAAGAGAGGAGTCACAGAAAGACCTAAAAAGCACCACATTGAGTGAAGCATTCATGAAGATTTGGGACTGGTTCGATTAGAATGCTCGGGTGATTGAGGAGCTATTTAATCAGAGGCCCACGATGTTCTTGGATTGAAAGATCCACCCTTCCTCAAAAGGAAAATAAACAGCTCTTAAGGCACCTGAAGGTAAACCAGTTATCTCAATAATAGGAGAGTCAGTAACTCAATGATGGACAAATTATGCCTAGGATTTTCAGAGTTGTAAAACGGTGCAAATACCCAAGAATGGCAACCAGTGACAGCGAAGATAGGGGGGTACCCATCAAGGTCAAAAATCCATAGTCAACATATACTGGAAGGAGCATTTTGAAGACTTCCCCAACCATTAATCTGTCCTTAACATGAAAGCTTGTAATTCCATCCGACAACAACCCTTGAATCAGACATTAATATTTACAAGAAAGTCTAACTATATTTTTAGCATTGGTGTCCCAAGGCCTGCAAATTAAGAAGATAAATATATTTCAATATAAAAGTCGTATTTAGCTGAAAATTTATATTGTTAAAAGATGGTGAAACTTACATTTTTTCCTTTCCCCTGTCAATTACACTGATTATTCTTTAATATAATCAACATATGGCTATCAAATACAAAATGTAAACATTTATTATAAAACACCAAAAGTAGCAATGACGTCAAATGGAATGGATTGATTGATTGAAAATGTTATAGAACACTTACAAAAAAGCTTTAGGAAAAGGAAAAATAAATTGATTATTATGAATTAGTTGAGCAGAGAGTTCATTAGATAGAAAGGCCCAGAATATTCAGAAAAATTATTTTAAGCATGATGGTGCTTTATTAAGATGTGGAAACCATATGTTCCTCAGCAAGCCAGTGATCTGAGCAAAATACCAATTTAAAGGCAATTAAGATACTGCTGCCCTGAGGCAACAAAATGCACAAAATCAAGACCAGCTCTGGATTGGTACCATAGCAGTCAAGGCTTTGATAATAAAACTAACAAACCCTGTCAGCATTTTCTCCTCGTTCATGATCTCGGCCTGCTCCAGTTCCTTTGCGTCTGTCATGAACTCTTTGCCCATTTTCATTCTTTCCCATTCTTCTTTCCTTGTTCTGACTTTTCTCACATTGACTTGGTGATTTCTGTTTGAATTCAATTTATGTCTCTCTCTCTAGAGGGGAAACCATATCAATATAGGAAATGAACAAATGACGAATAGCAGCTATTTAAACCGAGTTCCAGAAGAAGCCTCAGTTCAAATTAAGGTGCAAGTTAATTAAACAATAATATGGGTACCAATGTCTGAACAGTCTTAATTACTGTTCAAAAGCAGCATTCACATTTTGAAAATGATTCCGTGTACAATATGATCAACATGGTTGATAAAAATGATTAAAATATGTCAACAAAATGTTAGTCATTAATTTTCAAATGCTGTCATTAAGTTGCATGATTACAAGTGGTTATCATTTTGTTGCGTGTTGACTGTAATTCCAATAAATCCATTTCATATCAAGAACTTACAAGGTTTAAAATTAAAGTTGCACTTAATGTCCAATTCCCAATATATAAATCATAACTCAAGGCATTATGAATGTTAGCTATTATTTGTATTTTTTTTAAACATAAAACAAGCTGCTGGCCTCAGTGGGTCAGGCAACATCTGCAGATGAAAATGGACAGTCGACATTTCGGTCCGAGACCATTACTCCAGATTCAAACATTGACTCTTTATTTCCCTTCCCAGATGTTGCCGGACCCACTGAGCTCCTCCAGCAGTTTGTTTCTTTTCATCAGGATTTCAGCATTTGCATTTTTTGCGTCTCTGTAAATGTTAATCTCACAGCTGCATGGAATACGAAATGCATATTGGAACTGAATGAGCTCAATATGAAAACAGTTTCAATGGTAGTCTCAATCCAGTGACAAGTGGGAACATTTGACATCAATTTATGATGATATTAAACAGGTGTATGGAAGCTAGGTGTCGTAAGAAATTGTGTTGTGTGTGTGACACTGTAGAGGGAGCTCTGCCTCTGGCTAAACAGTAATGGTCTATACTGGTACCTGAAAAGCAAAGCAATCTATTATCAAATATAAACATCACAGCTTCAATATTCACAAGGGAATTATTTTATTCGGCCACAAAAGAGACTAAGGCTAAAAAAGTGCCTTTGGATGCAAATTCATGGGCCAATAGTTTTGGTTTGACTACAATTGTCAATCTGTGCAAATCAAAGAGTCATAAAGAATGTTCTGAAGCAACGAACAATCTGCTGGAAGAACGCAATGAGTCGAGCAGCATCTGTGGATAAAAAGAAATGGACAATTTTTTGGGGCAAAATCCTGCTTCGGGATTGCGAGCGGAGAGGGAAGTTAACTAGTACACAGAACATAGGGAGAATGGCGAGACAGTAACAAGAAATGATCGGTGGGAGGAGTGAAGGATGACAGGCACATGTAGCCTGGTAGGGAAGGGAGAGGCATAACAAACTGCAGATGCTGTAACCTAGAAAAAACCATGAAGCACTGGAGAAACAGACAGCATCTGTGGAGGGAACAGACATGACATTTCAGATCGGAAACATTATTCAGACTGATGAGTCTGAAAGGGCCCTGACAAACCTTCAACCGTTCATTCCCTCCATAGATGCTGCCCGACTCGTTGAGTTCCTCCAGTAATGTTAGTTTTGAGGGGAGGGGAGTGATGGACTTGGAAGGCAGCGGTAGGTAAATTATGGATGGAGGCAGACAGAAGTGACAAAAATGGGACGTAAACAGGGACAATGTGAAGGCAGATGGATCCAGGTGTGGGAAGTAGGGAAGTGTGAAGGTAGTGAAGGTTAGTGGAAGACAATAAGCAGGAACACAAATACTGCCAGTGCTGGAATCTGATAAGTAGAGCGGTGATAAGGGGAGAGGTAATTGCAAATGGAGCCAGGACCAGACGGGGGAAGGGGTGGGAAGAGTCTGCAGTTGAAATGTCTGAGGTAGGTGGATGGAAACAGGAGGGGGTATGGGAAAGGATAGAATAAATGGAAGGATCAGACAAGGGTGGGGTGTAAAATTCAGCGTTCATATCATTGGGTTCTGGACTACCCAGGCAGAACACCATGTGTTGTTCCTCTAGTTCGTGTTGGGCCTCACCCTGGCAGTGCAGAAGGCCAAGGATGGACAGGTCAGTGTGAGAAATAGTCTTTTGCTTCTATTTCCACCCAGTAATTTGTGTTTTACTAAATCTTTATTCATATGAGTAGAGACATACAGGACGAAATAGGCCCTTCGGCCCAACTTGCCCATACCACAAAGATGCCCTATCTCTGGGGCTTCACTCCTATGCTCCTCAGAAACACGCGAGGAACTGTTCCAATGCTCCTTAAAGCTTACCACGGCTACATTCCCACACTGCTCTGAAACTCATTCCTCACTTTCACACTCCTTAGAAACACATCCGTTTCACTAAAAAGATTATTATAAAAGCATACAAAGCCTGGAAAAAGAGTGATTTAAAAGTGTTTGGGTATTAGTAGGAGCAACATCCAATAGCCCTGAAAATATGCCAGTCCAGCACCATCATTTCATATTACAGTTAAGTTTTTGTGTAACTATCGGTGTTTAATTATGTAGGCTGCATTTCCAGTACTTTCTGAAAGAAAGAATATAGTGAAAGAATAGATTTTTCATTTGAGTTACACTTAAGCTGTATGAGCTTCACTTTTACATGCCAAGATATAAAACAAACGTGTATGTAAAAATAACATGCAGCTATTCTTCCATGTAATCATTAAATCACTGTTTCACCAGAATCTTTTGCACATTTAAATGAAAATAACAGAAATATCTGTATCAATACTAAATAATATGTTAATGGCATTAATCTACTTAAAAAAAACTTTTAATTGTCTTATCACCAGTAACAATCCAAATTCAAAATTCCCAATTAGATAAGAAAAAATGTACATAGGGCCTCCCTAGATAACACAGTTTTCTTATTTAGAGAACAATTAAACTAAACGGCTCAGAAAGACAATGTTTACTCTCAGTTGGGTTTTGAACTGGGTGATTTATGTACAACTGCTCATTCGACTGATGGATGGGCAGCTCAAACTTCGGTTCACAGAATTTGAAGTAATGATTCCTGACAAGATTTCCAGACAAGAGTCAGTCAGAAAGTGAAGGAAATAACAAGAACATTCACATTAAAAGACACAGGAAGGAAAACTCAATGCTCTGCCTTTAAATTTCATTTTACAATCTTTGTACTATTCTGGGCATGAACTGCACCAAGTCACACAATGGCATTCCTAATCACGTTTAATTATCTGCACATCTTTCCCTCCCAGAAGTTAAGCTGCACCCAATAAAAGTCTTAGAACATGAATGGCAAAGTCCTAGTTAAGAATGAGCGGTGCTTGTTCTGGGAGATTAGTTAAATCTAACTGGGTCATACTAAACAACTCTTTTTTTAAAGTTCTTTTTGCTGGCCTCAGCAAGGTTAATGTTGCTGGATTCATAGGAAAAGGCTCACTGGCATGATTAACTCCAGCATCTTCTCAACTCGCACATCCCCCTCATCCTCCCCAATTCCATGAATCCTTCCCACCTTCCTCCTAAGCACGTTACTAGCTAGCCCTTTCTTGTACTCCCAACCATTGTATCTGTTTCAAAGCTACAGGTTGCTGGGGCGGCCTAAATGAGGTTCTAATCTGGAATTGCCTTGGCCAACAAGTATCAGGGCAGGAGGTGCTTACTCTTCTATCAATTTTAGCTGCAATTGAGGCTTTAGCGCTGTATGTCTTTTTCCCAAATCACCATCTGAAGTTCCTTATATCCTCTTGATATACTTACATTATGATTGAATTTGCTTCATTACTATGACCTCATCTTGTACATACATATTGTAGATACATTGAGATACAGAGTGGAAACAGCTCCTTCAGCCCACCGAGTCCACGCCGATCACCATTGTACTGCTCTTGCTCGTTATATAACTATTGCTTATCACATAGGAAAAATAACAATGAATTCTTACACACCAGGGAGTTTATATATACACAGACCTATTGCTTGGGGAAACAGATGCCTCTGAAGATACTCCGTGGCATAAATTCTGAGATAACCTGTTGTCAGGTCTAAGTTCTTTGTCATACGCCATCATATTCCACTCCTGTCGCCTGTTCTTGGCCTTCCTAACTTTTTTCACCTCACGGGTCGTGCCATCTACACGTTTCTGCTCCTAAGATATGAAGAAAGCATGCCAAGAGATAGCAAAGACGAGACATGGAGTGGGTAACATTTGTTAACATAATAGAAAGAAAGCATGAGGCTTCAAAGAAGGAAACTTACACATCATGTGAAATTTTGGTTTTGGATTGTAAAATAGATTTTTTTTTAATTCAAATTTAAATTTAATGAGATTTTGCTGAACAATTTGTAACTTTCATTTCCATGAAACAGTTAAATCATTAGACTATTGGACTAGATTAGCTAAAGTGGACTAGATTAGTTAAGGTCACAACTAAAGCAATATTAATTAGTGGCTGAAAAAAATAACATCAAAAATGCAGTAAACAGAAAGCTCAGTCAGAAATGTCATAGAATTTAGTTCAGAAAGATTAGTGATGCAGTGTGTTTCAGTTCTCTTTTTTTCACTACATGAAGCAAGCAATTGTTGCAGGTGACATTAATGCACTGTTCTTCAACACAGTTTTTCAAATCTTTATCAAAGATTTTTCATCTTTAATACAGTTCTACGGCATAACTCTGGCTGCCATTATATTGTATTACTAAATTAATACTTTAGTAAGTTAATACCAGACCCTTGGACTGGCCCGTCATAGCTCTTCAAGTACGCCTGCAGGCACTTTTTAAATACAGTGAAAGGTTCTGCCATTACCACACTTTTAGACATTGAGGCCCAGACCAATATCACCCTCTAGAGTTGAAAATCTTTCATCATCCTCCACCAATTACTTTAAATCTATGACCTCCAGATTAGTGAACCCTTGCATTCTATTCACTGAATCTTGGCCCATCATTTTTTCTCTCTATTAATTGCTTTTCCGCACAGCTCCTGCCTATCCAATCTTTCCTCATACAGTAAACCGTTTTTTACAGATGTCTATATAACGGATTTTTTATAGCAGACTGACATAGACCAGCCTCGGCCGCCACCTCTCTGGCCCGGCCCAACACAAAGCCTTACCTGCACGACATTCCTGCAATTCCCAGGCAACATCCTAACCAAACGTCCATTTCATCCACCTTCCACACAGCCACCACCCTCTGATAAAGAAGTTCCCCCTCACGTTACCCCGAAAACCTCTGCATAGAATCGCAGGAGTAGGCCATTCAGCCCTCGAGCCTGCACCGCCATTCTCATGGCTGCAGTATCCCGTACCTGCCTTCTCTCCATACCCTCTGATCCCCTTAGGCTTAATATAGCCCTGGCCTCAACTACCCTCTGTGGCAGAGAGTTCCAGAGACTCACCACTCTCTGTGTGAAAAAAGTCTTTCTCATCTCGGTCTTAAAGGATCTCCCCCTTATCCTTAAGCTGTGACCCCTTGTCCTGGACTTCCCCAACATCGGGAACAATCTTCCTGCATCTAGCCTGTCCAACCCCTATAAGCCAGAGAGTATAAACCGAGTCTATCCAGTCTTTCTTCATAAGACAGTCCTGACATCCCCACTGGTGAACCTTCTCTGCACTCCCTCTATGGACATCCTCTTGTTTGAATCTTCCCTACCCTCAATGGAAAAACGTATCCACGTCAACTCTGTCTATCCCTTTCATCATTTTAAAGACCTCAATAAGTCCCCCCTTAACCTTCTGCGCTCCAAAGAATAAAGACCTAACTTGTTCAAACCTTTCTCTGTAACATAGTTGCTGGAACCCTGGCACATTCTAGTAAATCTCCTCTGTACTCCTCTATTTTTGTTGACATCCTTCCTATAACTATGCGACCAAAATTGTACACCATACTCCATTGTCTTACCAATGCCTTGATTCAACTGATTTATAAAGCCAACACACCAAAGATTCCACCTTCAGGGAACTATGCACAGTTATTCCTAGATCCCTCTGTTCCACAGCATTCCTCAATTCCCTACCATTTACCATGTGTCCATTTTGATTTGCCCCAAGATGTAGAGCTGCCATCTTTCAGCCCACTTTTCAAACAAATCTCTCTGCAGATTTTGAAAATCTACTTCATTATCCACAACACCACTATCTCATCTGCACTTATCCAATTTTCCACCCCATCATCCAGATCATTGATGTGTTCCCTGAGGCACCCCAACCGGCTTCCAACCTGACAAACAGTACTCTCTGACATCTCCCATTCAGCCAACCAGCATGGGGAACCTTGTCAAAGGTAGACAACATCCACTGCTTTACCCTCATCAATTTCCCTAGTTACCGCTTCAAAAAATTCAAGAAGGTTTTGTCAAACATGACCTTCCCAGCACAAATCCATGTTGATGATCAGACCCTGTTTATCCAGATGCTTATCTCTAAGTATCCTTTCCATTAATTTGCCCACCACTGACGTCAAACAGGATAATTGCTAGGTTTATTGCTTTTAAACAATGGAACAAATGCGCAGTACGCCAATCCTCCGGCACTATTCCCGTTTCTAATGACATTTGAAATATTTCTGTCATAGCTCCTGCTATTTCTACACTAACTTCCCTCATTGTCCTATATCCTGTCAGGAGGACTTATCCACTTTTTTATTTTTTCAAAAGTGTCAGTACTTCCTCCTCTTTGAACATAGTTTCCATAGCTACTCTACTCTTTCCCCTTAAACTCACGAGTTCAATATCCTTCTCCTTGGTGAATACGAAGAAAAGAAATTTCCCCCATCCTCTTTTGGCTCTGCAGATAGCTGTCCATTCTGGTTCTCTAATGGTCCATCCCTCGTTAGCTATTAATATAGCACCCTTTGGGTTTACTTTCACCTTTCTTGCCAAAGCAACCTATCTTCTTTTATAAATCCGTCTTCTTCAGTGTAATCACATCTTTCTGGTAATGTGATAACGAGAACTGGAACTAATAGTCAACCAGTCATCTAACTTGCATTGTAAACTATTCCAGCATAACCTTCATCCTCTTTTAATTTATGCATCAGATGATAAAAGAAAACATCTTGTATGTCATTTTAACTAGTTTATCTGATCTGTCCTGCTACCCTTAAGGATCTGTGGATATGCACTTTCTTTGTTGCTGTATACATCTCACTATCCTCCCATTTGTTCCCTTGCCTTGTTATACTTCCCTGGTCAGACCATCTTTTATAACTTGAAAGCTTTCAATTTTTTAGCCCATTCACAGCCAACTCTTGTAGCAACTGAAAGGTTCTTCATAACACTCACCATATTAAAATCTAAATCATTAACATGAGACAGGACCAGATACTGAGCCTCATGAAAGAACATTCAAAATTGATTCATAACAACACCCTTACATCTACATTCATTTCTCTGGCTTCATGTTGCATGGCTCTTCTATCCTTATCTCCACCTTCTGCCCCTTCTATCCTTATCTTTTTGCCTTTTCTTCTCTGGACGTTGTCCAACCAATTGCCAATCAAACCACCCCCCTCCCTCCCCCCCCCCCCCGCCACTTCCAGCTTTCTCCCCCCCACCCTCCACTACAATCAGACTGGAAAAGGCTCCCGACCAGAGAATTTGTCTATCCATGTTTTCAAGTGTCGCTGCCCGACCCACTGACCGACTGCAACATTTTGTGTCTTTTTTTGTAAAGCAGCATCTGTAGTTCCTTGTGTCTACACCTATGTCATTACCTATTTTCTGCCATTGGGCCATTTTGGAATCAATTTGCCACTCTCCCTAAATCTCTCTTGCCTTTATTACTTTTTTCACCAGCCTGCCAAAGGACACCTTCAGAAAAGGTTTTGCTGAATTCCATTTAGACTATTCCAAAGACACTGTCCTCATGAAGCTTGATGTGGGGTCCCAACAAATGTGTCCAATTCCATCCACAGATGCTGCCTCACTCAGAGCTCCGCCAACAGTTTGTTTTTTGTTAAAAATTCAACATCTGCAGTCCTTGTGAACCTTTCTTGTTCCTCAAAACATTATCAATTTACTCATACATAACCTTCCCTTAACAAAATCATGTTGGCTTTCATTGATGAATTTGTGTTACTGAATGAACATTCATAACACAACTATGTAACATCCCTCAGAATTGATTCGAATAATTTGTCCACTAATTAGTTAAATTGGTCTGTAAGTATGCAATTTATTATTTTCTTCTCTTATTTAAGATGAACGTTTTTCTATAAATTGCTTCAAGTTCATTCCAATAAAATGAATTTCAAGGCAGTAAGTTCAAATAACCATTATTAATCCAAGTTAATTCAGTGAAGATTTATAATAAAATGTTCCTCAATTGCAGATTTTTTTCTTTAAAGTTTATTTTTAAATGCTGTAGGAGTACTCAGAATCTTGGGTTTCAGATACATCTGAGAGCAGCAGATTAGTACTAGCCATCAAAACCATTTATTTCACTGCATTTACAGAAGGTAGTATCAGGCCTGGAAATGAAAGTGCCCGAGATGCAAATATTCAATTCAAAAACAGTGTAAATTAATCCCCACCATTTTCTCTTCCTGCAGATGTAAAATCATGTGCTTATGGTTTATTTTTAATAAAAACACTTTCAACCCTCAAATGCTTACCTTGCAACCAAACTCTGTTCTAAAGACAAGCAGCCACCATTTCCAAGTGTTGTCAATGATATTTGGTAACTAGTTTCTAGGAGCACCTCAAACCAATGTCCCTTTCATTGCCTCCATCTATACTTCACGCTACCTCGGCAAGCCCACCAGCATAATCAAGGACCAGTCTCACCTCGGACACTCCCTCTTCTCCCCTTTCCCATCAGGCAAGAGGTACAGAAATGTGAAAACCCATACCTCTATGTTCAGGGAAAGTTTCTTCCCAGCTGTTATCGGGCAACTGAACTATCCTACCAACAATCAGAGAGCAATCCTAAGCTACTATTAACCTCATTGGAGACTCTTGGGCCATCTTTAATCGGACTTTATCTTGCACTAACCATTCCCTCTTTATCCTGTATCTGTACACTGTGGATGGCTTGATTGTAATCATGTATATTCTTTCCGCTGACTGGATAGCAAGAAACAAAAAGCTTTTCACTGTATCTCAGTACATGTGACAATAAATTAAACTAAAATGTGATTATTTCTGACTATTCCACAAGTTCATCGATCTTGAAAATTACCCAGTGAAACAGCAAAGGTGCATGCCATATGACATCTACTAAACATGTCTAGGACAATATTACTGCAACTGTTTGATTAAAAGCTAAAACATATAAAGTCATTATCTTAGATGTGCAATGAAAAACATTCCTTTAAGGTCTCCTTCTTTGAAAAGCATGCATCTCAATGTGCAAATACAACGATTGCTAAGTGGTAGAATTTTAATAGATACAGTTGCAGAATTGAGTTTGCAAACCGTTGAAAGTAGACTTTTTATAATTCTGGGTTAAATGTCCAATTTTAAGATTGTAGAAAGTTAATTCCATGTTCTTTTATTTTTAAGGACTTTAATCAAATTATAGGCGATGCCTCATCGTACGAAGAAAGAGTGTGGTATCAAGATTAAATAAATTATTAATAGTTTCAGGGCATATTGCAGTTTTAAAATCCACCACTCTATCATATTATGTACCTTCTGTCTTCTTTTCTCTTTCCTCTTATCTTCAGTATCCTGTAGCATCTTCTCTTTCCACAAATCAAAGAAATAAGATGGATCCGTGTAAAATTTAAGTCCATCTTTTTTGTCATCTCTGCAATTAAACAAAAATAATTTCAGCCTTTCCTAAATAACAGAATACAGGAGTGAATTCTGACCCAAAGTTCTTCATTAATGGCTGTATACAATAGCCCACCACTGCCGATTAAAATTCCATTGAAGTACTAATTACGTCACAATGGACCAGTAGGCAAACAGCCTACTGTTAGGCCCTGTCCCACTTACATGCCCTTGGCACGCAAATTACGCGACCTCGTCGTCACGTTGAGGCGCACGGCCATCGTGTGGCCACGCAGGGCCGGTCCCACTGAAAAGCGCAGAGGGGTATGGAATTGTGCGCGGTCCGGATCCGACCCCACTTCTACTCCCAGAGCGGGGCCAAGAAAATTGAAGATAGACACAAATTGCAAGTGTAACTCAGCGAGACCGGCAGCAACTCTGGAGAGAAGGAATGGATGACATTTCGGGTCAAAACCCTTCTTTCAGACTGAAGAAGAGTCTCGACCCAAAACGTCATCCATTCCTTCTCTACAGAGATGCTGCCGGTCCCGCTGAGTCACTCCAGCATTTTGTGTCCATCTTCAAATGACGTCACACGCTCCAGACGGCTGTGCGGACACATGAAGTCGCGCGGGACCGTCGCGCCTCAACGGGACTACAAGGTCGCGCAATTAGCGTGCCAAGGACACGCAAGTGGGACAGGGGCTAAAGCAACACTTCATTACTTTGAATAAGATTTTCTGCCTTAATCAGTTCTGATGATTCAACATGGCAGAAAGCAAAACAACTAGTTTTATCACCAGCAGTTATGTTCCTGAGAATTTATCAGCATACTCAGAAATCATTAACCAGCTACAACAGTGATCCTTTAGAGCAAGTGCCATGATTTAAATTTCTATTTCTGGATTAGGACCACTATCTACATACTTAATTCTCTCAGAACTCTTTGGAACATAAATAATTTGTCTGTCGTTCTCAACGTAATCAGACAACACGGTATCTGCACTCTCATGCTATTTGTCTCGTTATAAAGGTGCAGTATTCAGTAATGAGGGACTTATCAGAGAAGCATGATATGCTTGGTGCAGACATCGTGGGCTGCAGGGCCTATTCCTGTACTGCACTGTTCCATGTATGAGAATTTCTGCCAATCCTTGCCACTGCAAATCAAAGTTACTGTATTAAACACTTCAACAAAAACAGTGCCACAGAAACAAATGTTCATGCATCAACCATGGGAGGAATGGAGATCATTGTATCACTGTACTCCTTCAGACATATTTGATGATGCTTTTCCAAGTACTGGAAAATCCAGGGGAGTTGAAATACAGTTGTATAATTGACACTGCTGATCAAATGACAGCATCAGTGAAAGTGACTGTCCACACCAACCACAAGCCATGTATTGGGACACAAAATGCTGGAGTAACGCAGCGGGACAGGCAGCATCTCTGGAGAGAAGGAATGGGACCATGTATTGGGACCATAGGCGGTGACAGGCAAGAGATCTGTGGATAGCCTCCTTTTGTCGTGAATGCTGCACCTTAAACATAACATTGGCAAGTATTCATCAAATTGCTTCAAAAATCTGCATTTACTAACCAGTTGCCTTCCTTATCTGCCAGAAAATGCACTTTATATCTGTGCTCAGTTTACATCTCTATGCCTTTCTTCCATTTTTGAAAGTGAGCTTAGTTCTTCCCTTCGTGAATTAATTTGCATATATACACCAAATAAAAACATAAAAGCGACATATACATTGCGCAAGTTGTTCTATTTTTTTTAAACCCTCCATTTGCACATTGCACGTGGTTAGGCTTAGGAAACACTTTTTCTCACAGAGAGTGGTGAGTCTGTGGAATTCTCTGCCTCATAGGGCGGTGGAGGCAGGTTCTCTGGATGTTTTCAAGAGAGAGCTAGATAGGGCTCTTAAAAATAGCAGAGTCAGGGGATATGGGGAGAAGGCAGGAATGGGGTACCGATTGGGGATGATCAGCCATGATGGTGCTGGCTCAAAGGGCCAAATGGCCTACTCCTTTGTCTATTGTCTATAGGCTGTAATTAAATTATGACTTTAATTGACATAAACACATCCACATTAAAATGAAATGAAACTTATCAATTGGACATTGATATTAACTATTTACCCCGATGTGCTAGCTTTCCAACTATGCTTGCAAGTCTTGCTTCGATAGCAGATTATACTAACTTTATAGCCAATGATAAACTTTTGCACAGCACTTTCACTCTAGTTGCAGGTGCTCTGCTGAAAAGCTGCTTTTATCGTTGCCATGTTTAATATTGTCAGCTGTAGTTCTCAAATGCCATCTGATGACTAACATAGAAACATAGAAAATAGGTGCAGGAGGAGGCCATTCGGACCTTCGAGCCGGCATCGTCATTCAATATGATCATGGCTGATCATCCAACTCAGTATCCTGTACCTGCCTTCTCTCCATACCCCCTGATCCCTTTAGCCACAAGGTGCCACATCTAACTCCCTCTTAAATATAGCCAATGAATTGGCCTCAACTACCTTCTGTGGCAGATAATTCCAGAGACTCACCACTCTGTGTGAAAAATGTTTTCCTCATCTCGGTCCTAAAGGAATTCCCCCATCCTTAGACTGTGCCCCCTTGTTCTGGACCTCCCCAACATCGGGAACAATCTTCCTGCATCTAGCCTATCCAACCCCTTAAGAATTTTGTAAGTTTCTATAAGATCCCCCCTCAGTCTTCTAAATTCTAGCGAGTACAAGCCAAGTCTATCCAGTCTTTCCTCATATGAAAGTCCTGACATCCCAGGAATGAATCTGGTGAACCTTCTCTGTACCTCTTCTATGGCAAGAATGTATTTTCTCAGATTTGGAGACCAAAACTGTACGCAATACTCCAGGTGTGGTCTCACCAAAACCCTGTATAACTGCAGTAGAACCTCCCTGCTCTTATACTCAAATCCTTTTGTTATGAATGCCAACATACCATTTGCTTTCTTCACTGCCTGCTGCACCTGCATGCCTACTTTCAATGATTGGTGTACCATGACACCCAGGTCTCATTGCATCTCCCCTTTTCCTAATTTGCCACCATTAAGATAATAGTCTACCCTCCTGTTTTTGCCACCAAAGTGGATAACCTCACATTTATCCACATTATACTGCATCTGCCATGCATTTGCCCACTCACCCAGCCTATCCAAGTCACCTTGCTGCCTCCTAGCATCCTCATCACACCTAACACTACCACCCAGCTTAGTGTCATCCGCAAACTTGGAGATGTTGCATTCAATTCCCTTGTCCAAATCATTAATATATATTGTAAATAGCTGGGGTCCCAGCACTGAGCCTTGCGGTACCTCACTAGTCACTGCCTGCCATTCTGAAAAGGACCCGTTTACTCCTACCCTTTGCTTCCTGTCCACTTTGCTAGTTACATCCTCAAAGAAATTCTATAAGATTCGTCAGACATGATTTACCTTTCGTAAATCCATGCTGACTTTGTCTAATGATTTCACCACTTCCCAAATGTTCCGCTATCCCATCTTTAATAACTGACTCTAGTAGTTTCCCCACTACCGATGTTAAACTAACTGGTCTGTAATTCCCTGTTTTCTCTCTCCCTCCTTTTTTTTTTGGGGGGTTACATTAGCTACCCTCCAATCCTCAGGAACTACTCCAGAATCTAAGGAGTTTTGAAAAATTATCACTAATGCATCCACTATTTCTGTGGCTACTTCCTTGAGTACTCTGGGTGTAGACTATCTGGCCCTGGGGATTTATCGGCCTTTAATCCATTCAATTTACCCAACACCACTTCTCAGTTCCTCCACCTTATTTGACCCCAGGTCCCCTGCTATTTCCGGCAGATTATTTATGTCTTCCTTAGTGAAGACAGAACCAAAGTAGTTATTCAATTGGTCTACCATGCCCTTGTTCCCCATTATCAATTCACCTGTTTCTAACTGCAAGGGACCTACATTTGTTTTAACTAATCTCTTTCTCTTCACATATCTATAGTAGTCAATGAGTCACATTAATGCAAACACCTCCGAGGATTAAAATCATCATCATTTCCAGATTAAAAAAAGGAATCCTAAAAAAAAAATTAAATGCACAGAAGAAAGTAATTAGGTTATTGTGTCCATGCTAAGAAAATACAGACTTCAGATCAATTTAACTGCAATTCTTGGCACACTGTTCTCTACATTATGATTCTTTTATTTGCATAGGGCTACTCAAAACACCAACTTGCACAGTTGGATCTGGAGCTGATCATCTACCTTTTGTCTCAATAGAAAATTCAGCAAGAGGTTGGAGATGGAATCTTCCAAACTTCTGAATACCTTTCAGAAGGCATTACACTGGCCAGTCAATGTGGCAGGCATTTCACAAGTTCATATGATGTAGAAGCCATTTGACCCATCCAGTCTGCTGCGCCATTGGATCATGGCAGATCTATTTTTCCCTCTCAATCCCATTGTCCTGCTTTTTCTCCGTAACCTTTGACACCCTTACATTTCAATGTGTGTTCAGATCAAAGTCCCCAGTTAAGGTCCCCATTTGTAATCCTCATCCAAGTCTCTAGGGGAAAAAAAATGATTTGTGGCCTTACCCTCTGGGGAACCTGCACAGCAACTTCCCCAATTCTCGGACTTAACCGGGGCCCACCTGTGATGTTTGCCTTTCCACATGACACACATATCGCTAATGATATGTGTTCAACATTTGCGGTGGTCAACTCATGAAAATTCTCTGTACACTACTCCCAGGTGCAGGGGCTCGGTCCTCTCTGCTGTCATCTCGTGCTTTATCTTTTTCATCTCAGACCAGGCACCTTGGCACAGAGCATTTGCCTCTTCTACTCAACCTCGTCATTAAGGGTATGAATGGTTATGCTGTGTAGCAAGATGGAAGGCGCTCTCCACTGTATTATCTCACTTGTAAACAATTTCAGCCGTGCAGCGGTTGACTGCTGCCATTCAAGGACAGCAGCACGTCCATCAATTAGTATATGAAATACAATAAGCTGAATTGCATGCTTTGTCTCTATACCTCCAATTTTAATACAGTAGCAAACACTCTAAACAAGTAGAATATAATAAAAAGATAACAAGGATTTAGGATACGTCAAAACATTGAATGAATGAATGAATGAATGAATGGTTTATTTCGGTTATACATTAAAAAGAACAAAACTTTACAACCTGTGTGAATATGAACCAACACTGTATCCATTTCACACAACGTTCACATAATCAATGACCGAAAAAGGAATAGGCTGAAGGCACAAATCTTATTTTTGCCTATCCCATAAACATAACCTAGAATTTAAATCAACTGAACAGCTTTGTACAGGGAGAACTGCCATTGCACTAAAGATATCTCAAGCTCAAAAAACAGTTAGTGCCAGTGTACATATGATATCTATACCTGTACTGTGACAGAATGTTCAGCGGAGGTGGCTTGTCACTCTTATTATACATTTCCAACACTGGGTTTGGAGTTGAACCCTTCGAAACAACTTGTTGGTCTTGCATTGTCGAACTCTTGAAAGCTTTCCTCATGTTAATATCCTGTAAAGAAACTGCATAACACTTCATATTTAGCCTCGTTCAGAATAGCAATCACTAGCACGAGTGAAAAGTACCTTGTCTGTTTCGGAAATATAGTTTAATTAACAAATCATTAAAAATGATTTGCATAAAATATCAAATTATAAAAGTCAAGGGACTTTTTAACTTCATAATCCATTATATTTATTATGCTTCTCCTATTACAGTATAGGCTCTGTCCCAACTCCTATGCTCCAAGTTAGCATGAAAAGCTTCATGGACATACCACATCTTTGATCACTAGCACCAAAGGCACCATAGTATCTGCTGTGTAGAAAGGAACAGTAGATGCTGGTATATACACCAAACATAGATACAAAGTGTTGGAGTAACTCAGCAGGTCAGGCAGTATCTCTGGAGAAAAACAATGGATGACATTCCCTTCCCCTCTACTTTCAGTCTTAAGAAGTAACCCGAAACGTCACCGAAACAACGTTTCCCGAAACCGGTGAGTTACTTCAGCACTTTATCTATAGTATTCATCTATCTGTAGTATCTGCTATATCTCCTGATGACATTTAGGTTTAATGAGGGTGTGAGATGCTTGTGTCTATCTTCGTTGTAAACTGCAGATGCTCGTTTACATCGAAGATAGACACAAAATGCTGAAGTAGCTCACCGAGTCAGGCCTTATCTCTGGAGAAAGCAGAGATCAAGCGCAGGCTGGGCGACCGTTTCACAGAACACCTACGCTCAGTCCACCTTGGCCGACGCGATCTCCCAGTTGCCAAATATTTTAATTCCCCTTCCCACTCCTTTACTGACCTTTATATGATTGGACTCCTCCACTGTCAGAGTGAGGCCAGACGCAAATTGGAGGAACAGCACCTCATTTCGCTTGGACAGCTTATAACCCGGCGGCAAGTAACTCTACATTCTCTATCTCATCGTCCCTCCCTCACCCTAGTCCTCTTGCTATTTCATCGTTTATATTCCTTTGTTAACATCTCGTCCCCAGCCAACAATGGACCATAGTGGGCTCCACCTTTCCTGAGTCGTCAATGCACTCTGCTTTGTTCAGTACCTTCCCAAACATCTAGTGTCCCCTTCCTAAACTCTCACCAGAAATGTCACCTATTTGTTTTCTTCAGAGATGCTGCTTGAGCCGCTGAGTTACTCCAGCATTTTCGGTCTACTTTAGGTTCAATAACACAGATGGCACTGACTATCAGGATAGCAACACAATGAGTTCTAATATTATAACAACTATTTTATACATCAGATCAAATATGAATTTTTAGTTCGTGTCTCTTCTGAACTGGAACGTGCCTGGTCTTCGATTCACAGAGGCCCAGGAGTGGTTGCAGCAGGAGGAACCCAAATCTGTAACATTCCATTCGCAGTTCACAGTTCAAAACAAGTGGGCTTGAGGAAGCCACTGATTGGTGGAAGCGGACTAGAGGAAGCAGCTGATTGGGAGTCAGATCCCTGCTGATTTCTTCCAGCACTTTGTATTGTATTGTATTGTAGCCAGGGTAAGGGGGGAGTATGAGGGCCAGGGCAGTTTACTGTTCTGGATGCCAGATGTGGGAGGTCATGGAGTCTGTTAGCCCTCCAGATGTCCACATCTGCGCCAGGTGCATCGAGATGGGGCTCCTAAGGGACCATATTAGGAACCTGGAGCAGCAGCTCGATGACCTCCGTCTGGTCAGGGAGAGTGAGGAGGTCATAGAGAGGAGTTACAGGGAGGTAGTCACTCCAAAACGCAGTCAGGAGATTCGGATGGTAGTTTGCCTCCCTGGTGCCAGGGTCTGGGATGTGTCTGAACGTGTCCAAGATATCCTGAAATGGGAGAGAGAGGAGCCCGAGGTCATGGTACATATAGGTACCAATGACATAGGTAGAAAAAAAGAGGTCCTGAAAGGAGAATTTAGGGAGTTAGGTGGAGAGTTAAGGAGAAGGACCGCAAAGGTAACAATCTCAGGATTACTGCCTGTGCCACTCGACAGTGAGAGTAGGAATAGAGCGAGGTGGAGGATAAATGCGTGCCTGAAGGACTGGTGCAGAGGGCAGGGATTCAAGTTTCTGGATCATTGGGACCTCTTTTGGGGAAGGTGTGACCAGTACAAAAAGGACGGGTTGCACTTGAACCCGAGGGGGACCAATATCCTGGCGGGGAGATTTGCAAAGGCTACTGGGGAGACTTTAAACTAGAACAGTTGGGGGGGAGGGACTCAAATAGAGAAAGTTAGTAGACAGTGTGTGAGGCAGGAGGCAGAGAAGGGAAGCACTCAGACCCAAAATATAGGGGGGAAAGAAGAAAAAGAAAATAAACAGAGAATAAGAGGTGGTGGGTTTCTTAAATGTGTGAGCAGAGAGACAGAGGGGTGAAAAATGAGGGTAGAAGCAATAGGTAGCAAGGTGAAAAGTAAAAGTGGCAGGCAGACAAATCCAGGGCAAAAATCAAAAAGGGCCACTTTTTAACATAATTGTATAAGGGGTAAGAGTGTTGCAAAAACAAGCCTGAAGGCTTTGTGTCTCAGTGCAAGGAGCATTCGTAATAAGGTGGATGAGTTGAATGTGCAGATACCTATTAATGACTATGATATAGTTGGGATTACGGAGACATGGCTCCAGGGTGACCAAGGGTGGGAGCTGAACATCCAGGGATATTCAATATTCAGGAGGGATAGACAGAAAGGAAAAGGAGGTGGGGTAGCGTTGCTGGTTAGAGAGGAGATTAACGCAATAGAAAGGAAGGACATTAGCTTGGAGGATGTGGAATCGATATGGGTAGAGCTGCGAAACACTAAGGAGCAGAAAACACTAGTGGGAGTTGTGTACAGGCCACCTAACAGTAGTAGTGGAGTTGGGGATGGCATCAAACAGGAAATTAGAAATGTGTGCAACAAAGGTAAAACAGGTATAATGGATGACTTCAATCTACATATAGATTGGGTGAATCAAATTGGCAGGGGTGCTGAGGAAGAGGATTTCTTGGAATGTATGCGGGATAGTTTTCTAAACCAACATGTAGAGGAACCAACGAGAGAGCAGGCTATTCTAGACTGGGTATCGAGTAATGAGGAAGGGTTAGTTAGCAGTCTTGTTGTGCGTGGCCCCTTGGGCAAGAGTGACCATAATATGGTTGAGTTCTTCATTAGGATGGAGAGTGACATAATTAATTCAGAAACAAGGGTTCTGAAGTTAAAGAAAGTGAACTTTGAGGGTATGAGACGTTAATTGGTCAAGATAGACTGGCAACTGATTCTTAAAGGGTTGACGGTGGATGTGCAATGGAAGGCATTTAAAGCCTGCATGGATGAACTACAACAATTGTTCGTTCCAGTTTGGCAAAATAATAAATCAGGGAAGTTAGTGCATCCGTGG
This sequence comes from Okamejei kenojei, assembly GCA_035221665.1. Classification (NCBI taxonomy): domain Eukaryota; kingdom Metazoa; phylum Chordata; class Chondrichthyes; order Rajiformes; family Rajidae; genus Okamejei; species Okamejei kenojei. The sequence goes on along the minus strand of CM069136.1, from coordinate 70,653,719 downwards.
ATAACAAGGGAAATCAGGGATAGTATCAAAATAAAAGATGAAGCATACAAATTAGCCAGAAAAAGCAGCCAACCAGAAGACTGGGAGAAATTCAGAGTTCAGCAGAGGAGGACAAAGGACTTAATTAGGAATGGGAAAATAGATTATGAAAGAAAACTGGCAGGGAACATAAAGACTGACTGCAAAAGTTTTTATAGATATGTGAAGAGAAAAAGATTAGTTAAAACAAATGTAGGTCGCTTGCAGTCAGAAACAGGTGAATTGATCATGGGGAACAAGGACATGGCTGACCAATTGAATAACTACTTTGGTTCTGTCTTCACTAAGGAAGACATAAATAATCTGCCGGAAATAGCAGGGGACCGGGGGTCAAATGAGATGGAGGAACTGAGTGAAATCAAGGTTAGCCGGGAAGTGGTGTTAGGTAAATTGAATGGATTAAAGGCAGATAAATCACCAGGGCCAGATAGGCTGCATCCCAGAGTACTTAAGGAAGTAGCCCCAGAAATAGTGGATGCATTAGTGATAATTTTTCAAAACTATTTAGATTCTGGAGTAGTTCCTGAGGATTGGAGGGTAGCTAACGTAACCCCACTGTTTAAAAAGGGAGGGAGAGAGAAAACAGGAAATTACAGACCAGTTAGTCTAACATCGGTAGTGGGGAAACTGCTAGAGTCAGTTATTAAAGATGGGATAGCAGCACATTTGGAAATTGGTGAAATCATTGGACAAAGTCAGCATGGATTTACGAAAGGTAAATCATGTCTGACGAATCTTATAGAATTTTTCGTGGATGTAACTAGTAGAGTGGATAGGGGAGAACCAGTGGATGCGTTATATCTGGACTTTGAGAAGGCTTTCGACAAGGTCCCACATAAGAGATTAGTATACAAACTTAAACCACACGGTATTGGGGGTTCAGTATTGATGTGGATAGAGAACTGGCTGGCAGAGAGGAAGCAAAGAGTAGGAGTAAACGGGTCCTTTTCAAGCAGTGACGAGTGGGGTACCGCAAGGCTCAGTGCTGGGACCCCAGCTATTTACAATATATATATTAATGATTTGAACGAGGGAATTGTATGCAACATCTCCAAGTGTGCGGATGACACTAAGCTGGGGGGCAGTGTTAGCTGTGAGGAGGATGCTAGGAGGCTGCAAGGTGACTTGGATAGGCTGGGTGAGTGGGTAAATGCATGGCAGATGCAGTATAATGTGGATAAATGTGAGGTTATCCACTTTGGTGGCAAAAACAGGAACATAGACTATTATCTGAATGGTGGCCGATTAGGAAAAGGGGAGATGCAACGAGACCTGGGTGTCATGGTACACCAGTCATTGAAAGTAGGCATGCAGGTGCAGCAGGCAGTGAAGAAAGCGAATGGTATGTTAGGATTCATAGCAAAAGGATTTGAGTATAGGAGCAGGGAGGTTCTACTGCAGTTGTATAGGGTCTTGGTGAGACCACACCTGGAGTATTGCGTTTTGGTATCCAAATCTGAGGAAAGACATTCTTGCCATAGAGGGAGTACAGAGAAGGTTCACCAGACTGATTCCTGGGATGACAGCACTTTCATATGAAGAAAGACTGGATAGACTAAGCTTGTACTCGCTAGAATTTAGAGGATTGAGGGGGGATCTTATAGAAACTTCTTAAGGGGTTGGACAGGCTAGATGCAGGAAGATTGTTCCCGATGTTCAGGAAGTCCAGAACAAGGGGTCAGTTCAAGGATAAGGGGGAAATCTTTTAGGACCGAGATGAGAAAAACATTTTTCACACAGAGAGTGGCGAGTCTCTGGAATTCTCTGCCACAGAAGGTAGCTGAGGCCAGTTCATTGGCTATATTTAAGAGGGAGTTAGATGTGGCCCTTGTGGCTAGAGGGATCGGGGGTATGGAGAGAAGGCAGGTATGGGATACTGAGTTGGATTATCAGCCATGATCATATTGAATGGCGGTGCAAGCTCGAAGGGCCGAATGGCCTACTCCTGCACCTATTTTCTATGTTTCTATGTGCAGTTGAGGGCCATGAGTATCACTGAAACTAACATTTATGCTTTGGCTATAAAACACTGCAGTAAAGATCGCATAAAAACTCAGCTTCATCCGATGTCTAAACCAAGAAGCAAAAAGTAGCATGTTTATAGAGGTCAATGAGAAATTGTCTATTTTGGCAGGAAAAAAATCAAACTGGTAAATGATTGAAGGATTCCAAGATGTAGAGGGATCTAGTTCCTAATGTATGATTCACTAAAAGCAAGTAGGTAAGAGCAGCAACTAATAAGCAAGGGTAGACAAAAGTGCTGTAGAAACTCAGCGGGTGCGGCAGCAGCTATGGAGCAAAGGAAATAGGCAACGTTTCGGGCTGAAACCCTTCTTCAGACCTTTCGGCCCGAAACATTGCCTATTTTCTTCGCACCATTTTAATAGTAAATTTAAAAAAAATAAGCATTGTTACATATCTATAGTCTAGTAAACTAATGGAAAATATATCAATTCTTCACGTAACTCAATAATCATCACATTAGCACCGAGAGGAATTATTTACCTTCCTCCACGGTGGAGTCCAATTGTGTAACTTTAACCGCCAAACGATCAATTCTATCTTGAAGAGAGTTTGCTCGGATGTGGAAGTTGTTGGCTTCATTAAACAGTTCACCAAATATGTCTTCTGCATGCTTGCCTGAATAAGTTTAAGGTATAGAACAGGTTTAAGGCAAAAGGGAAATCTATGATGCAAAAAAAACATACAAATAATGCCGAATCCTTTTGAAAAAAAACTGTATGTATGGTTCGAGTACAAAAACATCAATCTTCAATATATTACTACCACGAAAAAGAACAAAAGAGCAACAGTCTAACCACTGCATCTCACACAATTGCAACAAGGAACAGTAATATACAAACTAATTGTTAGAGGGAATCTTGTACTTTACCCGTACTCTATATCTGACTTTACTCAGACAGGCACAGACACAAAATAAAACAACTCATAGATCAGTGGTGAGTCTATTGAAAAAGTCGGCTTAATAAAGGCCTTAACGATGGTTTTTTTTCCATAAAGCAGTGTGAGCAAGCTCAAACTACTTAAATTCCTACAGTAACTGTAGGATTCTTATACCCTCATGGCACAATGGTTACCCACGGAGTTGAAATAAACAATCATTAATCAATGTCTCCCCAAAGTTAACTTCAATCTTGCATTTCCTGTTGTTTAGAGATCTCCCACCCATATAGCTAACATGTGGATATCATAAATGTCCAGATTCTCCTCGCTAGATGGAATCCTCTCGTAAAAGAGGTCATTTGTTAACCTTTGGGAGACTTATCTGCTAAATGGTGACCAAGAGCAGATTTGTAATGCAAGATTGCAACAGATAAGAACCTAGACAGAAGGACTATCATCCCCCCCCTTTTAGATAAGGAAGCCTATTATTTAGCAGAATGTTTCAGCTTTGCTATTCTGACTACATTCGATCTTGGCCATTTTCCTATCATGCTCCCCAGTGAGTGAGTTCCAAGGCTAACCAATCTATAATCTACTCACCTATCTTATAATACTCAAATTTTCCTACAGTACTAATATTAAAGAGTATATACATTCATAAAAAGCTTAGAGCACTTCAACATGCTGCTATAAAGTGAATTTGTCAAAATATTTTCTACAGTATTTCACCTTATTGAAGACGTCAGGTAGATTTCAGTGGAATTTTATATTAATTTTGCAACAGAACATGCCCTCACAGTATTCTTCCAAAGTGAATACAAATATCATCTATTCACAAGCCAGAAAATTGCCAAAAGCTAAAATTGGGTTTTACACTCCAAACTTAATAGCTACCATCAAGACGTACAATACAGCCAATTCACGAATAATAGCAACTTGTATTGCAGAATGCCCAATGTAGCAACTTGTCCCAAGAGACTTCATAGGAATATTATTAAACACAGTTTGACATCAAGCCAGAGGTAGAAAGGCTGGTGGTATTTAGGAAAGAACTGCAGGTATGGGGGTGGGGGGAGTCAATGGAAAAGTGGAGATATTAAAATGGGATTATTATAAGGATTGGTGTAAACGTGTGCCCAATGGTGTGAATTTGGTGTGCCAAATGACCTAATTCTGTGCTATATGACCACGAACATTTCCAGGCCAGCAAAGTAAGCGATCCCAATTATTAACAATGCAACGTGGTATGGCATGAAAAAAGGTCAAACCGTATCCAAACACAAGCCAGTGACGTTCCAAATCCCAAGTAGAGTCGATCAAGCCTGACAGTTGGAAGACCTAACACTCCCAAGCAAAGATACTAGAGGAGCTCCTCTAGTATCTTTGCTCCCAAGTGTAACCATCAACAGGCAAACCTGTTATTTTCTAAGTACATCTGTCTTGTCAAAATTTCAAATTTTGATGAAAGAGATTTGTAATTGTTCCTACTGCATACAATGTAAGCAAATAGTCACAAAAGGGGAGAATGTTTTAATTACTTAAAATGGTAGGGCAAGAGAAGGGTAGGACATTTTGCTTCATGAAGTTAGAATTATTCCTGTTTGACAGAAGCAAACGTGGAAATAAGCAAAGAAAATTAAATATTAAAACATCACCAGAAATGCTAACCAAAAAATACAGATTCATAAAATGAAAATGAAAAGAGCTACAATATTGCTATAACACATCATTGCGGAACCGAGAAAATGCAAAACTGGATGCGGAACCACAGCAGAATTAAGTAGACGCAAATTAAAAAAAATAGGGTTTCTTCTTTTAATTGAAATATTTCTACAATAAAAAAATTAATATGTGGATGATATTCTCTAAAATAGTTAATTTTAATGATCACATTTAACAACTTTCAAAAGGATTGTATTCCCGATTAAAGTTGATTCTGATGTTAAAATGCAAACTTCAGAATTATAAATGATTATTATTTATCTCAACCAATTGAATTTACAAAATGCTTTTGAATAACCTTGCCAAAAAACACAAGATTGTACAAGAAAACATGAAAAGGAGTTCGTAGAAGTTTGGAAATATGACTTTAACTGATGCCCTATCCCTCGCCCTCACTTCGGTAAATCCGACCATACAGCGGTGCTGCTTCTCCCTGCATACAGGCAGCAATTAAAGAGCGCAACCCCAGTGGAGAGGACAGTACAAAGTGGTCGGGGGGGTGGGGGGGCCAGAGGAATAACTACAAGACTGTTTGGAGTCTGTAGACTGGGCAATGTTCAAGGACTCGGCAACGGACTTGAACGAATACGCCACAGTCGTTACAGACTTCATTAAGAAATGTGTGGAGGACTACATCCCCACCAAAACCTTCGGAGTGTTTCCCAATCAGAAACCTTGGATGAACTTTGAGATCCGCACTCTTCTGAAGACCAGACACCGGGCATTCATGTCTGATGATACAGTGGTCAACAAGAAGTCCAGATACGACCTTGGTAAGGCCATCAAAAAGGCCAAAAGGGACTTCTGCTCCAAGCTGGAGGATGAGACAGATGTTCGGCAGCCGTGGCAGGGCCTGAATGCAATCACCTCCTACAAGGCGAAACCAGGAGGTAGCTCGGATGTCGGCGATACATCACTCCCTGACGAGCTCAATGCGTTTTACGCACGCTTTGATAGGGAGAACACCTATGTGCCTTCCCGAGCCCCCATTCGCTGTGATGGTATTTCAGTCTCAGTCACAGAGGCTGACGTCAGGAAATCCTCAGAGGGTTGAACCCTCGAAAAGCACCTGGACCTGATGGTTTTCCCTGGTCGTGTTTTAAAAACCCGTGCGGACCAACTGGCTGGAGTTTTTACGGACATTTTCAACCAGTCACTTCTGAAGTCTGAGGTTCCCACCTGCTTCAAAAGGGCATCAATAATACTGGTGCCCAAGGAGAGCAAGGTGACATGCCTCAATGACTATCGACCAGTGGCACTAATGCCTGCGGTGATGAAGTGCTTTGAGAGGTTGATCATGGCGCAAATCAACTCCTACCTCGACAAAAACCTGGACCCACTGCAGTTCGCTTACCGCCACAACAGATCAATGGTGGATGCGATCTCGTTGGCCCTCCACTCCGCTCTGGACCACTAGGACAACAAAAACTCATATGTCAGGCTGTTATTCATCGATTACAGCTCGGCATTTAACACAATCATCCAAGCTGGTTACCAAACTCACAGAACTGGGTCTCTGCACATCCCTCTGCAATTGGATCCTCGACTTCCTCATTCAGACCACAGTCTGTTCGTATTGGTGGTAATGTGTCAGACGCGATAACAATCAGCACGGGAGCACCTCAAGGTTGCGTGCTCAGCCCCCTGCTGCACTCACTCTATACTCATGACTGCGTAGCCGGTCATAGTGCGAACTCCATCATCAAGTTCGCTGAGGACACCACTGTTGTAGGACGTATCACTGATGGGGATGAGTCAGAGTATAGAAGACTGTCCATATGGTGCCAGCACAATAACCTGGCCCTCAACACCAGCAAAACCAAGGAATTGATTGTGGACTTTGGAAGGAGTAGGGTGGAGACCCACAGCCCTGTTTATATCAACAGGTCGATGGTTGAAAGGGTCAAGAGCTTTAAATTCCTGGGCGTGCACATCTCTGAAGATCTTTCCTGGTCCGAGAACACAGATGCAATTATTAAGGAAGCTGATCAGCGCCTCTACTTCCTGAGAAGATTACGGAGAGTCGGTTTGTCAAGGAGGACTCTCTCTAACTTCTACAGGTGCACAGTAGAGAGCTTGCTGACCGGTTGCATCGTGGCTTGGTTCGGCAACTTGAGCACCCTGGAGAGGAAAAGACTACAAAAAACAGTAAACACTGCCCAGTCCATCATCAGCTCTGACCTCCCTTCCATCGAAGGGATCTATCGCAGTCGCTGCCTCAAAAAGGCTGGCAGCATCATCAAGGACCCACACCATCCTGGCCACACACTCATCTCCCTGCTACCTTCAGGTAGAAGGTACAGGAGCCTGAGGACTGCAACGACCAGGTTCAGGAATAGCTACTTCCCCACAGCCATCAGGCTATTAAACCTGGCTCGGTCAAAACTCTGAACATTAATACCCCTCCATCTGTTATTTGCACTTTATCACTTTATTTATTCATGTGTGTATTTACCCATATAATGTATATGGACACACTGATCTGTTTTGTAGTCAATGCCTACTATGTTCTGTTTGTGCTAAACAAAGAAAGAATTTCATTGTCCTGTTAGGGACACATGACAATAAACTCTTTTGACTTTTGACTTTGCCTTGACTGGAGAACAAACAAGGTAAACATCTAGTGACAAAGTAAGAAGGGTCTCGACCCGAAACGTCGCCTATCTCCTTCGCTCCTTAGATGCTGCTGCACCCGCTGAGTTTCTCCAGCTTTTTGTGTACCCCCAAACATCTAGTGACATCTGGATGGCCTATTCTTTTAAATAATTAATCACAATTTATCATCCATAGTGCTGACCTCCACAATTCAGCTCAACTAAATAGAAGTTTAAGGCAGGTAGCAAGAAATCTAATGCAGTAACAGGCTCTGGGTGACTATCACCACTACACAACTGGCACAGGTAGGTAGGAATGGAGTGGAAAGGCAGTAAATTCCAATTGAGGTGCGGGTATCAGTAGTCTACCACAATTCCACTTGATTTTGAACAGAAACTATGATAGTAGCATTTACGAGGCTATTAGGTAGGCATATATATTTACAGAGAATAGAGGGATATGGACCATATGCAGGCAGATGCAATTCTTCTATCTTAGTATCATGTTCGGCAGAAACATTGTGGGCCGAAGGGATTATTCCTGTGGAAACAGATTGTACTGTTCTATGTAACGACATGTATGCAGTATCGAATATCACTTTAATTCAAATAAAGTCATCAGATTGATGGCTAATATTATAATTATGATTCCAATTAAGTTATAGAGTCATAGCCATTTCATAGAGTCATACAGAGTGGAAACAGGCTATTCGGCCAAACGTGCCCACAGTGACGAATGGGGCCCATCTTCACCAGTCCCACTCACCCAGGTTTGGTCCATATCCTTCTAAACCTATCCCATCCAGGTACCTGTTTAAATATATTTAAAAAACATTGTGATAGTACCTGCCTCAATTTCCTCCTCTGGCAGCTCATTCCATATGTGTCTTTTTACAACACTGGAGAGTTTTTGACGAACAAGATTAGTATTCACTTTTTTACACCAATACACTGTTCTTAACAAAAATCTACCCATCATATGAATGAAGCCTTATGGACAGCAGATATAACTTGGATAACTTCAAGACCGAAAGTCATAAAACTTTTTTCATAACAGACAAATTTTCATAATGTTCCCACAATTTTGGACACCAAAAGTGTGACATTAAAAATTCTGCCACATTTAGTCATATTTAATTCATAAATAAACTTCATATGGCCCCTCATACATATGTTTTGATAATGATCTAGAGAAATATCATCATCAGTACCAGGAGAAAAATACAGTAACAGAAAGGTAATACAGTATAGTAAAGATCCCGTAACGGTCCATTGTCACAACGACCGTTATCGGTGTTGGTACGTCCATAAGTTAAACCATGGAGGCTCCAAACCTCTAATGCTTTTCAAACACCCAATGGGGTATCCTATGGTAGTAGCGATCTTTGGGCGAGTTAATTATTTTTTCTTATTTTCCAATTTAATATATCAAAAACATCCGGCTACAGCACCCGCCGTCCTTTCATCAACTTCATCAACTTCAGCTAACCATTTCTCCACATTGTCAACGACACCATTAATTTATTCAATCACTTCTTGAAACCACTGATTTTGCTCTTTGCTTTCCTCATCAGGCAGTGATAGGCTCAGTAATAAGTCGCGGTTTTGTGCAAACTCAAGGCGGAGGTTGACTAGTCGCCCATGATTAGATTTTACTTTTTCAGCATTCTATTCACGGCGCACGAGTTCAGCCTGAATCTCTATTAAATCGATAACCCACTTCCATAGCTTGTTTCTCTCCTTCTGGCATTTCTTCAGAAATGCAACTCGGGTTTTTTCGGTGGGCTTCTTTGTTCATTGGCTAGATCGTCTCTGTTCCGGCTCTTCTTCACCTGGCTTACTAGTTGAAGATTCCATGGCTCCCTCTGGTGGCACTCCTTCGCCCACCTTACCTGTTTCTTCGGGCTCCATGAATTAAACAGGTCTTGGCAGACTGCCAAATCTGCTAATTGGACAAACAGGGTCTCTTCAGTTTGCTTCTGTCATTATTGATAAACATTCTGGGCCATGTTCCATAAACACCCGAAAGAATCCAAAACAAAACTGGACTTTCAGAAAATATCCAATTATTTTTGAAGTATAGAAGCGACTTCAGTTCAGAAAGAATGTGTCTTACATCAACTTCAAAACAAAACATAAAATGCAATGAAACAGTCAAACCTTCCACAGCATCTCGTTAAGAAGCTGTTCTAATTAAAGCATTCCAGCTTTCAAATTTACAGCATAATACAATAGCTGTTCTACTCACGCTTTCGATCAGTGAAGTTTTCAATCTTCATTTAAGTCGCGTGACTGTCCATTAACCTATCGACAAGTAGGCACTAAAACCAATCTCTGGCAGAGATCTAGCTTCTTCAGTTCCTCTTCTACGGAACCAGTCTTCAGTTCCACTTCTACAGAACCAGTACTTCTGGCAGTAATCTCTCACAGAGATCCAGCCCAATCTTCTGTCCCTCTTCTATGAGACCAATCTTCTACCTCCTGATAGTAAGGTAGCTTTCGACTCTAGTGTAGTGACTGATTTTTATATTGTTTCAAGGAATCTTTCCTTTAGTCACTATGATTGAAAACAGGGGATCAGGAGATCATCGAAACGCACTCACGAGCTCTCCACGAGACATTCAATGCTGTCGAAAGATAAATCTTCCAAACACACTCTTGATTAATAGTTTCTTTATTGTAGTAGTAAAAACAGTAAGATATTCATGCAAACTTCTTCTTGTATAAGTACATTTTGATCTTACTCATGGTCAAACTCGTGCAAGATCGAAAGCTGAGACCTCTCCCCCATGCTTCTTCAAACTAAACTAAAACTACTAGCGGGTCTGCGCGAGAATCCCAGCCGCAAACACGCCTCAGACTGTGTATAAATCCCACCCACATCATTGCACAATGCACAATGACAATTAAAGATTGAATTTAATTGAAAATTACAGGCAGATAAAATGTAAAGGTAACTGATTATAGTTATAACATAGAGTTAAGCTAAATGGCTACTACAGTACCTATGGAGCATAATAAATGTAACAGGATTCAAACAAACACAAATTGCCTCCTTTAACAGTAGAAAAGCTATATGTAAAATTAAATCTTTGGAAGTCTAGTGATTTTTGAGAAAGCCTATGATTAAAATTGAAAGGACCTTTCCCCAAACCTGCACCTTTAATTTAATGTTCTACTCCCTCACACTATTCCAAGCATTTGTCTTGTGCCCATTAGCTCAGATTTCTGCCTGAACTACCTAGTTTCTACCTTTTTTTCTTTTAACTGCCTCTTACCACCTCCAAATGTCGTTTCTCCGTACTTTCCACCTTTCATTCTGCCATTAAAGTATCTAACCCCAAATGTGTGCTACTCATGTGCAAGAAAGAATCGAAGGTAGGCACAAAATGCTGGAGTAACTCAGCAGGTGAGGCAGCATCTCTGGAGAAAAGGAATGGATGACATTTCAGGTCGAGATACGTCGCCCATTCCTTTTCTCCAGAGACGCTGCCTCACCCGCTGAGTTGCTCCAGCATTTTGTGTCTATCCTGTGTGCTACACATCGTCTCCCCTCTTTGCAACTTCAACTTTTATTCTTATTGAAATACAAATATATAACAGCCCTGTCAGAGCATCAGAATGATATGCATTAAAAAGATTGGTATGAATAGTTCCAGTCATAAAAATATATTTCCCCTCCACACATATACTTATTCATCTTCTTTCATTCACCTATCCAATCTAATCATGACTTTCAATACACATAGAAAATCCTTGGATATTTTTTTAACTCTGAGAACATCAGCAATAAATGATCAATCATAGCATGACACATCAGGTATTCCAAGAGTAAATGCAACCTCTTCCAAAGACTAAGTAAAATTTCCACAACCCCTTGCTCTAAATCTATTGCATTCTGTACATCTCCTCATTCTTAACCTAATGACTGGAAATAGTCTGTTTGTAATAGAAGACAGTGATAGCATTTAAAAAGGAAAGAAGCTACACACATAAACAAATATTGTCGGGAATTTTGTGAACTATAAGGAAGATGTTATAGTTTGGTTAACCATGGAGCATGACGGGAAAATGGCTAAGTTAGAATGTAGTTAAAATAGCTAAAGCTGAAACATTCTGCTGAGAAGCTGGCTTTCTTATCTATAGGATGAGGATAGTCCTTCGTAGTTCTGTTTAGGTTCTTATCTGTTGCAATCTTACTTTACTGCTGCTTTTTGTCACTGCGTTTAGCAGGCAAGTTTCCCAAAGGTTAACAAATTACCTATTTTACGGGGACCCCATTTGGCGAGTAGAATCTTGACATTTATGATATGAACACGTTAGATATATGGGAGGATTTTCAAAACAAGAAATGTAAAATTAAAGTTAACTCTGGGGAAAGACAAAGATGAAAGATTACAGAGACATTGATTAATGGTAGTTTACTTCAACTCCACAAGTTGGATTTCCACGAACAGCAAAGTAGAAGGGGATTCCAAGAACATTGAAAATACCTAGAATCTGGATCATTGGGAGAGTAGCTTCAGGGGCCCATTCCAAGCTCAGGGACCTTGGGGAATATGAAGCAGTGTAGCAGTCCTGCTTGAAGAATTTAAATGTAATTACCCGGTAGTTTCCTTCTCAATATATAAGAGTCAAAAATCGAAAGGTTACTTTTTTTGATGTACAATTCCAAGATGCCCCAAGAGCACACTAATACTGTGTACTAAGAAGTTTACATAAAGTCACAGTAGTTAATATTTACAAAAGTTAATCTTTTGTCTGAATTAAAATTAAGTATTTTCTCTCAATCTATTTTAGTAATGAAAACAACAAAACTCTCAAACCATCACAGGATAAGGGAACACCCTTCTATTCCTCTTAGAGGATCAAATGCCAGGGAAGTCTTCAAATAACATCTGATCACATGCATAGATATTACAAGGTGAAAACATCCAGTTGAAGCCCAAGCTAATGACAGAAATACTCTTAAATTTTAAAAAGTCCCAGTACTATTGGTGAACAATAAATTAAAAATAAAATTTGCACTACATTATTGTGAAATTTGTAATTTATTAATAAGATTAACTTATTTTGCATAATTAAAATGTGATTTATTGGGTCGAAATCAGTGTGGAAAAGCATGTTTCCAAAGGAAATGACAATTACATTTATCAAGGCTATTTTAACAAATTAAACAACCAATGACGTATTGAAATAACTGGAAATTACATTTTGCAGCCAAATTGCTCATATTGGTTTCTAATAATACCAAGTTAAAATAATATTTTGATGAAAACAAAATTTCTGAATTCCAAAACTGGAAACACCCAAGTCATGAATCCTCTGTGGAGAACTGAAGTTCACATCAAAAACAGCACAGTGGCACAATCAGTGGAGCTACTGCCTCGCATATCCACTGATTTCAAGCCTGACCTGTGTGGTGTGTACAAGTTCTCCTGTGACCAGGTGGATTTCCTCAGGATGCTCCAGTTGCATCCCACACCAAAAATGAGCATGTTGGTAGGCTAATTAGCCACCGTAAAGTAGCCTTCATGTGCAGGTGAGTTGATAGGAATGAGAGGAGGATACTGTGGAATTAGGGCAGAATTTGTATAGAAGAATGCGTGTGGGCCAAAGGGTCAGATGTTGCCTGTCTTCCCGAGTGTTTCTAACATGTCAGTTTTTTGGTACAAATTTCCAGCAATTGTGTTTTCCTTTGCAATTTATTATATTGATATGTTCCTGTTTAAAGGAAACACAAATTAAATGGGTGCACTAAAATATGATATGGTGTGACATGATGAGGATTCGCTGCCACAATCTTTCGAACACTCATGAAGGGCCCCCTGCATAATTACAATCCCATAAAATGTCCATTTCTCAGTTCGTTACTCTTGCTGTATTGGAAAATACACAATCAGAAACCATGTACCAATGCATGGTGACCTTACATTTCAGTAACAATTCACTCTTTCAAAGCTATATTGGTCTGTAGTCTTATCTTTCATTCATAGTCTGCTCAATTTCTATCCTCATATGATGTTTTTACAGAAGTCTTTAGTTCTATGTGCATGTCAACAACCAATGTGCCACAGAACCACATGAACCAAATTCCCCAGGTGCAATCAAAGGCTGCATCGCTAGAATGAATGAAGCATCTGGGACTATTCCCTCCCTCTTGCATTATTTTGGCCAGTCCCCAGAAAATAAGTTTGGGTTTATGGGCAAGACAGCTTTATCTAAGGGATGAGGGAATGCAGTGTCCGTTGTTTCACAGAGATATGGATTACCCCAGCTCTCCAGACTTGGCCCTTCAGCCTGAAGGGTTTTCTATCCATCCCATGAGAGATGGTGAGTCTCACAGAGAGTGGTGAGTCTGTGGAATTCTCTGCGTCGGAGGGCGGTGGAGGCAGGTTCTCTGGATGTTTTCAAGAGAGCTAGATAGGGCTCTTAAAAATAACGGAGTCAGGGGATTTGGGGAGAAGGCAGGAATGGGGTACTGATTGGGGATGATCAGCCATGATCACATTGAATGGTGGTGCTGGCTCAAAGGGCCGAATGGCCTACTCCTGCACCTATTGTCTATTAGGAAAAGGGAGAGGTAGCAGTGCCTGCCTCATGATAAACTCTTGACAGTACACAGACTTGGTGCCGTTGGCCAACTCCTGCTCTCCAACCTGGAAAATCTAGTAATGAAGTGTCATTCCATCTATCTCCAAAGGAAATTCACCTCCTCCAGCAACGAGTAGTTGGTCAAGGGAAGCAGAGGAGCAACTTCATGATTTCTTGGTCTCAGTAGACCGGGCAATGATAGAGGATGGTAAAGGAGCCTGGAATCTGTTACTTGAATATGTTCAAGAATAGCTTCTTCTCATCAACCATCAGGCTCTTGCGCTACTCTGCACAACTTTAACCATAACCCTATGGATTTTGTACATTGGCTGGCACATTTATGGTCTGGTTTACCGAGTGTAGATTGGTTATTGCATGTAAACCAATCATAGTAGAGTAGCATCACTAACCCCACCTTACTGTATACTTTATATTAACACCCACTTCCTACATTAAGTACTTGGAAGCGGTGATGATGAATTAGCAACTAACAACCTGCTGTACCGCAATACTATGTGTTACAATTAAAGATGACTTTAAACTCTAGATCTGTGTAACATCAATCATTTACACCTAGTATAACTGATAATTTATTGTATATTTATTTATTGAGTTGTTGCATTTAATGTGTCTACATAGCAGCAACACGGAAAAATTTCATTATTCCAGTCGCGGTGCATGTGATACTGAACACTTTTGACTCCTGGCATGGTGATTCATGTCATTTGGTGAAAATCTGACATGAAAAATACACCATTGGCACAACATTTAATTGACTATCACATGTACAGCGAGTTGGTCACACCGCAGGCAAAAGGTAAGAGGACAAAAAGGGATTGGGTGGCCAATAGCCAGCAAAGCAGTATGCAGGTAGTGCAGGAGTCCCCTGCGGTCATCTCCCTCCTAAACAGGTATACCATTTTGGATACTGTTGAGGGAGATGGCTCATCAGGGGAATGCAGCAGCAGCCAGGTTCATGGCACCATGGGTGGCTCTGCGGCACATGAGGGGGGGGAAAAAAAGAGGGGAAGGGCAATAGTAATAGGGGATTCAATTATCAGGGGAATAGATAGGCGTTTTCTGCGGCCGCAAACGAGACTCCAGGATGGTATGTTGCCTCCCTGGTGCAAGGGTCAGGGATGTCCACTGAACGGCTGCAGAACATTCTGGAGGGGGAGGGTGAACAGCCAGTTGTCGTGGTGCATGTTGGCACCAACGATATAGGTAAAAAAAGGGATGAGGTCCTACAAGGTGAATTTAGGGAGCTAGGAGATAAACTTAAAAGTAGGACCTCAAAGGTAATAATCTCTGGATTACTACCAGTACCACGGGCCAGTCAGAGTAGAAATAGGAGGATATTGCAGATGAATACGTGGCTTGCAAAATGGTGCAAGGGGGAGGGATTGAAATTTTTAGGGCACTGGGACCAGTTCTGGGGGAGGTGGGACCAGTACAAACAGGACGGTCTGCACCTGGGCTGGAATGGAACCAATGTCCTTGGGGGAGTGTTTGCTAGTGCTGTCGGGGAGGATTTAAACTAATGTGGCAGGGGGATGGGTACAAGAGCAGGAGGCAAGTGGGTGTAAAACGAGGGTAGAAGAAATAGGTAGCAAAGTGAAAAATAAAAGTGGCAGGCAAACAAAACCAGGGCAAAAAGCAAAAAGGGCCACTTTTCAGCATAATTGTATAAGGGGTAAGAGTGTTGTAAAGACAAGCCTGAAGGCTTTGTGTCTCAATGCAAGGAGTATTCGTAATAAGGTGGATGAGTTGAACGTGCAGATAGCTATTAATGATTATGATATAGTTGGGATCACGGAGACATGGCTCCAGGGTAACGTAGGCTGGGAGCTAAACATCCAGGAATATTCAATATTCAGGAGGGATAGAGAGAAAGGAAAAGGAGGTGGGGTAGCATTGCTGGTTAGAGAGGAGATTAACGCAATGGAAAGGAAGGACATTAGCTTGGAGGATGTGGAATCGGTATGGGTAGAGCTGCAAAACACTAAGGGGCAGAAAACACTGGTGGGTGTTGTGTACAGGCCACCTAACAGTAGCAGTGAAGTTGGGGATGGTATCAAACAGGAAATTAGAAATGCGTGCGACAAAGGCAAAACAGTTATAATGGGTGCAGAGGAAGAGGATTTTTTGGAATGTATGCGGGATAGTTAACTAAATCAACAGGTAGAGGAACCAACGAGAGAGCAGACTATTTTAGACTGGGTTTTGAGTAATGTGGAAGGGGTAGTTAGCCGTCTTGTTGTAGCCCTTGGGCAAGAGTGACCATAATATGGTTGAGTTCTTCATTAGGATGGAGAGGGACATTGTTAATTCAGAAACAATGGTTCTGAACTTAAAGAAAGGTAACTTTGAGGTATGAGACGTGAATTGGCCAAGATTGACTGGCAATTAATTCTAAAAGGGTTGACGGTCGATATACAATGGAAGACATTTAAAGACTGCATGGATGAACTACAAAAATTGTTCATCCCAGTTTGGCAAAAGAATAAATCGGGGAAGGTAGTGCATTCGTGGATAACAAGGGGAATCAGGGATAGTATCAAAGCAAAGGATGATGCATACAAAGTAGCCAGAAAAAGCAGCATACCAGAGGACTGGGAGAAATTCAGAGTCCGCAGAGGAGGACAAAGGGCTTAATTAGGAAAGGAAAAATAGATTATGAAAGAAAACTGGCAGGGAACATAAAAACTGACTGCAAAAGTTTTTATAGATATGTGAAGAGAAAGAGATTAGTTAAAACAAATGTGGGTCCCTTGCAGTCAGAAATAGGTGAGTTGATCATGGGGAACAAGGATATGGCGGACCAATTGAATAACTACTTTGGTTCCGTCTTCACTAAGGAAGACATAAATAATCTGCCGGAAATAGCAGAGGACCGCGGGTCAAAGGAGGAATTGAGTGAAATCCAGGTTAGTCGGAAGTGTGTTGGGTAAATTGAATGGATTAAAGGCCGATAAATCCCCAGGGCCAGATAGGCTGCATCCCAGAGTACTTAAGGAAGTAGCTCAGGAAATAGTGGATGCATTAGTGATACTCTTTCAAAACTCTTTAGATATTGGAGTAGTTCCTGAGGATTGGTGGGTAGCAAACGTAACCCCTCTTTTTAAGAAGGGAGGGAGAGAGAAAACGGGGAATTACAGACCAGTTAGTCTAACATTAGTAGTGGGGAAACTGCTAGAGTCAGTTATTAAAGATGGGATAGCAGACTTCCGGTGGCGGTATGGAGTGAATGGAACTCGCGCCATTCAGCTCCATTAAAACTGCATTAAAAAACGGGGGTAAAAGGGGTAAATTGAAACTACTTACCAGAGGAGAACAGTTGTGAACGGCTCCGGTAGCGTTAAAAAGGTGCGTGACGTCATCAGGCGCGCGACTTTACTAAGATGCATCGCTCCCCCCCCCCCCTCACTAAGGGGAAAAGCCAGTGAAAAGGGAAGTAGGCCTCACTGGAGCCTCGGGCTCGAGTTTGAGTGCCTCCCAGGAAGATATTTTAAAGATGGACGACCTCAAAAAAATCATTATGGGTGAGTTGAAACTTGCTTAAGGACATGAAAAAAGAATATAAAGAAGAAATAAAGACTTTAAGAGCCGACATTTTGGTGTATCATGAGAATTTGAAAGAAGAGTCCAAAAAGGAAGTTATAGCAGCTGTAAAGACTATGATGGACGAATGGAAAGATAAAGCGGATACTGATTTGCAACAACAGATGGATGATGTAAACCGTAAAACTGGTGAGATGGAGGTGCTGCTGGATACCAAGTTGGAACCTATTATAACTTCACTTAACCAACAAAATGATGTAATCAAAGAACTGACTGAATCAGCTGAAACGCGCCTTGCCGAGAACAAGCGTTTTATCAGAATTATTACATAAAATAACTGAGAAAATGCATTGACTTGGAGGGACGTCAAAGGCGTAAGAATCTGCGTATTGTTGGGTTGAGTGAAGGCCGAGAGGGAAATCAAGACCCTCGAAAATTTGCTGCAAAACTTTTAAAAGATATTCTGAACTTGGACCAAGAACCTCTGCTGGGCCGAGCACACAGGGCATTGAGACGTACCCCTAGGAAGGATGCTCCCCCAAGACAGATGATTGTGAAGGTGGCTTACGATCATGTTTTTGAAGATATGATGAAGATAATAATACGAAAGAAAAATCTCAAATATGAGGGAGACATCAGTATTTTTAGAGATTACCCTGCGGAAGTGGCCAAGAGAAGATCTTTATTTACAGAAACAAGAGGTATCCTGAGGAACATAAAGAATCTGAGATATGGCCTGATGTACCCGGCAACATTAAGGGCAACTTATGACAATAAGGAGCACCGCTTCACCAAACATACAGAAGCTCTTGAATTCGCTTGAGATATTCAGAAGAAACTGGAAGAGGAAGAAGTAGAGGAAGAAGCAGATGAAGATGAAGGACACTGAATATTACTGATCACTTACTTGATGAGACTGATTAACGATCACTTATCTGATGATACTGTCCACCCACAGAAAAGGAAAAGGATTTACATTGAAGGAGCATTCGCAGAGAAGGAGACGGAACAATGGACATGGACTCTATCTTGGGGTCAAGGAGGGATGGATGGATTATTAATAAATATAGTTTGGTATTAACTACGCCTCAAAAAATGTATGTTAGCTCTCCTAATATAGTGCTACGACACTAATTGTAATTGATATTAGTAGTATTATTAATCACTAAGTATATAAATTTAATACCCCACCCCGACATATATAGCCCTTAAGGCAAAAACGGAGCTGGAATTATTAACATCTTTTTTTTTTTCACGGAAGTCCGTAGATTAGTAGCCACGCTAGTGCGGCTTACACTAACAATAACTGCACTAACTATAGTTGTAGTCACTTTTTTTTTTCCCTTTACACTTTATTAACACCACCTACTTTACTTACATTTTTTATTATTATTTTTATATTATGTATTTTATTTCATATTATATACTATATGGATTTAAGTATGATTGGTATTATATAGTTAGTTCAAGGAGACGTGTGTATAAGACAATGTCACAGATATTAAATTTCATCGATCTGATGTCTGGTTATAGGGTTGGGTTGGATGAGCTGAGACATCTACTCCATTATAAACCACCTTAATAATAAAATGTATGATATAAACACTCGGATTGGGGGTGATGGAATCACCTTCTGTAGTTGGAATGTTAAGGGAATTAACAAACCAATTAAAAGAGGTAAGGTTTTAGCTCAATTAAATAGATTGAAATCTGATATTATTTTTCTCTCCAAGAGACACACCTTAAAAAAGACGCGCAGTATAGATTAACAGCAAAATGGATTTCCAAAGTATATCACTCTTCATTTACACATAAGTCTAGAGGGGTAGCAATAATTATTCGTAATGGTATACCTTTTAAACAAAGCTCAATAATAGAAGATGTTGAGGGTAGATATATAATAATTACAGGTGAATTATATTCTAAAAAAGTAATCCTTATGAATATATATGGTCCTAATTTTGATAATCCATTATTCTTCAAGAAAATATTTAACAATATCCCTATAACCACTCAACATAATCTAATAATTGGAGGTGATTTTAATTGTACCTTAGATAATTATTTAGATAGATCATCAACGAAAAGGAAAACCACTTCTAAGTCAAGTACATTTATAAATTATTTTATTAATACAGCAAACGTTAAGGATATCTGGAGAACAGATAACCCATCTGGTCGAGAATATTCATTCTTTTCACCTGTATTTGGAACCTACTCGAGGATAGACTATTTTTTAATAGATTCAAAACTAATCCCATTTACATATGACTCAAAATATCATAATATTATTATCTCGGATCACGCTCCATTAACATTTAAGATAAAATTAAAAGATATAATTATTAAAACCTCTAACTGGAGACTCAACCCCCAAATATTAAAGGATAGGGCTTGTTATGATTACTTGGTAAAACAGATTAAATTATTTTTTGAAACTAATGACAAACCTGGAATTTCACCATCATTGCTCTGGGATACTTTTAAAGCATTTATGCGTAGTGCGATAATATCAGCACACGCATGATAATCGAAAGGAATAAGGAAAATGAAAGACTCAACAAAAGTTGGAAAATGAAATAAAACAATTAGATATTGAAAATGCAATACCCCCTTCTAAGGGTTTAAGTAATAAAATTGCATCATTAAAATACAAGCTAAATAAAATATACTCACATCAGATTATTAAACTTTTTCAACAGACTAAACAAGTACACTTTGAATTTGGGGATAAACCACAAAAATTACTGGCATGACAGCTTAGAAAATTAGATGAGGAGAAAATGATACATAAAATTAGATCTGATCAAGGAGAAATATTGACTTTACCAAAAGATATCAATGATACATTTTTACAATATTATCAAAATCTTTACTTATCTAAACTAACAGGACAATCAGATGGAATGGAAACATTCCTACAAGAATGTCATATTAATAGTTTAGATCAGGAAGGTAGAGACTTGTTAAACGCTGATATATCAGTAAAAGATATTGAAGAATCAATTGGATCATTAAATAACGGAAAAGCCGCAGGCCCTGATGGCTTAAGTGTTGAATTTTATAAGAAGTTTCATGATCTGATCTCTCCACGCTTACATACAATATATAAATATGCTTATGAACAAGGAAAGTTACCAGAATCATTAAATGAGTCTACAATTACACTTATCCCTAAAGTTGATAAAGATTTGGAAGACCCTGGATCATACAGAGCAATAGCTCTTTTAAATACTGATCAAAAAATACTAACTAAAATTTTATCTCGGAGGCTAAGTTTAGTGATTAATAAATTAATACATCATGACCAAACAGGTTTTATTCCAAAACGCTATTCATCTTATAATCTGAGACGTCTATTCAATGTCATGTACTCAAAAAGAGTGAATAATATTGAACTAGCTGTCATATCCTTAGATGCTGAAAAAGCATTTGACCAGGTTGAATGGCCATATTTATTTAAAATAATGCAGAAATTTCAACTGGGGATAGATTCTCCAAATGGGTAAAAATCTAATACTCGAATCTAACTGCAAGAATATTAACAAATCAAATGCTATCAGCAAAATTTAAACTCTTTAGGGGTTGTAGACAAGGATGCCCGTTATCACCATTACTATTTGCTCTGGTAATAGAACCATTAGCCGAAATGATTAGATCAGAACCAGAAATATATGGATATAATACCAAAACTACAACAAATAAAATATCTCTATACGCAGATGACATCTTAATTTATATTACAAAACCGGAGATTAGTATTCCCAATCTATTTAATGTTATAACTAAGTTTAGTACATTTTCTGGGTATAGAATTAATTGGAATAAAAGTGAAATTATGCCTATAACTGGAATAAAATTAAATATATTAGAACAATTCCCACTTAACATAGTCACGGACAAACTCAAATATCTAGGAATTAATGTATCTAAATCGTATAACTGTCTATTTAAATATAATTACCCTCAATTATTAAATAAACTAAAAATATATATTTTATATTGGAAAACACTACCTATATCAATGATCGGTAGAATAAATGCTATAAAAATGATTTTTTTTTTACCACAATTGTTATATTTATTTCAAGCAATCCCTTTATATCTCCCTAAAATGTTTTTTAAAAATATAGATACTTTGGTTAATAGTTTTATTTGAGACTATAAAAACCATCGAATAAGTAAAAATCATCTATGTAAATCTAAAATAAATCGTGGACTAGCACTACCAAATTTCCTATATTATTTCTGGGCAGTTCAGATTAAGAATATGAATTTTTGGTTGGTAAATTTAGATCATGAACCAAGCTGGCTAAAGATGGAAAAGGAAGACTGTTTGCCTTTTGATGTAGGTTCGATTCTTTTTGCACCAAGGGAAGTACAAAAAAAAAAAAAATGTATGGTGACAACCCTATAATTCATAGCAATAGACGTATTTGGAAACAAATAGTTAAGACTCTACATATGGATAATTTGTCACTTTGTTTGCCAATTATGAATAATCCTTTGTTTAAGCCCTCTGTATTGGACAAGGGGTTTAAACACTGGAATGATTTAGGAATTAAAAGGATAGAACACCTTTACAAGGAAGGAAAATGTCTTTCATTTCAAGAGTTACAGGATATCTATGGATTGCAGTCAAATAACATATTTAGGTATTTATAAATTAAAAAATATATTAAGTCAAATACGCAAGACTATAAAAATAGAAAACCAGGATTATTAGATGAATTGTTTAATAAACACCCAAATACAGAAAAATTAATAGCGTATATATATATATAATACTATTTTGGATAAGGAAATCCCAACCGGAAATATATCGACAAACATGGGAAAATGAAATGGGTTTATCTATAACGAAGGAAACTTGGGAAGAAAGCCTACAATGTATACATCGTTGCTCATTAAATGCTAGACATATATTGATACAATTTAAGGTATTACACAGATTACATTATTCAAAAACGAAATTAAATAGAATTTATTCTAACATTTCTCCTATTTGTGATAAATGTCAGAACTTGGAAGCTAATTTAACGCATAGTTTTGTAACATGTATAAAACTTAATTATTATTGGACAGAAATCTTTAGAGTTATCTCTGAAGTTCTTAAAATTAAACTAGACCCAGATCCAAAATTAATAATATTAGGAGTTCCGGATTCAAATCTAATATTAACAGTAAACCAAAGAAATTTCTTGGATTACTGTTTGATAATAGGGGAAAAATTAATATTGAAATTTTGGAAGGGAACATTATCCCCCACAATTAAAATGTGGACAGTGGAAATGTTGGAGACATTGCATTTGGAAAGAATCAGATTTGTCCTAATGGACAAATACGAACTCTTTGAACAGATATGGTCTCCATATACAGAATATTTGAAGGGTAGTTGTTCTTGGCAATCACAACTCAATGGGTACCCGGCAGGATTAGATGAAAATAACTCTGTTTTTCTTTTGAATTGTATACATGTCTCCATTGATATCACTATTTGAAATTGTGTTATTCACTATTAAGATGTATACTATAATCTCTCTTTTTTTTATATAATACTTTATTTTAATTAAATACATATAACAAGAATATATACATATATATTTTTTTTCTCCTCTCTTTTCTCTTTCTCTTTCTTTATAATCAAAATTATTATTTAATCACTATTCTTATTGATTAAAATCTATTCTTTTCTTTTTCTACTTTAAAAAAAAATAGAAGTTTATAAGAACTATTCGTAACATTCGTATAAGTTGGTTGTGTATTTGAAAAGTTGTTATACCGTTGTTGTGATGGATTCCTTTTAATAAAAATATTATTACACAAAGATGGGATAGCAGCACATTTGGAAAGTGGTGAAATCATTGGACAAAGTCAGCATGGATTTACGAAAGGTAAATCATGTCTGACGAATCTTGTGGAATTTTTCGAGAATGTAACTAGTAGCGTGGATAAGGGAGAACCAGTGGATGTGGTATATCTGGACTTCCAGAAGGCTTTCGACAAGGTCCCACATAAGAGATTAGTATACAAACTTAAAGCATGCGGCATTAGGGGTTCAGTATTGATGTGGATAGAGAACTGGCTGGCAAACAGGAAGCAAAGAGTAGGAGTAAACGGGTCCTTTTCACAATGGCAGGCAGTGACTAGTGGGGTACCGCAGGCTCAGTGCTGGGACCCCAGCTATTTACAATATATATTAATGATCTGGATGAGGGAATTAAAGGCAATATCTCCAAGTTTGCGGATGACACGAAGCTGGGGGGCAGTGTTAGCTGTGAGGAGGATGCTAGGAGACTGCAAGGTGACTTGGATAGGCTGGGTGAGTGGGCAAATGCAGTATAATGTGGATAAATGTGAGGTTATCCACTTTGGTGGCAAAAACAGGAATGCAGACTATTATTTAAATGGTGGCCGATTAGGAAAAGGGGAGATGCAGCGAGACCTGGGTGTCATGGTACACCAGTCATTGAAAGTAGGTATGCAGGTGCAGCAGGCAGTGAAAAAAAAGCGTGTAAAAAAAAGTATGTTAGCTTTCATAGCAAAAGGATTTGAGTATAGGAGCAGGGAGGTTCTACTTCAGTTTTACAGGGTCTTGGTGAGACCACACCTGGAGTATTGCGTACAGTTTTGGTCTCCAAATCTGAGGAAGGACATTATTGCCATAGAGGGAGTGCAGAGAAGGTTCACCAGACAGATTCCTGGGATGTCAGGACTGTCTTATGAAGAAAGACTGGATAGACTCGGTTTATACTCTCTAGAATTTAGGAGATTGAGAGGGGATCTTATAGAAACTTACAAAATTCTTAAGGGGTTGGACAGGCTAGATGCAGGAAGATTGTTCCCGATGTTGGGGAAGTCCAGGACAAGAAGTCACAGCTTAAGGATAAGGGGGATATCCTTTAAGACCGAGATGAGAAAGACTTTTTTCACACAGAGAGTGGTGAGTCTCTGGAACTCTCTGCCACAGAGGGTAGTTGAGGCCAGTTCATTGGCTATATTTAAGAGGGAGTTAGATGTGGCCCTTGTGGCTAAGGGGATCAGAGGATATGGAGAGAAGGCAGGTACGGGATACTGAGTTGGATGATCAGCCATGATCATATTGAATGGCAGTGCAGGCTCGAAGGGCCGAATGGCCTACTCCTGCACCTAATTTCTATGTTTCTATGTGTCTGATAAATATTTCCACGCATGTCATATTCAACCTAGAAAATCATAAGAATCATTCTACTCTAAAAATGATTTATTTACACAGCCCAGAAAATAAATTAGCACCTCACATCCACATTTCTAAGCCACAGTTCACAGTGGCAAAGCTTTGCCTGAAAAAACAATTCTGGCCCATGGCAAAAAAACCCCACAATTCTAAATCGCCCAAAGCAATTTATTTTCCTCAAAAGCAACCAACAGCTTCATACAGGCAATACACTGCTGTGGTAAACCAAGCATGTAGGTTCTGAACAAATTTCAATAAACATCCCCAAACACTTTCTGTTCCTTTTAGATATATATAAGGCTATGAATTATGAAACAACTATCTTTAAAAACAAGAAGTTCCATTTAAAGACTTTTATTACTATTATTAGTTTTGCGGCTTTCAACTTAGAACTCTGAATGAAGTCCTAATAATAGTCATCAAGCAACCACAGTTAGGTCGACAGTGTCATCAATTTACATGTCAAACTTTTTTGATTAATTTAAATGAAAACTTTCCAAGTACCCCAGACAAATTCCTTAACAAAATATTCATCCAGATTAATATGAATTATTATAATCAAACATGTGCGAACACCCACATCTTTGTCCTTGATGCTATCTAATCTTGGTTGGCATCTCAGTCAATTTGAAGTTAAAACACATGTGCGGACGTGGCATCAAAGGACGAGATGCCGAAGCAAAGAAGTGGAAGCCAAATAACCGAACGGACGCAACGCCAAAAAGCCACATAACGGACATGATGTCGCCAGGATCCAGACCCCCGCGTCCATCACATCACTGGCCGGGGGAGATGGGAGGGTGGGGATAACTTTCCTAATAATAGTCATCAAGCAACCACAGTTAGGTCAACCACTGTGACGACATGGCTTCGCCGGGGGGGGGGGGGGGGGGGGCAGGACTTGTCAGCGATTGATGCTCATGTCCATCACGTCACTGGCCGGGGGAGACGGGAGGGTGGGGGACATTTTCCCACACAAGGCCACCCGGGGCTGGAGGGTGACTGCGCACTCTGAACTTGAGCACTAAGGTGTATGCGGCCGAAGGAGCGCATCCCTCGGGACAGCCCCCACTCTCCCCCCGGGGTCAGCACTGTCCGGCCACGGCAGCCCCGTGTGGCTGCACTGTGACGGGCTATGAATCGGCAGTGCACACACACACACACACACACACACACACACACATGGGGACGAAAACCCGGCAACATCTCCGTCAGCTGCAGCAGAGCTGGGGACAGTTTGGTCCGTCCACCCATTCAGAGTCACTGACCGCAATGCCACTGGACCCAGAACTCCACAAACGGTGTGAATCACCCCGTGTGTGGGTCAGGATTCGGGGGTCGGGGGTTGAATCACCCTGGTGTGGGGGATAGGGTCCGGTAGCAGTGACATTGCGGTCAGTGACTCTGGCGTTGCGTTCATTCGGTGAGTTGGCTTTTAGGCGTTGCGCCCTTTCGCCTATTTGGCTTTTAGGCGTCTCGCCTTTCGGTTATTTGACTTTTCGGCGTTGCGTCCGTTTGGTTATTTGGCTTTTCAGCGTTGCGTCCGTTTGATTAGTTGGCTTTTAGGCGTCCCGCCCTTTCGGTTATTTGGCTTTTCGGCATAGTTTCCATTCGGTTATCTGGCTTCCACTTCGGCTTCTCGTTCTTCGACATCACGTCTGTGTAATGAATTATTATAATCAAAGATGTGCGGACACCCGCATCTTTGTCCTTGATGCTATCTAATCTTGGTTGGCATCTCAGTCAATTTGAAGCAGAAACACATTGGTCTGCTGCCTGATCCTGCACTCTACATCTAGGTGCATTCAATGCACCACCTTTCCAATCTTACAATATTTTGGAAAGTATTGTGTAATATGCCTTTGGATGTCTTGCAAAAGGCACAGCACAAGGTGCAGGACATCCTTCAAAAAGGACCAGAAATTAAACTAAAATGCTCCATTTTCTCAGATTATTTATTCAGTTTTCTGGCTCACAAACTCCAAATTTTTAAATAAACTGTTGGAGCCAATTTATTTCTGATCTTCAATGTGAAGATCACAGAACATAAAACATACAAGAGTATAGCATGAGAACAGACTCTTCTGCGCCAACTATGATGCCAATTCATCATATAGAATCTTATAGAAACATATGAAATTATAAATGGACTGGACAAGCCAGATGCAGGAAAAATGTTCCCAATGTTGGGTGAGTCCAGAACCAGGGGCCACAGTCTTAGAATAAAGGGGAGGTCATTTAAGACTGAGGTGAGAAAATCTTTTTTACCCAGAGAGTTGTGAATTTATGGAATTCCCTGCCACAGAGGGCAGTGGAGGCCAAATCACTGGATGGATTTAAGAGAGAGTTGGATAGAGCTCTAGGGGCTAGTGGAATCAAGGGATATGGGGAGAAGGCAGGCATGGGTTATTGATAGCGGACGATCAGCCATGATCACAATGAATGGCGGGACTGGCTCGAAGGGCCGAATGGCCTCCTTCTGCACCTATTTTCTATGTTTCTATAATTCAATCTAATCTCCAAACCCAATCTAATGCCTCCTTAATGTTTCTATTGTATTTGGTTCTACCACCTCCCTAACAATGTGTTCCAGGCACATAACATTAGAAAAAACATGGCTCAAAAATCTCCTTTAAACTTCACCTTAAAGCTTTGACTTCTAATAATTTGACATTTCCATCCTGACTGAAACATACAAAACTACAATGCATCCTGGTATAGTGGAAGTAGACAGAGTATTTCATCTTGTGCAAGAACTTCGAACTAGGTGGTCACTACTTAAAAACCAAGGATCTCTCATTTACATCCATTTTAGACGGGTGACGCAATTTTTTTTCCCCCTCAGAGAGCCATGAATTTATGGAACTCACTTCCGCAGAAGGAATAGGAAGTTGAATCTTTGAATATAAAGAGCTAAACAGAAATGTGAAATTAATGTTTAGAAACAGAATAATAGGTGCAGGAGTAGGCCATTCAGCCCTTTGAGCGAGCTCCGCCATTCAATGTGATCATGGCAGATCATCTAAAATCAGTACCCTGTTCCTGCTTCTTCCCCATATCCCTGGACTCCTTTAGCCCTATGAGCTAAATCTAACTCTACCTTGAAAACATCCAGTGAATTGGCCTCCACTGCCTTCTGCGGCAGAGCATTCCTCAGATTCACAACTCTCTGGGTGAAGAAGTTGTTCCTCAACTCAGTCCTAAATGGCCTACCCCATATTCTTAAACTGCGATTCCTGGTTCTGGACTCCCCAACAACGGGAACATTTTTCCTGTATCTAGCCCGTCCAATCCTTTAAGAATTTTATATATTTCTATAAGATCCCC